>JADAXU010000057.1:12440357-13058392 GCA_018340775.1 Taxus wallichiana var. yunnanensis | reverse complement strand
TCAAATGGAGGGTGGATGAATTGCTCAAGTTTCAAGATCGGCTCTCTTATCACCTGGAGGATTGTAGAGCACGGTCAATGAGTTCATTCCCGTATGATCGGGATAGGTGGACTCTTGGCCCAATGGATAAAGCACTAACCCTAGGTGTTTGTATCTAGGTGGCACATTGTTGACTAGGATGTCTAGGTGTGCATCGAAGTCATTTAAGTGGGGTCCACATGTACCCATTTCTTTTATTTATGTATTTTTCCTTAAATGAATTTTTAACTTAAGTGGTTTCTATTTTTAATTGTTTTTAATAAATTTGGTTGAAAAAGTTAAAAGTCACTTAAGTGACCTATTTAATGTGCATTTAAAACTCTAACTACTTTGTAACTAACTTTTGGGCTATAAATGGAAGTCGGGGGCTTTTGTAAAGGTGACTTTGAGAGAGGAGAAGAAAATATTTTTGTATGCAAGCTTTACTTCAAATAAAGAAACTTTTGTTCTTTTGAGAAGACAATTTGGAGTTAATGAAATATGAACTTTGTGTCCCATTCATTCTCTCTTATAGCATTTGATGTTCTTATGTTCATTAGATGTTAGTGTTTGAATCTTGCATGCAAATATTTTCTTTGATCTTATTGTCAACGTTATTACTCTATTTTTCTAGTTCCACGGTGACCAAGCTTTGATTATCTACTCATTGTCACGTGTGTTCCCTTTTACACATTCTTGTTTAGCTAACTCAAACTCTATTTTATTTGTGTTAGTTATTCATCTTTCCTCTTTATCCAATATTAGTCTTTGTTTTTACCTAACTCTTGCATGTTCTTTCAATTCATTCCATTCCACTCTTTTCCTTCATTCCATTCCATTTCCCTCATTCACTTTTCTTTCCATTGATGTTCCGAACACCCCCACATACAATTTTGAATGTATAGATGTAAATGCAATTTTGGTTTTCAATAAAGGCAACCTCACCTTCATTGAGGAGGGACTTCGTTCCCACACTGTTGCATGTCATTTTCATGCATGCAAATCCATATGCTAACAGTTCCTAAGTGTTGGATTAATTATTCGTTGTGGTTGTCTCATAGGTTTAACATCCTCAGTGTAAATATGGTGAGTGCAGATTCTTGGATTGATCCCTTTCATGTCAGTGTAACCCCAAGCAAAATCTTGGGAATTCTTCCTCAATATTTCTACAACCCTAGTCTCTTGGTTGGCCTCTAAGCTATTACCAATGGTCAAATTTTCCCCTATGTTGATAGTCACTTGTTTGGTATCTTTCAGAATAACGAGCTTGGTATTAGTAATTAAATAATTCAAGAGCTAAACATGACGCTGAAGCATGTGTAAAATAGTCATATTTTCAAGAGACATAACCTTGGCTAAAGGACAATGGAAATCAGTGACTTCACATTTTGCATCATAAGCATAGGTTTCTTTAAAATTTTCATTGGAAATGTCACTTATCAAGGTAATATTATCTGTTGTGTTCAAAAATGATAGTTCTGTAGTCTCAATTCCAATTTCCATAGCCTCAGTTCTGATTTCTGTAGCCATGGTATCCTCTTCATCAAACATTATGTTTGACTCAACAATTTATTCCATGTGATTTTTCACTGCAATGGAGGCAAGATAAGAAGAACTCAGATGGTTAGTATCTGAATAATCTACCCATAAATGTTTGCAAACATCCACATATATTGGGCAAGAGGATACAATGAAATATTCTTTGATTTTTTCCCATTTAAAATAGTCATTTTTCCTAATCTGCAATCAATGTATGCCGCAACAGTAGCTAACCAGGGCCTTCCTAAGATGACTGGGTATCCTAACTTATGAACTTTAGGTCTGTAAGACCATAAAATCCACATGATACTCCTAAGATTCAATTGTGACCATTACATCCTCAATTACTCCATCTGGTATAGCAATAGATTGATATGTTAATTGAAGAATGATATTGGTTGGATGTAATCATGTTAAAGACAACAGATTGAACATATATATTGTTATAACATTGATAGCAACACTAGAATCCACCAAAATGTTAGATATATACTAGCCATTTATAAAAAATAGTGATGACTGGACTCCCATGATCCCCATATTTTGGTGAAATAAGTTTTTCAGCAATAAGATCAGCTAGATTCCCTTCCACTTTGACTATTTTTGTGTATTTCTTCTTTCTTCTTGGTGCCTTTATGAACTAGTCTCTAATGGTCTAGTTTAACTCAGGAATGTCCCTTATTTCTCTCAAAAGTGAGACCTCAATGTTCATCTTTTTTAACTCCTAAACTAGCGTTGTTTCTTCCATAGTCTAAGTTTCTTGTAATCGTTCTAGAAAAGGCTTTGTGTATGCATTATTATCTTTCCCTTGACCGTCCCTAGTGGCATGTGTTTGTGGAAAATGTTCGGTTGCTTCATTTTCCTCGGGTTTCTTTTCTTTCTCATTTCCTTAAAGTATTTCTGTGATAACAATAGGAGGATTATTCACTGCTCTCCCAGACCTTAGTCATATATTATTGATAGTATTGACATGCATTGTATTAGTTTGTCTTGCTTCATTAATTGAATTTTTCTGTTGATTTTTAGGGTTCACTACGTTGGGATATAAGTTTATTTTGTGTTGCTTGCTCATGTTGTTACTAGTTTTTGGTGGGGTCATTAAATCTTGATGTGGTTACTAGAACCTCCTATGTTGATTAGAATTCTGTTGATGTGCACATTGTTGGTTTTGCCATAGATTTTCATTGGATGGTGGTGTCTAACCCTACTAATTGTATGGTGTCATCCATGATGTTGGATGTGGGTAAACCATCTAGTTTGGTGGTGTCCACTCAGGTTTTCCCCAAGTAGGTTGAGGAGCCTGATTGGGCCATGACATCATCTAGGGGTTATGAGCAGGTCTAGGGGCATACAAAACCTAATTATTTGGCCTTTGACCAAAGTTTACCTCTTCATTTTCTTGGGACATGACATTCAATATTTATTTCAACTGAGGTAAGAAAGTGCAATGGTTAGTATCGTGATCAATGGCATCACAAATCAAACACATGTCCGCGACATCCAAAGGAAACTCTCTCTCGGGATGTCTTTTCCTACATTTAGGCAATATATGTTAAGAGGTTCTTTTGCAAAATTGGTCTTGGCTTTAACCCCATCTATGGTTGATGTCAATTGTGACAAGATGTTTTTTTCATGTTAGCCATTTCCTCGAGAAGTTTTGAGGTAATTAGGGTAGTCTTGGATGTTTTTCTTTTCCTTATACCTCCTTTTGTTCTAGAGTAACTTCTAAATAACTTAGTGATATCTATCATGCTAAGTTTGTGCACATCTCCTCCTCCCATAAGATGGAGGGAATCCTTGGTTTCCTCATCAAGTCCTTTAAGGAAAACTATCTTAGTGATTTCTGCATGCAACTCATAACCACTCCAATGGAGAAAGAGAAATCTATCCAGATAATTTTCTATATTTTCATCTTCCTTTTTATTTATCTGGAAGAACTCTTATTTCATATATCTTCCCTTGTAGTAGTCTTGATATTTGTCCAAAAAGGTTATTTCCATGTTATCCCATGTACGAATAGAGTTAGGGGATAATCCCATGAACCACCTCATAATAGAGTCTTTAAGGGTGGAAGGAAAAAGTTTGAGTTTTTGATTGTCTGTTCTATAGTCATATGTCTAGCAAATAACTTTGAATTCAAATAAGAACTGGTCAGGTATTCTATAGTCATTCCTCGAAAGATAGGGAGGATGGATGGAGAGATATTTTTCATGGGTGCATCCTCATCTTCGTCTAGGAAAATGGGATAGGTAAAGGTTCTACCCAAGGGTCGTTTTCATTATTTCTTTTGTCTCCCATTTCTGAAGGTTGTTTTGGTTCTAAATAGGATGATGTAAAATGTTCAGAAAGGATCCTAGGCATTGTATTAGATTCAGTGTCACTTTCAGTGTTCCCTCTTTGGTGCCCCGTTTAGAGATATTGTTTTAATATTACGAGGTATAAATATCCCTTGAGTGTCTCGTGGCATGTGCATCAATATTCATCGTGTAAACAAGGCTAAAGAATCATAGTGGTTTCATATATTGACTTCATTAACACCCATAGCATGTAAGATGAATAAAATGTCATGTTTTGCTTATGGTGTCCCTAGAAACGATGCCAAAAATGATGGGTTGTTATATTCTCCAATCATTTAACTAATATATTCTTATGTTAGTGTCATTATAAAACCATGTATGTGTGTCATAAGTTGTATGTAGAGAAGCCTTATTCAAATGAGTTGTTCAATGGTTCCTTTTGGGGGTTTTGGTTGTTATGTTTCTCTTTGTCTCTTCTAATCTACAGAAATTTAATGCTAAACTAATGAAACAACGTTACTGTGATAAAATGTGTTTAAAGGAAATACTTTATTGGAATTGAAATGCACACACTGAATCAAGTATAACATAATTCAAATAACACACACAAACTGAATTGAAATAACACACTTTGAATTGAAATTGCATTAAAGGAAATAACACACACTGAATGGAAATTGCAATAAAGGAAATAAGTAATTGCATTCAAACTGTGACTTATCAGAAACCACGAGCATGCATAAACATAAAATCCTTTAGTCTCCTTGGTCGAGTGGGACCTTTCTCTTCCTTGGGAAGGAGGTAATCTCAACACCATAGGATGTTCAAAACAACATCTAATATATTGATTTAGAAAAGTTTCAAAACATACTCAATACATAACTAGAAAATAGATACTAACTATTATAAACTGTATTACATATCACTAACATCAACTAACTACTAAATTTTTCTTCAAGAGTATTTCTATATAGACATAGTCGGTTACACTTCATGCAAAAATTATAGGTATTGAGTTCTTCCACTAACAAACCTATTAAATTTCATTAAGTCCTATGGAACTGTTAAAAACAAGATCCATGTTTATAGGATGCCTATGGAAAAAGTCCTTCATAAACACACAATGGCTACTCTGAGACTCGAGACTCCTTGATTACAATTCCCAGCATTATCAATAAATATCCACTATTATCCTACATATGTCACCACATTTCACTCACAGAGGCTATTAGTGGGAATTTCTATGGTCAACAAGTTGTATGAAACAAGATCAAGAGAAATGGATTGAAATTACTAGGATATAAATATATAAAACATCCCCATGCACTAATTAATCATGTTTAGTGACAAATAAATAGTCACATAGATGATATAAACAAGTAAAATAATGCACTCATCAATTTCGAGATCCACTGGAAAAAATTACACTCCTTGAACTCTTTACTATACTTAGGATGCGGAAAGGTGCTACTATACATACCATAAATTGAAGGGTACTGCACTGCACCGGAACAACGTAACACATACCCCAATGATGATATAGGTCTCCTCGCAAGGTGTTCGATCCAGAAAAGCTCTCCAAGTATGCGTTATCATCCCACATGCCCCACTTAGCCCCCGTGTGCTTTGTTTTTCTCTTTTTCCCTCTTTTCTTGGCCTTTTGCTCTTGATTCTGAAACCGCCACCCCGCTTGGGTGGCGGTCCTTTATGTATTTTCTAGAATGCTCTTTTAACATGACTCACGTAAAAATCAATGATTCACCAGCTTTTTTCACCGCCATAAGCTTGCATTAATGATTCTGGTTCCCTGGAATAGTGTTTTGCCATTGTTTATAGTTTAAGAGTTCTATTTGGTTTTTACCTTGGGTAAATGCAATTCTTTATAAATAGATGGCTTGTGCTCAAGCAAATGGCCCCTCAAATTTTCCTCTAAATTTCTCATTGCAATAGATTAGTCTTTCATTTTGATTAGAGTTCTTAGTTTCTTTCATTGCATGCCTAGTTAGTGTTGTTTTTCTGTTAGGAAGCCACATATCCATCTTGTGCAAATGTTGTTGATATTTCATCCAATCCATTGGAGTAGCATAGTTTGTTTTCAATAGGAAGCCATTAAAGTTGTAGGTTTTGTTCTTCAAATAGGATAGTTTCGTGTTACGGGCGTTTTATGTTGCATGACTCGCACTAAATCCTGATAGGAATTGCATAAGCCAAGCTCTATACTTTTGCACTATCTCTCTCCTACTCGCATTATATTAAGTCTATATCCTAAGTTGCCTTTACCCCAATATCTACTTCTATTGATGCTAGCATTACACACTTTTTTGGATCCAAGTGAACACGAAGGAACGAGGAGATCACACTGAGGGGACATAGCCACACACACCATCATATTCACCACTATTCTACAAAATCCAGGTTCTTTATTTCAAAGTTCTAATTAGAAACATATCAAATAGAATAGCCAATAACTTTATTTCAGTCAATTTTACTTTCGATATTGCCAGGGAAGCTATGGGGATTGATAGTTTCTGAGAAACTATGATTCATTCCTCACTTCTGAGGTAGGATCGAGAGTCTTTCAAATAGACTAGATCAATTGTTTCATTATTTAGAATAGGTTCACAGTTGCACAGACAAATAGCTATACTCGGTTATCTTGTTTGTTTTAATTTTTTATTCTAAACTATCAATTCTAGATATATTAGATAGTTTTTCTTTAAATTCTATTTAGTAGATAGATATATCAGATTTAGGAATATACATAGACATATTTTTCATAATTAGTTTATTCTGTCATTAGCTAGATTTATATAACTTTCTTTTGTATGAAAATCACGGGACCTAGAGAGCCCAGAGAATACGTATTCAAGCCAATCGTGCCCCAACCCAATCTCATCACAGCCATAACTAATATAGATCAGAATCTCAGGATCCAAGTCTTCCAAACAATGATAAACTTACAACAAATCAGTTTCTAACTGCACGGGTTAAACATAGAAGACGACCAAGCACACACATTTTGGTCAAATCAACCAAACTATAGATTACCCTAGGTATATATCCACATGACTGTAGAAAGGCTTGAAAGAGAGCAAGCATTCGGTTGTGACCCTTTGGTCCCACAAATGAAGCAGGGGATACTCTCACAGACATAGATACTAGCTTGAGAATTCAGGTTACACAAACACCTGTAAGATACTCTGAGAAGATCACACAATTATTAATTCTGAATATAGAAGCTGAGAAAGCATACGATTACTGGAGATACTAGGGATTAGGGACTGATTCTACACATGACCATAGTAGGACCACAACAACCACAAATCTACGGTTGTGACCCACAAATCCCTCAACCCAACGAATCTACTGGTCAGTCTGACATTGACGCTGGCTTACGTACACTAGTATTCAAATCTACTCCACTTCCACCTATCATTATTGAACAGTTATCCTTGTTAGACATAGCAGCTAACAAAGCTAGGGAATTCTAGATAAGGCCGAGAATCACCCATAGAGTCAGATATAATTACCATCCACCCTATGACCTTATCTGGGAACATACAGAAACTATCCCAGGTCATTTTCCACGTATTCCACAACCCATAGACCGAATCACGCCAGAGCTTGATATTTATTGGAGCCTTCGAGAAGTCATCCTTGCTGATCGATCTATCACACCAGTTCAGGTTAGGAGGGCCTTCTTTGCCTTAGATTCGTAATTTCCACTAGTGCGTGTTGAAGACATCAGATTGCCTAACTAGTTTTTCTGCATCCCATGCATATTCAATCCCCACTGGCTGTCTCGGAACGACCTCGGGAGGTCGGGTGTGAGGAAGAGTTGCTTGTAGATTCCCACGCTTGCTTGTCACTTTTCCATCGTACAAAATTGGTGAACCCGACGTGAACTTTCTACTTTCTGGTCTGGAGTCAAATTTCTACTGGTTCTTTCAAATTAAAACAAACTCTTTCATCTTTACTACCTCATTAGCTTTCACCATCACCTTCACTCCTTCCCATTATTCTACGGGTATTCATATACCCCCCGAATATGTCAGGATTCGATGCATATGGTAGGCCTCTCTTAGGTCTTGAGGCATACTACACTCAACTAAATAGACAGTCATCACCCTCGCTCTTGGTATGGGGTGAAAACTATTCAGATAACCAATTATCAACACAAACTCCATCTCCAAGGATCAGATATAACTCATCTTTCCAAAAAGAGGAGTTAGATCAGCTCGCTCAACAAACAGAGCCTTCAGGCTCGAACAACATGAAGCTCATAGGAGAATCTATTTCATCTCCTCAGGTACTACTTAGACCACAAATTAATAGACAATCTGACCCGTACCTAGGTTTAGATGATGAACATTTGGTACATTATGTTAGGAATGAACAACGTTCTCAAAGTATGTACCCACCTGTAGGAGGTTTACAAACACAACCCGAGGTCTCTTTTCAAGAAAATACCTCCATGCCACTACATATAGGAAATACCCTTGGGGAAACTTGGCAGGGCAACAATCAATTCATTGCAGGATATCACATGCCTATACAACACCATGATATATAACAAACACCACCAAGGAAAAATATCGTGACTTCACCAAATGAAGTCATTTCAACTCTAGTAGAAAAGGTTAGGGGGTTAGAACTTGCCCAAGAAAATCAAAATTCCCAATTCATGCAGGCAGGAAGTTCCAATCCTCCACACCATCCTAGCCAAATAGACCTCCTCACAGGAATAGGTATGTTAGGCATGACTCCTCAGTATTCACAACAAACACCGATTAGAACCACTATTTCTAACACCGTTCCAATACCTCCCGGTCTAGTACAAAGTAATCCATTCTTGGACAATACCCCTTCATACTTAAACATGTACTCCAAATCACCACAAGGGGATATGTTCTCCTCTCCTGGTATTTTTACTCAACCACAGGGGCTCTCTTATGCTCCTACCAATGCATATGCAATGCCATATCAACAACCCATTCCACCACCGCTCCCTCAGCAGGCACCATCAATGGTCAAAACCTATGCGATAAGGACATATTCAGAATAATTGAAAGAGCCCTTAGATTTCACCATACGAAGCGTCATGATTCCAAGAACTCTTCCCGATTTTCCTAAATACAAAGGTGAGGGAGATCCGAATGCACATATCAAAGCTTACACTACTGACCATTCGAGAACTACTCCCATGGGATGGGGTTGTTGCTAGAATATTTCCCAAAACCTTGGAAGGTATCACTCTCGATTGGTATTATAGAATACCTGAAGCTTCCATCCATTCGTTTAACAAACTCATGTCAGAGTTCATTAAGGCCTTTGACATGAACAAACTATTAAGAACAGGAATCAGGGAATTCTTGCACATTAAACAAGAACACAATGAATCTGTCACCCATTTCATCCAAAGGTGGCACACAGTTCTCTATTCTTCGGCAAGTGCTCCGAACATGGATCAGATGGAACTATGCGATCTATTCCTTCATTCTCTCACTAGAGAGGTAAAGGAAGAATTCCAGAAGTTCCTGCTAAGAACTTACGATGAAGTACTTGAGAGTGCTCTCCAAAAATATCAAGCGGCAATTGATAGTGGTCGTAAGACATATGGAGCAAACGGGAGGTTAATCACCTCCAACCAAAACACTACAACTTATCCTACTATCACGAATATCAATCAAAGACCTAAATTCTTAACAAAAATCATGGAGTGACAACGGATGGAGTAACTGATCAGGCTAGAAAGACAAACGTTGTGAATAATCCACCATAAATAAACAATCAACGAAACAACAACTTTACCCTGACAATCAATGCAGTGGATTTTAATCATCCACAAAGAACAATAACAACGATGGAAAAACCTTACGCAGGTTTAAGCCAAAGCTCAACTAGTTATCAAAATCAGAATCAAAATCAAAAACAACAAACACAAAACTTTAATAGGCAACGGTTTGATCAAAGTTTTGGGCCACAATATGCGCCAAACCAACAAACTAGGAATTACAATCCTAATTCCTATTATGGTTTCCACAAAATTCTGGGCCATGACACTAGAACATGCTGTGACTACAATAAATTCATGCAACGCTTGCTAGATGAACAAAGACAACTTTTCATAGATATGTTCTTGGCAGACCCTACCCTACGTCACCAAAGACCGAATACTTTTATATGGGCAGTTTCCCCTCAAAATGCACCCCTCAAGATCTTCAATGATCCACTCCCAAATCACAACAATAACAAGTTAAATCCAAGTGGGACAAACAAGGGTGTAATTATAGGAAACAATGATCATGAAGCTTTAACTTCGCTAAATCCATTAGTTGTGCCACAACTAGGAAGTCAACCATGACCTAAGATAGTCAGATTAGTGGAGTTAGATGCCGAACTACCCATAGAAGCTGTAACAAGGACACGAGAGTATTCCTCTAAGCCAAGTTCAAGCTACCCGCTAGGGACAGATAACATCCAACAAATAGTAGCAAAACCTGTGGGTGTCTATGATTTAATTAATGACCTAGCAAAAACCTTCTCACACATTTCATTTTTGGACTTACTAAAGAACTCTCCTACCCACAAGTCTGTTCTTTTAGAAGCATTGGGTTTAGGTCATCTAATTAGCATCACTCCACCTCCCGAAACACAGGTAAACCATATAGACTTTGATATCCATCCTCTGGGGCAGCCGGATAGGGATGTTGAATTCATATTCGAAATAAACAAAATGCCAACAGATGCTAAGATTACACGCCGAGGTGATCCAACCTTACATTTGCAAGTATGGGTTTATAACAACTATGTAAAGTGTGCAATGGTAGATGATGGGGTAGCGGTTAACATAGTCCCTTTTTCTTTCCTTCAAAAGTTAGGGTATGGAGAAACCAAATGTTCCACAACCCAAAATACTCTAAGAGGCTATAATAGCCTTAAATCCACCTCGATTGGAACTATAATATTACCGGTTACCTTAGGACCCAAAACCATCCTCGACTGAGTTTTATATTATAGATCAGGAAACTAACTATAATATGATCCTCGGCCGACCATGGATACACCGTATGAAGTCAATCCCTTCTACGCTATTTCAAGAAGTAAGGTTTTTACACTTAGGAAAGATATTCGTAGCCAAACGTGATCCAAAACCATTCGATGTACACCTGGATGACCTAAAGAAAAGACCAGGCATGCACTCGGAGTTTGATCTCCCAACGAACCAACTTAATAAACCTACCGATGTAAAACCAGAAGAAAATTTGGTACCTATGACAGATCTTGAAACTATGAGCCCAGCCAAGGCAACCCCAGCCCCCAAAGATGAGGCTAACACTGTAGAAATAGTATCATTAGGAATTACTACAAAAATTGTTGAATTACTAGAACAGGATCTACCAATGTTCCTACCATTTGATTACTCAGTAGGCATGGGGGCACCCTAGGTATTGGTTCTCTTCCAGTAGTGGATCTTTACATGATAGAAGTAGATAACGTTAACAAAACAAGTGTCCCAGCGCCCATATTCCCAGCTAAGTATTGGACTCTCCATTTCGATGGAGCTAGATGTCATTACGGAGCTGGGGCAGTTGTAATCCTTACTTCTCCTAAGGGAAAATTCCTACCATTTTCCTTCAAACTAAAATTTGAATGCACTAACAAAGGCACCGAGTATGAAGCCCTTCTCCTTGGTCTCATCCTAGCTAAGAGAATCAGTGTTGATAACATCAGAGTGTTAGGAGACTCGCAATTGGTAGCAAACCAAGTCTCTGAAGTATATAAAACCAAAGCTGAGCATTTACAGCTCTACAAAGCGGTTGTATTGAATTTAAGCAAGGAATTTGACTTCATATCAATTGAAGCAATCCCGCGCGAAAAAAATCTTCTCACCGATTCAATAGCAACCTCAGCGTCACGCTTTACTCCAAACAGTAAGTTAGAGGATACCCATTTCATGGTATCCCTTCGTGATGAACCATTGATAAAAACAATGTCAAATCCACTTTTAAATGGAAATGAAAACAAATCTGCTATCCTAGACCACACCGATAGTGATACAACCACTCTTGATTACTTAAATGCCTATGCGGCATTACATCTCACCCATCACGCAGTAGATTTATCCTTGATCCCGTATTCATCTTCCTATTACGGGAATCCCATGACAAAGATTCCCCTACAAAAGGAACTCAACATATACACAGTCGAGAATGGAGATGATCTAGAACTACCTCCGGCCCCGTTGAGTTTGAAGAAGGTAACACTTCTTTAATCGAAGAAACAATTGATATTAACATCGAACGGAAGATGAACCAAGGATATTGAAGTTAGGATCCTCGCTAACTCCATTAGAAGTAGAAATACACACTCGGATCCTCAAGGAACATCAGAAGGTGTTTGCATTTAATTATAAGGAAATGACAGGAGTTGCACCCCACATTGCGGTACACAACCTCGTCACTAAATCAGATGCAAAACCAATTAAACAAAAATTGAGACCAATGAAACCCAAGGTAGCTCTCATGGTAAAAGAGGAGGTAATAAAGCTCCTCCAAGTAGGATTCATCAAACCAGTCGATTACTCTCAATGGGTATCTAATATCGTTCTCGGTTCTCAAAAAGAATGGAAAGATACGCATCTGCATAGACTTTCGAGACATTAACAAAGCATGTCCTAAAGACGACTTCCCATTACCATCCATAGACGTCATTGTTGATGCAACAACTGGATTTGAGCTTTTATCTCTCATGGATGGATTCTCGGGATATAATCAAATCAGAATATCCAAACAAGACCAAGCTAAAACCACATTTATAACTCCTTGGGGAACCTATTGCTATGTTGTTATGCCATTCAGTCTCAAGAACGCTGGCGCTACATACCAGTGGGCTATGACGTATATATTTCATGATCTTATTCATAAAATTGTGGAATCCTATGTAGATGACTTGTTGGCCAAGGCCAAGAAGTGTTGTGACCATCCGGAAGTGCTTCGCGTCATTCTTTCACATTTGATAGAATACGAAGTCACGCTAAATCCAAAAAATGTGTCTTTGGTGTGACAGGAGGGAAGCTCCTAGGTTACATTATATCATCATGCGGGATCGATGTTGACCCAACCAAAATTAAGGTTGTTCTCAAAATGGTCCCACCTTCGGATGAATCTAGAATCAGATCATTTCTTAGAAAGCTTGGTGCAATCCGAAGATTCATCCCGGATTTAAGTTTCGCCATCCATCCAATCAACAATCTACTCAAGAAAGATTATAACATTGATTGGACTGAAGACTGCAATGAAGCTTTTAATGCAGTTAAGTGTTTCTTGTTATCACCACCTACGCTAATGCCACCTAAGCCAGATCGCCCATTAATTTTGTATTCACGAGCTACCGATGTCTCGCTAGCTTGTATGTTGGCCTAGGAGGATGATGACAAGAGGGAACGCGTGATTTGTTTCATTAGTTGAACATTTCTCGACTACGAAACATGTTATAAACCGCGAGAATGAGAATGCCTTGCCATAGTCTTTGTAACCAAACGCTTAAGACATTACATGTTAAATCAAGAAACAAAGGTCATTGTAAAAATAGAACATTTACTGAACGTTCCTCACATAAGGGTCCTTGTCTAAAAAGGTCAAGCGCTTTATAACCTTAATGGGTGAATTTTAATTAACATTTGTAAATCAAGTCCGTTAAGGGACAGATCATCACGGATTGGTTAGCTGATAACCTATTAGATGGAGGCGATCTAGTAGATCTGGACTTTCCAGATGAGTGCGTATACTATATCGAAACCCGACCTTCTATCTCTGAGTGTCCTTGGTACACTGATATCATTAATTATATCATGGACCATACGTATCCAGAAGGTGCTACACCATAACAAACAAAGAAGGTGATTACGCATCATCATAGCTAAATACGTCATCATAGAAAAAGTGCTCTATCGAAGAGCGTTCAATGGAATGCTTCTAAGATGCATCGACACAGAAGAATCCAAGAATATTCTCCACGAATCTCACAGTGGAATGTGTGGAGGTCACTTCACTGGCCATGCCACCACTCGTAAAATACATCAAATGGGCTATTTCTGGCCCACTCTAGAACACAACGCAGTAGAGTTTGTATGCAGGTGTCATAAGTGCCAAAAGTTTTCCCATGAGATCCACATGTCGACACAAGCTCTACAACCGATTGCTACTCCATGGCCCTTTTCTACATGGGGCCTAGATTTAATAGGGAAATTCTCTCCCTTATCTACAAATGGCCATAATTTTATAATCACGGCCACCAAATATTTTACTAAGTGGGTAGAGGCTATGCCTCTTACTACTATACTGGGTTCTGTAATTGCCAAGTTCATTTTGAACCAAATCATTTGTAGGTACGGTGTCCCACAAATCATTATCTCAGATAATGGAACTTCTTTTAAGAATGACGAAGTTCATGAATTGTGCAATAAATTTAAAATAAGCCATCATACAGCCTCCTTGTATTACCCTCAAGCCAATGGACAAAGGCGACAAACAAAACATTAAAAGCCATTCTCCTTAAAATGGTGAAAGAAAACAAATGAGATTGGCACTTGAAGTTATATCCGGCCTTATGGGCCCACCGAACCTCAATAAGAACACCAACAGGAGCGACTCCTTTCTCGCTAGTATTCGGGGTAGAAGCAGTTCTCCCGCTTGAGGTTGAAATACCTAGTCTCCGCATTTCATTACAAGGGATCCTGGATGAAGACGCTTATAGAGAAGCACGTCTTTCCCAACTAGAAATCCTAGATGAAGCTAGGTTAGATGCTGAATAGCGGCACAGAGTCTATGCTGACCGGATGTGCCGGTAGTATAACAAGAAGGTCTATGAACATGACATATATGAAGGTGATCTAGTTCTAAGGCTAGACAACCGGATCAACAAAAAGACCGGTGAAGGAAGGAAGTTCCAGCCCAAATGGTTGGGCCCATACCGAGTCATGAAGGACTATGGAAATGGTGCATACCTCTTATGTATGCTAGAAGGTGAGGAATTTGGTGAAACAGTCAATTCCCTACACCTCAAACGATTCTACGCGTAAGAAACTAGCACTACTTATAATTATATCTACATTGCATCTTCATATAGATTAGGATCATTTTGTCCACTTGTTTCGTACAAAAATTGTGATCAAGGAATTTTGTTCTCAAAGAAATTCATTACAAACTCATGATGTTGTTGGCATAAACACTCTAATCGTACTTCTCTATTTCCATGATATCATCAAATTATTTGGAATCATTTCATCAAATAAAGCTAGATATGACAAAGTCTTAACGGTAACCATGCCAAGATCTGTGGGTTTATTCTCACTTTTGGTTTCTTCTTAGGATAGGTGTCTTGCCTATGGTCTGTTCTAGAAGCTTCACGGTGTCACATCTATCC
The DNA here is from genome assembly GCA_018340775.1 of Taxus wallichiana var. yunnanensis. Taxonomy (NCBI): domain Eukaryota; kingdom Viridiplantae; phylum Streptophyta; class Pinopsida; order Cupressales; family Taxaceae; genus Taxus; species Taxus wallichiana. The sequence continues at coordinate 13,043,111 of JADAXU010000057.1, read as the reverse complement.
CGTATGAATATCTCTTTGGAAATAAAAACATACTGACATTTTGCTCAAGTAAACAAGTCAAATATAGAATCAAACAAAAAATTTTAAATTTACACATTTCCTTGCCCCACCAACCTTCGGTGATGAGCTTGCATCTCTTACTAGTGACGTAGGGTTGGGAAAGGATGGAAATGCCCTTACTCACCTATATCTTGCCTATGGTGATAAGCCCATACTTCTTACTAGTAGCATGGGGCAAGGTGTAGGGGGTCCTCTTGACAAACAAACGTAAAAGGTCATAGACAAACAATTCAAATCTTGAAGTCTTGAGTCAAAAACAAATGAATCAGATGTCCAAAATTCCAAGAGAATTAAAAATCCTAAAAACCAGATTTTGTCTACCATGTGGCCATCTACGGATCTAAGTCTAGATAAACCACAAAGCAAGTTGCATCCCAAAACTATGAAGTCACTCGAGTGGAGTAAGCTTGTAGCATCCTAATTTGGTTCCACAAAAGATTTTTCTATCTCTCATCACTGCCATTTCAATACATTTCACAACTTGTGCCCTTTCTAGCTCTCGGTGATGAGCCCTCACATCTTACTAGTTGTGTGGAGTTAGGAGAGGGGCAAGTCTATCTACTCATTGTGCCGGTTTGTCTTCACCACTTTTCCAAAACAAATATGAGACATCCAAAATTGCTTACAGAAACTAAAATTCAAAATCACATTGTGTCTACATTATCATATATCAGCATCATGAAATACAAAAAGAAAGTAAACATTTGTATCATTTGTTCTCCATTGCATACATTCTAAAGAGCATACAAGCATAACATCATAATCTACATGAGGAAACTGGAAAGGAAACAAAGCCATAAATGCCAAAAGTCTGATCCAAAGAGAATATAAATATATAGATAATCAAAGTTTCTGTACAATGCCATCATGCGCCAAGCATGGTCAAAACGCTCAAAGAGCCCGGTATATACAAAAGAATATATCATACAAAATCTAGGAGAGCCAAGTGGCTTCTCAACCCCTATGAGACCCCTCAAAGGTGCACGCCCGTGCCTAGGACTCGGCTACGCCGGCACTCTGAGTGCACGGAGGGCTCAGGATCCCGAGGGTAGCCATAGTCTCGGCACGAGAATGATTCCTCATCAGTGCTCGATCGTCATATACCCCACTAGCTCTGTGTGGAGATTCGATACCATCCTGGCCACATGCCAGACTAGGGAAAAGATGTTAGTATGTCTACCAGCTGCTGAGGGCTCCCCATCATCCACAGATAACTTTGCATGGGTCCTCTCTATGGGGATCATCAGGGTATCGGTGCATACCCTGCGAATCAAGTCCCGCCACTCATCGACGGTCTCTGTAAACAAAGGAGAAAACAAATTAGAAACAAAACAAGAGATAAAATACAAGAGAAAACAAAAGGAGAGATAGTAACTAAGGAAATCCTAATTAAAAACAAACATTAAAAGGAAAGGATGGTAACTTACTCGGATCACCAGGCCTCCAGGATGGATCTCTAGGGTCCACACCCGCCACAGATGCCGCCGCTGGCTGAGGTACTCCTCCCGTGGCTGGAGCAACATAGCATCTTGCAATGGACTCGTCCTCCCCACCATGGCCCTGGGAGAGTGGCTCCTCTAAAACTAGAGTCACCCTCTCTACACTCTGCTCGACCCTCTCTGCCTGCATGATATCCTGAGTATCATGCCACTAAGGATCAGTCTCCTCCTCTGTCTCTCCCCCTGTAAACTCCTTGGACTCGGAGTCTATGTCGATGGGGTCATCGTTACTATGGGAAGGACCCACAAAATTCCAAAGCAAGGGTTCCTGAGGCGCACCGGCTCTCCCTCGGACACGTACTACCCTCCTGGCTGCAATAGGAATGCCAGGAGTAATAACTGTCCAACCCCAGCCTCTAGGACCCCCTCTGGCCTCTCAAATTGACTCAGATCCGCACTACTGGGAAGCATGCCCATGTAGGGTAGGCTAAACTACTAAGGAACTCGGCCAAAGGGGTGTATCTCCACTCACCCCACTCTGTCAATAAGCTGCCCTGTGGTGGAGCAGGAGATCAAAGTAAGAGTCTCCTCACCCCATATACCGCCATGGTCTCGATACGGTGTGGCCTCTATGTCGGTGGTGGTCGAGAAGCAACTGGCTAATGAGGTTCTCTGAGCACCGACATATCTATCCATCTAGCTGCCCTCACAGCTCCGGGATTTGTCACCTCTACACCTCTGCCATAGGGGATGAAGTGCTCATAAACCCAACTCATGACCAGGGTCGGGTGGCTCAAAGACTACCCCTGTAAACGGACTACCCTGTATAAATCATGGTAGGTAGTCCCAAGTATATCTACTCCCCAGGCATATATCTAGCCATGTCCCTCTATCTGTGCAATGATGGGGGACCAGCAGTATAGCAGTGTGTCTCCTCCCTTGTCCCCGATCAATCTCGAGGCAAGGATCCCCATAATAGCCTGGCAAATCAAGGGGATGGGAAAACTAGGAATGGACCAAACTCTGACCCCCTTCTTCAAACCCATGGAGATGACTGCATCTCCCATATAAGTGGCCCACTGTGCTATCTGGGCCCGCGAACCTGCTGTCTCAAGGGTCAGATGTCTCCCAATGATCGGACCCCCAGAATGCGATAAACATCCTCCAAAGTGATGGTCCACTCACCACGGACCCCTGGTAATCGGAAGGTGTTCCAATCAACATCCCAATAGGAGAATAAGTCACAATGAATGTGACTGGATGGTGCAACATGTAGAACACGTGAGTTACGTAGTATCCCAGCCCTCTGAAGAGTGTCCTCCTCATCTTGTGAAAGTGCATCTAGTACTCTTGTTGGGAGCCAATCACACACTCTCTCTCGCCTCCATCGAATGTACTCCTCCCTCGCCTGTATACACCCAAAAACACACAAAACAAAGCAAGTTAGCATCCGAGTGATATTAGAAAAATTATAAAAACACATAGAAATGCTAAAAACGCAAAAAAACCTCGAGACGATGTTCTTTTGGCATTCTGTGCAAAACCACCGCCCTGAGCAGGGAGGCGGTTTCGTAACCTTTGCCTTAAGGGCGGCGGTCATGTAACCGCTGCCCTAAACAGGGGCAGCGGTTGTGCTAACCGCCACCACAGGCGGGCGGCGGTCGTGTCCCGAAAACCCACGCGGGTTTTAAAACCTAAAAAAGCCTAAAAATGCCAAAAGAAGACCATTTTAACTAAAAGAAGGCCTACCTAGTAGGTGCCCCCTAGATGGACCTTTTGAACCTAACATTTTCAAAAATTACCCCCCCATGACAAAGATTTTAGCATTTTAAAATTAAGGGGGTGAAAAGGATAAATTGAAGAAAACTAACATGTGATCTCGCGGGTTGATGTTCCGCTTGCGGAGGCATGATCACTATCCCGTCATGAACATTTTGAATCTACTCTCGTAATAAATCATCACCGTGGGTCCCAAAGCTCAGAATCAATCAAATCAACATGCGCAAATGAATAGGAAAATGGGCCCACTTTCATATATATAGCAGCCTAGCTTGTTTTGAATGTCTTTCTTTTGCGGGTTTGGAGCAACGACGGAAGTAAGTTCTTACCCCACACCACGAATGGTACGTCCTCATTTCCCATTATTTTAGTGTTTATTTTCCGATCTATCTTTTCTATCTCGCACTTGAGTTCTCTTTTCATTTTGCAAGGAGCGGGAATTTTGGATGGCGTCATTTTGACACACAGACGTATCGTATAACTTTCAACTTCCCATTTTGGGACCACCATACTGGACCCACCATTTTATGCTTCTTCATGGCTAAAATGCTTATTCGAGGGGGCAATATGTACGTACCCAAAATTGAAGGGTCTTGCTGCACCGTCGAACAACGTAACACGTACCTAATGATGATACGGTATCCTCGCAAGGTTTTTAGGATCCGGAAAAGATCTCTAAGTATGAGTTATCATCCCACATGCCCCGCTTAGCCCCCACGTGCTTTGTTTTTCTCTTTTTCCCTCTTTTCATGGCCTTTTGCTTGCTCTTGAACCGCCGCCAAAGCCTTGGGGGCGGCGTCATCAGAAACCACCATCCTGCTCGGGCGGTGGTCCTTTACGCATTTTCCAGAATGCTCTTTTAACATGACTCACGTAAAAATCAACAATTCACCATATTTTTTTCACTGCCATGAGCTTGCATTAATGATTCTGGTTCCCTGGAATAGTGTTTTGCCATTGTTTATAGTTTAAGAGTTCTATTTGGTTTTTACCTTGGGTAAATGCAAATGCTATAAATAGATGGCTTGTGCTCAAGCAAATGGCCCCTCAAATTTGCCTCTGAATTTCTCATTGCAATAGATTAGTCTTTCATTTTGTTTAGAGTTCTTAGTTTCTTTCATTGCATGCTTAGTTAGTGTTGTTTTGTTGTTAGGAAGCCACATATCCATCTTGTGCAAATGTTGTTGATATTTCATCCAATCCATTGGAGTAACATAGTTTTTTTCAATAGGAAGCCATTAAAGTTGCAGGTTTTGTTCTTCAAATAGGATAGTTTCAGGTTCTAGACATGTTATGTTGCATGACTCGCAATATAATCCCACTAGGAATTCCATAACCCAAGCTCTGTACTCTTGGGCTACCTCTCTCTACTCACATTATATTCAGTTTGTATCGTAAGCTACCTTTATCCCAATATCTACTTCGTTGATGCTAGCATTACACGATTTTCTGGATCCAAGTGAACATGAAGGAACGAGGAGATCACACTGAGGGGACATAGTCACAAACACCATCAGATTCGCCACTATTCTATAGAATCCAGGTTCTAGCTTTCAAAGTTCTAATTAGAAACATATTAAATAGGATAGCCAATCACTTTATTTCAGTCAATTTTACTTTCGATATTTCCAGGGAAGCTATGGGGATTGATAGTTTCTGAGAAACTATGATTCATTCCTCACTTCTGAGGTAGGATCGAGAGTCTTTCAAATAGACTAGATCAATTGTTTCATTATTTAGAATAGGTTCACAGTTGCATAGACAAATAGCTATACTCGGTTATCTTGTTTGTTTTAATTTGTTATTCTAAACTATCAATTCTAGATATATTAGATAGTTGTTCTTTAAATTCTGTTTAGTAGATAGATATATCAGATTTAGGAATATACATAGACATATTTTTCACAATTAGTTTATTCTGTCATTAGTTAGATTTATATAACTTTCTTTTGTATGACAATCACGAGACCTAGAGAGCCCAGAGAATACGTATTCGAGCCAATCATGCCCCAACCCAATCTCGTCACAGCCATAACTGATATAGATCAGAATCTTAGGATCCAAGTCTTCCAAACAACGGTAAACTTACAACAAATCAGTTTCTAATTGCACGATTAAACATAGAAGACAACCAATCACACACATTTTGGTCAAATCAACCAAACTACAGATTACCCTAGGTATATATCCACATGAATTAGAAAGGCTTGAAAGAGAGAAAGCATTCATTTGTGACCCTTTGGTCCCATAGCCGAATGCGGGAGATACTCTCACGAGACATAATACTAGCTTGAGAATTCAAAGTTACACAAACACCAGTAAGATACTCGAGAAGATCACACAATTATTAATTCTTAATATAGAAGTTTGAGAAAGCATACGATTCATTGGATACCAGGGATTAGGACTGATTCTACACATGACCATAAAGAAGACCACAACAACCACGAATCTATGGTTGTGACCTACAAATCCCTCAACCCAACGAATCTATTGGTCGTCGACATTGTGTTTGGATTACATACACTAGTATTCGGATCTACTCCACTTCCACCTATCATTATTGAACAGCTTATCCTTATTAGACATAGTAGCTAACGAAGCTAGGGAATTCTAGACTAGGCCAGAGAATCACCCATAGAGTCAGATATAATTACCATCCACCCTGTGACCTTATTTGGGAACATACAGAAACTATCCCAAGTCATTTTCCACGTATTCCACATCCCATAGACCAAATCATGCCAGAGATCGATATTGATTGGAGCCTTGAGCAGTCATCCTTGCGATCGATCTATCACACCAGTTTAGGTTAGGAGGGCCCTCTTTGCCTTAGATTCACAATTTCCACTAGTGCGTGTTGAAGACATCAGATTGCCTAACTAGTTTGTCTGCATCCCACGCATATTCAATCCCCACAGGCTGTCTCGGCATGACCTCGGGAGGTCAGGTTCGAGGAAGAGTTGTTTGTAGATTCCCACACTCACTTGTCACTTTTCTGTTGTACAGCTACCTTATCTGCTTGAGGGATGCGATACAACTCGTGGACTCGAGCTAGCCATATGAGATATCATTGATGTTTTTTCTCTTCACGAAAAATTATGGATGTTTCTTTTTAACGTTAAAAATTGTGGATAGGATCTCGAGATAGAGACTTTAATGTATTTTTGTTGAAGGAAAATGGGTTCTTGACCTTTTTATGAACATAATCTTCAAATGGTCTCACCAATTCATCTACGGTAGTGCTTTCATCAAGGGCGGGTAATCCAAGTTTTTGTTCTTTGATTTTGACGTTGTCTTATATATTGAATGGATGCTCCTAATTTGAGTCCAACTCATCAATGGTCTAATTCAAAATTTCATATCAAGAGGAAAGAGTTCTCACCCACACACGCAACAAGTCCTCAGATGGAGAATTGAAAACTTTTCTAATCACCAACACTTGGGAGTGAGCATATCTCTTCTCCATCACCAGTGGATTAAATTGGTCCCAATGTTATTTTTCTTTTTCCAATCCTTCCCTTGTCATCCAGAATTTTTTTGTAGTGGCACACATGTACTTGCATAGTCAGATCAACTTTGGAAGAAGTACGTTTCCATTCTTGATGATCATGCTTGTCCATTTATCATTTACTTATCCTGTATATTGAAGGCACATATCTTCTTAATGGACTCCGGTTGAAGATACTAATTAGGGTAAATTATTTAATTGGGATCTATGATGAAGCATTCAGGTTCATGAAGTGTTGCACATACAAGGAGAGTGTTTTAACTTAGTCTTCTAACTAATCAATTTTCACCTTATACTCTTGATTCCTTATGAGGAGGAAAGTAGAAGATTCCTAGAACATGTGTGCATCTCCTTCATGAGTTGTTTGGCCTAGGGGAATGGTGCTCATTTTTTATTCAACTATTGTCATTTCTTTAGTATTCTTGATTACCTTTGGCATGACTACTTCTACATAGTGATTACATGTGGAACCACTTAAAAATCAAAAATCCACTTCAAAATAATTTTTCTTCTTCCCCTTTTTCATTGTTGATATTGCCGAAAAATCAAACCATCACATGCTATATTATGTACGAGATTATTTGGTGATCATTTCATTCATCCATGGAAAAATATCATCTATTTCAGGCTCAAAAAATGACGTGACTACTATCTCCTTCTCGGGGTGAGATGGTACAATTTTCACGGAGGAGTATGAGTGGTGGTGGAAGGTGGGAAAATCTAAGGCTACTAAGAAGTTGAGAGGTGAACTATATCATTATCTTAAATTTCAACTTCTACTACAAGATCTTATGATGATATGACCTTCTTGTGTAATATCTATAGTAGGGGGCTCGACTCCACTTCTTTACTCTTTCTAGAATGGATTGAGCCCAAGTCTTCTCTATGATATTTTAAAAAGAGTGGAATGATTCCTATCTATGAAGGGTGGGGAAACTTCTTCATGAGATGGAGGTAACCTTATTCTTCTTGAACCATTCTTTTAATCGTATGATTATAACTCTGGTCTGCTCACTTATATCTCCCATCTCATGGAAACTCCATGTTACCTGTGGTAGAGATGAAGCCTTCACTACTTTATATTATAGATCATACAAATCGTGTCATCATCTTCAATTCCCTCTTTATACCAATCTAACTTGAATATCCTGATTTGTCTGACTATCATCCACATATAGTCTATTTCCTTGACATCAAATTCATCTATGTAATTTACCCAATAATCTTTGATCTACGGTACATGATATGACTTTGGGAGATAAAAGTGTCTTGATCACATCAGATGTTGAATTCTACCCTTGATATATATGAATACAATCTAAGGGATGTAAAGGCAACTTCCGGTGTGTGATGCATCATTAAAAATCTTACAGTGAAGATTCCAAGTGAGATGGGAAAGGAGAAATTATTCCTTTTCTATTTCTTGAGCTTACTGTGAACATGGGAAATTTGTTTGCAAAGCTTGAACAATACGATCTTGTCGCTAAGATACCGAGGTAACATTAGCAAGGAAAGATCATAACCAAAAAATTGGATGTAGGAGAAAGTGGAAAATTATGTGAAAGATGATCTGTAAATTTTGACCAAGGAGCTCACTTGTGCCAACAACCTTGAGTGAAGGTTCTCATCCAGTTTCCTAATGATGAACATGGTGAAGGCATAATTTACCCTTGTGAAGTTCCAATTTCTCTCCTTCAAAACCAACTAAGGATATATCTCAAATGTTGGGGCCTTGGGAGAGATGTTCTGAGAAAGTGTCAACCCTTTGAAAGGTCTCGAGATCGTGAGAGTATACACTAGATATGAAGTCATTATGAAATTATTCAAGACCGGTACCTGAAGAAACTGATGGTGCAAGTTGTCATTAATGATTTGTCCCCAATCAATCCTCTTCTTGTCTTTCATGATCATGAATATGAAAAGATCCATCTAGTCTTGAAATTCCTTCAAGGTTTCTTCTCCCATCACCCGATTGAGAAGGATGATTGCATCTGAATAGCCTTCATGGAATTCACCTCACATGAAAGACGTGGGGACTGTGAAGGTTTTCTTACTTATTTTAACCATGAACCAAGAGTGAGGCCCTGAAGGTATGAGTCCATTTTGGTCCCCTCTTTACTCGAAACCTATTTTGAAATAATGGCCATATTTCTCAAAATTGGTATCTACTTTGAATGTGAGATGGATTTTGGAGAAATTACCGCAATGGATGAGTCATCATCTGCTTGAATGGTCATGGTATTAGGTTCATAGTGCTAAGAAAATACCAAAACCAATTACACACTCTATATTGAGACTGGATTTCCACCTACCGCGTATAATTTGCTCATGAAAAAATTTCCTCCACTGGCTCTCTCGGTCCTCCAAATTTTTTTATTTGAGATCTTTGAGGTCCATGTGGGTGACATTACTTTCCCCATAGATAAGTACTCAGAAGAGAGAGCTGAGATTGGTTTGATGCCTACAAATTTGAACTTCGTGGTTGAAACTAACACATCTCGTATGTCCGGAATGGGAATTTACTATTTTTAGTAAATTGAGATTTTCAAATTTTCAACTTAGACCACCTTCGATCACCTTTCTCGTTCCTCTAAATGTTCCTCGTATACACTGCCCTTGAAATTTTTTCAATCTATGATATTTTTCTATTCATAGTAAGTGCTCATGTAGAGACTTATTATTTTTGGAAATTGGATTTCACATTATCGCATTTCAATGAATCCAATGTTTTTATATGGGTTTTTTCTCTTTATGTCACATATGAATTTTTAGCTCAACCCGATCTCTGGAACAATGGGAAATAAAAATTTAAAATTTGAGGGCACGAAATTGGGGTTTTCTCACCGTAAAAAATATGGGCCACACGTGTAATTTTTTTGACTCGGGTTTTCAAGGCACCTAGAAATGTGTTAGAATGCAAAAATTCCTGTGTCGATCAATGCACCAGTTTTCAAGTTATGAGGATTTTCACTTCGTGGGCTACAAAGTTAATCCAGTGAAAAATGTGCTTGGAGCTTTTAATTTTTTTATTTTTATGAAACTTCTCTCACCATGATCATGGGAAAATTTAGGAATGAATGCAATTGAAAAATTATGGCGAGAGGAATTTTGGAAAAAATTTACCAGTTCCGAGTGAAAATGAAACAATGTGGGGGGATGAAGAAAATAGCCAAGTGTTGGGTTTTATAGGCATGAGAGGGTGAGAGAAAGGGTTTTGAATTTTTATTCCCCCTTTCCCCTTTTTAATGGGATAGGGGTCACAAAAAGTACACCTTAGCCCTAGGGTGACACATGGCACACATGCACAGGCGAGAAAATTTGAGGAAAGGGCTTAGTTTGAGCACTCAAGGGCTAATTTTTGGTCATGTGAGGGACCTGATGGGAGCATGGAAGGGGGAAAAATTTTCCTACCCCCATGTTACCTTATAATGGGTTAGGTAATACCAAAAGTGTGCATTATCCTTTTGGTGAAACTTGGCATGCATGCAAAGCGAGGAGAGGGGGCTCAAAAACTAGCAAAAAGTGCTTGATAAAGGTCTCTGGGGTCATATGATGAGTCCATGAGGATTAAGGTGGGGGAGGGGTGAATTTTTCTACCCCCTCATCCCCTTGGAATTGGACATATGGACACAAATTTTTTTCATTATCTTGGTGAATACAAGTGCCAAGCATGCGAGAGTTGGAGCGGGGGCTAGAAATTTGGTGAAAGGTGCTTATCGGAGCTCCCGGGGTCATGTTGAGGGTCCATGAGGCTTAAGGTGGGGGAATTTTTATGCCCCCTCATCCCCTTGGAATGGGATAGAGGGACACTAATATTGTGAATTATCCTTATCACGACACATGTCACTGAAAATTTGGGCTAAGTATGAAGCTTGTACCTTGAAGAGCAGCTTGAAAAAGATGTTGTCGAGGCTCCCGATGAAGTTTTAGGAACTTATTTATAAGATTTTTGACTGTAAATAACATTTTCAGAAGTATGGTATGGATATCAAGGTATGATTCATTTTAAAACCTTCTAAAGATGTCCATTTTGATCGAACCGCCATTTGTGCTCGTGAAGAATGAGTTGTGGAAAGAAATGCATGAGTGTTGTGAAAAATATGAGATTACCACCATCTATAGAATTAAAAAAACTTTCCATTTATATTTTTTGACCTCAAACTCATTCTATATCTCCTAGAATCATCTCCTAAATCTTAGGGGATTTTTCGTAGTGTTAGCTCCTTCGGCCTCAAAAACCCGATTTTGTTGAATTAGCTCCTAAACCTATAAATCTTTCCAAAATATTACTAAATAAATTACACAATGATCTTGGCTCATGAATTCACCTCCATGATGAGTTTAGGACTCTAATCCACTCTGGGGAATGTGTACCCGCTTGAGAAAGGCTAAAATTAACCACTCCCAAGCATGCTAAAAGATCTACCTTGAAAAGCATTGCCTTGAAAGTCTCCTTTAAATTTTTCTCTTCTTTTCCATGCATGGGAGAGGGAGGGACCACAAAAATGGGAATTTCATAGATGGGAAAATTCTTGAAACATGGGATAGAATGACCTAGAGGGGTGTTGGGTAAGGTTTATAATGAATTGTTTTGACACTAGGGTATAATTATCCAGTTTTCAAGTGAATTTTTCCCTTACAAAAATATAAGACAAAAGTTGGCTCTCACTTGGGGACTTATTCTACATCAAAAAAAGTGAGTAAATGATGAGAAGGAAATCTAGAATCTTAGTTTACAAATCAGACCAGTGCCTTATCCATTGGGCTTCACATAGTCATTAACAACATATAGCTTGAAAGGAGTACACACACACAACAAAAGGAAACACACAACACACGAAAGGGAAATAACACACACAATGGGAAAGGGAAAAACATACCTAAATCACCTATGGTACAATGCGGGGGACAAATCACTTTCATTTCTTGTACAATTTTAGATATTTCCCACTACGGGACAAATCCAACTGTGTTCCATCTAGATACAATAGATAGAAGGAATTTTCTCAAGTTTTGTGAATCTAGAATGGTCTAAGCCATAAAGATTCAAACTTCCCATGGCTTCCCTTTGGTTCTCTTTGCTTTTCCCAAAGCAAGATAAGGTCTCCAACTTTGAACTCTCGAGCCTCTACCTTCTTGTCAAACAACCTCTTGACCTTCAATTGATGCACTTTGATATGGTCCACCACCTTGAACCTATCTTCCTCAAGATTCTCAAGAAATAAAATTATTTTATCAATAGAATCATGATATTTCCCATATTCTACTTTGCTTGGATAAATTTGAGATATGACATCTCCATCATGACTGGAATCTCTTCCTTAATCCCGAGAGAGTAATTGAAACAGAGACATACCAATTGTTTTCTTTGCGATTATTTTTTCCGCCATAATGCCTCGTAGATATTTTTGTGCAGTCCCTTTGATTCTCATCTAATATCTTGTGGACTATGTTCATGATATTTTTATTGTTTGATTCCGCCTAACCATTCCCTTACAGGTAATATTCAGCTGGATGTGATAGAGAGATTATATAGCTCTAAAAAACTCGAGTTAGATCCTGGAGGAAAGATATGTGGCATTGTCCACTATGATATTTTGAGGGATAACGAAACAAACAATGGTATTCTCCTTGATTAAGTTGTACATTGTTTTAGTATTGGATTGGTTTGTTAGTATGGTCTATACCCACTTTGTAAAATATATTTTTGTAGTGAGTGTATGGGTATGACCTACGTTTGAGTGAGGATTTAGAAGTTCAATGAAATCTATACCTCACTATTGGAAAGGCTCCTTGATCACCACTAGCTTGAGGGGAAGCGCAATGAGCTGTGGTATCCCAAAAATTGCTGACTTGATTCACATTTGGAGACCCATTCTTGGGCATCCGTAAACAAACAAGGTTGGCCAATAGTACCTACCACAAAGGATTTTGTGGGTTGTCACCATCACCAAATATATCATCCACATGCTTGGTCATGGTATGCCTTTAGAAAATGATCATGTTGTTATTTATCTATGCTTCTTAAGAAGCATCTATCAATCCCCTCTTATAGAGTGCATGATTCCGTATGACATATTTGGATGACTCAAGCTTGAGGTTTATTTTTTGTTTATGATCAAGGTGAGGAAGGCAGTCACCTTAAGACAAGAAGTAAGTGATATCTACATACCACTCATTTTTCATGCTCACACAAAAGACTTGAGGAAAATCCTTGTTACATTCACAATATAAGCATTATCTAGTATAATTTTTAGTTATGAGTGCATCATCCTCTACAAGCAATCTGCACAACCCATTTCTTCTTATCAAGTTAGAAGGTTTTCTCTCTAAGTCATATTCTTGGATTATCACCACCGAATTACCCTTTTTATTCCTATATATTGTTGGTCCCTAAAATTTACTAAGTCCCAAGGAAGAATTCAACGCACGTGGGAGGTAGTAAAGAAGGGTAGAAAGGTTTAGGGACTTAGCCATATTTTGAAGGATTTTTCACAAGAAAAACATGTCAAAACCGAGTAGGTATGCTTGAATGGATAAGGTGCCAGCCTGGAGCCTTAGAGGTCAAGAAAAGAATATTCCATGTAAGGGATATTCCCAGGATGATCATTACATGTAGTGGAGGAATTTACAAGTTGGCATAGGCATTCAACCATGGAGGACCACACTTCCACTTGGCATGTGATCTACTCATGAAGGAAAACAAGGTGGTGTATCGATCCTATTTAAAGGAATGCTTGTGTCCAAAATGAAGAGAGAAGAGGGTGAGAATGAAGAGTTGGGAAAATGAAGGGTTAAGGAGGGTTTTAGGTAGTGACAAGGTGCTATATAAATGCTTGCAAGAAGGGGTTTTAAGCATATTAGGCATGGATTTGGGTATGAACAAGGGTTGTAATGGGTAGACTAGATAAAAAATATCTCTCTCTCTCTGCAGAGTATTTTTGTAGGGTTTAAGATAATATCCCTTGATGTATTTGGTCTGTATGACCCTCATGATGTAATGGAGCCATTATAAATGTTTATAAATCAATATATGGTGTGTGATTTTGGTTATTCATGCTCAAAAGTGTAAACCCTTATGTTCTTCATATTATTAAGTCAGATCTAGTTTCATTATGCTTATTTACAATGTTCATTTCCATTTATGATGCATTTGTGCATGGATCTATTGTCTGTATCTTCTGTTTTTGAGTGAATGTCTATGTTTCCATTTTTATAACTCATTCTCCATCAATGGTGGACCATTCTTATGAAGCTCACATAAAGGAGGGGTTTTTTGCTCACATATGCCTCGATTGAGTGCACAATGAATGTTGGGTGATAGGTTGACGTGTTTGGGGTAGAAATAAGGTATATGAAGAAATGACTACATTTTGGTTCCATTGTGAAACCTCTTTTTGAAGTTGTTGAGAATGATGTGTGATGAAAAAGCATATGACCTTGGACAAATGTCAAGACCTGGATTAAAAGCATAGAGGATGAGTTTTCTCAGAGGTTCAATATTTAGATCTGAGTTTGATGCATGAAAATGGGTGGAGGAGAACTTGTATCACAAAATCTATGAGACATTATTTTGTTGTTTCCCAATAGATTTGTATGAATGGCTCTCAGCATATGCATCAAGGAAAATTTAGTACTATAGACCTCATGTTTGGACCCAGGAGGAATATCAGTGGTTGTATGATGTCATTTGACTGGACCCATGTTGTTGATCACTAGTGGAGTAGAGTGTTGACTAGTTATACCTTGAATACATTATTTCTATGTATTCTTTCGAGATATTGTTGAGTTTGAATTCTTGAGGGAGCCTAGAGGATTGTTCTTGCATGTTATTCCACTAGCTATCAATATCCTAGTCATTACTTTGAGTTTGGAAGCCTTTCCCATGGATGACTAAACTCTTCTTAGGCAAGGGGGAATTTGGTGCGGTGGTAGAGGATGGCGGACCTTGTGGTGAAATGGAGAGAGAGGAGATGCAACTCAAGTATAATGAAGCTCGGAGAGGGAGTTGGAAAGACAATGTGAAGCTACAGAGTGATGGATTTATGGAGGTAGACATTGTAGGAAGGATTTGAGGTTCACGCGGAGGATGTGGAACCTGAGTAGTCTAAGCTACCCCATCTTGGCAAGCGTGGAAGAGAAACCCCCTTGGCTTTGGAGAGATCTCATCATATGAAGAAAGGAGGAGATTTGTAGGTGCACATCTTAACCCACATGGTGACCAGACCCTTGCACTTAGTTTTCTAGTTCTTGAGATAAGTTTTGATAATCTAATTGGTATCGGTATTGGTAGTCAAGTGAAACCTAGGAGGTATAATTTTTCATTTGGTACATCTATGGTTGCATAGTCATTTCTTGTGTTTGGGGTATTTTTCTAGCAAAAAAATTTGGGAAAGGTGTGGGATCACAAGGTTTGAGTATCGCATTTGGGAGCAACATGGGAAACACATCTGGGAGTGGTTTGGTATCACATACTATCGATGCACATTTTAGCATGATGGTGGGATCATAGGGTGTAACTACATTAGGCCCTTACCTACATGGAGGAGGATTTGGTGGATCTGAAGGAGTTGGCACTAGTGGATCTAGTGGGTCTAGTGGTGGAGGCAACACCAGAGGAATCAAGGTCCTGGATCTGGTGGAAAAGGTCCACAACACCATCAACATGTGTTTTATGAGATGTCACTCCACTTACCTGATTATAAGGGTGTTGAGGATGCTATGGAACATGTACACAAGTGTGAGTTACTATGGCATGTGAAGGGAATCACTTCCCTAGAGTGGAAAGAAAGTCATTTTTCAACCACATTATAAGGATGTGCACATAGATGGTACAGAAATATGACCCACACTAGAAAATGGTGGATTACATTGTGTTTTGTAATGCCTTTTTAGAATAGTTCCACATACCTAAGTTTGAATAGAAAAGCATCATCAGTGTTGAAGAAGGATATTCGAAAGCAAGAGAATGGTGAAGAGAGAGTGTGGGGAGTATGAAAAAATTTCAAGACTCTCCTATCCAAGTTGTCTTATGACATTCACCCTTCATAACATGCTTAATGGTTCATTAGAGGACTGATCACACCATTCAGGAGGGAACTTTCACATATCCGTGCGAGGCCTTGGAGGCTAACTTGTGCACTAAGGAAGTAGGAAGTATTGATACAGGAGTTATTCTATTCCTAGAAGCCCAAATTGGTTAAAAGGAAAAGTAGCTGAGAAATTTTCTATGAACTCAGCTCATGAGACTCGCAATGGGTTATGGTGTATGGATTGTGAAATAGAGGGTCATACAAAGGACAATTTCCTTGAAAGTCAGTTTCATGCCATATTAGTGGAATGTGATATTTTCCATGGAGATCATGATGTAAGTAGGTGTTCACTACTACTGCTAACACGTGATCATAAGAATGTATCTAGATATTACTAAATTTTCACCTCTACTACTCATGAAATGAAGGATTGTAGATTGATTGACCAGATACATGATGTTATTGACACTGGGGTGCATCAAGCCAATGTTTCTAGTAGTTCCAAGGATGAGGTCATCATTATGAAGGGTGTGTGGATGGAGGAGGTCAAGGTAGAGGATTTTGAGGAGGATTTAGAGGTCGTGGAAATCATGGGGGTAGAAGGAATAAATTTGCTTGTGGAACCTACTATAACTATGGATCTACAAAACATTACAAGCATGAGTGTCGATTTTTGTTGTAATTCTCTTGGTGTGGGAAAAAGCTCAAGTATGAGGAATTCCCAAAATTGTTCAAACACATGAGCCAAAAGCAGTGGAAGGATAAGGGTGCTGAGATGGTGAGCGTAAAGCATGTTGATCAACAATGGATGCTAAGGGTGGCACGTGAGTCAGAGTTAGAACTGTGACTTGTGACGACGCGAGATTGAGGTTGCACGTGCTGGGAGATACCAAGGCATAGACTTGATTACAAGAGAAGAAGTGGTATATGGGAAGTATTTGGATCCTACGCACTAGAAGGAAGTGTATCAAGAAACCATGGATGTTATTTGAAGCCTACAAGGAGAGATCCAGTGCTGAAGGAGAAATCGTGATAGTTAGAGTAGAAGAAGAGCGTTGAGGCTCCATAGAAGGATATAGATGAAGTCAGGGAAGTATGTAAGATGATGAGATAGGAGAATATCATCCCTTTGTTAGGAGAGTGGTCAGGGAAAAGTACCAACTGTGGGAGGAGGAGAGCAGTGAGAGTAGGTTTTGCATGTTAATCTACCTCCTCACAACCTTGACTATGATAAGGAGATTACCTTAAATGCAATTATTGATGGATGGATCCTAAGTAATATTCTGATTGACATGGGCACAAAAGTTAATGTTCTCACCTGGATGCATGGAATCAAATGGGAAGACCTCCATTACAATCATCTTCAAATGTGTTGTATATGGCTAATAAAATAAAGGCAATTCCCATTGGTGTTTTAAAGGATGTTCTATCACTATCCAAGGGGAAAAATTCACTGGATACTTCAAGTCTTGGCACTTGTTGAGGTGGAAAACTTTCTAGCATTACTTACTTGGGTGCCCCTGGTGCTATAAGAACAATGTTGACTTACATTTCAATAAGGGTTATATAATTTTTGATAACAAGGAGGAACATGTTATCATTCCTTTGATGGATGGAAAGTCAAGCGCCTATACTGAACCCTTGGGAGAAGAAGACCTAGATATAATCTATGTGTGCACTATCAGTGACCCTAAGGTTGTGCAACTAACAAAATAAGGTGTTATTCAGTGGGAAGATGCTCAATCTATAAGTGATACAACTAGTGTGACATGTGAAAATTGGGCATGGGACATATGAGTTAGTCGGAAGGTAGTTAAGAGGCTCTCTGTGATGAGAGTAACAAAGGCACACTCATTCAGGTACCTGGGAGGAAAATAATTTCCAAGTTACACTAGGGGAGACAACCCTGATGTTTTCTGTGAGAAATGGAGACCCAGTGGAGATGTGAGATCAAAAGGAGAAGTATTCTTAGCTATAATTTTCTCAAGACCACAACACGTTGGTGGGTGACCCATCGCAATAACCTTCTAGAGTGGTGTGAGGTGAGAATCACATTCTCTGTTAGGTTTCTCTGAAGTAATGCACCTACTGCTATATAAGACTATCATGGGAAGGAACCCACCTCATTTCACATCCAGGCATGTGAGAAGGCCTGGATGGAAGGTGCAAATGTATCTTTATGGGTGCATAATCTTTAATCCACCTTACAAGGCTACTCGTGTGTATGGTACATTCATTCACAAGCTTTACATCAGTCGAGATAGAAAACTTGAAGGAGTTGACGGATAATCTCCTTCAAGCTTTTGAGTATCGGAGAGTACTAAACCATTGGTGAATGAGGCACTACAATTTGTTAAGCACCTAACTATGGGAGATAGTTCCATGGCAAAGGAAAGAGTAATAGAGTTATTGGGTGAACCTGGCATGGAAGCATGCTTTGATGAGGAATAATTAGAGGAGGTACAACTTGAGCATGCATGCATGGAAAAGGAGAAAGGAAAATTGGTCTACATGATAGATGGTGAAGAGGTGGAAAACTTGGATGTTAACCATACTATCGGTATGCGCGAGGTTATGGATAGTGCTTGATGAGAAAGTGCATGCCTACCATGAACCCCTAAAAACAAGAAGGTTAACATTGGTTCGGAGGTGGAACCTAAGGAAGCTACTATTGGAGATTACTAGACAGAAAGGGAGGTTTCAAAGATTATTGATCTGTTGCATGAATTTCAGGATTTATTCCCACGTGGGTACCATGAGCTTAAAGGAGTTCACCACTCCTTGGGAGAAATGAAGATCAAGTTAAAGGAAGGTGCGTATTAGATTCAGAAGATACATTATCGAATGAATATCAATCATGAGTCAAGGTCAAGGAGGAGATTGACAAGATGATCGCATCAGGAATCATTGAGGTTGTTGAGGAATTAGAATGGATAAGTTTGATGGTCATCAACATTAAGAAGGATGGAAGGATAAGGATTTGTGTTGATTACAGGGATTTGAATGCGGTGTGTTTCATTGATCCTTTTCCAACCCCCTTCATCGAAGAGATCCTAGGAAGGAGTAGCCGGGCACGAGATCTATTCTTTCACAGATGGATTCTTAGGATATCATTAGGTTATAATTGCAAAGGAGGACCAAGAAAAGACAACCTTCGCCACTGAATGGGGAAGTTTTTCCTATATGGTCATGCCTTTTGGACTAAAGAACGCACTTGTGTTTTCACGCATTTTGGTTCAGGTTTTTAGGACTTCATCCATAAATTTCTACAAGTCTACTGGATGACTGGACAATATATGGATTAGTGAGGGACCATTGTGATAATATAAGGATGATGTTTGATATATGTGGCAGTTGAGTATATCTCTCAACATTAAGAAATGTGTTTTTACTACTCCATTTGGCACCCTATTGGGACATATCATATGTAAAGAAGGCTTGCTAGTGGATCCTACCAAAGTTTCATTATTGTGGGATTGGGGAGCCTACCAGAGCGTGGTGTGCATATTCCTTGGCATATGGGGTATTACCGGTAAATTTATTAAGGGGTATGCCAAGATCACCGCGCCATTGGAGGAGTTGCTAAAGCACAAAAGTACATTTCATTGGGGAGAGGCACAACAAATGACATTTGACACATTGAAGAATAGGCTTATCACCATGCCCATATTACATTTTCCCTCTTGGGATAAGCCATTCCATGTACATGTTGATGCTTTAGGGATGGTGATTGGAGAAATATTAGCACAACCTAGAGAGGGAATTGTTGACCATCCCTTGTGTTTTGCTAGTAGGAAGCTAACCCCAACAGAACATAATTATATAACATGAGAGCATGAGGCATTATTGATGATCTATGTGTTGTACAAATTTAGGTAGTATTTTCTAGCGATGCCTTTTATCTTTTATACGGACCACATGACATTAAAGTACTTGGTGAACAAGCTCATCTTGTAAGGGCACATATGCAGGTGGGTCTATTGTTTTAGGAGTTTGAGTTTACGGTTGTTGTAAAACTAGGTAAGAGTAATTTGGGGCCTAACCATTTATCAAGGATTGACTCTAGAGAGGACATACAGAGCATTGAGGATATAATGTTAGATGTAAAACTATTTAGATTGCAGTGTGCGCCCTTTGACTTAGAAGATATCATTGTGTTTCTCAAAATGGACATGGTGCCGAAGGAATGAAGAATTTGGAAAGGAATTAGTTAGCCATATGCACCACGCCGTACATGTTAATTAGTTAATAATTTTACAAGCTAGTCCATAATGATGTTTTACACCGATGCGTGCTTGATCATGAGCACATTATAATCATGAAAGAGGCTCATGATGGAATTGTATGGGGGCACTATGTGGGGAATGCGACTGCATGCACAAGATCCTCTTAGTTGACATGTGGTGGGAGATGGTTTACAAGGATTGTATTGAATATTACAAGGCCTGTGATCATTTCTAGTGCCTTGGTAAGCCAGGAAAAAGGGATGAAATGCCATTGAGACCAATAACTAGTGTTGAACCATTCGAGAAATGGGAAATTGACTTTGTAGGCCCTATTTCACCTTCGTGTGAAGGAAAAGTTCATGTTATATCATTACTTACACTTGATTATCTAACATGGTGGGTAGAGGCAACACCTATGAGGGATTGCATGGTAGCCACATTAGCAAGATTCCTATGGGAAAATATAATCAATAGGTATGGGTGCCCTCTAAGTTTGACTAGTGACTAGGGTACTCATTTTTGAATGAGATAGTCAGGATTTTGTTGGCAGAATTCATGGTGTCTCATCATAAGACTAACCCTTATCACCCTTAGGCTAATGGGACTATTGAGACATTTAAAAATATATTGATTCATACACTTACCAAGATTTGTGATGTTGGGAGGAAGGATTGGGATGAAAAAGTCTCAGTCATGCTATGGGCTTATAGAATAACTTACAAGAGATTAAACAAAGCCACATCGTTCCAATTGGTGTTTGGTGCCGAAGCTATTTTTACGATAGAGTTCATGCTACCCTCTCTCTACGTATTACACACAAGAGGATTGGATGACAAACACATGTTGCAAGAGAGCACATTTACAAGCTGATGCGCTTGGATGAAAGAAGATCCATTTCTAAATGGAGTTAGAATATTAAGAAGGTGAGACAAAAGGCCTAACATGATCGTCACATAAATAATAAATAATTTAAGGTTGGGTAGATGGTTTTACTTTATGATTCTAAGTTCCTACACCATCTGGGAAGCTCAAGGTCCATTGGTTGGGACCATATTATATTACCCATATACTTGATTCAGTCTTTAGAAAGAACACGACTTCCCGAGTATTTCAATGGAAGTAGGCTAAAGCCCTTCTATAAATAAGGAATTATAAATAAGGCATATTTCCAGTTAGCTTAGGATTTCCCTTAATGCATTCTCCTTTATTTGTGTTTCCCTTTCTCATTTTTTTGTTCCTTTTGGTTTTTTTTGGTGTGTGTGTGTGCCGATGGCTAATTACATCATCAAGGTGTTATGCACAGAGGACCGCACATATTTTTAGTGTGGGGTGGAACATAAAGGGAATCAAGTAGGACATGGTAAGAGTTAGAGGAAGTGCGTGGAGCAATGTTGAAGTAGTTTCTGGGTTATAAATTCAAAAACGTGTGAGTTCGGAAAAAGTGCATGTATCACAAGTGATCATTAGAGGAGAATGGTGTCAAAAGGCTTTGAGAAACCACGTACAAGGGTAAAAATCATAGGAGAAACATGAGGTAGGAAGTAGAAATAACTTGGTCTAAGACATACAGGAAGAATTGACATTGGCACGGGAGAAGGCGTGAAGAATTCTATGGTCAAGGAAGTTGTGCGCTAGAAGGTTATGGAAGTGTTTGCATAGGTTTGTGTCGAAGGAAAAGCACTTGAATAGAATGTGCGGAAGGATGGCATTAGAAAAATTCAACTTTAATGCATTTTTACGTTGGTAGGTGGCATCAAGGTTTGTGTGGAAAAAGTAAAAATCTATAAATAGAAGGTTGGGGGTGAGGTATTCTTTCACCTTGCGTTTTGTTATCAAAGAAGTTCTTGCGTTTTAAGGAAATTCTTGCGAAGAAGTTATGAAGAGTAGTGTGCGGAGTTGAAGAAATCGAAGGACTTGTGAACTAGTGTGGAGGAAAAGTGCATGGGCATATGTGGAATATTTTGTTTGTGGATTCCCGTGGGTGGATACATTGTCTTGTGGAAAGGAAGTGCTCCAGGTTAGGGTTTACAAGCTAGGGCATGAGTTTTCGTGGAAATTTTACAGAAGTAGAGCTAAGGGTTTGAGTAGTAATAGAACTTGACACAAGGGAGAAACTACATAGGACTGAGGAAGAGAAAAATGGAACCAAGGAAAGGAGTGACCAATTTACCAAAGAAGACAAGGAAAATGGAAAAGGAAAACCGTCTGTTTCCACAAGTTTCAATGAAGAATGGTATGCGAGAGATACAATTACCAGGATGGTGTGTTGTTAGAAAAGAGTGGGTGATGCATATAAGGAAGGTTTCGTGAGTGATTATAATCATTAAATGAGGACCAAAGAAAATAAGATGACCACAGGAGTTGGTTCACCCTATGGAAAAGAGGACACTAGATGGGAAACACATCTATGATGATGAATTAAAAGTGAAGTTAGAGAAGATAAGGATTTTATAATCAGTGTATGAGTTACCCTATTTTGGAAAACCGGAGTGACTATACCAATGGTTAATGTAGCGTGTACATAAGGAATATTTCAATTTTTAGTAAGGTAGATGTGCAGAACCCCATAGTTGATTTCTAAGTTCACTAGCTCGATCTATGAGGGAGAGCCATTAGATGAGGACTTGTGTGACAAGGAACACATCAAGAAAATAGTTCAATCATATGATTACAAGAAGGGTTCGCAGCACTTTGACATCACTAAAATCATCGACCCGGTTATGAGGATGGCCGTGTACTTGGAAAAAAGTTGAATGGGCAGGAGAGATGGACGTAGATAAATAAAAGTTGGCTGAATGTCTACCACAATATCTCAGAGGGCACCATTTATAACATCTTAGTTTTCATTGTGGAGGAGATTATTGATTCCGTATGCAATGGGGAGAAGATCATGTTTGGTAATGTCCTCCTTATAATTATATTTTCAGAAATTGGAGTTCTCAATGTGCCGAGATAAGTTTATTTGGGAGTACCCAGATGAAAATCCCTCTCCCAGCAAAGGTTTGAAGCTAACACTTGTGAAACAATGAATACCGCTCACAAGGCACACTTGGAGAAATGGTATAAATGGATACACGATACATTTAGAGGTGAATGGAGGATACTATAACATATTCTTGCACTAGTGGATGGAGAATTTATAATCCTCCGTACACAAGAAATTTTGTATTGTTAGGCTTTTCTTGATAGATGACACCAAGGGTCCTTGGTTTAAGTTACCCTTATCCTTCACAACACAATATTTTCAAGGCGTGGTAAATAGGTTTAAGGAGGTGAAGAAGCTAATATTTGATCTAAATGTTACAAATCAAGATAACTACAAAATGCTCCAGGACCTTAGTGTATCCCAAAAAGTGTGCTTATATAAAAATGTACAAAACTCATGACTTACGCATGGTAAAATCGGTGACATTTCCTATTGTAGGTAGGATGGCGGAAAGGGTGTATGTGTGGCTAAGGCCCAAGTTTGAGAAGGGAACTTATGTTGAGGATGATGTCTCAATCCTTGAGGACCCTATCAAGAGGAAGAAGAAGGTAGTAATTAAGAAGAGAGAATTAGAAGAGGCTCCTGCAAAGAAGGCACAAAGTATGCATATAGTGTAAATTATAGGGGAAAAGAGTCGGTGCAGGTCCAAGAACCTATGCTTGATAGAATAAGTCTCCCATCAGGAAGGATTTGCTAGAGAAATAAGAGTCTTCTAGGAGAGAAGAGTCTCCCAAGAATGAGAAGTCCCCTATGTTGGAGTCACCAGTGAAGAAAAATAAAAGGGTGGTGCAAGGTTCGAATCGGAGAAGATAGAGAGCATCAAGGATGATGATTCTGAGGAGGAAAATGAATGATACAATGAAGAGCACGAGGAAGTTCATAATCCTCTTGTTTACAATGTACACGAGTCTAGAGAAGAAGGGGATGAAGAGGGAAAGTAGTATGAGGAGGGCTCCTACAAAAGAGGAAGTGAGGAGGTAAACATGCATGATCAGAAGACCTCGACCTCGACCGAGGAGCAGATCGATAAAACTATAGAAAGGGAGGTGGCAGTTATTATCCAACAGCTTAGTGGAGCCTAAGGTAGAGCAAAGGGCAGAAGAAGTGTTGAAGGAAACTGAAGAGAGCGTAAGTGTAGGAAAGGAGTATGTGAGCATGGGTGGATACCCCATCTTAGCAGTAAGTTTCCTAATGGTAGTGCACACAGGTGGGAAGGGAACAGTAGTAGCACATGGACACACTATGACTTATATTAATGATCCAAGAAGCATAATGTATGTGTGCTTTTAAAGTACCATGACCACTGACTAACTCCTTGCTTGGTCTTCTTTTAATGAAGAGGATGCATACCCGCACACGAGGAAAATGTTATCCTGGGATTTTGAGTCCCACGTTGATGAGCCCGAGTTCGAGGTAAATCATGATGCATTGATGAAGACACCAGACACCAAGGGAATAAACCCTCTTGTAAATTCCCAGTAGTTGTTAGATGAGAAATTTTTCAATGTGCTCAACGACATAAATGATAGAATAAGGGTCTTGGAGGAAGAGCTTGAGAAAAATAATGAGGATATCATTGAGAGGGATAGGGAGATAAAACAGAAGGAATTGATTAGTGTGTAGTTAAGGCATGAATTGAGGGATGAAAAGGTGAAGGTACGCGAAGTCCACAAGAAGATAGAGGCCATTTTAGATGCCATTATCTTAAAACACTTGGACTTGGACCTAGCCCTGCTTGAGAAAAATATGAGTCAACCATGCATTTATTGGAATACTTAGCATGCATAATCACCATGGAGAGGTAAACACTTGCATTAGAATCAACAGAAGAAGTAATGGCACACCACAAGAAGGAAGAAAAGTTGAAGACTAGGGAGATACTAACTCGGTAATTTGAGTTCCTTGCCTTAGTAAAGACTATGATGCAAATGACATAAGTTTTATATGACAATTATGGAAATAGGGATAGAGTAACAAGCATATTAGTTTCCAACCATGAAGCAGATTTGAATTAATTTCAAGATAAAAATAAGGGAAATAGAGTATTTTGGGACATGATCTTGGCCAAGGTAGAGAAAAAAATAAGAGGCGAATGAAACCTTGAGAGTCTCGATTAAAATTAAACTCAATGAGTTATACCCACAATTTACTCATAGGATGGACATGCTGGGAGACCTTAGCAAGTAGATGGAAATTATTAAAGATAATTTGAAGGCTAAGGGGGATGAGATGAGTTTTGATGAAGTTAGTGTGATGGTGGGTGACTTACTTCAGTAGGCATAGAGTGAGGTGGATTCTTGGGGTAATATTGAAGACCCCATGAAGAAAGATTTCCCACTTCTTATAGTCATTTTTACACCCACCAAAAGAACAAAGGAATCCCATACAAACCAGCCTATCACCCAATAGGTGCTGGATGCTCACCCGAGGCACGCGAATCTCTCTTTTATGTGAGTTGAGTGGGAAAATATCATCAATGATACAAAATTAAAGGAAGTGAGTGGAAATGAGACATGTAAGCATCATAGAGCTCATAATGCACTTCTAGATCAGTGCAGTCATTCCAGACAGAAAATTACTTAACAGATTAAGAACTAAATCAAAATAGAAAGGGAAATGCACAAGGATTCAGACTCATTCCATAAACATGCATAAAACAGAACCATGAAGATATGTAAATGCACCAGAATCATTACTGATCATATTCATATAAACTGGTAACCTCATTACATTCATTATATTCATTACAGAGCATCACAGAAAGGAAGACCAAGTCATGCATCATAATTGGATTTATATCACTTAGCTCTCAAAAAGAAATTTAAACCCCAAGCCCTTGGTACATCCATCTCCTATGTTTTATCTACCCAACCCAAACAGAGTTCCTTGTGGCATTTTTGTAGAGCTCCACTCTCTATTGATCTCTCTCTTGCACATCATCTCCATATCCGATCTCTCGATATCTTATTTTTCTTCTATGGGTACTTGTATATATAGGCATCCCAAAGTGCCAAATCATCCTTCTACAGCCTCAAATCCAGTGCCAAGTGTCTAAATGTGGTCCTCCATGAGAGCATGCTCCTCCAGGCCTGAGCTCTCCACTTTTTTCCATGATGTCTTCTAGAAACTTCCATCATAGAGCATATTCCATCCTAGGCCAACCTTTCGGTAGGCTAGCACCTTATCCACTATGCATGCACAGTCAGGTCAAGCTTTTCTCGTGTCCTGCCCGATACGCCAAATATGGCTAAGTCCCAAGACCTTGTCTTCCAGTGGCGCAACAAAACCCTTCTAAAACCCTCCTAGAACCTTGCCTTGCACGCCTTCTCCTTGCGTGCCCATCCTTCAACCTAGGCCTTGTGCACCCATGCACCTTTGTGTACTTAGCCAATACTTTAGGGGCCTAACATCACCCCACACTACACTTGTTCTTTGCCCATGGGAACACTTCACCAATGAATAAAGAATCATAGTAGACTTACGTCTTGGGAAAAGATGAAGATTTTAGGAAATAAGAAAGAATGGGGAACATCGGCATTATTGTAACAAGCTAGGAGAATATTTTTGCAAGTCACCTCCAATTTGTTCTAGGCATCAAATTCATTCTACACTCTCTAGCAGAGAGGTTGCGACTAGGGTTCTTACCTCTGCAAAACTCACCCATCTCCTTGATATTTCATGGTGGCAACAATTTTCTCTAACTCCTTGCCCATGCCCTCAAGTGCATCCATGCTTCTAGTAATATGTGGGTATAGCTCCTTTAGCTAGTTCTTGATTGTACCCCTTAGGGCATCAATATCTTCTGACTTCTTTTCAACCTTGGCCAAGATTCTATTATGCTCTACTCTATTCCATTTATTCTTTTCTTAGAACTATTTTAGCTCTGCCTCATAGTTGGTGACCGAACACTCACCACTTTACCTCTGTCTGCATAGTTGTCATATGTGGCCTTAGTGGTATGGGTAGAAATATTTACATCAACGAGGAATTTGCTGTATTTAGCCATGATTTCTACTACCTTAAGTTATCTTCCTTCTCTAGGTGCACTGCTACTTCTTCTGTGGATTCTAAAGTTAGAGGTTATCTTTCCATGGTGAGGATGCATGTTAGGTGTTCAAGGCACTCAAGGGAATATCCATACTTTTTGCAGCGGCGTTAAGTCTGGATGCTTCAAAACAATGACATCTATGATGGAGTCAAACTTCTTATGTACTTCATGCACCCTTGCCTTTTCTTCCTTGAGCTCACGCTTTAGCTGAGCGCTAATCAACTCCTCCTGCTTTAAATCCTTGGCCTTCTCTTCTAGCTCTTCCTCCTGCGCTGTCATGATATTTTTATGTGCTTTCTTCCTTATCCTCTTCCATCACTATATCAATTTTGTGCTCCAATTATTGTTCTACTAAGGCCTCGATGATTTTCATTGCTTCTCTTTCTGCCACCTCATTTACTTGCTCCTGTGTGAGGCTTGGAGTTTTCTGCTCCTGTGCACCAACCTCCTCACTTCTTCCCATGTCTTGGGTGCCTTCCTCCTCCTGGCTACCCTTGTATGCGCATGAAAAGGAACTCATGTTCTTCTTCTCCGCCCTCTTCTTCTAAATCGTGCACGCTGAAAAACAAGTGGCTCTTGGTCCCCTTCAGATCATCTTCTTCATCGTCATCCCTCTCACCTATGTATTTCTCTAAGCTCTCCATCTCCTCTGAGTCAACTTCCTCCATCTCCTTTTATTTCTTCCTAACTAGGGATTCCAGTATAGATATTCTACTTTCTCTTCCTCTTCCTCTATGATTTATCCTTTGCGATAAGCTTTTCCTGTGTTGGTAGCTCTTCTTTGACTGGGGACCTCTTCCTGCGTGTGTAATTACTCATTCTAGTGCTTATTCTTGAGGCACCTAATGCCTGTGTATCTCGGGCACTTGGTGCATTCTTCTTTATTTCCTCCGTCTCCTTCTTCTTGGGCATGGTATTATTCCTACCTATTTGGTCCTTAGGTATAGCTATCTTGTTTTCAAGATAAGTGCCCTTCTCAAACTTTGTCCTTATCCAAAGGTATATACGCGTTGCGAACCTTCCTGCAATATTCAGAGTTAGGGGTTTTACCATTTGGACTTCGTGTGACACGTATTTTCCACGTATGCACACTTGTTGGGGTAGACCAATGTCCTGCGCATCTCCCTATGGTCCCGGTCCAAACTTCCAAGGTCAAGATTTAGATTTTGGACTCCTTGAATTTGTTAACTCCCACCTGGAAGTATTGAGTGTGAAGGTGCATGTGAGCTTGCACCATGGGCTCATATTTTCATCCTCCGATTAAATATGCCAATGCGAAGTGTTGGTATACTGCAAAATCAGCTTCTTCTACGTAATGCGTGGCAATTGTTCGGTATCCTCCATTTTTCCCCAAACACATTCCTTAAGTGCGTATATCATTTTTTCAAGTTGCACCTTGTGAATGGTTGTCATGCTATCACAAGCGTATTTCTCAAATATTTTTATAGGCAAGAGGTCTTCCTCTGGGTACTCCCACCAAAACATATCTCATTACATCTAGTACTCGATCTCTCGAGAATAAAATGGTTAAGAGGACATTACCAAAGAGAATCTTGTCTCCTTCCTAGTGCACTCTGGTAATAATTTCATCTGTAATGTATGTGGACAGATTGTAGATGGTGCCCTTTGATATTTTTCTACAAACATTTAACTAGGACTTGTTTATCCGCATCTATCTTTCTTACGCTTTGAATTTTGTTACCAGGCGAGCGGCCATTCTCATCACTGGGTCTTGGATATCCCCGATATAAAAATACCTTGACTCATTCTTGTACGCATATGTGACCACTATATCCTTAACTACTTCCTTGTCACACAGGTCATCCTCTAAACTTTCTCCCTCATAGATAAGGCATGTGAATATTGAAATTAATTGAGGGGTTATGTGCATATTGTGCCCTGCGAAGTGAAAGTGGTCTTCATGTACGTGTGACATTAGCCACTTATAGAGGCACTTTGGCTTTCTGAAGTAGGGTAACTCATAGAGTTACAATAACCCCACCTTCTCTAACTTCACCTTGACTTTGTTGCTATAAATTGGTAACCCCTTTGGTGTCTTCTCGGTTAGTCGAGTGCACTAAATCCAACTCCATTTCCTTTTCAATCGCATTCGTGCGATGATTGTAGTCACTTACTATCATTTTTCTCAAGTGGGATTCCCATTCCATCTTGAGTGAAACCCCATCTGGGTACTACATTTTTGCATACCATTCTTCATTGGTACCTGTGGTAGTTTCTTGTTGTTTTCCCTTGCCCTTGCCCTTCTTAGGTGTTACTACTAGTTTCTTGGGTGCCATTTCTTGGGTTATCACTTCAACTTCTCTTCCTAGCTTTTCTCTTCTATCTTTTCCAAGTTCAAATCCCTAACCTACGAAGAATACTCTTTTCCGACCCGTGCCCTAGCTGCCAAACCCTAACTGGAATATCTTTTCACAAGATAACACTTCTCCACAACTCTCCCCACACCTCGTGAATTACTTCCCCCTAGTTTGCAAATCCAAACTAGTCACTCACTGTTAAAATCTTCCAATTTTTCTTCACATGGATCAACTCTGAAACCCTAGTTTGTAAAATCTCTTCCTTCTTCGTATTCACAATGTAAATAATGAAGTTCCCAACCTTCTATTTATAGTTTTTCCCACTTTTTAACATTAAATGCTACCTTACCTACCATCGTACTTTAACACTTAATGTGGATTTTTCCAACAAAGTCTCGACTTTAGTACTTTAACTCACATGCCCAACCTTGCACATAAAATTCCCCAACC
Source organism: Taxus wallichiana var. yunnanensis (assembly GCA_018340775.1). NCBI lineage: Eukaryota > Viridiplantae > Streptophyta > Pinopsida > Cupressales > Taxaceae > Taxus > Taxus wallichiana. The sequence goes on along the minus strand of JADAXU010000057.1, from coordinate 13,013,262 downwards.
TTCTGGCACACAACCAATCTATCTTGACAAGAGACTCTTGCAGACGCGTATAACCAGATGACCAAGGCACTTCTTCTATCATGATTTTGCTCTCGCCTACCTTATGTTTCTTTTAAGATTATTCCTCTCTTGTACATGGATCCACAATGTAGCCTTACCCTAACACAAACCATCCTTTTTCACCTCTCCTTACATATACCGCCTTCACAAGGCCATTCAATTGGTATTTTCAATGCAATCCTTCCCTTTATACTTGAAGTTCTTCCACCTTACTCCATCCTACACTAAAATGATGCGTGGTCCTTTACGTAATTACAACCTTTAAAAAGTAATGAGATTACCGGCGCCCAAGGCGCAACACAAAACAACAATGAGAAAGGGAAACACAAGAAAAGAAAATGCATTAAGGGAAATCCTAAACTAACTGGCAATATTGCCTTATTTACAAACACCAAGAAGACTTATTTATAGTAGGGATTCAACCTACTCCCATTAAAGTGTCCTGGCAATCTCGTCCCATCCAGTGCTTGTAACTAGCACACACCCGAATCAAGGATGTATGAGATGATGTAGGGACCTAACCAATGGAATTTTAACTTCCCAGGATGGCATAGAAACTTTGAATCATATAGTAACACCATCTTCCCAACCTCAAACTTCTTGTTCTTAATGTGACAATCATGTCATACTTTTTGTTTTACTTTTTCCATCTTCTGGCTCCACTTGACGAGTGATCATCTTTTGTCTAATTACATTAACTTGTCAATTATTTCTTCCAGTGCTTATTCATCAACCAATCCTCCCGTGCAAGCTATACACAGAGAAGGTAACATGAATTCAACTAGAAGTACAACTTCCGTGCAAACACCAATTGAAATGGTGTGGCCTTATTCAACCTCTTGTAGGTTGTCCTATATGCCCAAAGAACATTTGATACTTTGGCATCCCAATCCTGTCTACCAACATCACAAATATTAGTCAATGTGTGGCTAAGTATTTTTAAAATGCCTCAACAGTTCCATTTTCTTGAGGGTGATAGGGAGTAGTTTTGTGATGGGCCACCATGAATTCTGACAATAGAATCTTGATCATTTCATTGAGGAAGTGCATACCTCTATCACTTGTCAAACTCAATGGGCATCCATACCTGTTGATTATGTTTTCCCATAAAAATCTAGCAGCGGTATAAATTGTACAATCCTCTGTAGGTGCGGCCTCTGGACACCTTGTCAAGTAATCAGTGTAAGTGAGGATATACGGTGAACTATTCCTTCATTCCACTAGCGAGATTGGTTTGACAAAGTCGATAGCCCATTTTTCAAATGGTTCCGCATTGGCTATTGGTCACAAGGGCATTTCATCCCTTTTTCTAGGTTTTCCAAGGCACTGGCAATGGTCATAGGCCTTGCAAAACTCAATGCAATCTTGATAAATGGTCTCCCACCAAAGCCCTATGAGTAGAATCTTCCATGCGGTTGCATTTCCTACATAGTGTCCTCCTGAAATCCCACCATGCACTTCTTCCATAATTGCAATACACTCATGTTCTAGTATGCATCAACGCAGAACCTCATCATGACCCATATTGATCCAGAGGATCCTCACTGAGAAACACCGATCTAAGATCTTCTCAGAAATTGTTGCAGTCATTTTTAAAGTGTGGGGAAAAATTATACGACTCCGACAACATCTTGTTTACAGGAAACGGAGCTCATTTGCAAAAGTTATAGCTGCTGAAATTTTTGGGCAAGCGCAAAATTTGGAGTTTTGTGCAGGTTGGACGTGTGCACGCTCGCCAAGTGTTTCGATCATATTGTGACACGTGGATGAATTGTGTGACGTACTAAAAAAATGGGTTTTGAAATGCCGGTCTTGGACACTCATTCTCGGACAAATGGACCCTGCTATTTACTGGCTAGGGGCCCTCAGCCAGGTTTGACACACTTGATTATGGAGGGGTACCTTGGCCTCCTTCTCATTTAATCATTAAACCAACTTGTGTATATAAACCTCTATATTTCCCTTTACGCCATGCATGTGGGACATTGGGCATGCATTATTTAAATTACCGACACCTAATTACCTATTTGCAATTTTCCACGCATATTTCTAAACTATTCAACGCATTACCTATATTCCATTTTCCACGCATATTTGTATACTGTCCACCGCATTAAACTGTACCACGCATATTTGATGGGATTGTTTGGCACCTAAAACTAAACAATGCACCATCCCCAAGAAATGTGCCCCAAGTATAGCGCCCTCCACATAGGCTAAGGCGGCTCTTAAGCCACTCAAAAACGCGCCCACCTACCTTTTAAACCCTTGTCAAAGATTGCATGCGCCAAATGTGGGATAATGATCCCAAGAGGATAAGACAAAAGCAAGGGAGGAGAATGGAACCCGGGTGGGCCGTGTAAAAGGATAAGCACCCAGCCGGCATGCTAGGAGGTGTAGAAACAATATAAAAGGAGTGATATTTTATTTGTATAGCATTCGGGACTGTGTAGAATTATTGTAATGCTCATAACTTGAGCTAGGAGTGGAATTTGGAGGAGATGTAAAAAGAAACCCCTGTTATTTTTGACAGAGGAAGACTGTGAGAAGGTCAGAATTTTGTAGAATTCTTTGTAAAGAATTATAGGTCGGTCCCATTCAACCGGACCCGGAGATGTAGGCCTCAAGCGCCGAACTCCGTTATCAATTCTTGCGTCACATTGCTGGTGAATCCTCTTCATTTCTTTCAATATTTGCACAGTACTTGCAGTTTTTATTCTTTTATTAAAAATACAAAAATAAATAATGCACAAATTTTACATCGAAAATCAATATAAAGCAATAAAAATGTGTGTGCACAATTGCTAGTTAATTTTTTTCAAATCATTGGTATTAGAGCTGGTTTTCACCGATTTTTGGTTCAGTTTAACGTGTTTTGGATTACAAGTTGTGTCTTGGATGTTAACAAGGTATCGATCTAAGAAGGGTGAAGGAGAATTAGTTGAAGGAGATCCCAAAATTGGTACCAGATGATCTCGAAGTCCTACAATGGCGGATCGAGAGAAAGTGGAACATAACTTTCGTCAATCCTTCCAACAGATGAAGGAAATGGTGGAAGAAATGTACCAAGATAGGAAAAGGGAAAAGGGGACTAGGGAAGGTAAGAAAGAAGAAAGCTCTAGTTCTGACATTCCAAAAAGAGACTCTTTAAAATCTGATTTTCTTTCATTAAAGTTAGATATCAAGTTTGAATTGCGTATGTATACTGGAGAGCTAAATGCAGAGAAGTTGGATAACTGGGTCAAGCAAATAGAACTATATTGCAGGGTTCAGAGAATTGTTGATGATGAAGCAAAGATTCATCTGACAACTCTTCATATGGGTGGAACAACACTAATTTGGTGGGAGAGTAAGCTTCAAGAAGTGGAAGAAAACAAAGGTATAGAAATCACTTCTTGGTCTGAATTTGTTTCAAATCTTAGGAAACAATTTTATCCTCTTGGTTATAAGCAACAAGCTATGATGGATTGGCAAACATTAAGACAAACTAAGGGACAAAGTGTTCAAGAATACACACAATAATTTAGGAAAATGGCTCTAATTCTGGGAATTTCCCTAAACACAAAAGAAATACTGCTCAAATATATTGGTGGATTGCATAGTTATCTAAGGCATATGATACTTGTTTTAGGTCCTAATAATCTTGATGCGGTATGTGTTAGAAGCAACCCATCCGGAAGCATGAAGGAAAATGAAAAAGGAGTCCTCTTTCTCTTCTTTTTAATAAGAAGAACAAGCAATCAAGGAAAAGGTTCGAAAGAACAAGGAAAAGGAAAGGGTAAGCATACAACAAACTCTCTTTGTTAAGAAGGAAGATGAAAAACCATTTTGTAATCATTGTAAAAAAACCATGATGAGTCTAAATGTTGGAAATTACATCCTGAAAAGAAGCCTAAATGGATGGTTAAGAAAGGAAAAGAAAATAAAACAAACATCGTAGTGCATGATCTTGGTTCTGATTCAGGTGATGAAACCAAAATCATAGCTATGGGTTTACAAGGTAAATCAACTCTTTCAATTTCCAACAATAGCACTACAGATGTTGCATCTTCTTCTAGTAAACAAACTACACCTGATGATAAGAAAAGAAATGAGATTTTCCACATTAGAGTAATTTCAAAGCATACAAAAATTGATACTCTTTTTGATAGTGGATCTCAAGCTAATCTAATTTCTGAGGAGGTTGTTAAGAAACTAGGACTCAAAACTAAACCACATCCCAAGCCTTATCCTTTGGGCTGGGTTTTTGATGATGTAAAACTGCAGGTAACTAAAACTTGTACTTTCAGATTTTCCATTATAGACAAGTTTATTGATGAGGTTGAATTGGATGTAGTTCCTTTGGATATTTGTGGGGTGGTTTTGGGAAGTCCTTATTTATATGATCGTAAAGCAATTTTCTATAGGGAAGAAAATAAATATTTTCTTGTAAAGGATGGAATTGAGTTTATTATTCGAGCTCACCGTGAAAAGAATAATCTATCCTTGGTAACTACAGGTCAAATGAAAAGGCTTGTAAACTCAAGCAAAATTTTTGTGCTCATGGTGGTCAAAGCCAAGGAAAAATAAAATGAGATGGCTTTTGAGACTTGTGATCTAAAACATAGGGATGAATTGGTAAAAATTGTTTCTCATTTTGATGATGTTTTTCAGGATCCACAAGGTCTACCTCCCAAAAGAGGGGTTCAACATGAGATACAGTTGCTTTAGGATGCACCTCTTCCCAATATCGAATGTACAGGTTGTCAGTAGTAGAGAACGAGGAAATCAAGAGACAGGTAATGGAACTTTTGGCTCAAGGTATAATTCATCCAAGTACATCCCCATGTGGTTCACCAATTATATTGGTTCCTAAGAAGGATGGCACTTGGCGAATGTGTGTTGATTTCCATGCTTTAAACAAGATTACTATAAAGAATTGTTACCCTCTTCCTAGAATAGATGATTTACTGGATCAATTAAGGAATGCAATTTATTTCACTAAGTTAGACTTAAGAAGTGGTTATCACCAAGTAAGAATTGCAGAAGGTGATGTTTGGAAAACTACTTTTAAAACGAAACAGGGATTGTTTGAATGGTTAGTGATGCCTTTTGGTTTGTGCAATGCACCGGCAACATTCATGAGAGTTATGAATGAAATTTTTAGACCATTCATTGATAATTTCGTTATTGTCTACTTAGATGATATTCTTATTTTCAGTAAATCATGGGATGAACATATTAAACACATCCAGAAAGTCTTAGATGCACTAAGGAAAGATAAATTGTATTTGAAGATGTCAAAATGTGAATTTGGAAAAACATCTTTAATTTACTTGGGGTATATTGTAGGAAATGGAGAATTGAAAATTGATCCTGCAAAAATAGAGGTTATTGTGAAATGGCCTAGACCCACAAATGTGACGGAAGTTAGAAGTTTTCTAGGTGTAGTTCAAGATCTTGGAGAAATTTATTGCTAACTTCTCATATATTGCATCTCCTTTGCATGCTTTGACAAGTATTAAACAGGTCTTTCAGTGGGGAGGAAAACAACAAAAAGAATTTGATACACTGAAAGAGAAGATAAGTACCACTCCAATCTTAGTACTTCTAGATTTACAACATTCATTTGAGATTGAGATGGATGCTAGTGACTACGCAATGGGGGTAGTTTTGATGCAGAACAAACGACCAGTGTGTTACCATTCATAAACCTTTACAAGTGCGGTAAGAAACTATCCAACTTATGATAAAGAGTTGTATGCTTTGGTTCAAAGTGTTAAAAAATGGAAGCATTATTTAATGGGAAAAGAAACAATTATCCATACTTTGACCATCAACCGTTTCAATATTTACAAACACAAACCAAATTGCAGCAGATCTAGACATTTCGGTGGATGGGATTTTGCAACAATTTCATCTTGTAATCGGTATAAAAAGGTATTCAAAACAAGGTTACCGACATGTTATCCAGACCACCGGTGGTAGTAGCATCTATCCTTTTGCAGCATAGTTCTTTGGCTCATGTTAGTTACAAGGAACAATATGCAAATGATGTTGATTTTAGAGAAGTGTATGAGGATTTAGTAAGTGGGAAACAAGTAGGAGAAAAATATTATCATTTGCATGAAGGATTGTTATATCATTCTGAAAACTTCGTATTCCAGAAAATAAGCGTGTGCATATGATTAGGGAAGCACATACTTCTCTTATTTCAGGGCATTTTGGTGTTAGTAAGATAGTTGCACATTTACAAAAATATTGCTATTGGCCTAGAATGCATGAACATGTAAACCGATATATTAAGGGATGTGTTCTTTGTGCCACAAGCAAGCCAAGTAACAGGAAATTAGGACTTTACACTCCTCTTCCCGTTCCAACACGGCCTTGGGAAAGTGTTTCCATGGAATTTGTAGGAGGCTTGCCCATGACACGGAGAAAACATGATTACTTATATGTGGTAGTGGACAGATTTAGCAAAATGTGTGTGTTGGTTCCATGTACTAAACAAATAACTGGTGAGGGAACTGCACATTTATTCTTTCAGTTTGTTTGGGTTCATTTTGGTTTACCTACTTCAATCATATCTGATTGGGATTCTAGATTTCTTGGGGAATTTTGGTCAACATTGTGGGGGTTAATGGACACAAAACTGAAAAAGAGCACTACTTTTCATCCATAGACTGATGGTCAAACAGAGGTTGTAAACCGCACAGTGGTACAATTACTTAGGGGCTATAGTAACAAACATCCTAAATTGTGGGATGAACATCTTTATTATGTGCAACATGCTTATAATCGTGCCTTACATTCTTCTACTTTGAAGTCTCCATTTGAGACTTGTTATGGATATCTACCTAATTCTCCATTAGATATATATTATGGACATGAAACTGTTGTTAATGGTGCAAGTGATTCTGACAAGGCTAAAAGATTTGTGCGAGAGAATACAACAGTTCATCAAGATGTCCATGAACAATTGGAGAAAAGCCGGGCTAAGTACAAAGCTAGGCATGATAAACATAGAACCGATCACAAGTTCAAAGTTGGTGATTCATTTGGCTTCACATCGATGAAGGAAAGATTGACAGTGAAGGTAAAAATTGAAACCTATATGGTATGGTCCGTTTCAAATATTGGAAAAAATTGGTAACAATGCTTTCCAGTTAGATTTACCTCCATACATGAAAATCTACTCAGTTGTAAATGTTGAGAATTTAAGATTGTATGAACCACCTATGATTGTTGATCATGATGATTCTAACATGATGCCTTCCATTGATGATTTTTCTCCTGAGTATCTTGATGAGTTGCAGGAAGACATCATTTTGGACAGAAAGTAAAAACTTCGCGAAGGGGTGATATTGAGTATCTTCATGTTGGGTTCAAAGGCATGCATCCGAACAAGGCAAAATGGATGGAAACCGAAAGGTGAGGGAGAAATACCCTCACCTATTCACCAATTAGGTTGACTTTTGGGGTCCAAAAGTTTCTCAGTGGGGAGGAATGATCTAGAGGATCCTCACAGAGAAACACCGATCTAAGATCTTCTCAGAAATTGTTGCAGTCATTTTTAAAGTGTGGGGAAAAATTATACGACTCCGACGACATCTTGTTTGCAGGAAACGGAGCTCGTTTGCAAAATTATAACTTTCTTTTGAAATTTTTGGGCAACCGCAAAATTTGGAGTTTTGTGCGGAGTTGGACGTGTGCACACTCGCCAAGTGTTTTGATCATATTACGACACATGGATGAATTGTGTGACATACTAAAAAAATGGGTTTTGGAACGCCGGTCTTGGACACTCGTTCTCGGACAAATGGACCCCGCTATTTACTGGCTGGGGGCCCTCAGCCAGGTTCGACACACTTGATTATGGAGGGGTGCCTTGGCCTCCTTCTCATTTAATCATTAAACCAACTTGTGTATATAAACCTCTATATTTCCCTTTGCACCATGCATGTGGGACATTGGGCATGCATTATTTAAATTACCCACGCCTAATTACCTATTTGCAATTTTCCACGCATATTTCTAAACTATTCAACGCATTACCTATATTCCATTTTCCACGCATATTGTAAACTGTCCACCGCATTAGACTGTACCATGCATATATGATGGGATTGTTGGCGCCTAAAATTAAACAATGCACCATCCCCAAGAAATGTGCCCCAAGTATAGCGCCCTCCACATAGGCTTAGGCGGCTCTTAAGCCACTCAAAAAACGCGCCCACCTACCATTTAAACCCTTGACCAAGATTGCATGCGCCAAATGTGGGATAATGATCCCAAAAGGATATGACCAAAAGCAAGGGAGGAGAATGGAACCCGGGTGGGCCATGTAAAATGATAAGCACCCAGCCGGCATGCTAGGAGGTGTAGAAACAATATAAAAGGAGTGATATTCTATTTGTATGGCATTGGGGACTGTGTAGTATTATTGTAATGCTCATAACTTGAGCTAGGAGTGGAATTTGGAGGAGATGTAAAAAGAAACCCCTGTTATTTTTGACAGAGGAAGACTGTGAGAAGGTCAGAATTTTGTAGAATTCTTTGTAAATAATTATTTTCAAGATTTTAATAGATCGGTCCCATTCAACCGGACCCGGAGACGTAGGCCTCAAGCGCCAAACTCCGTTATCAATTCTTGCGTCACATTGCTGGTGAATCCTCTTCATTTCTTTCAATATTTGCACAGTACTTGTAGTTTTTATTCTTTTATTAAAAATACAAAAATAAATAATGCACAAATTTTACATCGAAAATCAATACAAAGCAATAAAAATGTGTGTGCACAATTGCTAGTTAAATTTGGTTTTCGAGATCACATATTGTATAGGTCTCCACTAATTAACATGTAGGGCGAGGTGCATATGGCTAACTTCTTCCTTTCCAATGCCTTTGTTACTGTTCTCGGCACCACACCTATTTTGATAAATAGTGCAATATCCTCCAAATCCGAGGGCATGCGCCATAATCTAAATAGTTGTGCGTCTAGCATAGTTTCTTCAATACTGTGTGTCCTACCTTGAATCAATCCTAGACAAATGGTCGGTCCATAATTACTTTTTATTTGTTTGAAAACCATCATGAACTCAAATTCTTGGAAAAATAGTACCCAACGACATATACGCCCTTATAGAATGGGCTTTTATTCACCAAGTATTTCAATGCCATATGGTCGTGTAAAATAAAAAAGGGGTTGCCAACAAATATGCGTCTCGAATTTATGAAGCATGTAGATCATTGATAATTCCTCGCACTCAGTCGTAGTGTAATTTTTCTCTACTGGTGTCAATTTCTTGCTTGCAAAGAACAAGGGATGATCAACAATCCCTTCACTAGGTTGTGCAAGTACTGTTCCAATGGTAGTTCCCGAGGCATCCACATGAACATGGAAAGGATTATCCCAAGAAGGAAATGTAGGATGGGTGCGGTGACAAGCCTATCCTTCAAAGTGTCAAATGCCTTCTGTTGCACCTCTCCCCAATGAAAGGCACTTTTATGTCTCAGTAATTCTTCTAAAGGTGCGGTGATCTTGGCATATCCCTTGATAAACTTCTTGTAGTACCCCGTATGCACAAGAAATCAGTGCACTGCGCTCTGACTAGTAGGCTCCCTCAATCCCACAATTACTACAACTTTTATGAGATCTACTAGTAGGACCTCCTTACATATGATGTGCCCTAATAATGTTCCGAATGAGGTAGCAAAGAAACATTTCTTAATGTTAAGGGATATCCTCAATTGCTGACACCTTTCAAACATTAGCCTTAAGTTGTCACAATGGTCCTTCACTAACCCATATACTATCCAATCATCCAGGTAGACTTGAAGGAATTTATGGATAAATTTCTCAAAAGCTTGTACCAAAATGCGCAAGAACACATCAGTGCATTATTTAACCCAAACGACATGACTGTATAGGAAAAACTTCCCCACTCAGTGGGAATTATTTTTTCCTTTGGTCCTCCTTCGTGATCCTTACCTGGTGATAGCCCAAGAATCCATCTATGAAATAATAGACCTCATGCCCTACCACTCCCTCTAAGATTTCTTCAGTAAATGGGGTTAGGAAAGGATCAATGATACACACTACATTTAGGTCCCCGTAATAAACATAAATCCTTATCCTCCCATCCTTCTTGATGTTAATTATGATTGGAATTATCCATTCGACTCTTCAATAGCTTCAATAATGCCTGAAGCCATCATCTTATATATTTCTTCCTTGACCTTTACACACAGGTTAGGATTCATTCGGTATGGTATCTTCCGGAATTGGCGTGCACCTTCCTTCAAATTAATTCTCATTTCCCCCAAGGAATGGTGAACGCCTTTGAGTTCATTATACCCATGCGGGAGTAAATCCTCAAACTCACGTACAAGATCAATGATCTTAGAGACCTCCTTCTCTGACCAATAGTCTCTGATGATAGCCTCTTTAGGCTCCTAATCTGAATTGATGTTAATCTTCTTTGTCCTTAAAGGCTCATGATAGGTGCGTGCCTGTTCATCGGCATTGTCTACCACCTCGCATGTCCCTACGGCAGAACGGTCAACATCAAAGTTTTCAGATTCTTCACCATCAATAACATACACCATCTTCCCTTTTTCTTTTTCCAAACACACGCACTCAAGTTGTATCTCTTCTATTTCTTCTTCCTCAAAGCTCGCCTTCAGGACAAGTTCACCTAGCAAATCCAATAGCCTATCTTCTTCCATGGCACTATCCTTAATGTTAAGGCACTTGAAAACCTATAATGCCTTAGCCACCAAGAATTTTGTACTCCGATACTTGAATGTTTGAATGAGATCAGCCGCTAACTCTTTCCAATTCCCTATCTGGCGGCATGTCTTAGAATGAATGTACCATGCACGCGCACAACCTTGTAGGGTGGAATACAACTTATGAACCCATAATGAAGGTGGAAATGCTTTTGTGCTTCCCATCTAGGCTACCTCACATGCTTGGATGTGGAAGGAAGTAGTCTCTTTACCATGGTAGTCTTTTATAGCCATGGGCACGTTGCTCCTGTAAAACCTTACAGAGAAGGAAATTCTCACCTTGTGCCATTCCAAGAGATTATCCTAATGCATTGCCCACCAACGCACAAAGTAGATCCGAGTAGGAAGTAACTTAACATCTCCCTTTGTTCATTTTCCTCCTTTCACTAAGCTTCCATCTTCTGTAAAAGACCTCAGGGAAGGCTCCTCCTAGGTACTTAGGTAGCTCCTTTCCTCCTAGGCACTAGACCATACACGCCTTTGTCACCTTTGTCATCGATCTTCTCAAATGCCATATGATCAACTCATAGGTTCCATGCACTTTGAATTATCACATGTTATACTGGTGGTGTCACTTAGGGATTGAGCATCCTCAAACTGGATAACTCCTTTTGTGGGATGAATTGTCTCTGGATCCTTGATTGAGCGCACATATATTCTATCCAGAACTCTTCTCCCAAAGGTTTAGTATAGGGTGTTGATTTCCCATCATCTAGGGGTATGATGACCTGTTCCTTATAATTTTCAAAGCTTATGTATCCCTTGTTGAACTGAAGATCTGCATTGTTCTTATAACACCATGGGCACCCAAGTAGTGCTAGGAAATTGTCTACCTTGCGAATGCCAAGACTTTGAAGTCCCTAGTAAACTTAGCTCCCTGAATGGTGATGGCTGCATCCTTTAAGACACCGATGGGCATTTCCTTTGTTTTATTTTCCATATACATCATATTCAAAGATGGATGTAATGCAGGCCTTCCCATCTGATTCCATAAATCCAAGGTGAGAACATTGACCTCCGCGCTTGTGTCAATGAGGATATTACTAAGGAGCCATCCATCCACGACCGCATTTAACGTGATCTCCCTATCATAGTCAAGGATATGAGGGGGAAGGTTTTCATGAAAAACACACCTCTCATGCTCTTCCCAGTGCCTGTAACTTCTCTCTCAACCATGCTCCTAGCAAGGGAATAATATTATCTTGTCTTAGTATTTTACACACTTCCTTGACCTCATCTAGGCCATCCTTTGGTGCATGAACCTTCCTTCTTTGCTCCTTCCTCATGGATTACTCCTTTAGAAACTGGATTTCTCCTTGTAAACTTAGAATGACATCCTTGGTTTCTTGATATACCTCCTTTTGATGCGTAGGGTCCGGTACTTCCTATGTACCACTTCTTCCCTTGAAACCAGGTTCTTCTACCTTGGTATTTCCTTTACGCGTGCAGACTCTATTCTTTTTGTTACCATAATAGGTTCCAAGCCTACATCACGTGTCACCTGTGGAATCCATTGTGTGTCATCCTTCTTAATTATTACCATTACACTGCCCTTGTCTTTTCGGTGCTTTGCTGATTCATATGCTCAAACAACTCAGGGCACTCCTCATACTTGTGCTTCTTCCCGCACCATGAGCACTGCAATAAGTCTAGGAACTCTCATTTGTAATGCTTTGTAGACCCATAATTAAAATAGGTTCCATGTGGGAACTCACTCCTTCCTCCTCCAGAGTTACCACACCCACAAAATCCTCTCGTAAAATCCTCTTCCATGTGTGCCTCCATCTGCGTGCTCCTCATAATGGTGGTCATCATTCTTAGAACTACTTTTGGTAATCTTTGATGCGGTGCACCTCATGATCAATGGCCTCATGGATTTTATTAATAAGCCTACAATCCTTAGTATCATGGGTTGTAGAGGTATAAATATTATAGTGGCAAGACACATTCTTCCGAATCACATGTTGTAACAAGGAAATCTACTTACATCATGGTCCCCATGACAAATTTCACAGTCTAGTGTTATGGAACGTCATCTTGTCCTCTAGGGAAACTATCCTTGACATGACCTTCTACTTCACAATCTATACACCACATACCACTGCGAGCCTCATGAGATGAGTTTGTAGACAACTTCTCCAGATTGTTTATCCATAGTAGATATTTGAGCCTCCGAAACGGGCTAACACTAGTATCAACAATTCCAACAACTTCGGTGTGCGAGTAGCTTCTAATGCCTTGCATGGGTCTGTGAAATTTTTATGAGATAAATCTCTTCTAAAATGTGTTATCAACCCCCAAAAAACCATTGATCATGTTTTGAAGGGTGAATGTCATATGACAATTTTGACAGGAGAGTCTTAAACCACGTGTCATACTCCCACACACTCTCCGCCATTCCCTGTTGAATCTCCTTCAGCGTGTTGATGCTCTTATGTTCAAAATCAGGGATGTGGAATTATACCAAGAAGGCATTCTTTAAATCATTATAATCCACCACTGTTTGATGAGGGTTATATGTCCTATACTAGCTATACGCGCACCCTTGTAATGTTGTTGCAAACTGGCTTACTTTCCACTCCGGGCTAGTGATTCCTTTCACATGCCATAACAACTCACACTTATGAACATGTTCTACAACATCTTCAATACCTCTATAATATGGAAAATGTAAAGAAATCTCAAAGAAAACATGAGGAGGTGGTCAGCCCTTGTCCTCTTGAGCTAGAGCCTTGGTTTCATCCGGTGTTTCCCCTCACCACCGGATCCACCAAATCCACCAGGTCTTATGCCTTCTGACCCACAAGACCCAACAGATCCCCTAGGTCTTGTTCCTCCTAACCCACTAAACCCACCAGATCCACTAGATCCACTAGGTCATGTTCCTTTTAACCCACCAGATCCACCAGATCCACCAGGTCCTGTAGTGGTCATGCCAAGGGTCCCCAAAGTTCCATTGAACTACGCACCGATAGTTTGTGATAATGCCCTACTACCAATAGTGTACCTGTGCCACTCCTAGACACAAGATCGAACACTTGTGTACTTTCTCCTTGTCCAAAAATTCCTCTCGAATACTGGAATAGTATGCATAGCCATAGAAGTGGGAAATGAGAAATTATATCTCCTGGGTATAGATCTGTCACTTCCACTGATACCAACTGGGTCAGCAATACTCCTTCCTTGATATGGAAAACCAAGTGCCAAGGTTTGGTCACTAGGTGGGTTCAGATGTGTGCCAATGACTCTTCTCTCTCCATGTGACGAAATCTCATCAGAAGCCAAAGGGGTCTCTCTTACGCACTTGCCAAGATGGGGTAGCATAGACTGCTCAGGTCCACATCCTCCACGTGAACCTCAAATCCTTCCTACAATGTCTTCCTCCATAGATCCATCACACTTGTAACCTCACATTGTCTAGAAATCTCCCTTTCACATGCTTCACTATACTTGAGTCATCTCTCCTCCCTTTCTTTCTCCATTGTAATATCTACCATCTTCCTCCACCCTAGCTTCCTCACCCAATGCTCAAAATGGTTTATCCGGCACTAAAAATGCCTCTAAACTCAAGGTAGTAATTAATATCTTCATTTCCAGAGGATAACAAGTAGAAATGATCCTCTGGGCTCCCATAGAAACTCAAACTCAGCAACTTCAAGACAAGAATATGTAGAAATGGTGTACTCCAAAGTGTATCTAATGATTACTCCTTTCCACCAATGATCCACATCACGATTCCATGTTAGATTTGCATCTTACAACCTCCGGTATTCTTCCGGGTCCATGCGCATGATCTATAATACCAGCTTGATCTAGACACATATGTCGAGAGCCATTCATATAATTATACTTTGGGAAGCAACAAAGAAAGTTTCATACAAATCATGGTAGAGGTTCTCTTCTACCCATCTACATGCATTAAACTCGGGTCTAGTTCTCAATCTATGAGAAAATTCATCCTCTGTGCTCCTGAACCATGATTCAACACTTTCCAAAATTAAACACTCTGTCATCACTCATTGCACAGATCATGATGTATGTCATTTCCTACTACAACTTTGAAAATAGGTCCCATCAACAGAACTAAGATGTAGTCATTTTTAAACCCACAAAAAGAATAAGGGAATCCCATGCACACCGGCCTATCACCTAGTGGGCGGTGGGCACACATATGAGGCACGTGAGGGTGCCGTGTCTCTCTTTTATGTGATTTGAGTGGGAAAATATCATCAATGATAAAAACTTAAAGGAAGTGAGTGGAAATGAGACATGCAAGCATCATAGAGCTCATAACGGCTTCTAGATCAGTGCAGTCATTCTAGACATAAAATTACTTAACATATTAAAAACTAAACCAAAACAGAAAGGGAAATGTGTAAGGATTCAAACTTATTCCATAAACATGCATAAAATAGAACCATGAAGATATGTAAATGCACTAGAATCATTACTGATCATATTCATATAAATTGGTAACCTCATTAGATTCATTACAAAGCATCGCAGAAAGGCAGATCAAGTCATGCATCATAACTGGATCCATATCATTTAGCTCTCAAAAAGAAATTTAAACCCCAAGCCCTTGGTACATCCATCTCCTATGTTTTATCTACCCAACCCAAATAGAGTTCCTTGTGACATTTCTACAGAGGTCCACTCTCTATTGATCTCTCTCTTGAACATCATCTCTACATCTGATCTCTGATCTCTTCTTTTTCTATTGTGGGTGCTTGTATATATAGGCATCCCGAAGTGCCAACTCATCCTTCTACAGCCTCAGATCTAGTGCCAAGTGTCTGAATGTGGTCCTTCATGAGAGCATGCTCCTCTAGGCCCCGAGCTCTCCACTTTTTTTCCATCATGTCTTATAGAAACTTCCATCGCAGGCCTATTCCTTCCTAGGCCAACTGTCACCTGAGGATGGCACCTTATCTTCTCCACATGCGCAGTTGGGTCACACTTTTCTTATGTCCGACCCAATACACCAAATATGGCTAATTCCCAAGACCTTGTGTTTCAAAGACATAACACGACCCTTCTAAAACCCCGCTAAAACCTTGCTTTACACGCCCATTCTTCAACCTAGGCCTTTCGTGCCCATGCACCTTTGTGTACTTAGCCAATACTTTAGGGGGCAACACTTCTCATGAAACAAGAAACATGATTCTTCCATTCTTTCTTCAATCACATATTCTTCCATTTTCCTATTCTTTATTCTTTGGTGGAAGGGTAGGGTGTTTCCGAGGATAGACAACACACATAGTGTGGGGTAATGTTGGGCCTGAAATTGAATAAGTCCCAAGGAAGAAGTCACGTGCATGGGAGGTAGTAAATAAGGAAGGTGCTTAGGAAAAATCATGCAAAGGAAATACACACAATAGAAGAGGTTGGCGCACATGGGAGTAGAAAGGTTTAGGGACTTAGCCATATTTTGAAGAATTTTTGCATGAGAAACATGTGAAAATCCTAAGTAGGCATGCTGAATGGATAAGGTGCTATCCTGGAGCCTTGGAGGTCAAGAAAATAATATTCCACATAAGGGATATTCCCAGGATGATCATTATAGGTAGTGGAGGAATTTACAAGATGTTATAGGCATTCGACCATGGAGGACCACACTTCCACTTGGCATGTGATCTACTCATGAAGGAAACCAAGGTGGTGCATCCAAATCCTATTTAAAGGAGTGCTTGGGTCCAAAATGAAGAGAGAAGATGGTGAGAATGAAGAGCTGGGAAAATGAAGGGTTAAGAAGGGTTTTAGGTAGTGACAAGGTGATGTAGAAATTCTTGCAAGATGGGTTTTTAAGCATATTAGGCATGGATTTGGGTATGAACAAGGGTTGTAATGGGTAGAATAACTAAGAACTCTCTCTCTATAGAGTATTTTTTTAGGGTTTAAGATAATATCCCTTGATGTATTTGGTTTGTATGACCCTCATGATGTAATGGAGCCATTGTAAATGTTTATAAATCAATATATGGTGTGTGATTCTAGTTATTCATGCTCAAAAGTGTAAACCCTTGTGTTCTTCATATTATTCTGATTCAGATCTAGTTTCATTATGCTTATTTATAATTTTCATTTCCATTTATGATGCATCTGTTCACGGATCTATTATATGTATCTTTTGTTTTTGAGTGAATGTCTATGCTTCCATTTCTGCAACTTGTTCTCTAATCAATGGTGGACCATTCTCATGAAGATCACATAAAGGAGGGGCTTGGGGAACAGATGTACCTCAGGTGAGTGCCCAACACATGCTGGGTGTTAGGTTGACGCGTTTAGGGTAGAAAGAAGGTATATAATGAAATGAATTCATTTTTCTTCCATTGGGGAAAATATCATTAGAAGAGAATGGGTAAGAGTTGGAGGAAGTGCATGGAGCAATGTTGAATTAGTTTCCCAAGTTGTATATTCAAAAGCACGTGAGTTCGAAAAATCATGCTTAGCAGAGGTGATCATTAGAGGAGAATGGTGTCAAAAGGAATTGGGAAACCACATATAATGATAAAAAACATAGGAGTAACATGAGGTAGGAATCAGAAAGAACTTGGTCCAAGACATATAGGAAGAATTGAATTCATCATGGGAGAAGGTGTGAAGAATTCTATGGTCAAGGAAATTATTCACCAAAAGGTTACGAAGTGTTCATGTAGGTTTGCGCGTGGAGGAAAATCACTGGATAGAATGCGCAAAAGGATGGCATTGGAAAATGATGACTTTAATGTGTTTATACGTTGGTATGTGGTATCGTGGGTTTGAGCGGAAAAAATAAAAACCTATAAATAGAAGGTCAGGGGTGAGGTATTCTTTCACCTTGCATTTTGTTATCGAAGAAGTTCTTGTGTTTTAAGGTGATTCTTGTGAAGAAGTTGTAAAGAGTAGTGTGCAGAGTTAAAGAAATCAAAGGAATTGTGAACCAATGTGGAGGCAAAGTGCATGGGTGTACAAAGAAGAGTTTTTTGTGGATTCCCATGGGTGGATACACTGTCTTGTGCAAAGGAAGTTCTCCTAGTTAGGGTTTACAACCAAGGGCATGGGTATTCATGGAAATTTCATAGAAGTAGAGGAAAGGGTTTGAGCAGTAATATAACATGACACAAGGGAGAAACTACAGAGGACCGAGGAAGAGAAAAATGGTACAAAGGAAAGGAGAGACCACTTCACCGAAGAAGGAAAGGGTAAGGGCAAAGGAAAACTGAATGTTTCCACAAGTTTCAATAAATAATGGTATGCAAAGATGTAGTACCTAGATGGTGTGCTGCTAGGGAAAGAGTGGGTGTCGCATACAAGGAAGATGGCCATAGGTGATTATAATCATCGCATGAGCACCATAGAAAATGAGATGACCCTAGAGTTTTTTCACCCTACGGAAAAGAGGACACCAGATGGGAAACCCATCTATGATGATGAAGTAAAAGTGAAGTTAGAGAAGGTTGGGATTCTGCAACTTTATGAGTTTCCCTATTTTGGAAAACCAGAGTGACTATACCAGTGGTTAATGTCACATGTACATGAGGACTATTTCTATTTCATAGGAAGGCGGATGTGCATAAACCCATAGTTGATTTCTAAGTTCACTGGCCTAATCTACAAGGGAGATTCGCTAGATGAGGACTTATGTGACAAATATGAAATCAAGAAAATGGTTGAGACATATGATTATAAGAAGCATTCATGGTAATTTGACATCATTGCAATAACTAACCCTATTAAGAGGATGGAATCACACTTGGTGACGAAGTTGAATGGGCGGGAGAGATGGACGTAGATAAGAAAAAGTTGGTTTAATGTCTACCACAAGATTTTGGAGGGCACCATTTATAAACTTTCAGCTTTCATTATAGAGGAGATTATCGATGCCGTGTGCAATGAGGAGAAGATCAAGTTCAGTAATGTCCTCCTCACAATTTTATTTTTAGAAATTAGAGTGCCCGATGGGCCATATAAGTTTGTTTGAGAGTACCCGGATGAGAAATCCTCTCCAAAGACAGAGGTTTGAAGCTTACACTTGTGACACCATAACAACCAATCACAAGGCACACTTGAAGAAATGGTATAAATGGATGCGCGATGCATTCGGAGCTGAATGGAGGATACCAGAACAAATTCCTATACTAGTGGATGGAGAAGTTGCATTTTCCATATACCAACACTTTTGTATCAATAGGTTTACCTTGATAGATGAAACCAAGGGTCCTTGATGTAAGTTACCCTTCTCCTTCACAATGTAAAATTTTCAAGGTGTAGTAAACAAGTTTAAGGAGGTGAAGAAGTTGAGATTTGATCTAAGTGTTGTAAATCAAGATCACCGCGAAATGTGTCAGACCTTGGTGTATCCCAAAAATCATGCCTATATAGAAAAGTATATATCTCATGACATACACATAGTAAAATTGATGACATTTCTTATTACGGGTAGGATGGGGAAATGGTCTATGTGTGGCTAAGGCCCAAATTATAGAAGGGAACTTAGGTTGAGGATGATGTTTGCATAAGAGAGTAGTAATTAAGAAGAGAGAATGGGAAAAGACTCTTGCGAAAAGGTGCAAAGCGCACATACAAAGAAAATCGTAGGGATGCAGGAGTCATGCGCATGTACAAACACATACGTTCAATGGAAGAAGTCTTCCATCAAGGAATCGCCATAGAAAGAATATTATCCTACAAGAGAAGAGTCACCCGAGAAGGAGTCCCTATGTTGGAGTCACTAGTGAAGAAAAATAAAAGGGTGGCGCAAGGTTTAGACTCGGAGAAGACAAAGAGCATCAAGGATGATGATTATGAGGAGGAAAATGAAGGAGACAATAAAGAGTTCAAGGAATCTTAGAATCCTCCTATGTACATTGTAAACTAGTCCGGAAAACAAGGGGATGAAGAGGAGGAGTATGAGGAGGGCACCCATACCAAAGGAGGAAGTGAGGAGGTAAAAATGAGTGATTAGAAGACCCAATCAAGTAGTAGATAGATAACACTCTAGACAGGGAGGTGGCAGGTATTATCTAATAGTTAGTGGAGCACGAGGTAGAGTGAAGCTCTAAAGAAGTTATGAAGAAAACGAAGAGATACCAAGTGTAAGAAAGGAGTATGGGAGAATGGACAGAGACCCCAGCTTAGTAGTAAGATTCCCAACGACAACGCACATAGGTGGGAAGGGCACAGTAGTAGCATAGGAACACACTATGACTTATATTAATGATCCAAGCAGGTACTACGTGCACTCTTCTAAAGTATAGTGCCCACCAACCAAATCCTCACTTGGTCTTATTTTTTCTAAGAGGGTGCATACCCTTACATGAGGAAAATGTTATCCTAGGATTTTGAGTCCCACATTGATGAGCTTGAGTTCAAGGTAAATTGTGATGCATTGAAGAAGACACCAGACACCAAGGGAATAAACCCTCTTGTAAATGCGGAGTAGTTGTCAAATGAGAGATTTTGCAATGCGGTCAACAAAGTATCATTGAGGTTGAAGTAAGAATCTTCAGAAAAAATGATACAATAAGGGTCTTGGCATGCATCATTGAGACAGATAAGGAGATAAAACAAAAGGAATTGATCAGTGTACAATTAAGGTGTGAACTAAGGGATGAAAAGGCAAAGGTGCACGAAGTCCACAAGAAGATAGATGCCATTTCAGATTCCATTATATTAAATCACCCAGACTTAGCCTCACCTGAGAAGAAATATGAGTCAACCATACATTGTTTGGAATACTTAGTGCACATACTCACCATGGAGAGGAAACCACTTGCATTAGAATCAGCGGAAGAAGTAATGGTGCACCAAAAGAAGGAAGAAAAGTTGAAGATTGGGGAGATACTAACTCGGTACTTCGAGCTCCTTTCCTTAGTAAAGACCAAAACACAAATGATGTGTTGTCTTTGACAACCGTGGTGACAGAGGACATAGTAACAAGTATATTATTTACTAGCCATTAAGCGGATATGAAAAAATCAAGAGAAAAATAAGGGAAATAGGACAAAGTGGGATAGGATCTTGGCCGAGGTAGAGAAGAAATCAAAGGAAATCAAAACCTTAAGGGTTTTGATTAAAATTAAATTGAAAGATTTATACCCCCAAGTCACTTAATAATATGACACGCTGGGATACCTTAGCAAGTAGATGGAAATAATTGAAGATACATTAAAGGATAAGGGGGATGAGATGAGTTTTGATGAAGTTAGCACGATGGTGGGTGACTTAATTCAATAGGCATAAAGTGAGGTGGATTTTTGGGGTAAGATTGAAGCCCCCATGAAGAAATATTTCCCACTTCTCATGCAATAGAAGGATTCTTCAATTCTTCAATTCTTCCATTTTTCCATTCTTTATTAAATCTCGATTCTTCCATTTTCCATATTCTTTATTCACCCACATGTAGTGTGGGGTAATGTTGGGCCCTGAAATTTACTAAGTCCCAAGGAAGAAGTCAACGCGCGCGGAGGTAGTAAAGAAGCAAAGAAATTAAGATCTAAATTGATGTTTTAGGCATCCAGTGTGATTGCACAACATTGAAACCTCTCTCCAAGTGTGGGACTTGTAAAAATGAGAGAGGAATCTCTAGATTAGAGGTTGGTTCCTCAAAATCCTCTGATTAGATCTATTATTTGCACAACTGCAGAGGTTCAGATCCTAATTTTATCCTAGATTGCAAGGAGACAGGGATAAGAGATGCAAAAATTGAAACTAAACTAATAAGGGTGATACACCAAAGGAGTGGTGAACATTTTTGCTCATGCAAATAGACACAAATCAGAAATTGCAACATAAAACATCATGCACAGGTTGATAAGCTATAATCAAAGGTTTGAAATGAAACAAACAACACATACAAAGGACTGAAAGCATTCACAGAGCCTGTATTGTGATTTTCAACATCAAAATCCTTGCATTCCAACACCAAAGAGGCAGAAAACTGTTACAATCCCTGAAAAGGTCTGATCCTTGCAAAAAATCACTTGCTGAAGGTGAAAACAGAAGCTTGCTGTGCAAAAAAGTGTTCCACCCTTTGAAAAATGAGCCAAATCTGGCTTTTACAGTGCATGGGTCGAGCCCAGGAGAGAGAAAATGTGAAAAAATGTGGGAGCCATTCCCCATTGACCAAAATGCATTAAAAACAACATGGAGGTCCTTACAAACCCATGCCCTGACATTTTTGACCATGCTGGAGAAGAATGCAACCCATTTTGCATTAAAATTGGTTGTTGAAACGTCAGTTCTGTCCATGGGCGCATACCAGAAGCATTTTTTGATTTTCTCCCTCCAAACTAAACCAAAATTCAAAATTGACCATGGAATCTTGTAGAGAATTTCACCATATTTCCATTGATATAAAGAACGTGAAAATATGAGCTCTGGATCGAAAGTTATGGCGATTTGAAGTTTTAGGGCAAAAATAGGCCAAAATCGGATCGGCGGGCAAAAAGTTTGAATTTTTACCCGTTTGGTCTTTGGAACATTTTTCAAATTTTCCCCACGCTCCGCCACTCCAGGTGCCACATGGCATGTTCTAATTGGGTGTGGGCCCTTCCTGACCATTTTTTCCTTCGGGTCGCTTGGTGTTTTTTCGCCCTTGGACACGTGGCAGCTCCTGATTGGCTGCGGGCCTTCTAGGGAAAAATTTCCCACCAAAACTCCGCTGAGCCATAACTTGAAAAATACGTGGAGTTAGGAGGAAAAATTTACCTTTCTGGAAAGTTGAGAAAGATCTCTATCCAATGGTGCCATTTCCAGAAGGTTTTGAGTTCCTAGAAAATAAAATATTCTGACTGAGGCACAAGAGAAGGAAAGATGTAAAGGAGTTAGCCACAAAATGAGCAGGGGGCACATTTGGATAACAATTTTGGCGACTCAGAGGGGTCATCTACCTGCTGGATGAATGATCAGTAGCCTGAAGCAATCCATTGGGCATGGAGTCATGAGTAGTAGCCTGAAAACTGATCTGAACTTTGAAAACTTCCCTCTGAACCGCTTGAATCCCACTGGACATGGAGTTGTTCCCACCAAAATGCCATCAAAACGAACTGTGCAAGAGTGAAACCAGCAGCACCAAAACTATGTACAAACTGAAAATCATACATGCTCCAAATGGAACATGCAGAGTGTGCACAAGCACTTCTTCTACTGAAAGCAAACCTACCTACTCTACTCTAACTGGAAGCAAAGGTGAGCTAAACGAACCCTGCAACTGGTTGTGCAAAATAGCTTCCTTTCTTCAAAATTGGCAGCCATGCAAATGATTTGGAGCTGAGTATGGCTGATTGGATGAGTGGAAAATCAACAAGAAGCTGGTCTTCTACCCAAATTAGCAAGGTGTCAACTAAAAACAAATCCAATACCTCTTTTAGTTGCTCTGCATTTGGATTGGAGAGGTATGACAACTGATCCTTGGAACTTTGCAGCTCATCCTCATGCTTAGAAGCAAGCATGACTGGTTGTGGCTTCTCCTTTGGCTCCAATGAAGCCAAATACCTGATTGGGCAAGGTCTAATCCATTGAGTATGCCCATAATTCTGATTTTCAATTCCAAGAATGGAGTTCTCTTGTAGACCTTGAATGGATGGTGTGGAAGCAATGGTAGAACCCTTCTGCCCTTTCTCTTCCTCCAATGAAGGACATGAAAGATTAAAATCTTCCAATCTTGGTTCCAAAGAGCTTCTATAAGATGCAGGCTGCTGCAAATGAATACTCTCCTCCATGACAAAAAGCTCTTGTGTTTGGAAGATGGATGATGAAAGAGAGAATGGTGGAAACTCAACTGGTTCTTCTTCATCAAAACAATCCTCCAAATCAGACAGGTAAACTACCTCATTGCTGTCCTGCTGCAAATGTTCAACCTCTCCCATGGCGTTCTCTTGATCTACAACTTGATCACCATGGTTTCTTTCATCCTCCAGCATTGAGTTTGAGGGATCAAACTCTTCTTCAGTACTAGAACTTGAGAGAGATGAAGTAGAGAGAAGAACTGAAGGTTCTTCTATAACCTGCTTTGTGCTCAAAGCCTTTGGATCTACACTTTTCTCCCCCATAGCTGGAATGTGCTCCTCTTCTTTTGGATTTGGAGCAGCTTCTCCTTCCTCTTGCTGTCCCTCATGACTGATTTTTGCAATTTGAATTGGATCAGCATTTCCTTCAAATAGGGTGCCAACATGGACACTATATTCTGAACAAATTGATTGCTGATCTGCAACTCCTTTTTGCTCTTCTTCTGCTGCAACAAAATCAGTCCTGACCACCATTTGTTCTTTAACTCCAACCTCTTCTGAAGGTTTCATCAGCAAAGGGATCTTCTTCATCCCAAATTTAAGAGCCCAACTCTTCAAAATTTGAATTTCTTCATCCTTGTTTGGCTTCTCTTTTTGCTGTCCTTCATGACTGATTTTTGCAATTTTTTGTGGTGGTGGAGGAGGTAAAACCTCTTGTTTCTTTAGAGGAGAGGGTGTTTCATTTAGCTCTTGTGGAGGGGATGACTGTTTGGAAGGGAAAAGGATAGAAGAATTGAGATGAGGTGGAAGACTAGGGGGTGGAGAAATGGATTCAACACTTGGGACAACAGATGGAGAGTTTAAAACTTGACACTGCTGAGATAAAATAGATTGGGAAAGAGGAAAAGAAAAGGCATGAGATGGTGTGCTTACCCGTTGACAAGGTTGCTGAATACTCCTCTCATACACCTCTATTCCTTCAATCCACTTTGCAAGCAATGGCAGCATTGCAATCATGAAGTCAAGCTTCTCTTGAGGGTTGTAATGCCTTGGGAAAGGTCCCACCCATGGACAGGGTGCTCCACAACCGATTCCAAATGCTTTCATTTGTGCTTGAGCCCTGATTGCACCATGTTTACCTCCATCTTTTGGATTTTCTCCAACAGACCAGCATCTTGCATCTGATTGTCTTCATTGTATGCACACCCTTGCTCTTGGAAAGCTCCATAGCCAAACTGATTTTGGCATTGCTGCTCATATGGGTATGTATGCTGATTTTGAATTTGTTCAAAATGCTGATTTGGAGGATTTAAAAAACATGTTGGAGGTGGGAAACATTGCTGCTGTTGTAAATGTGAGTTCCATGATGGAAATGAAGTCATGATTGCACAACTTCATGGAATGGAAAAGAATGAAAGAGATGGAAAGAATAATGGATGGAAATGGATGAAAACAGTCTGCAACTTCATAAATGGGTTGCTGATCAGATGGAGTCGCCAGATGTGTTTGCAAGTGCCTCCAAAGGCTGAAATCTTCACAGGAACACACCAACCTACAAAAGATGAAGTGGAAGACCTCTAAGGTCCCACCGGCATGCCAAAACTATTGTTGCAAATCAGCAGCACCCCTGGATGCAAATCAGGTTTCTAAATTGATGTTTTAGGCATCCAGTGTGATTGCACAACATTGAAACCTCTCTCCAAGTGTGGGACTTGTAAAAATGAGAGAGGAATCTCTAGATTAGAGGTTGGTTCCTCAAACTCCTCTGATTAGATCTATTATTTGCACAACTGCAGAGGTTCAGATCCTAATTTTATCCTAGATTGCAAGGAGACAGGGATAAGAGATGCAAAAATTGAAACTAAACTAATAAGGGTGATACACCAAAGGAGTGGTGAACATTTTTGCTCATGTAAATAGACACAAATCAGAAATTGCAACATAAAACATCATGCACAGGTTGATAAGCTGTAATCAAAGGTTTGAAATGAAACAAACAACACATACAAAGGACTGAAAGCATTCACAGAGCCTGTATTGTGATTTTCAACATCAAAATCCTTGCATTCCAACACCAAAGAGGCAGAAAACTGTTACAATCCCTGAAGGTCTGATACTTCCAAAATCACTTGTTGAAGGTGAAAACAGAAGCTTGCTGTGTAAAAAGGTGTTCCTCCTTTGAAAAATGAGCCAAATCGCTTTTACAAAGGCATGGGTCGAGCCTGTGAGAGAGAAAATGTGAAAAACATGGGAGCCATTCCCATTGACCAAAATGCATTAAAAACAGCATGGAGGTCCTTACAAACCCATGCCCTAACATTTTTGACCATGCCGAGAAGAATGCCGACCCATTTTGCATTAAAATTGGTTGTTGAAATGTCGCCTGTCCATAAAGGCGTATACTAGAAGCATTTTTTTGATTTTCCCTCCAAACTGAACCAAAATTCAAAATTGACCATGGAATCTTGTAGAGAATTTCACCATTTCCATTGATATAAAGAACATGAAAATCCAAGCTCTGGATCGAAAGTTATGGCGATTTGAAGTTTTAGGGCAAAAATAGGCCAAAATCGGATCGGCGGGCAAAAAGTTTGAATTTTTACCCGTTTGGTCTTTGGAACATTTTTCAAATTTTCCCATGCTCCGCCACTCCAGGTGCCACATGGCACATTCTTTGATTGGGCGCGGGCCCTTCCTGACCATTTTTTCCTTCGGGTCGCTTGGTGTTTTTTCACCCTTGGACACGTGGCAGCTCCTGATTGGCTGCGGGCCTTCTAGGGAAAAATTTCCCACCAAAACTCCACTGAGCCATAACTTGAAAAATACGTGGAGTTAGGAGGAAAAATTTACCTTTCTGGAAAGCTGAGAAAGAGCTCTATCCAATGGTGCCATTTCCATAAAGGTTTTGAGTTCCCTGCCTAAAATAAAATATTTATGACTGAGGCACAAGAGAAGGAAAGATGTAAAGGAGTTAGCCACAAAATGAGCAGGGGGCACATTTGGATAACAATTTTGGTGACTCAGAGGGGTCATCTACCTACTGGATGAATGATCAGTAGCCTGAAGCAATCCATTGGGCATGGAGTCATGAGTAGTAGCCTGAAAACTGATCTAAACTTTGAAAACTTCCCTCTGAACCGCTTGAATCCCACTGGACATGGAGTTGTTCCCACCAAAATGCCATCAAAACGAACTGTGCAAGAGCAAAACCAGCAGCACCAAAACTATGTACAAACTGAAAATCATACATGCTCCAAATGGAACATGCAGAGTGTGCACAAGCACTTCTTCTACTAAAAGCAAACCTACCTACTCTACTCTAACTGAAGCAAAGGTGAGCTAAACGAACCCTGCAACTGGTTGTGCAAAATAGCTTCCTTTCTTCAAAATCGGCAACCATGCAAATGATTTGAGCTGAGTATGGCTGATTGGATGAGTGGAAAATCAACAAGAAGTTGGTCTTCTACCCAAATTAGCAAGGTGTCAACTAAAAACAAATCCAATACTTCTTTTAGTTGTTCGCATTTGATTGGAGAGGTATGACAGCTGATCCTTGGAACTTTGTAGCTCATCCTCATGCTTAGAAGCAAGCATGACTGGTTGTGGCTTCTCCTTTGGCTCCAATGAAGCCAAATACCTGATTGGGAAAGGTCTGATCCATTGAGTATGCCCATAATTCTGATTTTCAATTCCAAGAATGGAGTTCTCTTGTAGACCTTGAATGGATGGTGTGGAAGCAATGGTAGAACCCTTCTGCCCTTTCTCTTCCTCCAATGAAGGACATGAAAGATTAAAATCTTCCAATCTTGGTTCCAAAGAGCTTCTATAAGATGCAGGCTGCTGCAAATGAATACTCTCCTCCATGACAGTAGGCTCTTGTGTTTGGAAGATGGATGATGAAAGAGAGAATGGTGGAAACTCAACCGGTTCTTCTTCATCAAAACAGTCCTCCAAATCAGACAGGTAAACTACCTCATTGCTGTCCTGCTGCAAATGTTCAACCTCTCCCATGGCATTCTCTTGATCTGTAACTTGATCACCATGGTTTCTTTCATCCTCCAGCATTGAGTTTGAGGGATCAAACTCTTCTTCAGTACTAGAACTTGAGAGAGATGAAGTAGAGAGAAGAACTGAAGGTTCTTCTATAACCTGCTTTGTGCTCAAAGCCTTTGGATCTGCACTTTTCCCCCACACTGGAATGTGCTCTCTTCTTTGGATTTGGAGCAGCTTCTCCTTCCTCTTGCTATCCCTCATGACTGATTTTTGCAATTTGAATTGGATCAGCATTTCCTTCAAATAGGGTGCCAACATGGACACTATATTCTGAACAAATTGATTGTTGATCTGCAACTCCTTTTTGCTCTTCTTCTGCTGCAACAAAATCAGTCCTGACCACCATTTGTTCTTTAACTCCAACCTCTTCTAAAGGTTTCATCAGCAAAGGGATCTTCTTCATCCCAAATTTAAGAGCCCAACTCTTCAAAATTTGAATTTCTTCATCCTTGTTTGGCTTCTCTTTTTGCTGTCCTTCATGACTGATTTTTGCAATTTTTTGTGGTGGTGGAGGAGGTAAAACCTCTTGTTTCTTTGGAGGAGAGGGTGTTTCATTTAGCTCTTGTGGAGGGGATGACTGTTTGGAAGGGAAAAGGATAGAAGAATTGAGATGAGGTGGAAGACTAGGGGGGGAAATGGATTCAACACTTGGGACAACAGATGGAGAGTTTAAAACTTGACACTGCTGAGATAAAACAGATTGGGAAAGAGGAAAAGAAAAGGCATGAGATGGTGTGCTTACCCATTGACAAGGTTGTTGAATACTCCTCTCATACACCTCTATTCCTTCAATCCACTTTGCAAGCAATGGCAGCATTGCAATCATGAAGTCAAGCTTCTCTTGAGGGCTGTAATGCCTTGGGAAAGGTCCCACCCATGGACAGGGTGCTCCACAACCGATTCCAAATGCTTTCATTTGTGCTTGAGCCCTGGATTGCACCATGTTTACCTCCATCTTTTGGATTTTCTCCAACAGACCAGCATCTTGCATCTGATTGTCTTCATTGTATGCACACCCTTGCTCTTGGAAAGCTCCATAGCCAAACTGATTTTGAATTTGTTCAAAATGCTGATTTGGAGGATTTAAAAAACATGTTGGAGGTGGGAAACATTGTTGCTGTTGTAAATGTGAGTTCCATGATGGAAATGAAGTCATGATTGCACAACTTCATGGAATGGAAAAGAATGAAAGAGATGGAAAGAATAATGGATGGAAATGGATGAAAACAGTGCTCAGAACTTCAAATGGGTTGCTTGATCGATGGAGTCACCAGATGTGTTTGCAAGTGCCTCCAAAGGCTGAAATCTTCACAGAACACACCAACCTACAAAAGATGAAGTGGAAGACCTCTAAGGTCCCACCCAATGCCAAAACTATTTGTTGCAAATCAGCAGCACCCCTGGATGCAAATCAGGTTTCTAAATTGATGTTTCAGGCATCCAGTGTGATTGCACAACATTGAAACCTCTCTCCAAGTGTGGGACTTGTAAAATGAGAGAGGAATCTCTAGATTAGAGGCTGGTTCCTCAAACTCCTCTGATTAGATCTATTATTTGCACAACTGCAGAGGTTCAGATCCTAATTTTATCCTAGATTGCAAGGAGACAGGGATAAGAGATGCAAAAATTGAAACTAAACTAATAAGGGTGATACACCAAAGGAGTGGTGAACATTTTTGCTCATGAAAATAGACACAAATCATAAATTGCAACATAAAACATCATGCATAGGTTGATAAGCTGTAATCAAAGGTTTGAAATGAAACAAACAACACATACAAAGGACTGAAAGCATTCACAGAGCCTGTATTGTGATTTTCAACATCAAAATCCTTGCATTCCAACACCAAAGAGGTAGAAAACTGTTACAATCCCTGAAAAGGTCTGATCCTTGCAAAAAATCACTTGCTGAAGGTGAAAACAGAAGCTTGTTGTGTAAAAAAGTGTTCCACCTTTGAAAAATGAGCCAAATCTGGCTTTTACAGTGCATGGGTCGAGCCCAGGAGAGAGAAAATGAAAAATGGGAGCCATTCCCCATTGACCAAAATGCATTAAAAATAGCATGGAGGTCCTTAAAACCCATGCCCTGACATTTTTGACCATGCTGGAGAAGAATGCGACCCATTTTGCATTAAAATTGGTTGTTGAAACATCAGTTTTGTCCATGGGCACGTACCAGAAGCATTTTTTGATTTTCTCCCTCCAAACTGAACCAAAATTCAAAATTGACCATGGAATCTTGTAGATAATTTCACCATATTTCCATTGATATAAAGAACATGAAAATCCAAGCTCTGGATCGAAAGTTATGGCGATTTGAAGTTTTAGGGCAAAAATAGGCCAAAATCGGATCGGCGGGCAAAAAGTTTGAATTTTTACCCGTTTGGTCTTTGGAACATTTTTCAAATTTTCCCCATGCTCCACCACTCCAGGTGCCACATGGCATGTTTTAATTGGGTGCGGGCCCTTCCTGACCATTTTTCCTTCGGATCGGGTCTTGGTGTTTTTCGCCCTGGACACGTGGCAACTCCCGATTGGTCATGGCCTTCTAGGGAAAAATTTCCCACCAAAACTCCATGAGCCATAACTTGAAAAATAAGTGGAGTTAGGAGGAAAAATTTACCTTTCTAGGAAATTTGAGAAAGAGCTCTATCTAATGGTTCCATTTCCGAAAGGTTTTGAGTTCTAAAATAAAATATTTTGACTCGAGGCACAAGAGAAGGAAAGATGTAAAGGAGTTAGCCACAAAATGAGCAGGGGGCACATTTGGATAACAATTTTGGTGACTCAGAGGGGTCATCTACCTGCTAGATGAATGATTAGTAGCTTGAAGCAATCCATTGGGCATGGAGTCATGAGTAGTAGCCTGAAAACTGATTTGAACTTTGAAAACTTCCCTCTGAACCGCTTGAATCCCACTGGACATGGAGTTGTTCCCACCAAAATGCCATCAAAACGAACTGTGCAAGAGTGAAACCAGCAGCACCAAAACTATGTACAAATTGAAAATCATACATGCTCCAAATGGAACATGCAGAGTGTGCACAAGCACTTCTTCTACTGAAAGCAAACCTACCTACTCTACTCTAACTGGAAGCAAAGGTGAGCTAAACGAACCCTACAACTGGTTGTGCAAAATAGCTTCCTTTCTTCAAAATTGGCAGCCATGCAAATGATTTGGAGCTGAGTATGGCTGATTGGATGAGTGGAAAATCAACAAGAAGTTGTTCTTCTACCCAAATTAGCAAGGTGTCAACTAAAAACAAATCCAATACCTCTTTTAGTTGCTCTGCATTTGGATTG
This sequence comes from Taxus wallichiana var. yunnanensis, assembly GCA_018340775.1. NCBI lineage: Eukaryota > Viridiplantae > Streptophyta > Pinopsida > Cupressales > Taxaceae > Taxus > Taxus wallichiana. The sequence continues at coordinate 12,982,366 of JADAXU010000057.1, read as the reverse complement.
GAGAGGTATGACAGCTGATCCTTGGAACTTTGCAGCTCATCCTCATGCTTAGAAGCAAGCATGACTGTTGTGGCTTCTCCTTTGGCTCCAATGAAGCCAAATACCTGATTGGGCAAGGTCTGATCCATTGAGTATGCCCATAATTCTGATTTTCAATTCCAAGAATGGAGTTCTCTTGTAGACCTTGAATAATGGTGTGGAAGCAATGGTAGAACCCTTATGCCCTTTCTCTTCCTCCAATGAAGGACATGAAAGATTAAAATCTTCTAATCTTGGTTCCAAAGAGCTTCTATAAGATGTAGGCTACTACAAATGAATACTCTCCTCCATGACAACAGGCTCTTGTGTTTGGAAGATGGATGATGAAAGAGAGAATGGTGGAAACTCAATCGGTTCTTCTTCATCAAAACAGTCCTCCAAATCGATGTAAACTACCTCATTGCTGTCCTGCTGCAAATGTTCAACCTCTCCCATGGCGTTCTCTTGATCTACAACTTGATCACCATGGTTTCTTTCATCCTCCAGCATTGAGTTTGAGGGATCAAACTCTTCTTCAGTACTAGAACTTGAGAGAGATGAAGTAGAGAGAAGAACTGAAGGTTCTTCTATAACCTGCTTTGTGCTCAAAGCCTTTGGATCTGCACTTTTCTCCCCCATAGCTAGAATGTGCTCCTCTTCTTTTGGATTTGGAGCAGCTTCTCCTTCCTCTTGCTATCCCTCATGACTAATTTTTGCAATTTGAATTGGATCAGCATTTCCTTCAAATAGGGTGCCAACATGGACACTATATTATGAACAAATTGATTGTTGATCTGCAACTCCTTTTTGCTCTTCTTCTGCTGCAACAAAATCAGTCCTGACCACCATTTTTCTTTAACTCCAACCTCTTCTGAAGGTTTCATCAGCAAAGGGATCTTCTTCATCCCAAATTTAAGAGCCCAACTCTTCAAAATTTGAATTTCTTCATCCTTGTTTGGCTTCTCTTTTTTGTCCTTCATGACTGATTTTTGCAATTTTTGTGGTGGTGGAGGAGGTAAAACCTCTTGTTTCTTTGGAGGAGAGGGTGTTTCATTTAGCTCTTGTGGAGGGGATGACTGTTTGGAAGGGAAAAGGATAGAAGAATTGAGATGAGGTGGAAGACTAGGGGGTGGAGAAATGGATTCAACACTTGGGACAACAGATGGAGAGTTTAAAACTTGACATTGCTGAGATAAAACAGATTGGGAAAGAGGAAAAGAAAAGGCATGAGATGGTGTGCTTACCCATTAACAAGGTTATTTAATACTCCTCTCATACACCTCTATTCCTTCAATCCACTTTGCAAGCAATGGCAGCATTACAATCATGAAGTCAAGCTTCTTTTGAGGGTTGTAAAGCCTTGGGAAAGGTCCCACACATGGACAGGGTCCTCCACAACCGATTCCAAATGCTTTCATTTGTGCTTGAGCCCTGGATTGCACCATGTTTACCTCCATATTTTGGATTTTCTCCAACAGACCAGCATCTTGCATCTGATTGTCTTCATTGTATGCACACCCTTGCTCTTGGAAAGCTCCATAGCCAAACTGATTTTGGCATTGCTGCTCATATGGGTATGTATGTTGATTTTGAATTTGTTCAAAATGCTGATTTGGAGGATTTAAAAAACATGTTGGAGGTGGGAAACATTGTTGCTGTTGTAAATGTGAGTTCCATGATGGAAATGAAGTCATGATTGCACAACTTCATGGAATGGAAAAGAATGAAAGAGATGGAAAGAATAATGGATGGAAATGGATGAAAAACAGGTCTGCAACTTCAGAAATGGGTTGCTGATCAGATGGAGTCGCCAGATGTGTTTGCAAGTGCCTCCAAAGGCTGAAATCTTCACAGGAACACACCAACCTGCAAAAGATGAAGTGGAAGACCTCTAAGGTCCCACCGGTGTGCCAAAACTGTTGTTGCAAATCAGCAGCACCCCTGGATGCAAATCAGGTTTCTAAATTGATGTTTTAGGCATCCAGTGTGATTGCACAACATTGAAACCTCTCTCTAAGTGTGGGACTTGTAAAAATGAGAGAGGAATCTCTAGATTAGAGGTTGGTTCCTCAAACTCCTCTGATTAGATCTATTATTTGCACAACTGCAGAGGTTCAGATCCTAATTTTATCCTAGATTGCAAGGAGATAGGGATAAGAGATGCAAAAATTGAAACTAAACTAATAAGGGTGATACACCAAAGGAGTGGTGAACATTTTTGCTCATGAAAATAGACACAAATCAGAAATTGCAACATAAAACATCATGCACAGGTTGATAAGCTATAATCAAAGGTTTGAAATGAAACAAACAACACATACAAACGACTGAAAGCATTCACAGAGCCTGTATTGTGATTTTCAACATCAAAATCCTTGCATTCCAACACCAAAGAGGCAGAAAACTGTTACAATCCCTGAAAAGGTCTGATCCTTGCAAAAAATCACTTGTTGAAGGTGAAAACAGAAGCTTGCTGTGTAAAAAAGTGTTCCACCCTTTGAAAAATGAGCCAAATCTGGCTTTTACAGTGCATGGGTCGAGCCCAGGAGAGAGAAAATGTGGGAGTCATTCCCCATTGACCAAATGCATTAAAAACAACATGGAGGTCCTTACAAACCCATGCCCTGACATTTTTGACCATGCTGGAGAAGAATGCGACCCATTTTGCATTAAAATTGGTTGTTGAAACGTCAGTTCTGTCCATGGGCGTGTACCAGAAGTGTTTTTGATTTTCTCCCTCCAAACTGAACCAAAATTCAAAATTTACCATGGAATCTTATAGAGAATTTCACCATATTTCCATTGATATAAAGAACGTGAAAATTTGAGCTCTGGATCAAAAGTTATGGTGATTTGAAGTTTTAGGGCAAAAACAGGCCAAAATCGGATCGGCGGGCAAAAAGTTTGAATTTTTACCCATTTGGTCTTTGGAACATTTTTCAAATTTTCCCCATGCTCCGCCACTCCAGGTGCCACATGGCACATTTTGATTGGGTGCGGGCCCTTCCTGACCATTTTTTCCTTCGGGTCGCTTGGTGTTTTTTCGCCCTTGGACACGTGGCAGCTCCTGATTGGCTGCGGGCCTTCTAGGGAAAAATTTCCCACCAAAACTCCTCGAGCCATAACTTGAAAAATACGTGGAGTTAGGAGGAAAAATTTACCTTTCTAGGAAAGATGAGAAAGAGCTCTATCCAATGGTGCCATTTCTAGAAGGTTTTGAGTTCCTAGAAAACAAAATATTCTGACTGAGGCACAAGAGAAGGAAAGATGTAAAGGAGTTAGCCACAAAATGAATAGGGGGCACATTTGGATAACAAGACTTAGCCATATTTTAAGGAGTTATCATAGGATAAATATGTGAAAATCCTAACTTGGAGTGTTGAATGGATAAAGCTCCATCCTGGAGCCTTAGAGATCAAGAAAAGAATATTCCACGTAAGGGATATTCCTAGGATGATCATTACAGGTAGTGGAGGCATTTTCAAGCTGACATAGGCATTCAAACATAGAGGACCACAATTTCATTTAGCATGTGTTCTTATCATTAAGGAAACCAAGGCGGTGCATCCAGATCCTATTTAAAGGAGTGCTTGGGTACGAAATGAAGAGAGAAGAGGGTGATAATGAAGAGCTAGGAAAATGAAGGGTTAAGGAGGGTTTTAGGTAGTGACAAGGTGCTACAAAAATGCTTACAAGATGGGTTTTTAAGAATATTAGGCATGGATTTGGGTATGAACAAGGGTTGTAATGGGTAGAATAGCTAAGAACTCTCTCCCTCTACAGAGTATTTTTGTAGGGTTTAAGTTAATATCCCTTGATGTATTTGTCTGTATGACCCTCATGATGTAATGGAGCCATTACAAATGTTTATAAATCAATATATGGTGTGTGATTCTAGTTATTCATGCTCAAAAGTGTAAACCCTTATGTTATTCATATTGTTCTGATTCGGATCTAGTTTCATTATGCTTATTTACAATGTTCATTTCCATTTATGATGTATCTTTGCACGGATATATTGTTTGTATCTTCTATTTTTGAGTGAATGTCTATGTTTCCATTTCGTAACTCATTGTCAATCAATGGAAGACCATTCTCATGAATCTCACATAAAGGAGGGGATCAACACCTGTGTGCACCTCGGTGAAACCCAACACATGCTAGGTGATAGGTCATCACACTTGGGGTAGAAAGAAGATATATGAAGAAATTACTACATATCTTATTGGGTGAGGATTGATTTGATTGCAGATCCTCGAACCATTACCACTATGTGGGAGTTGAAAAAATAATATAGAAATTTATTTACAGCCTTGACCAAGACATATGCATTTTCTCTAGTTGATTATACTTCAACTCATTGTTTTTCGAGAGGAGATATCATGAAAGCGGTGGGAGCTTCAAGGCCTTCTTTTTCTTCCGAACCGAGAATGGTGGATATTGTATGTTGAGAAGTGTAGCAATATAAAATGAAATATTTATCAAAGTTGGGGTACACCAAGGTAGCGGCCTTTGCTATCACTTATTTAATTTCTTCAAAATCCATTTTTCCTTCCTTATTCCATTTGAAGTTAGCTTGTGGCTTCATCATGATAGTGATATGCTTAGTCAACTCAAAGAAGTCTCGGGAAAAAGCACCGAAGGAAGTTAAATTTTATAAATAAGGAATGTAATCCCTTTTTACTTGTCGAAATGATAATTCTTGGATGGATTTTATTCTTTGTGGAAATATATTTCCCCCTCCTTATTCAAAATGTGCCGAAGGATTGTTCCTTCATGAGCTTGAATATGCATTTATTAGGGTTCGGGGATATCCAATGCTACCTACATCGATAAAAAATTATCTAAGGTGTTGAATGTGGTCTCTCGTTTTCTTTGAGAATACTATGAGATCATCCAGGTAAATTAAAATACAATGCTTGAGGTCTTTGAATGCTAGGTCCATTTCCCTTTGAAATTTTTCTCCCACATTGATCAAACCAAAAGGCATTTTGTTGTATGTAAAAGTGCCCCAAGGTGTTGTGAAAGTTGTCTTAGTTCTATCCTCTTCTACCACTTCAATTTGATTATACCCCGAGAAGACATATAATAGTGACATCATTTCGAGATACTATGACTTCTTGCAAGATATAATCCATGATTAGGAGTGGGTAGTTGTCTTTCAAGGAGGCCTAGTTCAAGTTGCGAAAGTCCACACAAATCCTTATTTCCCCATTTTTATTTTACACCGGAATAATGTTTGCTACCCACGTGGAGTGGTGGATAGGAAAGATGATTCTCACATTTAGCATATTGAGGAAGTATTCCTTGATGGTATTCATTATCTTTTGATTGTAAGGTCGTTGTGTTTTCCTAAAAGTCTTAGCTTCGGATTTAATGAAATACACTTTGGTGCATTTATTTGGGCTGAAAGGATTTGAGTTCATCATAATAATAATCCAATACATCTAAATACTTCCTCGGTAGTGAGATCAACCTTTTTTTCTTTAGGAGAGCAACATTTTCCAATATTAACCATTCAGGTTTTCTCTACAAAGGCCAATGTTTTCTTTCTTAAACTTGGCTATGTACCATGAAAAATCTTTTGTTATTTCATTAATGAACCTATTGTTTTTGTCGAATAGATATTCTAGTGACACTAGGCTCTTTGGAATAATGTTTATTTTGATTTTTATTACCCCTTTTGAGTCAACTCATTATATTCCTTCCTTTTCCTCTTCTTCTACTTGGATCATGTTGTATCTTTTCACTTCCCTCGTAGAAGAGACTACCGGAGTTGTCCCTTTGTTCCAAGAAAGCAAGGAGTTGACTATCATGATTGAAGACTTTCCAATGGTCTATATTGTCTGAAACTCTTGGTCTAAACACCATTTCAATAGTCACCTTGTATTTATTAAAGTACGAGTGTTGAGTCACCAATGAAGCTGAGAGTGCGAGAGAGTCAACCTTTTCATTATAATTGTGAGGAGTGGATTGAATGGAGAAAGCATTGAAAAATTCAATGTAGCCCCAAACTCTATTTCTATAGTTCTTGAGTCTTGGATTTTTGACTTGATACCAATCTCTCACTTTCTTGACAATCAATTTGGAATCTCTAAAAATTTGAGATTTTAATACCCATAGACTCGAAGGCATATATTTTGAGGAGGAGGGCCTCGTACTCCATATTTTTTTGGTATTTTCAAACTATAGCTTATATGCAAATGAGAAGATTTCACCGAGAGGGAGAGGTTATGACAATGCCAGCTCTATACCCTACACATGAATGGCTTCCATTGAATTCTAGGGTCCACAAATTGGATTTATAAAATTTAGTGAGGATAGGTAAGTTTTCATCTCTTTTAGATGTGAGTAAATAGTTCCCCATCGCAATGTCTTGGAATAATATATTTTCTCCAGGGGTCCTCTTATTTTTGAACTGTATACTTCATTTTTCACATAGGGAGAAAAAAATTTCATCTCCCATGTACTAGAATGGTTATGGAGGACCAATCCATTCAAATGTCACCACCCAGATCTCTATAAAAACTTATACTTAACAACATACCAAAGGATGCTTTGGGATGTCTACCACCAAGATTCCGATCAACACCTTCTTCCTGGGAAGTCTTCCAAGGCCACCATGCATATTTGATCCTCCCCACCAACAATACTTCCTTAGATTCCATAGAGTAACAAGATCCATTTTCTCATGTCGAGTAAGTCCTAAGGCATTGGAACTTTTATGGGCATGACATTATCAAAGGCTCTAGAGTCTATGATACAGTTATTTAACTGGTATCCTTTGACTAAAACACACTCAATGTGATCATGTTTTACATAGGTGGCATAGGTGGTGTTGGTAGTAGACCCTTAGGATTGGAATTTTTAGTGTTTTATTTTGGGCCATTACTCTTGATATGATCAAAAACCTCTCAAATTTCTCTGGGTGTATTTGTAAAAATTCGCTTTTAGAAATATGAACTTTGGTCTTGTTTACATGTTTGATGTAATTAAATGGAGTTGAGGCTGGAGAGATTAATGTTCCAAGGTTAATATTATTTTTGTATTACAGAGGCGATGCTACCTTGTGGGATTGATAATTTTTAGTGGATGAGGTAGTGGGTTTGAAAGGAGGAGTGATTGACCTTTTTGAGCATTAGAGGGATTTGTAGGACCGACTTTTGGTGAAGGATTGGCTTTAGGGCTAGATTTTGAGCTAGGAGAAACACCAAAGGACTTACTCACTATGGATGTTGGCTTCTTTCTCATAATTGCGTCTATTTTTTCCTTTGCTTGACTCCATTAATGGAAGAAGTGGAGATCCTCTTGCGATGATCTTGTTTTTGGGACCACTACTAAAGGATCTTCCTTTGTTTTCTTCTTTGGAGTTGTTGTGGAGGAGGAAGCTCCCTTTTGAGATTGGGAGAGGATAAAAAAGCACATGAGAATCTCAGTACCTCTTCATCATCATCATCATCTTCACTTACTAAGTGGTACTCAATGATACCATTCTAAGTATCACCCTCGACTTCTTTAATCTCAAGAAAGATGTTGTATTCATTTTCTTTTTTTCTTCTATCCCTTTAATCCTTCTTCTTCATGTGCTTATTCTACATTACAAGTTGAATTGATTAGAGGTTCCTCAAGGGAAATTCTGCGAGGAGGTGGAGCTATCCTTTTCCTATTCAAGAGATTGGTCTTCTTTGGCACATTTTCATGGTGCTTTGGGAAAGTTTCTTCTTGATATCATTAATCTCATTGGCCAAGTTTTGAACCATAGGATCTGTGGGAATGGAGCTATAAATTTGACCCTTTTTCTTTCCATTGGGATTCTTCACCTTTCCAGACAAAATTATATCATCCTCCATCTCAATGGCATAGTATTGAGCTTCTTTCAAAGTTTTAGGTTGAGACCTTCTAAGAATAAACCCAACTTCAGGTAGTTGAGCACTTATGAAGAATATTTTTACATTATCATTTGAGGGCATGGATTTGAGAGGTATCCCATTGAGAAACATATTATATCTTGTTACAAAATCCTTCATGCCTTCATTGGACTCTTTCTTCATATGCACTAGTTGCACCAAGAGGTCTTGGTAGTCTTCTCGTGACTTGAATCATTTTCAAAGAAAGTTATGATATCATCCCAATAAGTAATTTATCTAGTAGGTAGGAGGTAAAACCATTCTTCCTCTTTGTCTTGCAATGACTCCACAAACAATCTAATAGACACATCTTCATGTTCAACACCCAACACACCATATCTTTGTGATGAAGGCCATTAAATGTTCTACTAGGAGTTGTGAGCCATCTATTGCATAGATATATTAACAAATTATGATTTACGTGTGAATTTTTAGGTTTCCATGAGGCAACCATAAAGGGGCACATGAAAATGGTATGTGATAGCGCACAAGGGTTTATGCCCAAATAGATTAATTAGGGACTTAGCTAATTTTTTTAACCATGGGATAAAAATAGAAAAATTACAGAAGAGTGGTGCCCAAACAAGGGATATATTTAGATAACATCAAGTTGGCTTAAAAGGCATGTAAAGGAGTTAAAACTATAAAAATCACATGTTAGGATTACAAGATGATCATGCACGAGGAAATACAATAATAGGATTAATGCAGGAGATATATTTAGGATAATCTATTATTAGGATTGATGTAAATTCGGCATGTTGGATATTTTTTGGCACACCTATTGTTATGAGAGTGCATAGGAGGTGAAGGAAAGTACCCACCCATGTATATCTATTTTAAGTCATTATTTTAGTGCCACATCTAAGTTCTCGAGAGTCTATGATATACAAAGTGGATTTTTGATCTAGGGTTTCTTTTCTGTATGCATGATGCTATAATGATTGTTTTTGTATTCAACTTTTGTGATGTAATAATTTTAATATAATGGATTATGACTGATGGATTATGATTATTGATATGTCTGAGTATGGAAATCACATGGTGAAATCAATATTGGTTATTGTTATATCTACTATGTTTCCTTATTACATATGTTTCCAAAGTTAATGTATGCAATGGTTAGGGGTTCTTGATTATTTACTAGGTTGAATATCAATATGACTATGCATGGTAACATCTTAAAAATAATATACAAAGGAGGGACCTAGTAGTTGTGTGTGCTTCGGGTGAACATTCACCATGTTGAATGAGGTGCCAATGCTCATAGATTTGTTGTGAAAATAAAATACTACATTTTGGTTCCCTTGTCGGAACTATTTTCTAACTATATGCCACGATGTTTCACATAGATGGCATATTGATTAACTTTAGATAGCATTGAAAGTTGGGTAGAGGACGGTCAAGATAATTTTTTTGTAGAGATTTGACACTTTGGACCTGATTTTAATACACATCGTTGGGAAGATAATATTTATCATGAGATCTATGATACATTCTATGGCTTCTTTGTAGTATAATTGTATGAGTGGTTGAAATCATATGCATCTAAGAAGCATTAGGATCCTAGGCTGAAGCTTTGGATGCAAGAGGATTACCAGACTCTTTTTAATGTAGATGTGGATTGGACTAAATCTCTAGATTGTTGGTGAGCTGGAGTGTTGCACTATTATACATTAGAGTATGTTATTTCCACGCATTTGTGTGTAAAGGATGCTTATTTTTGTTCTTACGTGATCCTAAAGGATCTTACTTGTGTGTTATACCTTTAGAAATAAATATTTTAATTATAGAATTGGATTTAGAGAGTGTCCTTATGGCTAGTTAAACCTCCACCATGTGTAGGGGTAGGAGTAGGTGCAGAGAAGGATGAGAGACTTGGAAGCGAAAGATAGAGAGAAAAATACATATCAATTTTAATGAATTACGGGAGATGTACATGGCACGAGCATGGGATATTGCAACATCATTAGAGATGATAGGAATGATGGCTCACAAATGTGTTGAACTTATCGTAGAAGATGAGGAGTTGCAACATCGGTCATCACGACATTAGGAAACCATAGTAGAGAATCCCCTTTAGTTTTGGGTGAGATCGTGTATCGAGGAAAGAATGAGGACTGTGGGCATGCATCTAATCCCACCTATCCACCTATCCCTTATGCATGGTGTTCCAAATCTTGAGGTAGTTATTAAGAAGAAGGCTAGTGCAAGTAAGAAAGAAGAGATGAGTAGATATCATTTTTCATTGAATTCAGAAGGGAATCAAGTTAGTATCACACTCATGAAACCAGAACCAATGTTTAAGAGTTATATTGTGGGATTATTTCTAGGAGTGTCATCCAGACAAGGTATTAGTATGTAGACCATTATAAGCACTTCATTGGGAGATGTGATAGAGTACACCGTAGATGTCCAGATTCGAGACTACAACCTGGGACATAAGGAAGATAATCAACTAAACCAAACCCTACATCAAGGGATGTGAGAGGATCGGGAGGTTTAGTTTAGCCACCTCATGGAGGAGGAGGTTCTAGTTCTGGATCATGTAGATATGGTCTACATCCACAAAACCACCACATCAACCTCAACAACCACTACCAAATCAATCTAAAAAATACCACCTCAGGTTTATTTCGAGATGTCACTCCACTTATCGAAATATAGAGCTATTGAATATGCATCAAAGCACATGTGTAAGTGTGAATTTCTATGGTGCACTAAGGGAATTACAAATTTAGATAGGAAGGAAAGCCAATTTTCCACTATGCTTCAAGGGTGCACACATAGCTGGTATAGGAAGTATGACCCACATCAAACTATGGTGGACTATAATGATATTTGTATGGAATTCTTAGAAGAATTTCACATACCATAATAGTTTGAGAAATAGAGTATCAAAGTGCTCAAGGATATCAAGCAGGGCTTATCTGAAAACATGAGGGAGTATGATACACATTTTAAGACTTTGTTGTCTAAATTATCTTATGATATTCATCCTAGTCATCATTTATAGTGGTTTTTTGGAGGATTTCGACTCTATTATGAAGATAAATCACTCATAATACATATGTGGATCCACACGAGGCCTTAGAAGCCACTCTATGCACTAAGGTGGTTGGAAGTGTTAATACTAGAGTGATCCCATTCTTAGAGGCATAAATCACATCGATGGTGAAGTAATTAGAAAAACTCTTTGCCAACTCAACACATGAGACATGTAATGGTATATGGTGTACTGATTATGAGGTTGAGGGACATATGAAGGATAGTTTCCCATGCAATTCAAAGTGTGCATGTTGTTACTAGATTGTGAAATTTGTCACAAGGACCATGATGTTTGGAGCTATCCTCTCTTACATCATGTAATTAATAAGAACATTTCCATGTATTCTAAGGTTTGTAATACCCATACCCATGACAAAATTTATTATAGACTCGATTCATCATATCCATGAAGCCATTGAAATAAGAGTGTGCTAGACTAGTGTGGCAAGTAGATCAAAGGAGCATGAAGGACAACTAATAGAGGACACAATAATGGAGATAATATGAATGGAGGCTTCTATGGGGGATATCAAGGATGAGGTCTTGGTAGTGGTAGAGGCATGTTTTCTCAAGGAACTTGTTACACCCATGGGTCCCCTAATCATTATCAACGATATTTTCATTAGAATAGATTTCTCATGGTGTGGGAAGCAACATAAGTTGGAGGATTAACCAAACCTATGTGATAACATGAGTAAAAAAAGAAGGACAAGGGTACATGGGTGATCAAGGTTGAATGCAAAAATGATAATCAATGGATGCCTACAAAGATACCCGATCTAGATTTAAAACCTATGTTGGTCACAATGTGCACCAAGGAAGAACATACGTACCAACATATAAAGGCCAAACTACTCATAACAAGGGAATAAGTAATACATGCTAATTATTTAGACCCATTGCATCGAAGGAAGTATATCAAGATACCTTGGGAGTCATCATAGATCTACAGGGTGAGATATTGTGCTTAATAGAATAGGTGTGTGAGAGAGTGTACCAAGAATGTTAAGATCCCGCAAAAGGATTTGGATGACCTGAAAGAGGTGTGTAAGATGTTGCACTAGGAGAATATAAACCCACTACTAGGAAGTGGCTTCGTGAAAAGGTACTTCACACCGAGTTGAGCGCAAGAGGTAGATACTTCATGCAAATCTACCACCTCATAATCATGAATTTAATAAGGAGATCACACTTGATGCGTCATTGATGGGTGGTTAGTAATAAATATCTTGATAGATACAGGATTTGAGGTAAATGTGTTAACTCTAGATGCATGGAATTATATGGGGAGACCTACATTGCAACCATCTTCAAATGTGTTGTATATGGAAAACAAAACTAGGGCTATGCCTATTGGGGTACTTGAAGGATGCATCCATTACTATTCAGGGAGATAAGTTTACTGGGGAGGTTGAGGTATTAGAGTTTTTTGAAGTAGACAAATTTCTAGCATTGATTGAATGTCCCTAATGTTATGCAAACAATGTTGATTTGTGCTTTAACAAGAGATACATCAGTTTTGAGAAAAAATATAAGCGTGTGATCATACCTCTATATGATAAGAAGGTGGAGCCTTATGTTGATCCCTTGAGTGAGGAAGATCTTAATAAAAATTATGCAAAAACTATAAGTGATCCATAAAATGTAACACCATCGAAGGAAGGCATACTTTAGCAGGAAGATGTACATTTTGTAAGTGAAACTACTAGTGTGGCTTGTGATAACTAGGTACACAACACATGAGAAATATAGGGCATGAAGTTAAGGGACGATTCACTAGGATGATAATGTTGTTTATGGTGAGGTGTTTAGGATCAACTCATGTAAAAAGGTATACTTACGATGGAAAGTCCAATTAATCCTTGCGCGCATGGAGACTCGGTGGAAACATGATGGGGATAGAAGAAACATATTGATATATACCTTACGTAGGATAACAATGTACTGGTAGGCTACACATAGAGATAACCTATTAGAATGGCGAGAAGTGAGAATAACCTTTTCCACTAGGTTTACTTAGAGAAATGTACCTACGCACATTTATGAATTTCATGGAAGACTCCACTTTTTCAGGTACATGTCCATAATTGTGAGAGACTATGGATGCAAGGCCAAGAGGATTTACCGCCATCCCTTTGGATACATAGGTTCTACTCCACACTATACGATGTGAGAGCACACTTGGCATGTCTATGCTGAGATAAAAAGGGAGACTACAAACTAGAAAGAGATGACTACAAGTATCATCCAAACTTTTGATTACTTTTCTATTAAGCCTCCAGTCCATGAAGCATTGTAGATTTAGAAGCACATCACATTGGGAGATAATGCTAAGGTAAAAGAGCTCATGTTAGAGCTATTGGGTGAACCTAATTCTGAGGCGAGCCTTGATATTGAGGAGAAAAAAGAGGTTAAAACGGGTCACTCTTGGAAAGAGAAAGAAAAATTAAATCTATTGCACATGATTGATGATGAGGAAGCGAACCACTTGGATGTTAGCCACATAAAGGGTGCGCACGAGGTCATGAATTATATATATGAGAATGCAAGCGTGTATATTCCTCCCATGAAAATGAAGAAGGTGAATATTGACACAGAGGATGAGCCTAAGGAATCAATTATTGGGGATTACTAGTTAGAGCAAGAAGTAGCAAAGATCATTGATATTTTGCGTGAATTTTAGGACCTCTTTCCAAGAGATTACCACTAATTAAATGGTCTACATCCTTATTTAAGTGATATGAAGATAAATTTGAAAGAGGGCACATGGCCTATTAGGAAGAGGCCTTACAGGATGAATCCAAATCTATGCGTGAAGGTAAAAAGAAAAATTGATAAGATGCTCAAGTTTGAAATAATTGAGATTATTAAAGATTTGGAGTGGGTTAGCCCCAAAGTTATAAGTATCAAGAAGGATGGACAAATTAGAATCATGTGTAGACTTTAAATAACTTAATGATGTATGAGATATAGATCCTTTTTCCACTCTATTCATAGAAGAAATACTTGAAGGAGTCAGAGTAGGGCACAAGATATATTATTTTTACAGATGGGTTTTTCAGGCTATCATCAAGTGTGCATTGGGACTAAAGACCAAGAGAATACCACTTTTACTACTAAGTGGGGAATATTTTCCTACACCGTTATGCCTTTTGGGGTAAATAACGCACCAATGGTGTTCTCATGCATTATTGTACAAGCATTTCGGATTATATTCACAAGTTCTTGGAGGTTTATTTAGATGGCTAGACTATTTATGGGTTGGCTAAAGATCATTGTGAAAATTTGAGGATCATGTTTGAGATGCGATCGATTAAGCATATCTCTTAATATTAAGAACTGTATTTTTCTACACCATTTGGCACCTTGGACATATAATTTGTAGATAAGGATTGTTGGTGGATCCTGTGAAGGTTGCAATCATTTTGGTGTTGGAAGAGTCTACCAATCAAAGTAAAGTGCATAGATTTTTAGGGAATACTAGCTATTACAAGAATTTTATCAAGGGATATGCAAATATTTCCTTTCCTCTGGAAGAGATGCCCAAGGAAAAGGGAAAATTTTATTGGGGTGACATGCAACAAAAAGAATTTGAGACATTGAAGGAGAGGCTTACCACTACACCAATTTTACACTTTCCTTTATGTGACAAACCATTTCATGTACATGTTGATGCCCCTAGTATTGATATTGGTGCATTTTGGTGAAACCAGGGGAAGGGGTTGTAGATCATCTTATTTTATTTGAAAGAAGGAAGTTGACACCCATAGACCATAATTATACAACCACCGAGCGTGAGGATTTTTCTATGATGTACGTGCTTCATAATATTTTTCAATAATTGTTAGACACTCTTTTATTTTTATACATATCACATGGCATTGAAATATTTGGTCAAAAATCTTATTTTACAAGGGTGCATTTGGTGGTGGATACATCTCTTTTAGGATTTTGATTTCAGAGTAGTCATCAAACCAAGAAAGAAAAATTCAGGGCTTAATCATATCTCAAGGATAAATTCATGTGAGGACATTTAGAGCATTAAAGACACAATGCCTGACACATGGTTTTTCAGAATGAACCACACACTTACATATTTGGAATATATAGCTATCTTTTTTAGCACTGGATTAACACCAAAGGGGATGAAGACACTAGAGATAAAATGTCTTGCTATACATGCAACACCATATCAGTTGATTAGAGGAGACTTATACAAAATGGGTAGAGATGAGGTCTTGCGCCAGTGTGTTCTCGAGCATGAGTGCGAAGCCATTATAGAAGAGGCTCATGGAAGTATAGTAGGAGGAAATTATGTAGGTGCTATGACTATGCACAAAATCCTCATGGTTGGTATTTGGTGGGAGACATTATACAAGGACACCAAGGAGTATGTGAAATCATGTGATCATTGTCAATTCCTTGGGAAGCCTAAACATAGAGATGAGATTCCCTTGAGACCTATTGTAAGCATGAAACATTTTAAAAACTGAGCTATTGACTTTATAGGACCTATTGCACCCTCCACCTATGACTAGAGAGCACTACATTATAGCTTGTATAGAATATCCGACAAGATGGGTAGGATGTGCTTACAAAGGATTTTACGACAACCACAACAACAAGTCTCTTATGGGAAAACATTATTATAATTCATGGCTATCCATTAAGCTTGAAAATCGATAAAGGGACTCATTTATTGAATGAGAGAATTATAATTATGTTAGTAGATTTTATGATGGCACACACCATAAAACTACACCTTATCACCCTTAGGCTAATGGTACTATAAAATATTTCAAAAATATATTGGGACAAATATTGAAAAAATTATGTGATGTTGTAAGAAAGGATTAGGATGATAAATTATTAGTAGTACTTTGGGCTTACATGACCAAATAAAAAAATATTGAGCAAGGCCACACTTTTTCAATTGGTTTTGGTGTAGAGGATGTGCTCCTAGTATAATTCATGTTACCATCCCTACATATTGTGCATGCGGAGTGGACTAGATGATGAGAAAATTTTTGAGGAGCACATCGAAAAACTAATGTAATTAGATGAGCGACATGCCATTGAGTATTGGATCTAGAAGATTGAGAAAGCATGATAGAAGGATTGACATAATAGGCACATTAAGAACAAGACATTTGTATTTGGCAAGATGTTACTTCTCAATGAATCCAATTTTACGTGTCACCTAGGAAAATTTAAGGTGCATTTGTTAGTACCTTTTGTAGTAACCAAGATACTTGAATCGTGCACTTGATGGAACCATGTTTCCCATTTAATTCAATGGGAGTAGGTTGAAGCCCTACTATAAATAAATATTCTTGGTGTTTGTAATAAGACATTATTTCCATTTAGATTAGGTTTCCTTCCATGTATTGTGTTTCCATTTCAGTTGTTTGTGTTTTCTTTGTTTGGTTTAATAAGCTTTCTTACACATAGGAAGATGATTACTATCTATTGAGTTCATGCACAGAGGAACACACATAATTTTAGTGTGGTGTAGACCAAGTGCAAATGCATAGTAAAAATACCTTATTGGTGCTCTGAAGTAGATGAAGAAGTGTTCACGATGAAGGGCGCATGCGCGAAAAAGAGGGAAAAGGTGTCATTAGAAAGCACGTGCAAAAAAAGATGGAAAAGGTTTCATTAGAAATGAGAAGGATGGTGATAGTAAGAAAATTTCTTAGATTGAAGACCACATGAGAAAAAGGGTCATGATGTGTAATGAGAGGTAGAGCAGTGGAATGAGGAACTACTTGGTATATGGCATAAAGGATTATGTATTGTGGTGCAGGGAAGCGTGTGAGGAGGTATGTGTCTAGGGAGTAGTGAGCACACAAGAAGGTTAGCACTGTAGCATAGAAAAGTAATTCAAGTGGTGAAGCACAAAGTGAAAAAGATGCTTTAAGTTGGAAAACACTTTCAAAAATATAAAGAAAGAAAAATCATGTTAAACACAAAAATAAGTTTTTGGAGTGTGAAAAGGTTATAAAAGGGGTGAAATCAGGTCATTTGCTACCTTGCATCCAAGAGGACTTAAGAAATTTAGATACCAAGTGAATTAGTGTGACAAAGCAACAAAATTGATGAGAAAATAGAGTAGCATTCCTAGGGTTTTTGTTTGCATCTCCTTTGTGGAAATAAATAAGTTTGAGCTAAAGGTTTAGTGTGAAACTAGGAACGATTGAAAAGGGTTTACATAGTTAAAGGTTAAGTAGATAGGGTTTGCAACGCTCGAGTATTGACGTAATATTAAAGGTTGTGGAGTAAATTATTTAGGGAAAAATGTTGATGAGTTAATGACACCAAAGAGGGAAACTACAGATGTACTAAATAGGAAGGGGAAATCCCCGCATGAAGAGGGTCGAGGTTGAGGTTGAGGAACCATTAGAGGATATCTATTCAGAAATGTAGTACCCCCTAGAGTGATTAGGGTTCAGACATGGAAGTCACAACTCCCAAAGTGTAAAATAAGTGATTTAAATAATAGGGCTTGGGTAATGAAGTGACCTTGAAGGTGCACTAGTTACGGGAGTTTTTAGAGAAGAATGAGAAATGGAAAGTATCGGTGGATGATTCAAAGTGAGGAGAAACCTAGAGAATATAAGGGTCCTCCATTTTTTCGAGCTACCCTTCTTCACAAAACCCACACATTTATTCCAGTGGCTCATGTCTAGGGTACATGAGGATTATTTTTATTTCATGGGCCAAAGGATGAGGATCACAACCCAACTTATTGAATAGGTTATAGGGTTACGAGGTATAAGGGAAGAGATAGAACTGGACCTATGTAATGAAATGAAGATTGATGAGTTTACTATTACATTATAGTATGAGAAAGGAGGTAGGGCAATGATTATAGAAAAGATAAAAAATCCCACGAGTATGGTATCATCCATGCTCATTAGCTACAAATTGGGCACTTCAAAGAGATTGACATATGTGAACAAGAAATTTCTATACATCACGCACAAGATGGATCACACGATGCAATACAACATAGTACAATTTATTTCCAATGGGATTATTAAGAGGTTAGAGTAAAAAAAAGATGAAGGGGTGATAATTACTTTGGGCACAATCCTCCTATTGGTTGTCTTTTTAGAAATTGGAGTCCTAGATGGACCATATGAGAACATGTGGGTTCACCCGCCAAAGTGAATAAGTCTCTTGTATTAGAGTTTGTATGATATACTTGTGATGGCACAATCACTAATGTGTATAAGGAAAGAATAGACAAGTGGTACAATAGGATGTGCTCAAAATTTGAGAATTAATGGAACATTCCATGTGAATTACCAAGTAGAGGTTGGAGACTAGGAAAAAATTACAGTAATGCAACACTACAATCTTGCATGTTTCAGGATGGATGATAAAGAGATTGGTCCATAGTTTTAAATGATTTTTGTATTGACTACTAGATATTTCAAGTGTGTAGTAAACTAGATTAAGGACACACGTAAGTTAAACTTTGATGACAATAAGATGGGTTCTTATTGGAACACCCTAAACACCACCTAGAGGTATGACTCTAGGCCTACGTATTTGGAGACTTCAAATCCAAATACCTTAGACCTGAATTCCCAATTGAACATCATGATAAAGGGGATGATATGTAGAGTTTTTTAGTTTTAAGACCAAAAACCCAGGGTGGAATAGAGATGGAGGTTACATACACTTTCCTTCCATAGCTAAAAATAACTATTGTACCACCACTCAAGAGAATGTGTGATGAATCTCCGAGGAATAAGAAGAATAGGGATGTGGGATTGATCACTCGTGCAAAAAGAAAATATATTACAAGAGAAGGAGACATGATGATAGTAGACGGAGAATTCCTAGCCACCCAAAGACAATAAATAAAATACAAAGGTTAAGCATGGAGGGATGTAAGTATTTTCCAGCAAAGAGGAAGAGTTTAATGATAAGGAGAATGAAGAATTTTTTTGTAAGAACTAGAGCATGAATGGGCTGAGAAACTACTAAAGAAAGCAAAGTGCAAACACAAGAAGGGTATGAACCAAAAAAGAAAGAACCACATAGAATTCTGCAAAAGGATAAGTCACATATGCACGAGGAGGTGTGAGAGGAGGAGAAAGGGGTGGATGATGCCTATGTTATAAAAGAATATAGGGGCACAAAATATTGAACTAATAAGTGGCCCCTTCACTCTAAAGAATCCCAGACAAAAGGAAAAGGAAGTAATGAAGATATGGGCACCCCGATAAATAGATATGGACTTTGTAGATGATCCTAAAAAGGTGCTTAGGGTGTGATTTTAGATAACAATAACTAAAAATAAATTATATCAATGGGATTTAATGGATAAGGAAGGAGGAGTATCACGCACCAGAAGATGCTATCTTGAAACATGCATACACATGTGAGAGAGCCCAAATTTGAAGTAAGTAATAATTCCCTTAGTGTGATTGAGATGAAGAGAGAACCTAAGAATAAGTAAGAACATGTAGATACAAAGTTCCTAAAGATGGAAAGGCATGCAATGCCTTGAATAAAATGGTCGTGGATGTCACGTAAAGGAATCTGGATGTAGGGGATACCTTAAGGGTAATGGTAGTAGATAAGAAGAATAAATAAATTGATATTGAGATCCTAAAGAGGGATATCAAAGGCGAGTAATAGTGCACCAAGGATCATATGATAGAGTAGGTGCGCTGGTGAAACAAATTTTAGATCGACTCCCAACCTTGGTGAGCTACGCACAGAGTGACTATAATGATGAGATGGATTATCTTGAGGACTTGGTTGGGATGATTTTGGTAAACATTAAGAGAATTTTGGGGCCAACAACCGAGGAATTTACCAAATAAAAGAAACAAATAAGGAATTTGTGGAAGATAGGATAACCGAGATCACAAAGATCATACACACAGATTAGAGTAGCTATCAATATGATAGAGTTGGCCTTCATAATGTGTCAAAAGAGTGAACCTATTATCAACGCGTAGGTCATTAAGGAGGAGGTAGATCTCAAGTTCATTCAAGATAAGATATATACCACTAAAATTGAGCGCACTAAGGTCATGGTGGAAATATCAGTACAAAATGAGTTAATTAAATCCATGAGAGAGACAATGGAGGTCTGAATCTAACAACTTCAATCGTTAGTTCTGGAGCACATGAAAACACTAGAAGGGGTGAGTTATGAGTTGTTAGTGGTGACCAAGGAGTTGAGGGAGAAGGGTGGAATAATTGATTCCCGATCGGATATCGGTATAGTTGAAGAGGTGCTTGTGGAAAAGGCTACGCAGAGCTCAAAAATGGGATAAGTTTGAGGTGGAAGTAAATTCAAAATTTACTGAACTTCTCTAGTAGCTTATGGCCTGATGTGAATTTTGTATAGGTGGGATGATTATTTTTGGGCATTCAATTATTTATTATTTCATGAATATAATATTTGGAGGAACAAGTGGAGCACACCATTTCGAGGATGAAAATACAATTAGTGTGGGTATTGTTACACGAGATAGATTGTCTAATTATGATCCATGTGCAAAGGTTTAGGGAATGAGCAAGGTAGACAAAAACGGGTACATGCAAGTGCTATGTGAAATCATGTGAGGGCTCTCACCGACAAGGTTAATCCAGACTTAGCCATTTTTTAACCACATGCTAAAAAGAAGAATGGTGGAAGAGTGGTGTAATAACAAGGGATATATTTAGAAAGATCAAGTTGGCTTGAGACACATGTAAAGGAGTCAAAACTATAAAAATCACATGTAGGTATTACAAGATGATCATGCACAAGAAAATATAATAATAGTATTAACAAAGGAGCTATATTCAAGATAAATTTATTATTAGGATTGATGTAAAACTAGGCATGTTGGCTATTTTTGGGCACACATATTATTAGGAGAGTGCATATGCGGTGAAGGGAAAGTCCTCAACCCTATATATATATATATATATATATATATATATATATATATATTACGTGCCATTATTTTGGTACCACGTATATGTTCTAAGATTTTATGATATGTAATAGATTTTTTATCTCAGTTTTGTTGTTGCATACATGATTCTATAATGAATGGTTTTATATTCAAATTTTGTGATGTAATACTTTTGATATAATGGATTATGGTGGATGGATTATGATTATTGATATGTCTGAGTATGGATATTACATGGTACGATTAATATTGGTTATTGTTTGATCTTCGATGTTTCCTTTTTACATGTGTTTCCAAAGTCAATGTATGCAGTGGTTAGTGGTTCTTGATTTTTTACTGGGTTGAATATCAATATGACTATGCATGCTAACATCTTGACAAACATATATAAAGGAGAGACCTAGAATCTATATGCACTTCATGTGAGCATTCAGTCTTGTTGAATGAGGCACTAGTGTGTATAGCTCCAATGTGTAAATAAAAGACTACACCATCTCCCTAAAATTTCCAAAGATTTTTTATTGAACCTCAAGGAAAATCATGGAGAGGTTTTGGGAGTAAAAGTGGGTTTATGTTCCTACCTCATGACATAATAGGTTGAGGTCTATCTTCATCATCCATTTAGGATGTAACTCATGTATCTTCTCTTACTACCTTCAATTTATACTATTTCTTTGGCTTCTACCCTAGCTTCGTATTTTGGTCTTTCTTCAACTTACATTTCAGTTTCTATGTCAGTAAAGTTTTCAAAATATTTGCTGAGATTTGGAAAATTGATGTCCAATGGGTTGACATCAATTAGAACACCAAAGAGAGAAGTTTTGGAATTAAGGGAGTGCCTTTATTTTATGACTAGTTCTTTCCTTCTTTGAAGTTCCTCAAAGATGGGGTCAAGATCTCCTCCTTATCTCTATGACATGGTATATCTATGATCATCTAGTTTATAGAATTTAGATGGACTTAAGATCTTCTTTGTTGCACTTGGACTTGTCTAAATATTTCTCATTCTTTAACATGTTTCTCTTCAATGTCTAACACCTTGGTAGCTATGAAGTAGTGTGTAAAGTTTTCTCTATTGTCCTATATAGCTTCCCTCAAGTCGATACAATGTATTCTTGGATGTGGAAAATCAATTTAGGTCTCTAGATAGGAGGGTTACCAGGAATAGCCATAGGTACAAGACATAAGGCTCTGTGACTCTTCAAATTCATTTTTTTAATTTTTGGGATATTTGATTTTTTTTGGCATTTTTGTGATTTTTTATTTTGGGTGTAAAATTTTTCGAAGTCTACCCCACGGAGGGCTCTGAAAACTATTAGCGAGAAAAATTTTGGGTGGAAAATTTGGTGGGTATCTCCAACATTTTGAAACTCTAGTTCCCTCCACTTGAATGATGCAAATATATTTATTATGCGTGAATGAAATTAAAACTTGTGGTGGCCTAAACATCGGGGACCTAACAAGAACACTCCATCGAACTCATGGAAAAAATTGCAATTTTTTGCAAAGGAGGAATTTGCTTTGAGGAGATAGGAAAGGGAGTAGGAAAAAGGAAAGGGGGATTAATATCTCGGTAGAAAATAAAGTTCCTATAGGCATCAATCAAATTACTTTAACACACATAAATAGAAATAAAACAAATTTGTTACTAACATCAAGACAAGGTAGAATTATGAACACAAAGTCTTGGTAATTTTATTATCAAGAGGGAAAGAAACTCATATCTTCTTCATTGATATCTTGGAAAAGTTATAAATAGTGATAAATAGAAGAAACTATTTAGGGAAGAAAATGAAGGAAATTTTCTATCTATTTTTCTTCACTTCTAGTAATCTTTCCTTGAGCATAGAAAATTGACAACCCTTAAGAATAAGGGTGTCATCACAATTTATAGACTTGAGAACAACTCTTCTCCTACCCCCACACGACCTTTCATTTGTCCCTTTACAACATGTGACTTTTCATATTCCTAGGTGTATAATTTGTTTGACCTTTGTCATATGTCATATGTGTTGTCATTGATGTCAAGTTAGATTAGTTAATGTCAAGTTGCATTGATGGAAAAAGGAGTGAATTGGTAAAGTGAGCAAGCTGAAAAGATGAAGGTTGATTGGTAGTGTCATCTTACAAAGGATTCAGGATGACTAAGGATAATTTCTAAGGGACTTAATCAGTCTTGTGTAAGCCAAAAAAAGGAGGATATAGTCATCAAAGTCTAGAGATAGCCACCAAAGACTTGGTGTAGACGCTAAAGTCTGTAGAAAGCCGTAGAGCTCTAGAATAAACTGTAGAAGGTAAGTGAATGCTACGAGTGAAGTGATGGAGCCGTGAAGTAAAGTGAAATACACCGATGAAAATTCTAAGTCATGGATGTGAAAATAAAATCCACGAAGTAAGGAAAACTAAAAGAAGTCACGGATAAAGAGAAAAAGCTGCCAAGGACTAGAGATGGCCGCATATTACTAGTAAAGCCGCTAGAGATGAACAAAAGCCACATATGGATAGAAAGAGTTACAAATGGAGAAGGAATGTCACGGGTATAGGAAAAGAGTTGCGGAGAAGACTAGAAAGTCATGGAAAATGTAAAATTCTATGGGTAACAAAGAAAATATGTGGAACACAACATATAGCCGTGATACAAAGGAGAAAGACACAAAAGCTAATAAAATCTTTGGAATGAAAAATTGTCGATTGACATAGCTTAAGAATAATTAAATTGATTTTCATATGGTCAAGTTCTCGGGATAAATATAGTGTGAATTAGGTATCTTCAAGTTTCTTGGTGCTTTTGTGTGACACTTTTGTGGTGCTTTCTTTTTGTTCTTTTTTGCTTTTATAAAAAGAGATCATATAATAGAGATATATATTATTCCATAAGTTAGTTTTAAAGAAAAATATATGTTTTAGAGCAAAAAGGAGTGTTAAAAATGGTGACTTACAAAATGACGTGTATACATGCTCAAAATACAAAAACAAAAAAAAAAAGTTGGAGCGTTCTATTTAATCAAATTTTCATGATTATTAGTCGTGTTGATCAAGGTGAGGAGTATGAGCTAGAGAGTTTTTGAGGGTTTTTTTTATCATCATGAGATACACTTGAATATGAACACTAGAGTTCATGATTTAATGAAGAATTATGCATGTAAATATGAGACAGTGCCAAAACTATTTTAGAAGACTATGAGAGTGATCGAATACCAAGTACATGAAGATTTTGTTTTGAATGTAACAGAAAAGTGATCATAATTGATTGTTTTAAGAAATATTTTTCTGTATGGTCAATCAAATTGTAAAATTTATCCAAGTGGGTGTTTATATCTTTGGGGGTGGGTGCTCCTTGCAAGGTGTAGCTTGCTAAATCAGCTAAGTGGGTGTTTATCTTACTTCAAGTGAATTCTTGGAGAATCTGGAGTAGGTGCTTCAGTATTTGGGTGGGTGCTCAACAGAGCCAAGTTTTTGTAAACATAGGAATTGGTGTTCCTAATAAAACTTTGGTTTGAAAGTGGGTTTTTGTCCCTTCATGGGTTTCCCACAGTAAAATATGGCTCTTGAGTTCTCTTTTTCTTGCATATGGTTTATGGGGTGTTGTTATTACATATATTTCTCATATTCAAGTTAAAATTGGTTAGATGTGCTTGGAATTTTAATCAACACTGATTCACTCCCCCTCTCAGTGCTTGTGATTTCTAACAATTGGTATCAGAGTAGGTCCTTCTGGTGGAAGCTTAACATCTTCAAGGAGATCCTCTCTTAACAAGCATGAAATCAAACCAAGAACAAGGTGGATTATCTATGTAAAGATCATGTTTGTTTACTGGAATGAACTATGCATTATAGAAGATAAGAATGAATACCTATCTAGCATCACTATGTTTTTATATATGGGAGATTGTTGAACACAACGTATACTCCTCCACCTAATCCAATCAACACTACATTAGAAAAGATAGAATATGAAATAAATTAAAGAGCTATGAATGCTATTCTTTGTGGGATGAAAGAAAATTAATTTGTAAAGGTAATGCACTATACCACTGCCAAAGAAATTTGGACTAAACTTTAGAGTATTTATGAAGGAGATGACAAGGTTAAGCTAGCTAAAGTGCAGACCTATAAAGCTCAATTTGAAAGCCTAAATATGAAAGAAGATGAGAATGTTGCAACCTACATGTAGAGGGTTGATGAAGTGATCAATATGATCAGAGGTTTAGGTGAAAAGCAAGAAGAATCTGTTATAGTCCAAAAGGTACTAAGATCTCTTACTCCTAAGTATGATGCAAAGGTTTCAGCTGTTGAAGAAGCTAAAGATATAAAAATTTAACACTTGATGAACTTCAAAGCATCCTGTCAGCATATGAAATGAGGACTATGGGAACCAAGTCTACAAAGAAGGAAGTAGCTTTCAAAGCTAAGAAAGAGACTCAATCCAAGAAAGAAAAAGAAGATTCAAATATGGAGGATGAAGAAGATGATGAGAATATTGAAGACAAAGTCAAACTTCCCTTCAAGTTATTTGATTGTGGTCAAGTAGGTCTTTTTGTTGCCAAATGTATAAATAAGAATAAGGAAGCTCAAACTGGAGAATGTCACAAAAATAACAAGCCAAATCATAATTACAAAAATAAGGATGATAAGAAGATATTTTTCAATAACAAGAGAAAATTCTACTCCAAGGAGAAATCAAGTGACTCTGGATCAAGTACCTCAAGCAACTTTGATCACGAGAATGATGAAATTCACTCTGAATCCTTGTTTATGGCCATGAATATCCATGAAGAAATTAACACCAAAGGAAAGAATATAGTTGTTTATGATGATTCTGATGAAGAAGAGGCCAATGTGAACTTAGAAGCTGAACTTGTTTGTGCTCTTGAAGAACTGAAATTGTGCAAGAAAAAGAATCAGAAGTTGAGATGCACCTTGAAAGAATGTGAAGAAAAAATTAAAATATTTGAGAATAAACAAATCCTAAAGGAAGAGGAAGAATCTAATGAACTCAAAGAACTTGAATCTCAGCTGGAAAATATCACTCAATCCTATAAGACAAAGGAAGATGAATGCTTGAAACTAAAATATGATTTAGAGATCCTAAAGACTGAATTAGAGCAACTGTCAAGTAAGCTCACAATGTATGAGAAGATGGAGAAGAGTTAAAATGTCTTGACTGGTATACTTGGCTCTCAAAGGGACACTAGTGAAAAAACTGGAATAGGATTCAAGGAAGAAAGAAAAGAAGTTGAACCAGAGAAGAAGAAGGAGAACAAAACTGCATCAACACCAAACACTTCTCATGCTACAAATAAAGAAGTCACCAAAAACTGCCAAGAGGAATACAAATGCTCCTAGAATCACCTATGCTATGAGGTACTCACATTCTTTCTATGGTTATTTCTATTCATGTAACCAATTTGGACATAAAGCTGCTAAATGTAGAAGGTATTCTAGAGGCTATGGAAAGAGCTATAGTTCATCATACACTAGGATGAATTATAATGTTGTCAGCTACAAATATCACAAGAATGGTAACATTACTCTGAAGAATAAGCAAGAACCTCCTAAACAAAATAAATGGATATATGTTGTGAAGGAATAATCCAACAAAGAGAAAGAATTAGGTATGATTGTGCAAACCACTTTTCATGTACTAGATGAAGACAAGATTTGGTATTTAGATAGTGGTTGTTCTAGTCATATGATAGGTGACAAAATAAAGTTTATCTCCTTGTCAAATAACACTTCAGGAGATGTCAAGTTTGGTGACAATAACTCAACAACATTGTGGGAAAAGGAACTCTGAGTCTTGACAATGGAAAAACAATCACTAAATTTTTTTGTATATTTAAGGTCGTAAGCATAATCTATTGAGTGTGATTCAAATGTGTAAGAAAGGATACAATTTGATTTTTCATGAAAAGGATGTGAAATTTTGATGGTAAGTCAGGAAATAAAGTAGCTAAAGCTAAGAGAACTAAGAATAACATGTATGTTCTCAAAGAAATAAATAAAGAGAAATGCTTTGCAAGTAAAATTGATGACAACTGGTTATGGCACAGAAGATTGAGACATACGATCTTTGAGAATCTTGTGAAACTAAGTTCTAATGATGGTGTTAAACATATGCCAAAGATAGTAAAACCATGAGACACTTTGTGCAAAGCATGCTTGCATGGTAAACATACAATAATATCTTTCATGTCCAAAGAATATTCTACCACTAAACCTTTGGAGATGATCCATACAGAACTTTGTGGGCATACAAGAACTGAAAGTATTTAAGGTGATGTGTACTTCATGCTTATAATAGATGAATTCACTAGGATGACATGGGTAGCTTGCTTAAAGGAAAAATCTGAAGCTCTAGATAGATTCAAATCCTTCAAAGCTCTTGTGGAGAATGAGAAAAATACCAAAATCAAGTGTTTGAGATTAGACAGAGGTGGAGAGTTTTGGTCAAATGAAATTGATGATTTTGTGAAGAACATGGTATTTGAAGATAATTTTCAGCTATCATGATACCTCAACAGAATGGGGTTTTTGAAAGAAATAAAAATACTATGCAAGAGATGGCTAGAACTATGGTTAATGAATCTAAGTTGCTTGATAGTTATTGGAGTGAGGAAATCTATATAGTTGTTTTCGTTCTAAAAGAGCTCAAATAAGAGTCAATAGCAACAATACACCTTATGAACTATGGAAAAATAGGCTAGCCAATGTCAAACACATAAGAGTCTTTGGTAGTAAGTGTTATATCAAGAGGGAGGAAGACAATCTAGGAAAAATTGATTCCATATGTGATGAAGGAATATTCCTTGGATATTCAATAGTTAGTGCAACCTATAAATGCTACAACAAGAGGCTACAAAAGATAGTAGAAAGAAAGAACATGAAGGTTGATGAGTCTTATCCACCAAAATCCAAAACTCAGCCTGAGGATAACAATGAAAATCAAGAAGATGATGAAGAAGTAGAGAGTACACATGAAGAAGTGGAAGAAATAGAAGAAAGACAAGACACTAAGACACCTTCTAGACAATTCAAGAGAGATCATCCAACAACTCAGATCATTGGAAACAAATAAGGAGGTATTCTCATAAGAAGGAAGCTAAGAGATCAAAAAAACCATGAAAACATAACACTCTTATCAATGATAGAACCCAAGAATGTAGTTGAAGCTTACAAGGATCAGAATTGGGTGGATGTCATGAATGAAGAACTTGATCAAATTGAGAAGAATGAAATGTGGGAGCTTGTACCAAGACCTATAGACAAGAATGTGATAGGAACAAAATGGGTGTTCAGAAATAAATTGAATGAAAAAGGTGAAATAACAAGAAATAAGGAAAGACTAGTATGCAAAGGCTATGCACAAATGGAAGGAATTGATTTTGATGAAACATTTTCACTAGTAGCGAGGATGGAGGAAATCATATTATTCTTGACATATGCTACTTATAATAAGATAAAAGTATTCCAAATGGACGTTAAGTCTTCTTTCTTGAACGGGCATCTAAGTAAAGAGGTATATATTTAACAACCTGATGGATTTTCTTTAACTGATGACAAAGATTATGTATGCAAGTTAAAGAAGGATTTATATGGAATCAAACAAGCTCCTCGATGTTAGTATAGTAGGTGAGACATATCTCATGGAGAAAGGTTTGAAAAGGGTGTTGCGAAAAACAATCTCCACATAAAAGAAGAAGGAGATCATCTACTCATTATCATTATATATGTGGATGATATCATATTTTTAGAGAGATCATGATAAGATGACATAAGAGTTTTTGATGTAATGAGAAAATAGTTTGAAATGTCTATGCTTGAGGATTTGTCATTCTTCCTAGGCTTATAGATCAGCCAATCGACTAAGGTATATTCATTTCCCAAACCAAATATGTCAAAAATTCTAAAAAGATTCAAAATGGAATAATGAAGCCAATAGGACCACCAATGGAAGTTGGTTGCAAACGATTAAAGATGACAACTTAGAAAAAGTTGTGAGAACTTTGTATAGATCTATGATTGGGATTCTTCTCTACTATATTGCATCTAGACCTGATATAATGCAAGCAGTGGGCTTGGTTGGGATATTTCAAGAAGATCCAAGAGAAACACACCTCAAGGTAGTAAAAATAATACTGAGATATCTCATGGGAACACTTGACTATGGACTGTGGTATCCCGAAAATAACAATTTTAATATAAAATATGACACTGATGTTGATTGGGCAGGTGAAAATAATTATAGAAAGAGTACAAGTGGTGGTGCATTTTTTGTTGGAAATTTCCTAGTATCTTGGTTAATAAAGAAACAAACTTTAGTAACACTCTCAACTTGTGAAGAAGAATATATAGTAGTTGACATGTGTTACACTCAAGTTCTTTGGATGAAACAGAAACTGGAAGGCTATATTTGATGGCCCAATTCCTCTATATTGTGACAATACTAGTACTATTAGTGTTTCCAAGAATCATGTGTTCCACTCAAAGACAAAGCACATTCCAATCATATTTCACTTTTTGAGGGAACAAGTAAATGCCAAGAAGATAAATCTAGAATATGTGAGAACTAAAGAAGAAATTGTAGATATAATGACCAAGCCGCTACCAAAAGCAACATTTGAGCACTTAAGGAATGAATTAGGAGTCATTCTTGATCCTACCAATAACTAGAAGATGTGTAGAAAAGGAAAGGGAGCATTCTTAGGAAATATCAACTCCTAAACAGTGCCAAAGTAAGGGGGAGCTAGTCTATTAGCTCAATTTTATCAAAGTATCTATCGGTTTAGGGGAGCATTGTCACACACACACTAAGACAGATGGATAAGAAGCATAATCCTAAGGGGAGATTATTAAGGTAAGAACATGATTTATTTAAGCTTACTAACATATTTAGCTATATGCGGCCTAGTTGGCCCTTTTTCATTGTTTTCAAAGGGGAGAAAAGTTGAAGTCAGAAACCAACTGCTCACAATGTCAAAGGGGAGAGTAACTAAGATAAGAAATCAGATTGTCAAAGGGGGAAACCAGTTATGTAACAACCAAAAGGAAGAAGACATGATGTTACTAGAAATCGGTATGGAAAACATTTTTCCATCAAAATTTGTAGGTTTCTGATGTGGTATATGTTTGTTAAGGTGTTTCCATCAATGAAAAAGGGGGAGATTGTTGGACCTTTTTCATATGTCATATGTGTTTTCATTGATTTCAAGCTGGATTAGTTAATGTAAAACTGAATTGATGGCATAAGGAGTGAATTGGTAAAGTGAGCAAGCTGAAAAGATGAAGGTTAATTGGTAGTGTTGGCTCATAGAGGATTCAGGATGACTAAGGATAAGTTATAATGGATGTAGTTAGTCTTTTTAAGCCACGGAAAGGAGGTGATATCTGCCAAAGTCTAGAGATAGCTACCGAAGACTTTGTGTAGTCTCTAAATTCTGCATAAATCTGTGGAGCTCTAGAAAAAATTGTCGAAGGTAAGTGAATGCCATGAGTGAAGGGATGAAGCCATGAAGCAATGTGAAATCCAAAGATGAAAATTTGAATCCGCGGGTGTGAAAATAAAATATATGGAATTAAGGAAAACTAAAATAAGTTGCGGATAAAGAGAAAAATCCACCGAGGACTAGAGATGGTTGTAGATAACTAGTAAAGCCATGAGAGATGAAGCAAATCCATGGATAACAAGAAAGAGTCATGGATGGAGAAGGAATGTAAGGGGTAAAGTACAAGAGCCATGGAATACTAGAAAGCCATGGAATACTGAAGAGGCCATGGGTAACAAAGAAAATTAATGGAACACAATATATATCCGTGATAAAAAAGAGAAAGACACAAAATCTAATAAAATCTGCATAATGAACAAATGTGGATTGGACATAGCTCAAGAATAATTAAATTTATTTTCATATGGTCAAGTCTCTCAGGAGAAATCTAGTGTGAATTGGGTATCTTCAAGTTTCGTGGTGCGGAAGTTTTGTGGTTCTTTTGTGTGACAATT
The DNA here is from genome assembly GCA_018340775.1 of Taxus wallichiana var. yunnanensis. Lineage (NCBI taxonomy): Eukaryota > Viridiplantae > Streptophyta > Pinopsida > Cupressales > Taxaceae > Taxus > Taxus wallichiana. The sequence continues at coordinate 12,951,461 of JADAXU010000057.1, read as the reverse complement.
TCGTAGTACTTTCTTTTTCTTGTGCTTTTTTCTTTTATAAAAGAAATCATATAATAGAGATATCTCTTAATCCAAGTCATTTTTAAAGAAAAAATATATGTTTTAAATCACAAAGGATTGTTTAAAAATTGTGACATGTAAAAGGACCTATATACATGCTCAAAATACACTAAAACAAAAAAACAAAAAATTGTATCATGTCTCCTTAATCAAAGTTTCATGATTATTAGTTGTGTTGATCAAGGTGAGAAGGGGAGTACAAGCTAGAGATTTTTTGAGACTTGTTTTTTATCATCATGAGATGCACCTAAATATGAAAACTAGAGTTCTTGATTTAATGAATAATTATGCATGTAAATATGAGACAATGTCGAACTATTTTATAAGACTGTGAGAGTGATTTGAATACTAGTACATGAAAATTTTATTTTGAATGTAATAAAAAAGTGATCATAATCTATTGTATTAATCAATATTGTTATGTATGAGCAATAAAATTATAAAATTTATCTGAGTGGGTGCTCATTGTAAGTTGTAGCTTGCTAAATGAGTTAAGTGGGTGTTTAGCTTACTTCAAGTGGATGCTTGGATAATCTCGAGTAGGTGATTTAGTATTTGGGTGGGTTCTCAATAGAATCAATTTTTTGTAAACATAGGAATTGGTGTTCCCGATAAAAATTTGGTTTTAAAGTGGGTTTTTTCCTTCATGGGTTTGCCATGGTAAAATCCATCTCTCGAGTTCTCTTTTTCTTACATATGTTTTATAGGGTGTTGTTACATACATTTCTCATATTAAAGTTAAAATTGGTTAGATGTGCTTGTAATGTTAATCAACACCGATTCACCCCCTCTCGGTGCTTGTGATTTCTAACGAAGTAAGCCCCCTTTTATTAATTAAGGTTGACTTATTACATTACAAACTAAAGTCACATTTAATTTAATAAGACAAAATAAGAATAGGAAAAAATGAAAAAGTACAACCCCCAATGAAGGAAAAACATGAAGGAGGAGGGGGAGAGGAGGAGAAGAGAGAGAGAGAGAGAGAAGAGAGAACTATGTTGATGAAGATGTCACTTCGCCTCACTTCTTGATTGATCGCTTCTGAGCTCCACTAGAAAAATTTCCACTTCCTTGAACTCTTTACTATACTAGGCTGCCAGAGGTGCTACTTTATCCACTTGAGCGATGTAGACACAACTCAGGGAATAAATCCAACCATCTAAGATATCATTAATGTTTTTTCTCTTTATGATCCATGATGGATGTTTCTCTGCATTTTTGAAATTGTGGCTCTAATCTCAAATAGAGACTCCAATGTTTTTTTTTTAAGGAAAAGGGGTCCCTATATTTTTCTTAACATACTCCTCAAATGTTCTCAATAATTCATCTATGGTAGTTCCTTCATAAATGGCGGGCACTCCAAGTTTTTGTGCTATGATATTGACATTTTCTTGTAACTTGAAGATGCTCCTCATTTGAGTCTAGCTCATCAATGACCTGATTCAATATTTCATATAGAGAGGAAAGGGTTCTCACCCACACATGCAAAAATTACTTGGATGGAGAATTGAATACTTTTCTGATAACCAATTCTTAGGAGTAACAATTTCCCATATCCATCACCAATGGATGAAATTGGTCCCAATGTTATTTTTATTTTTCTAATCCTTCCCTTATCATCCAAACCTTGTTTTTAGTGGTGCACATGTACTTGTACAATGAGATCAACTCTGGAAGAACTAATTTTCCTTTCTAAATGAGCATACTCATCCATTTTTCATTTTCTCATCCCTGTATGGTGAAGGATTGTGTCTTCTTAATGGAATCTGATTAGAAACTACTTATTGGGGTAAATTATTCAATTGGGAGTGATAATGAATAATTTGGGTCCATGCGAGGAAAGTGTTTACACTTGGTCTTACAACTGATCAATTTTCACCTTATACCCTTAATTCTTCATGAGGAGGTGAGTGGAAGACTCCTAAAACACATGTGCATATCCTTAGTGAGTGGTTGGGCCTAGGGTAATAGTTATCATTTCATAGTCGGATCATGTCATCTCTTGAATAGTATTGATTACCTTTTGCATGACTACTTCTACATATTTATTGCATGTGGCACCACTTAAAAAGTGCGAAGCTACTTCAAAACCTTTTTCTTCTTCCCCTTTTCCATTGCTGCTATTATCGAAATATCAAGGACCATCAACTCATTTGGATCAGTATGATATTCTTTGGTGATCATTTCCTTCATTCATAGAAATATATCATTTGTTTCTAGTTCCTAAAATGATTTGACTACTGTCTCCTACTTGAGGTGAGATGGTAACTTTTTCATAGGAGGAGAAACAAGAGGTGTGGAAGGTGTGTAAATTTGGGGTGGTGAGAAGGCCGAGAGGTGAACTAGCTCATTATATTCAAATTCTACTTCTACCACATGATCTTCTCGATGATCTTACATTCTTGTGAAATATCCTATAGTAGGGGGCTCGACTCCACTAGTATATGCTTCAATCTCTCTCCAAAATGGACCGAGATCAAAGTATTATCCATGACCTTTGAAAAATAGTGGTTTGATTCCTATCTTTTAAGGGCGGGGAAACTTCCCGATGCGATGTAGGAAGCCTTATTCTTCTTGAACCATTATTTTTATATTTTGATTACAACTTCGGTCCACACACTTATATCTTCTTTCTTACGAAACTCCATATTACCCGTCGTAGATGTGGAGCCTTCACTAATTTATATTTCAAATCATATAAATCCATGTCATCATCTTGAGTTCCCTCTTCATACTATTCAAACTTGAATCTCCTCATTTTCTTGACTATCATCCATATAGAGTCTCTTTCCCTAACATAAAATTCATCTATGTAATTTAACCAAGAATTTTCAATTTGTGATACATGAAATGAATCTGGGAGATAGAAAGTGTCTGATCGGATCAAATGTAAAATTATGCCATTATTTTATATGAGTAAAAGTTCCTGGATACGAAGGTGGCTTCTATGTGTAATGCATCATTGATAGTCATGTATGTGAAGATTCTAAGTGATATGGGAAAGGATACATTCTTCCTTTTCTACTTCCCCGAGATTACTATGAACATGAGAAATTTGTCTACAAATATCAAATAATACGATCTTGTCTCTAAGATACCGAGGTAGCCTTAGCGGGGAAAGATCATAACCAAAAAATTGGATGTAGGAGAAAGTGGAAAATTATGTGAAATATGATCCGTACTTTTTGACCGAGGAGGTTGCTTGTGGTGACAACCATGAGTGAAGATTCCCCTCTAGTGTCCTGATGAAAAACATGGTGAAGGCATAATTTACCCTTGTGAAGTGTTAATTTCTCTCCTTCAAAACTAATTAAGGATATCTCTTGAATGTTAGGGCCTTGGGAGAGATGTTCTGAGAAATTTCCAACCCTTTGAAAGGTCTCAAGCTCACAAGAGTGTACATGAGATAGGAATTAATTGTGAACTTCTTAGAGACTGTACCTAAAGCACTTAGTGGTACAAATTTCCACCGACGATCTATTCCTAGTAAATCCTCTACTTGTCTTCCATGATCATGAATATGAAAAGAGACATATAGTATTGAAATTACTTTGAGGTTTATTCTCCCATCACCTGACTAAGAAGGATGATTGCATCTGAATATCCTTTGTGAAATTCACCTCGTAGGAAACACTTAGACACCCATGAGGGTTTTCTTACTTGTTTTAACCATGAACCAAGAGCAAGGCCCTAAAGGTATGAGTCTGTTTTGGTCCACTCTTTCACTGTAACCTATTTTGAAATGATGGTAATTTTTCTCCAAATTAGTATTTGTATTGAATGGGAGATGACCTTGGGAGAAAGTACAACCATGACTAAGCCATCATCTACTCGAATGTTCCTTCTCTCGAGTTCATAGTGCTAAGAACATGCCAACACCAGTTCCATACTTTACACTGAGACTGGATGTCCACCTACCACATACATTCTGATCATAAAAACTTTTTCCTTTATTGGATCTCTCAGTCCTCCAAACATTTGGTCTTTGGTATCTTTGAGGTCCATGTGGGTGACATTATTGTCCCCCACAACTGAGTACTCAAAATAGATATTTGAGACTGGTTCGATGCCTACAAACTTGAAATTCATGGTTGACATTGGCACTTCTTTGTGTACAAAATGGGAGTTTACTATATTTAGTAAGTTGATCTTTTCACCTTTTTCAACTTGAACCACCTTAGATCACCTTTCTTGTTCCTATGAATGTTCCTCGTACACATTTTGCTTGAAATTTTTCCCTCTATGACATTTTACTCTTTATAGTAAGTGATAGTGTAGATACTTACTATTATTAGAAAGTAGCTTTCGTGACCTCATATTTTTATAAAGTCAAATTTTTTGATATTGGTTTTCCTTCTTTATCTCACAAATGAATTTCTAGCTCAACCCAATCTCTGGAAAACGGGTAATAAACATTTAAAATTTTAGGGCACAAAATCATGGTTTTCTTACCATAAAAATATGGGTTGTGCATGTAATTGATTTCACTTGGGTATTCGGGGATATTAGAAATGTGGAATAATGTAAAAAATCCCGCGTCAATCATACACCGATTTTCAAGTTATGAGGATTTTCAGTTCATGGGCTACGAAGTCAATTTGGTGAAAAATGCTGCTGGAGAATTTAAAGATATGTGATTTTTATGAAAATTATCTTTCCATGATCATGGGAACATGTAGGAATGAATGCAAGTTAGAAATGAGGGTGGAGGAATTATGGAAAAATGTCACTAAAGTTCCGGGTGAAAATGGAGCAATGTGGGGGGAATGAAGAAAATGACTAAGTGTTGGGTTTTATAGGCATGAGAGGGAGAGAAGAAGGAGAACATTTTTTCCCCCTTTGTCACCTCTAGAATGGGACCAGGGACACACAAAGTTCACCTTAGCCCTAGGATGACACATGGCACACATATGCAAGTGAGAAAAGTTGAGGCAATGACTTAGTTTTAGCACCCATGGGCTAATTTATTGTCATGTGAGGGACCTTGAGGGAGAATGGAAGGGGGTAAAAATTTCCCCATCTATCCTTGGAATGGGATAGGAGAACAAAAAAATACACATTATCTGGTGGTGGCACTTAGCATGCATGCAGAGCCGGATATGGGGTTAAAAATAGCAGAAAGTTCTTGACGAAGGTCTCCAGGGTCACATGATGAGTCCATGAGGCTTAAGGGGGGGTGAATTTTTCTTCCCTCTTTATCCCCTTGTAATGAGACAGAGGGACACTAAATTTTTCCATAACATAGTGAAGACCAAAGTGTCAAGAAAGTTGGAGTTGTAGTAGGGGCCAGAAATTTGATGAAAGGTGCTTATTGGAGCTCCCAGGGGACATGTGGAGGGTTCATGAGGCTTAAAGTCACGTGGAGAACTTTTTATGCCCCCTTGTCAAGTTGGAATGAGATAGAGGACACCAAAAGTTCATATTAGCCTCATGGTGACACGTCACCTGAAAAGTTTGGCTAAGTATGAATCTTGTACCTTGGAGAGGATCTTGAAAATGACATTGTTTAGGATCCCAAATGAGTTTTTAGGCACTTATTTATATGATTTTTACTGAAACAACATTTTAAGAAACCTTCTAAAAATGTTCTTTTTGATCGGGACTCGCTAGTTGTGCATGCGAAGAATGAGTTGTGGAAAGAAATGCATGGGTTTTGTAAAAATATGAGATTACCATCATGTAGAGCATTGAAAAATATTTCCATTTTATATTTTTTTACCTTTAAGCGATTCCGAGCTCTTGGAATCATCTCCTAAAGCTCGGGGATTTTGCGTAGTGTAAGCTCCTTTGGCCTAAAACTTGCTTTTGTTGAATTAGCTCCCAAACCTTTGGATATTTCCAAAATATTCCTAAATAAATTTAAAAATGATCATATCTCATTATTACATCTCCTTGATAATTTTGGGACTCCAATATACTCTAGGGAATATGCACCCTCATGAGAAAGGATAAAAGTAACCACTCCCAAACCTACTTGAAAGATCCACCTTGAAAGGCATTGTCTTAAAAGAATCATTTGGAATTGTTTTCTTCTTTTCCACACATGGGCAAGGGTGGGACCATAAAAATGGGCATTGAATAGATGGGTAAATTCATGACACATGGGATAGAATTTCCTAAAGGGGTGTCATGGAAGGTTTACAATGAAATTTTTGACACTAAGGTATAGTTGTCCTGTTTTCAAGTGAATTTTGCCCTTGCAAAACAAAAATACAACACTCACCAAGCTATTACCTATAAGTCTTAAGGATATTTTACTACGGTGGTTCTATGATCTCCCCACACATTCTGTGCACTCATTTATTAATTTGGAAAATCAATTTTTGGTACAATTCTATATCGACATTGGGGACAAAGTTTCTTATGTATGGTTTTATAAAATATGAAAAGGATTCAATGAACCTATAAATTATTATGTCTTATGATACAAGACCATGTTAACTAAAATGAGTAATATCTTAGCTGATAGTGAATTAAAAGACCTCTTTACAAAAATATTTTTTTCTCCTTTGTAATAATTTATCATATTTTACAAGTTTTGATCTTTTGACTATCTATGTCAAACACTCAAGGAGTGTGAAGATAATTTGTTACATATCAAAAAAATCAAGTACATTGCTAGTGTTCCTCCTATTACCTCTAATTCAAATATTCCAAGAAATTCCTCATTCAAAGGCCGCACTAATGATACTAAGGATTCTTCTAAAGACACTATAAATGCTATTTATCAACCAATTAAGCTCCAAATTTATCCTACATAACGATAGTTTACTCGCTTACCATATAATCCACACAATTTATAGAAATAATTGCTTGATTGTAATATCGTGTCTCTCCCTCCACTATTTTAGGTTTATATGATCAAACCTAAAATTAAAATTTTGATGATAATTCTTACTATGATTATCATAGATGTATTGACACCTCACCAATCAATGTATCAAGCTTCATCATGTCATTTGGGATCTTATCTATTCAAATGCCATTGAATAGGATGAGCCCATTATATCTTCTAAGCTAACCAATGATAATGCCAATTTAAAAAATATTTAATGATCCACTCCCTAAGAATGACACTTACGAACCTACTTTATAAGTGCACAACACTTATCAAGTAATGCCACCACCTCTCTCTTCGATCACCCTTTGGATACAATAATTGACACTATCACTCATACCTTGTTTCCTACACTAATCACTTTTGATGACTATGATATAGATGAAACAATCATTTTAGATACTCTATCCATCCTTGTATCTCTTAATCAAGTACCTATATGCAGTGTTTTGGCTGATCCACATAATAAGTATAATTTATTCTCTCTTAAGATACATCAATCACTTGGCATTTCAACACATTATCTTGTATTCGATACTAATCCTCACTACCAACACATCACTCTACCTATCATTGTTGGGTCTATCACTACGTAGTTTTATTCTTGGTTTTATTACTCTTAGCTCTGGTGCATTATGTTTAGGTCTCCCTTGGCTACATGATCTTAGGGATATTCCATCATTCATTCACCAATGTGTTAAGTTTATTTATAGTTAGCAGCTTGTCAAAATTAGAGGTAATCTATTTGAGGCTCCTTCTAGTTTTTGTAATCATTTTTTTGAAATACTTATTCCTACCCTATTATATCTATGGATAGGTGTTTTAAACACTTCTAGGTTATTTCGTATGCCCATGATTCTACATACTATCTCCATTTATTCTAATCCTCCTAAGTCTCTTGATATGCCTTTGGTTGAACACACCTCCTCTCATAGCTCTATCTCTCCTAGGTCTCATGTTATGCCTTCAGTTTACATGATGTTTCTCATAGTTCTCATTCACATATGATCCCATTACATTCCTCTAGTACATATTCTCCTCCATAGTTTCTCACCGGTCTTTTAGTGCCCATAGAATGTCTTCACATACTCATTCTTCCAGTTCTTTACATAAGTATCCTACCTTACACACTACCCATGTATCTACTTCATATCTATGCCTTTTTCCAAACATTAATACTACTTTACCACTTATATTTAAGTCACAATTGAGGCTCGAGCCTCCATCTTCTCGTGATAGTTATTCCACCTCCTGAGGAGGTTCTCATTGGATATATTTCATTATACACCTCTTTTTGTACATATCTAAACATTTTACAAATAAAAAAAAAATTTAACATAGTTTCAAAATCCAAAAATATTGATATATATGTAAAGATACAAAATCAGGACTTGTATACTTATCTTGAGTTGTTTACACTTTACATTACACATGTTGTTTGTCACTATAGATTTGATATAAAACATATATCTTTACTTCTTTTTTTGATAGATTAAGTTTTGGAAAAGGCTCCAAGGACCATATACATGAAGATATTACAATGAAATCTCATTACCAACAAAAACATCTATAAAAAACCCAAAAAAGGAAAAACCCAGCTTGAGTCAAGGAGACATTGACTCGAGACAGAGTTGAAACAAAGAACAAACAGGATCTAACTAGACTAGACCAAAAACAAACTTATACACAAAAACCGGTCAAAGAACAAAGTCAGTGAAAAGTCTGTCAAGTAATTTTAGCACAAGTCCTCAAACTTGGTCTTGTAGACACCTCTTACCCATAACCGTCATCATTATCATCGAGCTACTGACATACAACATTATTTTCTTCCCTTTCTCTCGTAACCATCTCCTGAAGAACATCCACCCTATTGCAAAGCATCATAATCTCAACACCATGATATTGGGAACCTATAATTAAACTCTTATTCTCGAACTTCAGCCGATTCACCATGTCTTCAAGACTCTCAATTTTACTGGAAAGAAAATTAACAAACACATTGGCTTCATTAAGCCCCTCCTTATTACTCATCTCATTATTCTGTCCTACAAGAAATTAAAGAGAAGAAGTCATGTCTAATTCCTTCTTTGCCCTCTCTTTTAAAGCAATAATCTTACATCTATCATCCAAACTAACATGTTCTTCCCAATCATCCCCAAACTTAATTCCAACATTATTTTTAGGTATAGGAGTATGCGGATTTGAAAAATAACAAAATTAACCCCTAATGCAATGACACATCCATAATTTTTGCTTTAAAATCTTTCACCGACATATTCAAAGAATTAAATAAGTTGAATGGAATGTTGACCTTCATATTCTTACGGAAGTGGTTTAATAGGATAAAGTATTGAGTATGAAGTTTCTTGTATTTCCCATCGAGTGTTAAATACTTTATCATGATAAAAATATATCTCTGATAATGCCATGGAAGAGAGTTATGAGAAATACCATCTTCCATATGAACAATCTTCTCATTTGGATCAAGAAAATTGAACACATCCTCCTGAAACCTCTTCCTGTCCTTAAATACCTTACACCCATTGCAGTCCATGTCGGTAACTTTCCCAATAAAATCCTCTGAAACCAGAAGGATTACTCCATGCATAGTGACCACCCCTTTATTTTAGGCCTATGCAAAATCCTTTGAGATATTCTCATCATGACCCTGAAGCTTTTGAAAAAATTGAGTAACTCCCCACTTTTAAGAATGTCCCAAATTTTCATATCCCTCTCTAACAATATACAAGAAGAAGGTTCCACTCTAACTCTATTACCACCCATGATGATAAAACCTATAACAAACCCTACATTAACTAGAAAAAAAAAAATGCAGCCAATATAATTCCAAACTAGGGATAAAAAGTAGATTTGTGAGCCCACACATTTGGAAATGATAACAAGGATTGCAAAAATCCTAATCCCACACTTGACAATAAATTCACTTTTCGGCATGAAGGAAAACCCTAGTCGATGGCGGAAGATCCACCTCATCAAGCCATATGTGATCATGATGATCTCGTACCCTAAACTTGCCAATGTGTCCACACAAGCATTCACTTCACGGAACACATGTGCAAAACAAGTCTCCTCAAAATTTAATAATAAAGCCCTTATTTATTCCATAATGGGATTTAAATTAACATGATGTACAAAGAATCCCCTTCCACATAGATATTTCTAATTTGATGACGATTAGCCCATTTTAGACCATATAAAACAACAAATGCCTCAACATAATTGTTGGTTTTATTTCCAATAGGCATAGCATAGGCCAGAAAGAAAATACCTTTTCATCCCTAATTATACCTCCCACACCTGCTAAACCCAAACTACTTTTCACTACACCATAAAAATTCAGTTTCAACCAACCAATCATAGGTTTTTCCCACTTCGCATTTAACCTGGCATTGTTCTTTACCACCAAACCTTGTTGAACACATTTACCAATCCCCAAAGCTTGAATAATTTCCTTTTCACCATTAGAGACATTTTTGGCATCTTTAAATCTACTAATGGAAAGATTATTGTTGGGCCCTAGAATATTGGCTAAGTACAAGAAGGCGTGTGGGTGTGCGGGACCTATTTGAAGAAGGGTGTGTAGGGTGAAAGCACACAGGACAGGGTTTTAGTAGGGTTTCGTAGAACACATGGCACACGCGTAAGGAAAGACAGGTTTTGGGACTTAGCAATATTCGGTGTTCCAGAAATCACATGAGAGAAGCATGACCCGTCCAACATGTGGAGTGGATAAGGTGCCATCCTGGCAGCTGTATGGTCAATAAAGGAATATTCCATGCATATAATGGAAGGATCCAAAAAGACATCATTACAAAAAGTGGAAATCCTGGATCAAAGGAAGCATGCTATATTAGAGGACCACATGGACACTTGGTAACCGATCTGTTATTTCAAGAAGGCATGGCGGTGGAGATTAAAACTATATATAGATATGCTCAGGTAGAAGAAAGGAGGATGAGAGGGGCATCATATAGAGGTTGGATAGGAAAATCTCTATAGAGATAATAGTGGATACTATGGGTTAAGGTCCTCGTTAAGAGGACTGTAGGTGAAATGGCATGTTTAGGGGGATGGGTCTTTAATGGGTTTTTTTAATATGAAAAGCATAGCTTAGGAGCCCGATGCATGGATTTGATTTACATTGTTATATTGGTTTGTTATGGTCTTAATGAATGTAATGTGGTTATTGAACTAATTAACATGAATATAAGGTTCTATTCTAAAGAATATATGTTTTTCATGAGCATAAACCGTAGTGCATTTCCTTTGTATTATGAATCAGTTTTGTATTTTTTTTATACTTCTCTTTTGTTATCTGAATGGATACATTAATATAATAATTCATCCTAAGCTCTTAGAATGAATGCATGGTTATTTCCTTCTTACATCTAATTTTTTGTTAGGAGGGGATGTATTCTCACAAGACTCACATAAAGTAAGGGCTCGATGCCCGCGCGTGCCTTGGTTGAGCACCTAGCACTCTCTGGGTGATAGGCTGATGTGCATGGGATTAGACTATTGTTCTAAGGGTATAAAAAGGACTATATCGTGGTTCCATTTCCGAGACCTCTTTTCTAAGTTGTTGTGAAAAATAACATACATCTTGGTCCCTGTGATGCATGATGACCGAACATTTGACCTTGGAAAGTGTTGAAGAATGGTTTAAGAGCACAAAGGATGAGTTTTCTCATAGATTAAGCACTAGATCTAATTTCGATACATGCAGATGGGTAGAAGAGAACCTATACCATGAGTTGTACGATACATTCTTCTATTATTTTCCAGTAGAACTATATGAATGGATTTTAACATATGCATCCAATTCAAGATGGTACTATAAATTGCACATATGGACCCAAGATGATTACCATAGGATGCAGGATGCAGATCTGACTTGGATGCATGATGTTAATCATTGGTGGAAAGGAGTCCTAACTAGTTATACTTTGGAATATGCCATTTCTACATATTCTTACCCAGAGGTTGTTGAGTTCGAGTTTTGAGGGAGCCCAGAGGATCATTTTTACGTGTTATCCCTTTGGCTATGAAGATCTTGATCATTACCCTAAGTTTATAGACATTCCCTATGGCCATCTAAGATTCTCTGAGCGATGGGTGAGGAAGCTAGGCTAATGGAAGATGACAGAGATTGCGGGTGAAAAAGAAAGAGAAGAGATACGACTCAAATATAGTGAATCTTGTGAAAGGGAGATGGATAGACAATGTGAGGTTGTAGATGTGATGGATCTATGGAGGCAGACGTTGTGGGACAGATTTGAGGTTCACATAGAGGATGTAGAACCCGAGCGAGTCTATGCTACCCCATCTTGGAAAGCACAAGAGAGAAGCCCCTTTAGCTTATGATGAGAGTTCATCATATGGATAAAGGATAGCCATCAACGTGCATATGAGCCCACCTAGTAACCAATCCCTTGTGCTTGGTTTTCCATATCAAGGAAGAAGTATTGTTAATCCGGTTGATATCAGTGGAATTAACTGATCTACGCCTAGGAGATATAATTTCTTATTTAGGACATTCATGGCTATGCAAACCATTCCCATATTTGGAGGAATTTTCGAGACAAGGTGCAAATACACAAGGTTTGGGGATCACATCTAAAAGTGGCGTGAAAAACATAATGGACAGTGGGAAAATATCACAAACCATCGACACATAGTTTGGTGGGACATTGGGGACACTAGGCATGACCACTTTAGGCCATTTACTAGCTATAGGAAGTGGATATGGTGGTATATGAGCTGGAGGATGTGGTGGACCTAGAAAATCTGGAGGATTTGGTGGGTTAGGAGGAACAAAATCTCATGGATGTAGTGGATCTGGTGGTAGAGGAAACATCAGAGGGAACCAAGGCTCTAGATAAGGAGAACAAGGGCTATAACCACCTCCAAAAGTGCAAAAATGTGAATTTCTATGGCACGCAAAGGGGATCACTACCCCATAGTGACAATTGAGTTAGTTCACAACAACATTGTAAGGATGTGCACATAACTGGTACAAAAAGTATGAGCCCCACTAAACGGTCATGGATTACACCACATTGAAGAATTCCTTCCTAGAAAAGTTCCATATCCCTGAATTTGAGTAGAAGAGAATCACCACTCTAAAGGAGATTCATTAAGGAATGGTAGAGAGTGTGTGGAAGTATGATGTGTGGTTCAAAACTATCTTGTCAAAACTATCCTATGACATTCACCCTTCTTAGCATGCTCAATGGTTTGTTGGGGGATTGATAATGTCGTTTAGAAGGGAACTATCACACAAGACTTTCACAGACCTACGTGAGGCCTTAGAAGCCTCCCTACACACTAATGATGTTAGGAGTGTTGATACTGGTGTTAGCCCTTTTTTGGAGGCTCAAATTACTACAATGGCCAAGTAGTTGGAGAAGTTGTCTCAAATTTAGTGCATGAGGTTCGTAGTGGTATTTAGTGTACAAATTGTGAAGTGGAAGGGCATACAAAGGATAGTTTCCCTCATAAGACAATGACGTGACATGGTGATAGATTGCGAGATTTTTCATGGGGATCATGATGCAAATAGGTGTCCTCTACTACAACACACAATCTGCAAGAATGTTTCTTGTTATTGTAAGATATGTACCTCTATGACCCATGATACTAAGGATTATAGACTAATTGACCAGATTCATGATGCTATTGATCTTGGTGTGTGCCAGAATAGCCTTGTAAGTAGTTCCAAGGATGATGATCATTATATGAAGGGCACATAGATGGAGGAGCACGTGGAAGAGGTTTTCATGGAGGATTTCATGGTCACAGTAACCACATCGGAGGAATAAGTGAGTTCCCATGAGGAACCTATTATAACTGTGGGTCTACAGAGCATTATAAGTGTGAGTGTCTTGACCTATTGCAATGCTCATGGTGCGGAAAAATGTAAGTACGAGGAGTGCCCTAAGTTGTTTGAGCACATGAGCCAACAATAACAAAAAGATAAAGGAGTTGGGATGGTGAACATAAAGAAGGCCAACCCACAGTGGATGTCGAGAGTGTTGCATGAGTCAAGATTAGAACTTGTACTAGTGATAACGCGAGCAAAGGTTGTGCACGTAAGGGAGATGCCAAGATAGAAACTAGTTGTTAGGGAAGAAGTGGTACATGGGAAGTATCTAGACCCTACTCATTAGAAGGAAGTGTATCAAGAGACTATGGATGTGATTTAGAGTTTGTAAGGGGAATCCAATGTCTAAAGGTGCAGTCAAGATAGTTAGAGCAAAGGATGAATGCTGAGGCTCCATAGAAGGATCTAGATGAGGTCAGGGAAGTGTGAAAAAATTTAGGTAGGATAATATCATTCCCTTGCTAGGATAATGGTTAAGGGAAAAGGTACCATGCACCAAGAGAGAGCGAGAAAGGTAGGTTCTACATGCAAATCTTCCTCCTCACAGCCTTGAATATGATAAAGAGATTACATTAAATGTAGTTGTTGATGGGTGGCTTCTGAGAAATATCCTCATTGACATAGGAGTGGAGGTCAATGTTCTCACCTTGGATGCATGGCATCAAATGGGAAGGCCCACATTATAGCCATCTTTGAATGTGTTGTATATGGCGAACAAGAAAAAGCAATGCCCATTGGAGTCTTGAAAGATGCGGTTATCACTATTCAAGGGGCCAAGTTCACTGGGGAATTTGAAGTCTTGGTGCTCACTAAGGTAGATAATTTCCTAGCATTACTTGGGTGCCCTTGGTGTTACAAAAACAATGTTGACCTATAGTTTAATAAGGGGTATATAAGTTTTGAGAACAAGGAGGAACGGGTCATCATCCCCTTGACAAATGGAAAATCGCACCCTATATTGAGCCCTTAGGAGAGGAATTCCTTGACAAAATCCATGTGCACTCCATCAAATACCCTGAAATAATTCATCCTACATAATGAGTCATCCAATTTGAAGATGCTCAACCGAGAAGTGATACAACTAGCATAGCGTGTGAAAAATGGGCACACAGGACTTATGAGTTTATTGAAAAACAATTGAGAGGATTGGTAAAACAAAACAAGTGATGAAGGTGTGCTCAGTTAAGTGTTGGGAAGAATGAAGCTACCAAATTACTCTAGAGGGGTAAGCTCTGATGATTTCTTACAAGAAATGGAGGCTCAGTGGAAAAATGAAGATGAGAGGAGAAGTATGCTCACTATAAATTTCTCAAAATTGAGAGCATTGGTAGGAAACACATCGTGAGAGTCTCATAGAATGACATGAAGTAAGGGTCAAATTCTCTGTTAGGTTCTCCAAGATCAATGTGTCCACTGTCATCCAAGACTACTATGGTAAAGAGACCACCTTATTTCATGTCCAAGCATGTGAGAAGGCCTGGATAAAAGGCACAAAATCTTTACCACATTTTTATGGGTGCATAAGTTGTATTCCACATTACAAGGCTATGTGCATGCATGGTATATTCATTTGGAGATGCACCTTCAAACATGTAATTGGCAGGAGTTGGCGACTAATCTCATTCAATCTTTCGAGTATAGGAGTATAAAGCCATCAGTGGATAAGGTGTTACAAGTATTCAAGCACCTTACAATGGGAGATAGCGCTATGGAGGAAGATAGAATACATGAGCTACTAGGAGAACCTGGTTTAGAGACGTGTTTTGATGAAGAGGAATAAGAGAAAGTACAACTTGAGTGTGCATGCATTGAAAAGGAAAAAGGAAAAATGGTCTATGTAGTAGATGGTGAAGAAATGGAAAGTTTGGGTATCAACCATTCTGAAGGTACACGTGAAGTCATAGATAGTGCTGATGAGTGAGCACACACCTATCATGAGCCCTTGAAAACAAAGAAGGTTAACATTGGGATAGAGACAGAACCTAAGGAAGATATCATTGGGGATTATTGGTCGAGAAAAGAAGTTTCTAAGATCATCAATCTATTATGCGAGTTTCAAGATTTATTCCCTCACGGGTACCATGAGCTCAAATGCGTTCACCATTCCTTAGGGGAAATGAGGATCAAGTTGAAGGAGGGTGCACATCTGATTCTTAAGAGACCTTGTTGTGCCCCAAAATATCAGCTAAGTACAAGAAGGTGTGTGGGAACACATGACCTAGTCAAAGAAGGGTGCGTGGGATGAAGGCGTGTAAGGCAAAATAGGTTTTTTACTTAGCCACATTTGGCATCCCAGGAAGCACATGAGAAAATCATGACCATTATGGATAAGGTGCCATCCTCATGATCAGGGATCAAGAATGAAATATTCTAGGCATGTGATAGAGGGTTCTAGAAGAGCATCATCATGGAGAGTGGATATCTTGGATCTACAAAGGAATTCTCCCATGGAGGACCACTTTGACACTTGACGACCGATCTGTAACTTCTAGAAGGCATGGTGGTGGGTGCCAAGGCTATATATACAAGTGCTCGGTAGAAGAAAAGAAAGGAGTTGAAGATAGGAAAATCCCTACAGAAAATAGAGTGGAGGATGTTATGGCTAGGGATTAGGAGAGATGTGTGAGAAATAGCATATAGAAGGGGATGGGTTCTCATTTTTCTTTGTAATATGATGAACATAACATAAATCTACTGCATGATTTGGATCTACATAATATGAGGATCTGTTATGACCTCAAGGGATGTAATGTGGGTTATTACTTTGATAGTATGAATATAATGCTTCATTATCAATCATCTATTTTTAATACTCATGGATTTCCTTTTTTTGTAAATCATCTTCATATGTTGCTTGCTATTTTTCTTACCTTCATAGAATGAAATGAAATTTTTTTCCTAAGTTCATAAGAATGTGGTTTAGTTCTTTTTGTCTTACATTTGATTGTCTATTCTAAGATGATGCATTCTCACAAAAATTGCATTAAGGAGATATTCGGCTCCTACGCATGCCTCGGGTGAGTGCCCAAAGTGCTTGCTAGGTGATAGGCTGGTGCACATGGGATTTTCCAGTTCTTTGAAGGGTACAAAAATGACTACATTTTGGTTCCATTTTCAGACCTCTTTTTAAAGTTGTTATGAGAAATGGCATGCATCTTTGTCCTTGTGATGTGTGATGTGTGATGATAAAGCGCATGACCTTAGAAAGTTTTGAAACATGGTTCAAGAGAACAGAGGATGATTTTTCTTAGAGATTCAACATTGGATCTGAGTTCAATACACGTAGATGGGTAGAAGAGAACCTATACCATGAGATGTATGAGACATTATTTTGTTTCTTCTCGGTAGAACTATATGAATGGCTTTCATCCTACACATCTAGATCAAGTTGGTACTATAGATCACATGCATGGGACCAAGATGACTATCAAAGGTTGTAAGATGTAGATCTGACTTGGACACGTGTTATTGATCACTGGTGGAAGAGGGTGCTAACTAGTTATACTTTAGAATACACAATTTTTACGTATTCTTTCCCATAGATTGCTGAGTTTGAGTTTATGAGGGATCCTAGAGGATCATTTTTGCATGTTATTCCTCTGGCTATGAAGATCTTGGTCATTACTTTGAGTTTAGAAGCATTCCCCATGGCCGGCTAAGCTCTTTGAGTCTTTGAGAGAGGAAGCTAGGGTGGAGGAAGATGGTGGACATTGTGGTTGAAAAGGAAAGGGAGGAAAGACGACTCAAGTATAATGAATCTCATGAAAGGGAGATAACTAGACGACACGAGGTTATAAGTATGATGGATCTATGGAGGTAGATGTTGCGGGAAGGAGTTAAGGTTCTTGTAGAGGATGTGGAACCTGAGTAGTTTGTGCTACCCCATCTTGGAAAGCATGGGAGAGGTGCCCCTTAAGATTCTAATGATATTTCTTTGTATGGAGATAGACGAGCTGTCGGTGTGCATCTGAACTCACTTGGCAACCAATCTCTGGCACTTGGTTTTCTAGATTAAGGGAAAAAATTTGTTAACCCAGTTGCTTTCGGTGGGAGTAATTGATCAGCACCCAGGAGATATAATTTCTCATTTAGAACATTCATGGCTGCACAATCCTTTCCTATATTTGGAGGAATCTTTGGGAAATGTGTAAATACACAAGATTTTGGTATCACGTCTGGGAGTGGCATGGGGAACACTTCTAGTAGTGGGAAATTATCACAGACCATCAACGCGTAGTTCAGTGGGATATTGGGAACCCTTGGCATGACCACTGCAAGACCTTTGTCGACTACGGGAGGTGGATCTGGTGGGTCAGAAGGAACAAGACCTAGTGTATCCAAAGTGGATTTGGTGGGGGAACACGAAAGGAAACACCAAAGGGAACCAAGGCTCTAGATTGGGAGGACAAGGACCCCAGCCACCTCCCCAAGTTTTTTTCGAGATGTCTTTGCACTTACCAGACTATAGGGGTATTGAAGATACTACAGAGCATGTGCACAAGTGTGAGTTACTATGGCGCATGAAGGGGATCACTACCCTAGAATCAAGGCAAGCCGATTTACAACTACATTACAAGGACATGCATATAGTTGCTATAAGAAGTATGACCCCCATTAGATGGTGGTAGACTACACATTGAAGAATTATTTCCTTGTAGAGTTTCATATTCTAGAGTTTGAGCAGAAGAGCATCAACACTCTAAAGGAGATCTAGCGAGGAATGGAAAAAGTGTGCGAGAGTATGATGTCCATTTCAAGACTCTCTCGCAAATATCTCCTATGAAATCCATCCTTTGCAGCATGCTCAATGGTTTTTCTGGAGGAATAATAACACCATTTATAAGGGCTCTATCACACAAGACTTTCACTAACCCATGTGACACATTGAAAGATTCCTTATGTGTTGAATTTGTTGGGAGTGTGGATACTGGTGTTAGTCTATTTTTAGAGGCCCAAATTGCTGTAATGGAAGAAGCTATCTGTAAACTCAACACATGAGGTTCATAGTGGGATTTGGTGTATAGACTATGAAGTGGAGGGACATGCAAAGGATAGTTGCCCTCAGAAGTTGGTGCACACTATGGTAGTAGACCGTGAGGTCTGCTACATAGATCATGATGTAAGTAGATGCCCTATACTCCAACGTGCAATCCACAAGAATGTTTCTTGCTACTGCAAGATAAGCACCTCTATAACCCATGACACAAAGGATTATAGATTGATTGATCAGATCCATGATGTTATTGATTTGGGTATGTGCCAAACTACCTTCTGGAAGTTCTAAGGATGATGATTGTCGTTATGAAGGGTGTGTAGATGGAGGGGCACATGGAAGAGGTTATCATAGGGGATTTCGTGGTCGCGGTAACTACGAGAAAGGACAAAGTGAGTTCCCA
Organism: Taxus wallichiana var. yunnanensis; assembly: GCA_018340775.1. Taxonomy (NCBI): domain Eukaryota; kingdom Viridiplantae; phylum Streptophyta; class Pinopsida; order Cupressales; family Taxaceae; genus Taxus; species Taxus wallichiana. Next base: position 12,932,263 of record JADAXU010000057.1, on the reverse strand, counting down.
TGAGGAAATTGTTATAATTGTGGGTCTAGAGAGCATTATAAACACAAGTGTCTTGATCTGTTACAATTCTCATGGTGCGGAAAGAAACACAAGTATGAAGAGTGTCAAGAAATATATGAGCATATGAACTAGTAGCACCAAAAATATAAGGGTGTTGCTATGGTGAGCATCAAGAAGTTCGATTCATAATGGATGCCAAGAGTGGTGCGTGAGTTAGAGCTAGAACCTATACTAGTGACAACGCGAGTAGAGGCCCTTGCGCTAGGAGATTCCAAGAATAAGGGCACTAGTTTTCAAAGAGGAGGTGCTACATGGAAAGTACCTAGACCCTCCCATCAGAAATAAGTATATTATGAGACTATGGATGTGATTTGAAGTTCACAAGGGGAGATACAGTGTCTCAAGGAGCAATCGAGGCAGGTGGAGCAATGGAAGGATAACAAGGTTCCAAGGAATGACTTGGATGAGGTCAAAGAATTGCGTAAAATTTTGAGGAAGGAGAAGATTATTCCCTTGCTGGAAGAATGGCTGAGGGAGAAGGTACCACGTGTTAGAGTAGAGCGTGAGAGATATGTTTTGCATGCAAACATTCCTCCTCACAACCTTGAATATGATAAGGAGATTACTTTGAATGTGGTTGTTGATGGATGGCTTCTGAGCAATATCCTCATCGACACGGAGCAGAGGTGAATGTTCTTACCTTATATGCCTAGCATCATATGGGAAGGCCTACGTTACAACCATATTCAAATGTGTTGTATATGGCTAACAAGACTAAGGCAATGCCCATTGGAGTCCTGAAGGATGCAGTTATCACCATTCAAGGGGCCAAGTTAATTGGAGACTTCGAAGTCTTGGTGCTCACCAAGGGAGACAACTTTCCAAAGCATTTCCCATGGTGTTATAAGAACAATACTTGACATAATGTTTAACAAAGGGTATATCATATCGAAAACAAGTAAGAACAAGTGGTCATTCCTTTGATGGATGGGAAGTCAGCACCCTACATGGAGCCATTGGGAGAAGAATTCCTTGATAGAATCTATGTGCACTCCATCAGATATCCTGAGATAATTCACCCCATGGAGGGAGTTATCTAGTTTGAGGATGCTCAGTCCTTAAGTGATACCACTAGTGTGGCATGTGACAATTGGGTGCATGGAACCTATGAGTTAATTGGGTGACAATTAAAAGGACCTATAACAAGGGTGACAAAGGCACACTCAGTCAAGTTCCTAGGAGGAAAGAAGTTTCCTAGTTACTCTAGAGGGGCATACCCTGAGATTTTCTTGTGGGAAATGGAAGCTCAATGGAGAAATGAGGACGAAAGAAGAGGAATGCTCAGCTATAACCTACTTGGAACTGTAGCGCGCTTGTGGGCTACATATCGGGAGAACCTCCTAGAGTGGCACAAGGTGAGGATAACATTTTTGTAAGGTTCTCCAGGAGAAATGTGCTCACAGTTATACAAGACTACCATGGCAAAGAGACCACTTCATTTCATATCCAAGCATGTGAGGAGGCCTGGATGGGAAGCATAGAAGTGTTTCCACCTTTGTTATGGGTACATAAGTTGTATTCCACCTTACAAGGTTGTGTACATGCTTGGTACATTCATTTAGAGATGTGTCGTCAGATGGGTAATTGGAAAGAGTTGGCGGTTGATCTCATTCAAGATTTCGAATATAGGAGTACCAAACCATCAGTGGATAAGGTGTTACAAACAATCAAGTGCCTTATAATGGGAGATAGTGCAATGGCTGAGGATAGGCTACTAGAATTGCTAGGAGAGCCTTATTTGGAGGCATGCCTCAATGAGGAAGAATTAGAGGAAGTACATTTTGAGTGCACGTGTATGGAAAAAGAAAAATGTAAATTGGTCTATGTCATAGAAGGGGAAGATATGGAGATGTTGGAAGTTAGTCATTCGAAGGGTACGCGTGAGGTTATAGACAATGCTGATGAGCTAGCATGTGCCTACCATGATCCCTTAAAGATGAATAGGGTTAACATTGGGTCAAAGGCAAAACCTATGGAGGCTATCATCAATGACTATTGGTCGAGAAAAGGAAGTTTCAAAGATCATTGATCTGTTGTGTGAGTTCCAATATTTTTCCCTCGTGGGTACCATGAACTCAAAGGCATCCAATATTCCTTGGGGGAATGAAGATCAAGTTGAAAAAGGGTGCGCACCCAATTCGAAGAGACCTTATCAAATGAATCCAAATTTTCATGTATGGGTTAAGGAAGAGATAGAAAAAATGGTAGCATCTAGTATCATTACGTAGTGGAAGAGTCAAAATGGATAATCTTGATGGTTATCAATATTAAAAAGGATTGTAGGATAAGAATTTGCATTGACTACTAGGATCTGAATGAAGTGTGTGTCATCGATCCCTTCCCAACCCCTTTTACTAAAGAAATTCTCGAGGGAGTAGTCATCTGCGAAGTCTACTCTTTCACGAGATGGCTTCTCAAGATACTACTAAGTCGGGATTGCAAGGGAAAAATATATAAAGACAACTTTCACCACTGAATGGGGAAGTTTTTCCTACATATTTATGCCCTTTTGACTAAAGAATGCTCTTGTTGTGTTCTCACACATTTTGGTACATGCGTTCCAAGAATTCATCCATAAGTTTCTTCAAGTTTATCTAGATGACTAGACTATGTATGGACTAGTGAAAGACCATTGTGACAACCTAAAACTGACATTTGAGAGATGTCAGAAATTGAGGATATCCCTCAACATTAAGAAATGTGTCTTTGCCACTCCATTTAGAACCCCGTTATGGAACATCATATGCAAAGACAACTTATTAGTGGATCCCAAAAAGTTGTAGTTATTGTAGGATTAGGGGAGCCTACGATTCAAAGTGCAATGCACAGATTCCTTAGACACACGGGGTATTATATGAAGTTCATCAAGGGGTATGAAAATATCACCGTGCCCTTAGAATAATTATTGAAACAAAAAAGTTCCTTTCATTGGGGAAAGGCCTAGCAGAAGGCATTTGACACTTTAAAGGGAAGGCTTGTAACGGTGCCCATATTACGTTTTAATTCTTGGGATAAGCCTTTCCATGTGCATGTGGATGCCTCAGGGACATTAATGGGAGTATTGGTAGCAAAACTTAGCGAGGAATTGTTGATCATCCCTTGAGCTTTGCAAGTAGGAAATTGACACCAGCAAAGTAGAATTACACAACTACTGAGTGTGAAGCATTGTCAATGATCTATGTGCTGCATAAGTTTAGGTAGTATCTGTTGGCAATGCCCTTCATATTCTACATAGACCACATGGAATTAAAATACTTAGTCAACAAACCCGTTCTACAAGGGTGCATATGTCGTTGGGTCCTTCTATTTCAAGAATTTGAGTTCACAATGGTGGTGAAGCCGGAAAGAGCAATTCAGGGCCTTGACCACTTATCAAGGATTGATTCAGGAGAGGACATGCAAAGCATTGAGGATACCATGCATGACACACAACTATTTAGATTGTGGCACGTGCCCTCAGACTTGGAAGATATAGCATTATTTTTAAAAATATATGTGGCGCCAGAAGGGATGAAGGATCTGGAAAGAAAGCAGTTAGAAATACACACCGCACCCTACATGATTATTAGTGGAGACCTATATAATTTAAGTCATGAAAAGGTTCTATGTCGATGCGTATTGAAACATGAGGGCATAGCCATTATGGAAGAAGCACATGGTGGGATTACAAGAGGACACTATGTAGGAAATGCTACCATGCGGAAGATTTTATTAACAGGGCTTTGGTGGGAAACCATCTACAAGGATTGCATTGAGTTTTACAAGGCATGTGACCATTTTTAATGCCTTGGAAAACCTAGAAAGAGAGATGAAATTCCCTTGTGACCAATAGCCAGCGCTGAACCATTTGAGAAATGGGAAATCAAATTTGTAGGACCAATTGTGCCATCGTGTGAAGGACTAGTTCGCAGTATATCATCACTTGCACTGATTACTTGACACGGTGGGTAGAGGTAGTGCCTACAAAGGATTACACCATAGCAAAAACTGCTATATTTCTATGGGAAAACATAATTAGTAGGTATGGTTTTCCTTTAAGTTTAACAAGTGATAGGGGTACACACTTTCGTAATGAAACAATCAGGATTCTGTTATCAGAATTTATGGTGGCCCATCATAAGACGACCCCATATCACCCTCAAGAAAATAGGACTGGCTTGAGGCATTTAACCGTATACTAACTCATACATTAACTAAGATCTATGACATCGAGAAGACAAGATTAGGTTGATAAGGTATCAACCATTCTATGGGCATACAGACGACCTATAAAAAGGTTGAATAAGGCCACACCATTTCAATTGGTGTTTGGCTTGAGGTTATTTTACTAGTGGAATTCATGTTACCATTGATGCGTATAGCACATGTAGGAGGTTTAACCGATGAGCAAGTTCTAGAAGAAAGAATTGATAAGTTGATGCAGTTAGATGAAAGGTGATCACTTGCTAGATGGATTCAAAAGACAGAAAAAGAAAGACAAAAAGCATGGCATGATCTTCATATCAAGAAAAAGAAGTTTGAAGTTGGGAAGTTGGTGTTGTATGATTCAAAGTATCTACACCATCCTGGGAAGTTGAAATTCCATTGGTTGGGACCTTACATCATCTCGTAAATTTTTAATTCAGGCGCTTTCCAGTTACAAGCACTAGATGGGACAAGGTTACCAGGTCACTTTAATAGGAGTAGGATAAATCCCTATTATAAATAAGTCTTTTTGGTGTTTGTAAATAAGGCAGTGTTTCCAATTAGTCTAGAATTTCCTTTATGCTTTCTATTTTCTTGTGTTTCCCTTTCTCATTGCTTGTTCCTCTCTTTTGATTTTTTTTGCACTCCTTGTGCGTTGTAACGACATTATTTTTCCAAGGTTGTGTATGTGCGAGAGGACTGCACATATTTTTAGTGTGGGGTGGAGTGATGTGAGTATAGGCCCATAATACAAGTTGAACTCACTATAGAAGTTGCGGTGAATGGCCCAATTGATGGGTATAAAGAGCATAAGGAGTAAGAAGCACATAAGAAAATAGGTGGAATCGAATGGTTGATGTCAAAAAGGCTTTGCAAAAACCACATACAGAAAGGATGAAGAGCGTAGGAACAACATGAGGTAGGTGAGGGAAAAAATCAGGTAATTGACAAAAGAAGTGCCTCCAAAATTGTAGACGTGCGTGTAAGATTCTTCGGTTGGGTTGAATTTTTGCTCTCCATAAGGTTGTACAGGGTTTGGTGTGTAGGATATAACACGTAGAAAAGGGCACTTATAATCAAATTAGTGGAAAAATCCACATTTAATGTTAAAGTACGATGGTAAGTAGTATAACATTTAATTCTAGAAAGAGGGAAAAACTTTAAATACAAGGTCGGAAAAGTCATTTGTTACCTTGTGTTCACAAAAAAATAAGAAGCTCTTGCGACTAGGGCATCCAAAAGTGATTTGTGTGAAGAAGAACCAGAGAGATTTAAGAGTGTGTGACTAGGTAAATCTGCAAACTAGTGTGGAAGGAGTACATGGGCATGGGGAAGTTTGTTGAAGAAGCGTTGTCTTGTGGAAGGATTGTTCCAGTTAGGGTTTAGCAACCAGGGGCACGAGCTATAAGGTTTCCTTCACAAGATTGAGCTTTGGGATTAGAAAAAGTAGTAGAGTAGAGCAAGGGGAAAATTATTTAATTATTAACACCGACCAAAAGAATGACACCAAGGAAACCAACCATTTCACCAAAGAAAACAAAGGGCAAGGGCAAGGGAAAACAAATCGCTGCTATCACAAGCACTAACGAAGAATGGTACGTGGAAATGTAGTACCCATATGGGGTATTTCTAGGAAAAGAATGGGAGTCACACCTATCAAAGATGGTCATAAGTAGTTATAATCATCGCACAAGCACAACAAAGAAGGAAATGGCCTTCGTGTTGGTTCACCTAAATAAAAGAACATCAGATGGAATGCCCATTTACAATGATGAGGTGAAGGTCGAACTAGAAAAGGCTGGGTTGTTACAGTTATATGAGTTTCCGTACTTCGGAAAACTTGAGTGCCTTTTGTATCATCTTATGTCACGTGTGCATGAAAATCATTTTTATTTCATGGGGTGTAAGATGTACATCACACCATAACTGATATCCAAGTTCATGGGCCTTAATTGTGAAGGAGATAACATTGATGATGATCTTAGTGACAAATAAGATATGGAGGAGACTATATCCGCGTATCACTACAAGAAGGGTTTGAGATACTTTGAAATCTCAGAAATACTAGACCCAATGATGAGGATGGTTACACGCTTGGTAACCAAGCTCAATGATCAAGAAAGATGGACACAAGTAAATAAGGCATGGCTAAACATATGTTAGAAGATATCAGAAGGGACCATCTACAACTTTTCCACTTTCATCATGGATGAAATTATAAGCAACGTGTAGGAGGGAGAGAAGATACTTTTGGTAACGTCCTCATCACCATTGTGTTTTCAGAGATTGGAGTGCTTGATGGGCCAATTTTTTTTTTTTTTTGGGAATATCCATAAGAGGATCCCTCACCTGTGAAGAAGTTTGCAAAATACACTTGTGAAATCATAACGGCTGCTCATGAGGTGCACTTGGAGAAGTGGTATAAGCGAATGTGTGACGCATTCAAGGATGAGTGGAGAATCCAAAGCAATTGTCTATGCTCATGAATGGAGAGGAAGAATTTGTAGTGTATCAACAATTTTTTACTTGGTAGATTTAGGTTGATAGATGAAAACATGAGTCTGTGGTGCAAACTACCCTTCTCCTTCACCATGTTATACTTCCAAGCTAGAGTTAATTGGTTTAAGGAGGCCAAGAGACTAAGGTTTGATCTTAGTGAGGTAGATGCAGACCACCATGAGCTGCGTCGGAAGCTAGTCTACCCAAAGAAGCATGCATACGTGGAGAGATATGTCTCCCACGTGATACAATTGATGAAGCTTGTAACATTTCCAATCGCTAGAAGGGCTGCAGAAAGGATATACCTTCGCATAAGGCCAAAGTTTGAAAAAGGTTCTTATTTTGAGAATGATGTCTCCATCCCTGAAGACCCCATATGAAGGAAGAAGATCACACCTAGAAAGAGAGAAAGAGAAGAAGTGCATAAGGCACCAAGTGTTCAAAATACACAAATGGTAATTGCACCAGAGATAATTGCTAAGCCTAGTACTTACACGTGGAGGAAGAAGTCTCCATTTAATGCAAAGACTCCAGAAGAAGAGGTATCGAAGCATGAAGAAACCCTCACTGAGGAGGAATCACCAAGGAAGAGATCACTGCTAAGGGAAAATAAAAGAATAATCTCCTATACTAGAATCACCAAGGAAGAAGTAGAAGGTGACAGATGAGACCGATTCGGAGGAAACATAATACCTAGATGTCTACATCGGTGACATGTATGTTGATGAAGATGAACCAGAGGGCAAAGACCATCCTATCTATGAAATACATTATTATGAAGAAGAAAAAGATGAGGAATATAATGAAGAAGATGAGGAGAAGGAGGATGAAGAAGAGGTTGAGACCCAAGGCAAGGGGGTAGGTGGGGAAGAAGTTACAAAAGAACAAAGGACCCCAAGCCTCAAAAAGGAACAAGTAGACAAGGCCATGGAAAAATAAGTGGAAAAAATCATCAAGGACCTAGTAGAGTAAGAAGTGGAATGCAACATAGATGTGGTGATGAAGGAAGATGAGGAAGAGAGTGTGGGAAAAGAATATGGTAGCATGGGAGGAGATCCTAGTTTGGATGTTAGCTTTCCAAAGGCCATACGCACATGGAGGAAGAGCACAGAAGCATCACAAGTGTAAGGAATGGGATATATTGATGATCTAAGCAAGGTGTTGCATGCGTGCTTCCTGAGCACCATGCCAACTAAGTAGCTTCTAGCTATGACTTCATTTGATGAGGAAGGTGCATAACCTTGGAAAAGGAAAATGTTGTCATGGGCGTTTGAGTCCCATATTGATGAGCTAGAATTTGAAGTAAACCAAGGGACATTGATGTAAGTTCAAAATAAAGAAGGGACAAACCCCTTGGTGAATGCTCAAAGGTTGTCAGATGAAAAAATATGTAACGTGCTCAACAAATTCTCAGTTGAGGTTGAAGCCATGATCTTTGGGAGAAATGACAGGCTAGAGTTCCTAGAGGTAGAGTTGGAGAAAAAGAAGAAGATCTCTTTGAAAATACCAAGGACTTGAAGCGGAAGAGCTAATCAACACTCAATTAAGACATAAGCTAAATTATGAAAAGGCAATAGTGTGCAAGGCATATAAGAAGATAGAGATGACCATGGATGCCATTATCCTAAATAATCTTGACTTATCATTGTCCGCGCAAAAGTATGAATCATCCTTGCAATGTCTAGAGGACTTGACCTACATACTCACCATGAAGAGGTGGCCACTTTCCCTAGAATTAGTAGAGGAGGTGTTAGTGCACTAGGAGAAAGAAAATAATATGAAGGTTCTAGAGATTTTTTCTCATTATAACAAGATCCTCGCCAATGTAAAAGCCTTCACGTAAACTACCGAGGCCACCTATGATAATTACGTGGATAGAGATAGAGTGACAAGTATCCTAGTTTTCACCCATAAAGTGGAACTCAAGTAGTTCCGAGAAAAACAATAAGGGGAATAGGGATGAGAAAGACAAGATACTAGCTAAAGTGGAAAATAAATCATAATCCATTGAAACCTTGCAGGGCTCAATCAAGAACTGGTTGAAGGAGTTATACCCTAAAATCACTCGAGGATGGACGTGCTTGAGGATTTGGGCAAGCAGGCTAGAAGAAATCCATGTAGAAAACATAGTGGAGGATGTTATGGCTAGTGATTAGGAGATATTTTTGAGAAATAACATATAGAAGGGGATGGGTTCTCATTTTTCTTTGTAATATGATGTGCATAACATAACTCTATTGCATGATTTGGCTCTACATAATATGAGGATTTGTTATGACCTCAAGGGATGTAATGTGGGTTATTACTTTAATAGTATGAATATAATGCTTCATTATCAATCATCTGTGTTTAATACTCATGCATTTCCTTTTTTTGTAAATCATCTCCATATATTTCTTGATATTTCACTTGCTCGTATAGAATCAAATGACAACTTTTTCCTAAGTTCATAAGAATGTGGTTTAGTTATTTTCTATCTTACATTTGATTGTCTGCTTCTAAGATGAAACATTCTAACAAAACGTGTATAAAGGAGAGAATCAGCTCCCACACATGCCTCGGGTGAGCGTTCAACACCCGTTGGGTGATAGGTTGGCATGCATGGAATTTTCTAGTTACGTGAAGGGTACAAAAATGACTATAGACCTTATCAGATGAATCCTAACTTACGCATAAAGGTCAAGGAGGAGATAGACAAAATGATAACATCAGGAATTATTGAGGCCATTGAGGAATCAGAATGGGTGAGTCCAATGGTCATAAGTATCAAGAAGGATGGAAGAATAAGGACTTGTGTGGACTACGGGGACCTCAAAGCAAGTATGTGTCATCAATCCTTTCCCAACCCCTTTATCAAGAAATTCGGAGGGAGTAGATGGGCATGAGGTATACTCTTTCATGGATGGGTTCTCAGGGTATCACCAAGTCAGTATTACAAAGGAAGACCAGAGAAAGAAAACTTTTTCCACTGAATGGGGAAGTTTTACCTATACTGTTATTCCTTTTGGAATGAAGAATGTGCCTGTTTTGTTCTCGCACATCATGGTATAAGCATTTCAAGACTTCATCCATAAATTTATTCAAGTTTACTTGGATGAATGGACTGTGTATGGGCTAGTAAAAGACCATTGTGACAATTTGAGGCTGATGTTTGAGATATGTTGGTAGTTGAGGATATCCCTCAACATTAAGAAATGTGTCTTTACTACTCCATTTGGAACCCTATTAGGATATATATTATATGTAAGGAAGGCCTACTAGTGGATCTTGCCAAAGTTGTAGTTATTGTGGGATTAGGGGAGCCTACTAGCCAAAGCATAGTGCATGGATTCCTTGGACATACGGGTACTTGCAATAAATTCATCAAGGGGTATGCCAAGATCACCACACCCTTGGAGGAATTGCTAAAACACAAGAGTGCCTTTCATTGGGGAGAGGCACAATAGAAGGAATTTGACACTTTGAAGGATAAACTTGTCACTATGCCCATACTATGATTTCCTTCTTGGGATAATCCTTTCGATGTGCATGTTGATGCCTCGATAATAGTAATGGGATCGACTTAGAACAACCATGTAACGGGAGTGTTGATCACCCATTTTGTTTTACAAGCAGGAAGTTGACAAAGGTAGAACAAAATTACACAACTATTGAGCGCAAGGCACTGTCAATGATCTATGTGCTACATAAGTTCAGGAAGTATATTCTAGAAACACATTTTATATTCTACACAGACCACATGGCATTGAAATACTTGGTGAACAAGCCTATTTTGCAAGGGCACTTATGTCGTTGGGTCCTATTATTTTAAGAGTTTGATTTCACGATGGTTGTAAAACTAGCGAAGAGAAATTTAGGGCCTAGCCACTTATCAAGGATTGACTCAGGGGAGGACGCGTAAAGCATTGAGTAAACCATGTCGATGTGCAATGTTGTTTAGGTTATGGCACATTCCTTGGACTTAGAAGATATCGTAGTATTCTTGAAAACTAGCTTGGTGTCGAAAGGGATGAAGGCTATAGAGAGGAAACAATTAGCAATACCCACCGCACCTTACATGTTGATTAGTAGAGATCTGTATAAGTTAGGATGTGATGAGGTTACTGCGCCGATGCGTATTGGAACATGAGCGCATGGAAATTATGGAAGAAGCACATGGTGGGATTGCAAGAGGACACTATGTATGAAATGCTACTATGTGGAAGATTCTAATGGCAGGGATTTAGTGGGAAACCAACTACCAAGATTGTATTGAGTTTTGCAAGGCTTGTGACAATTTCCAGTGCCTTTGCAAACCTAGAAAGAGGAATGAAATTCCCTTGCAACCAATAGCCAATGCTGAACCATTTGAAAAATGGGCAATCAACTTTGTAGGGCCAATTTCAACTACCACGTGAAGGACTAGTTCATGCTACATCATTACTTTTACTGATTACTTGATAAGATGGGAAGAAGCAACGCCTACAAAGGATTGCACTACAGTGACAACTGCTAGATTATTATGGGAAAACATGATTAGCATGTACAAATGTCCTTTGAGCTTGACAAGTGATAGAGGTACACATTTTCTGAATGAAACAATCAGGATTCTATTAGAAAAATTTATGGTGGCCCATCACAAGACTACCCCTTATCACCCTTAAGTGAATGGAACTAATGAGGAATTTAAGAAAATACTAAGTCACATGTTGACCAAGATCTGTGACTTCAGAAGACAAGATTGGGATGACAAAGTATCAGTCATTCTATGGGCATATAGGGCAACCTAAAAATATTGAACAAGGCCATACCATTTCAATTGGTGTTTGGTGTGGAGGCTATTTTTTCAGTCGAATTCATGTTACCATCATTGCGTATAGCAAGCATAGGAGGATTGGATGATGAAAAAGCATTGGAAGAGAGGATTGATAAGTTGATGCAGTTAGATGAAAGGTGATCACTTGTTAGATGGATTTAGAATATAGAAAAGGCAAGATAAAAGGCCTAACATGATCATCATATCAAGAACAAATAGTTTAAGGTTGGGCAAATGGTCTTATTATATGATTCCAAGTTTCTATGCCATCATGGGAAGTTGAAAGTCCATTGGCTAGGACCATACATCATCTCATACATCCTTGATTCAGGAACTTTCCAGTTATAAGTGCTAGATGGGATGAGATTACCAGGTCATTTTAATGGGAGTAGGTTGAAGCCCTACTATAAATAATTCTTCTCGGTGTTTGTAAATAAGGTAATTTTTCCATCTAGTTTAGGTCTTCCTTTAATTCTTTTCATTTCTTGTGTTTCCCTTTCTCGTTGCTTGTTCCTTTTTGTTTTTGTTATTTTAGGCCTTGTGCATCGGTAACTGATTATTTTCTAAGGTTGTGTATGTGCAGAGGACCATGTGATGCAGCATATAATTTAACAGATAACACCCTAGGCACGCACTTTGGCACATCATTCATCCTAGGCCGAGTAGTCACCTGAAGTGCACAAAGGTACCAGGTCCCTCTTTAGGTTTGATGCAATAGGATGTTAGCATGATTAAGGAAGAAATGTATAGATCCATAACTAATCCATCATTCTACAATGCATGACATATTCGAGATCTATGAAAGAACACGCTTAAACAATAATCTTGATTGAATCAATAACATGCACTACTCAATTACACATAGGAATGACACTTAGGTTCAGCCAATAACTTCCATCTATTAATAAACACGAAGCTCCTTATAATAATGACAATCTATACTTGATGCGCACATAGATCTAATACACTAATCTAGTCATATGCACATATATTTATATCTCCATACATCCACCACTCTACTACTATGTAATTCACATCATATATTTATATATATGTGGTGGGGAATTTCCCTTCACCGCTTATCTATTCCAAAAATAGCCCACATGCTATTAATAGCCATGTGCCATTTATAGGCATAGCCACACATATAAGTGTGCTATCTATAGACCTCTTACAGTTAAATGAAGTGACAATCCTATTCTTATCTCATTTCTATGCAAAATGCTTCGATCTGATCCTCTAAATATAGACAATGCATGGTGTGTATGTCTCTGCATCATTGGTGTGTTCTGCACGCCATCTTCTAAGAATAGGTCTTCATGCTAAAAATTAGATAAGTCCCTAAAGATGAACTTTCCCTCCACTTGCAGTTCTTTTCGTCCCTCTGTGCCCTTGATCCTTGCCTTCTCTCATGTGCGGACTTCTTGTGTGATCTCTAACAATTATTCTTTAATCAACATTACCACACACTAATCTCATTGTCATCCCAATAAAGGTTATATTAAAAATGAAGTAAAGAATGTTGATTGGAAAGATTAAGAAAGAATGTAGATGCATAAAGAATGTTTTATGAGGCATCCTCCTTTATATCAGCTTGAAGGATCAACTTTGGATACTCTTCCTTTATTGTGGCCTCCAAGGCCTACCACTCGGTGAATGATTTCTCTACCTGCTTTGGTACGTCCATAATAATAGACTCCAGTTCATCTTTGGTAACTTCACCTTTTTAATTCTACATGCCAAAATAATGCTGGACATTATAGTATGTTTTCCTTCCAAGTGCATTCATCTTTTGTGTGATGATTTTCCCAAGCTCATCTAATATTTCCTTGTGTGGATCTTGTGTAACATTCCCATTTTAATACTTTAGAAACAAGGATAATTTTTTTACACGATTAATGTTCTCTGTTCTAAATACATAATTTAGAACACACATATCATAGCAATCATTCTTATAACAGATAACCATATGCAACTGTAATGACTCGGTGTACCACCAATCTATTCATTCCATGACTCGGTGAACTTCCGATCTATTCATGTGTAACTTTGAGCTTGAATTTTTCTACTGAATACTTCATATACGTGGTTCTCTTACCCCATTCCAGGTTCTGAGTGATCTTCCCAAGGAACCTATCTGAATAATTGTTACCACTATTCATCGGCATCACGATCCTTAGACTAGGTGACATAGGACAACGCAATCAACAGCTTGCGATACTTTGGCCAAAGATTCATAACATACTATTCGTATTACTTATTCCTTGATGGCATACTCATCAATCCGAATATGTCCTTCACCCCACTCTATTGTTATATAGAACGTCTTTACTGACTTCTATCAGTCCCCTTGTCCCAAGGTTTCACTCTAGATCGGGTTAACATCATAGTCCACGTTATGAAGAGGCTCTTAAAGACTAAGGATAAATTGGCATACAGGGTCAACCAAAGTTAACTCCGTGTGCCAAGGTACCCTGAGACTCAAAGGGCTTCCTCATAACCTGATTATGGTCCTAACCAGTCCCAGAGAGAAATCTTGATCAAGTCCCAGGTGTGTAAATCTTAACGATCAATGCAGAAGGGTGCTGCCACATGTCATCTGCATTGTTGTATCCTCGAGAAGATCCTAACCTTCTCGAAGGTACAACCTTGCAGTTGACGTGTGTCAACATCCTACGGAATAGCCTCAGAAAGATGTACATACCTCCAAGAATTACTTACGTTAAGTTATATTTAGGTTACAAGACTACATAATTAGGCAGCCTTCTCTAACCCCGAGTCCAACACTCCTTAAGTTACCTTTTTGTAATTAGGGTTCAGTTTTACAAAAAGGGTCTTAATTTGCTTTTGATTGTTTCTTGGTTGTCGGTTGGGGCCGATCAACCTTTTATCCACAAAAATAGGACAACAACCATTTAAGTTCCTTAATTTAGAAAAATAACTCAACCAACGAGGGAAATGTATCAACCTAATAGGTTGAGACATATCAGACTTTATACCGTTAAGTCTTAACGATTTATAGTCATTTATTCCTTTTATAATTATTGCATTACAAGAGGGGAAAGTCCTCCTCTTCTTATAGGTACATTTTAGGGCATAACCCACTCTCGATGTTCCCTATAAATGTAGTGATCTTATTTTTAGTTTTTACTCACAATCATAAGTTATAATGAGTCACTAATTAAGAATGTAGTAATCAGCCACATCATTAGCTATGGCTTACTTAAGAAGATCATCTATAATCCATTGTTCAAAACAATAAGAATGCACACTCATTCATATAGCCAATAAGAAGATCATCCCAACAAAATAAGATACACATTCTTCATAGGTAATTTCCTCACAATTTCATTCATTTCCAAAACCATACAATTACAACTTATGCACTTCTGGCATGCTTTAAGACAATAGCCTTCAACAAAAGAGATAACCTTTCTTTTCACAATACAGTTTAAAAATCTAATCAGAATTCTTCATAAGAACCAATTTAGAACAATCAATGCATCATATCAGATTTTGTCTTCCTTTGCCACTTACGAAGACCATCTGTAAAATTGCTAGCACGGGTCAGTTCAATGAACTGAGCATGATAAGCACTAATCCTTAAAACAATTGCATTCCTCTAATTGTTTCAATTAAACAACCCTATTAAAATGACTTCACTTAATTCATACTTTATATCCTAGAATGAAATCAATATAAAGAGAGTCTAAGTACACTATTAAAACCAAAAGGACAGAAGGAATATTCTATTCTACTTGTCCTCAATTTAAAGCATAATTGAATCCAACAATTACCTTCACAATCCAAAATCATAATACACCCTGAAATTTCTTTCTACCAATTATAATACAACTTCATATTACAATATAAATTACAGACGTAATTTCAACTAAATCTATTTCGGATGATTCATCCCATTTCTTGCAAGAAAGTAAGAAGGAGCATCTTGATTATTATGCACCTAATCATCCAAAAAATCTGAAACAATGTATATCATGATTTGATCACCTTTATTTAGCACTAAACCAATTGAAATATTAAATCCAACGGATCATACAAAAGTAATTTAAACAAGAGGAATGGATTGCTATCACTTGCAAGTTCACTTGCCAATCTATCCTTCATCTTAGTATAACTGATTTTCAATCATGGCAAGTATGTAAAGCAATAAATACTGGATTACTTTACAATAAGAATAACAAACAGTAAGTTTATATCAATATCATAACCTCTGTAAAATGAAAGGAGTTTCCCAGATTAGGATCCCTAATCCTAATATTCCTTCCATCTTTAAAGTAAAAATCTGCCATCCCATAACTTTACTAATTGGGTTCCTTAAATAATTTCAAAAAAAAGTATATTAACATACAAGAAGAAATCGACATAACTTTCCTTCTTTTACAACCTCTTTCCAACCTATCCTTTCAACTCAAAGATAAAACAAAGATGACCAAACACTGTTGTAACCAAGTTTTAGAACTAAATCCAATTTCCATGAAATAATAACCATTTAATAAACCTAATCAAGGAATAAGGATCTATTTCTGGCACTTAATTACATTCAATAGTGCGATTCAGGTAGAAACACTATATAGAATTACCCTTAGATCCTTACAGGATCTACCACTATACATTCTATGAAACCAAAATCATATTCTACATAAACACAATTACAACCTATCAAACTCGATACAGACCTGATTCAAATAAACAGGCTATTTTCCTTCATATGCTCGAACCATTCGAGATGAGAATCAAGTTAGGTTATCTTAACATTTTTCCTTGATTACATGGTAATCCAATACTAATCAACTGGACCGAAACATCATCCGGTGCCATTTCTTTTTAAACACTAATCAAGATTGAATATTTAGTATGTGAAACGTATTCAAATCCTAATTTTGAAAACACCTAAGGTCAAAATATTCTTACCATTATAAAGAATATGCAACAACAGTCAAAGTAAAATAGATCTTCCATAAGCTTCAACCATTTTACTTCTAATGTCAAATTCAAAATATCTTTTAAAAACCCAGAATTGATGAACACCATTTTCCGTTACAACTTATCCAAAAAGCAACCAAGAATTCACAAGAAGAACACGAACCCCATTCAACAACTAATCTTTCCGTATAACTCATATTGCCAACATACATGGACACCTTAAATTAACAACTAAGCCATACACTGTATTACTCGCAGTACCTGAGAAAATTAAAAAGCAAACAAACACCTTCACAAGAGGTGTTAAGGATTCAATCATTCCATGTTTCCAAACACACAACATGTAACAATCAAGTTTTCTTTTACTGAGTTTACGAGAAACCTGATCTCGCAATCATTTTCCAGTTCTCTTGATCATAAACTTGTTACAGTCAGAGTTTCTCAAGGTGGAGCAGACAATCTAACAATCCATTCACAACCGAAGCAAAAGAAATTAACTTAGCATTAAAACACGTAATCTTTTACAAATGATTCCTTTCATGGAACAATCTTTTATCCAAGTAAATCAAACAGACAGAAGCTTACAGCAGTCACTAGCTGGTTACCCAAAATGGGTATGAAAACACAACAGTTCGCAAAAACCCAGATCAATGATTACAACCAAAACGTTAACTTCAGTAAGGATTTTAAGAAATCAAACACATTTACCAATCTCAACACCAAGTAAACCCTACAGAGTCTGGTACAGGTTACTTTGTTGCAAATACCCAGCGTAGAAGGGTAATACGATAGTTTAACAGGATAAGAACTCCAAGCTTAAACCACAGCAAGGGAACAAGAAAACAACAAAAACAAGTTTCCTTTTGAACTAACATTTCCAAGTTCAATCCAGAGCCCAAGTTTACATAAAACCCACAATTCATTGCTACCAGTCAAGCCAAAAATGTGCGAACATCATCAGAACAGAGTTTTTTTAATGAAAACATTTAAGGAAAAGCAAGATTTTAACAGTTAGGGCCTATCATGCCTGATAGTGTCACTTAAAAGTCAAAGAAGACCTCTGGACAAGCTCACCCTTTCTTCTCCTTTCCATGAAAGATTAAACAACAAAATATTTCTTCCTCCATGCCTTATATATTCCCCATGACACAGAAGTAAATTTGAAACATTCAAAATTGCCATGCATCGAGAGTAAACTGCTGGTTCGAAAAACCAGTGCTCATGCAGAGTGAAAAACGGAAGGCACAACAAAAGAAACAACCAAACAAAATTCCCTTTGCATGTCTCTCAAGGCAGCCCGAGCTCGAGAACCCATGTAATTTAATTGCATTAAATTCTTTTCTCCCACCCATTTTCCATTGCCACCATCCGCCAAAGTTGGCGAGTTCTACATCACAAAACACAAGAGTTTCCATTTTAGAGATGTTGCCACGTAAGCTTCCCTCTTTCCAAATTAACCTCTGCTAACCTTGGCAGTACTCCCTACCCCTTCATCCTTATCCTTTCCTTAAATTCCATTGAAATCACCACCCCAAAGCTTGACCCCCTTAGGTTCCTTTCCATAGCATTAGTTTAGGATAGGTTAGTGACTTAGGTTAGATCATAGGTTAGTTTAATCTTAACACCTTAGGTTATAACATAAGTCACCCACCTTAGTATTAGGTTTAGATAACCCTTAGGAATATCAAGTACATAGTTTTAGGACTAGGTTAGATCAACTAACCCTAGCAACAATAGGTTATAGTTTAGGTTTAAAACTAACAACCTTACTGATTCCAATTTAAGTCTATTTTAATAGGCTGAAATCATCATTCTGAATTCAAACAGAATACAACGTTCCCAGATCAGATTCTGGATTTGCATCAAGCAATTAGCTTTAGATGGAAAACTTACATATCTTACCTGGCTTAAGGTCCAGGTCCTTTCCGATGCCAAAATGATTGAGACCAGATTCCGATTGCAATGACCTGCTAGGATTAATTTCTGGAATCCAACAAAACTTCCACTACGGAAATATTTTCATATGAAGAAGATTTTAAAAGAACTTATACTTTCTAAGTTCAGTCAGACTTAATAATTCACGAAATGTCAATACATAATTGTTCATCCCGAATATAATTAAAACATTCCTTGGATCAATGCAATTGACCCAAGGATGAGTCATAGAGATAGATAAGTCTACAATCTCCCAGAAATCAGATTGTACTCATATGTGAGAAATGAAAGAAAATAAATCCAAGCATATTCCCGTTCAATCACAGATCTTGAGAGTAGAAAGGACACAACCAATTCAAGCATGATTTCCCATAATCAAAAGAACATATCATCATATGGAAAATCACATATCAACACTTGAATGCAAAGGAGAAAGTAACAACAATTTAGGGTGTTACATCTTTTGTTGTTGCTTTAGGGCCTTGTGCTTTTGATTTACAAGTGTTAACCATTCTACGTGGCTCAAGGTATCATCCCTCATAGCCTTCTGAATTGTATTATCTTCTTCCAAAGTTTTTACCTTGATCAGCACCTCTGGAGTTGTGCATATATTTAAGGCATGATCTACCTTTTTCAATTCTTCTTGGAGCATTTACAACAACCCTTCATAGGATACAATCTTTCACATCATAGAAGATTTGTCTTGTTATACCTCTTGTTTTGGATTCCTTGGTGCTGGCATGAGTAGAGGTTAATCTTCAAGTACTAGGTCCACTAACTTTCCTGCATAATGTATCACTGAGGGAAACATCTATGGTACCTTGGTCTCCAGGTGAGGCCTAGATCTTATGACATTGTCTCCAATCTCCTCTTCGATGCTGATAAATACTTTGTTATTCTTCTTCACTAAGTCCCTTTCTTGCGTTATGCATGCTATCTTTACATCCTTTTTCTTTAGCTCCTCGTGTAGCGCTCTTATCATTGCATATTTTTCCACGTTTCTTCTTGAAAATTTAGTGGAAACCTTCACCAATATGTTTTTGACTGCTCATCGGACGTGACAAAGAGGATTTACTATCATATGTCTACCTTGGGGTTTCCTTCTTTAACCGTCTCAAAACGCATGACTCTTCACATACATCAAAGTCAGGCTCATCCATGTGGGTATGCATTAACCATGATAGTTTCTTTCGAGTGCACATAGTCACCATATCCTCATCCATTAGCTCCCACCAAATAAATCCTTCTGTGCTATCGTGCTCTAGAAGCGGGTGTGGAAAATTTTACCTATGTCCTCTGCATACCCCATGGCTGGTGGAATGTGCTCTCCACTCATCCTCTTCGATCTAAAACCCTTAGGAATTGTATCTTCAAGGTTAGGAGCCTTTCCCGTTACATCTTGAGTAGTCACATGCACGGATCTAGAGGTTTCCTTCTCTCTTTCTTCTCTGTCCTTCATCTCTTCATCTTTTTGCTCTTCCTCATTCTATGGCTCGTCTTCTTGCTCAAGTAGGGTAGGAGATACATGATCTCTCTCCCTTAATTCCTCCACTTCTTTACCCAAATTCAACTTTCTTCTTCTCTTTGGCTCAACGGTCTCCTTGTGTGGAGAGAGATGAGGTGATTTCCTTACCATTTGTGGGGTTCCAACTTGAGTCCTTATGCATCTAAATACTTTCCTAAATCTATGCTCTCCCTACTCAAACTTTGTATCTTCCTCTTCATCTTGTCGCTGAGGTGGAGTAGTCACATGCTGTGACTCTTATCTATCATATGGTTGCTTTCTTCTACACTCTAATCCCCCACTATCTTCACACTCCTCTTCTTCATCCTCTACTTAAACAATTTTTGTGGGCCTTTGCAACGGTATGTTTTCCATTGTGTGCTTACCCTTCGGTGGCCTTGGGAGCGTGAATTCATTCTCCACATACTTATTGTTCTCCATCTTGGGCTTCAACTGAAGATACACAAATTTTTCCCCTACATTTGCTACAACCAAACTTATTGGCTTAGTATTCAACACCTCACGAAATGATCCTCTCGTCATAAGCACTTCTTCCTAGATACATATACTTCTTTCTCAAATTGTGGTAGTCACATTCTACCTTATCTCGCATTGAATACCATTCAACGCATGTTTTGGAATATGTGATTAGATGCTTAGAAATACCATGTGGTGAATGCATAAGAAATTTACACCAAAGGCTCTAGACTCCATCTCTCATTAGGAAGCATGTGATATAGAAATGCTAATATACAACAAACTAGACTTTTTTCCCCACTAATTATGGTAGGCCCTTTAAGATGCACCACTCTTCTTCAAATTCCACACAAATCTTGTCATACCATTTCTCCACCCTATGCTTGACATCATCTATCATGGCCCCTTTACATAAGTACTTGTTGAACCTTTCAGCTGGTGACTTATTCTCCATGGGGTATTCCCATACCTTTTCTTTGGCCCGTCCTCGGTACTCCAATTTCCATGAATACCAGTTATAATAGAACGTCCCCAAAGCTGATCTTCCCTCTTGTGCATGCTTCCTCGACTATTTTCTCTATAATGTAGTGACAAAATTGTATCTTGCTCCTTCGACATCTTACGTGTAACATGTAACCAAATAGTATTTACCTATGAGCACCACTCATGGTTGTTCAACTTTGTAACAAGGTGTGCTACTCACATAACCATAAATTTCTTTAACTTATCTATATCCATACTATGTGGACCCTTCAGGTACCCCTACTCCTATCTAGTCTTTAAAATCATGGATTTATCTATGAGATCATTCTTTATATCCTCTCATGTGGCCTTCAAACCTTTCACTATTGAGATAAGAGATGATGAGATTCTAACTCTGCATCCTGCAAAGTAGAAGAAGTCCTCATGCACTCTGCTCATGAGCCACTGGTACAAGGGCTCATACTTCCTAAAATATGGAATCTCATATAATTGGTAGACCCCAATTCTCTTCAGAATCTTCTCACCTGCATCATCATAAACCAACATGTCATCCTCCGTACATTTTTTCATCCTCGTAGTGAGCAAGGAATCGAGCTCCTTCTTGTTCTCCATGGTTCGTGATTGTATTCACTTACTTTTCTCTTTTTGATAGGTGAATCCCATTCTTGGCTGACAATGAATCCTTTTGGATATTGCATTTCTAAAAAATCACTTTCGGGTGCCATCTCTTCCTCCTCGATGACCACCTTATTCTTTCCTTTTTCTCCTTCTAGCTACCTTCTTGGGTGCCATTTTTACCTTGCAAATGTATCCTCTTTAACTCTACAATTTGTGAATCAAACCCTAGCTCAATTCAATCATGCCCTAGGTGGAAACTTCATGCCCTAACTCCTCTCTATCTCCTTGCTTCACTCAAACCCTTCACCACTAGGGACACAAGATTCTTTTCACATAGATCTATTTTTCATGCTTGGTTTCACACCCTTCGCACTTTAACCCGATCACTCGGCTCTTCATACTTAGCTCTTTCCTCAAATACTCTTAGTTGCAATGGTAAAAATGAATTCACATCCCATCCTTATATAATTTTTAAAAATTTGATGCATTTATTGCTCCTTCACCTACCAAATATATTCTCATTCATTGACCGAATTCATTCGTTCCGCATGGTACATCTTCACACCCCAGCTATAACCTTCTAGCACACCTTCCTACCCTCTAGTCACATACTTCTCTTTAGCGTGCATGCTTGTGCTTGAGTACCTCATCACCGTACCTTCTCCTAGTAGTTATCATGGCCTCTACTTACCTCACATTATACTATCAAATCATTCATCTCCATCCTTGGTCACTTTTGAGAAGCAATCTTCTTTTGACTTAAATCACACCCAATGACTTATTCCTTTCATCTTTCAATTCCCACAGTATTTTTCTTGGAAAATTACAACCACCCCACACTAAAAGTATGTGCAGTCCTCTACACATAAACATTCTTCACATATTAATTAGCTTCATGCACACAAGCACGCTTATTACAAAAGAACAAAAACTAAATTGAAAAATCATAAATGACAATGAAGGAAATGCATTTAAGGAGATAAAAATTGAAAACCTAATCTAAATGGCAATACTACCTTATTAGAAATACCAAGAAGACTTATTTATAGGAGGGATTCATCCTACTCCCGTTAAAGTAACCGGTGTAGCTGTGTTCCATCAAGTGCTTCTAATTGGAAAGCACCTGATTCAAGTATGTAAGTGATGACATACGGCCCCAACCAATGTAATTTGAGCTTGCCTGGATGGCACAAGAACTTAGAGTCATAAGGAAGTACCATTTGTCTAATCTCAAACTTCTTATCCATTATGTTTCGTCATGCCATGCTTTTTGCCCTGGAATTTTCCTTCTTGACTCCATCATGTTATGGCTCATTGCTCATCAAGTTGAATCATCTTCTCAATATGATCTTCTAAATCCCGATCATCACTAGACCTCCAGGTGCATGTAATACACAAATAAGGTAACATAAATTCTATAGGAGAATGTCTTCGAGCCAAACACCACCTGAAATGGTGTGGATTTGTTCAATCTCTTGTAAGTTGTTCTATATGCCCAAAGAATAGCGATACTTTATCATCCCAATCCTTTCTTCCAAAATCACAAAAAAATTTTTTTAGTGTCTCGAGTCAAAATATTGTTGAAAGCCTCGGTAGTTCCATTTTCCTAAGGGTGGTAAGGTGTAGTCTTATGGTGTGCAACCATAAACTCATCTAATAGGATCTGATTGTCTCATTCAAAAGTGTATACCCCTATCACTTGTCAAGCTTAAAGGACACCCATATCTTGTAAGAACATTCTCCCATAGAAACCAAGCTACTATACCTATTGTATAGTCCTTTATAAAGTCTTTATACCAACGTGTGAGATAATCTTTACAAATGATTATATAGTGTGATCTAGTCTCGCATGCAACTGGAAAAATAGGTCCTACAAAGTCGGTGGCCCATTTCTCAAATGGTTCTGCAAGGCTGATAATAAGTCTCGGTGGCATTTCATCTCTTTGTCCTAGTTTTCCTAGGTGCGACAATGATCACATGCCTTGTAATATTCTTTACGATATTTATACAATGTCTCCCTCATAATTTAACAAGAAGGATTTTTTCTCGGGTAGTTGCATCGCCTTCATAATGGCCTCTGCAATACCACCATGGGATTCTTCCATAATATTCTTACGCTCGTGCTCTAATACACAACGTCGTAGTACTTCATCTCTTCCTAACTTGTAGAGGTCTCCACCGATTAACATAAATAGTGTTGCACTTTTTAATGCCTTCATTCCATCTCGTGCCATACCAATCCGTAAAAATATATCAATGTCTTCTAATTCGATGGCACGCGTTGTAACTCCGTATAACCGTGCATTTGGCATGGTTTCTTCAATTACATGTGCTTATTCTCCCGAGTGAATTCTAGATAAGTGGTCTGGACCAAGGTGTTACTTTTCCTTGGCTTCACCACAACTGTGAAGTAAAACTCTTGAAATAGGAATACCCATTTACATATGCACCCTTGTAAGACGGTTTTGTTCACCAAATACTTCAATGCCATGTGATCTATATAAAACACAAATGGTTTTGCTAACAAGTACTATAGAAACTTTTGCAGTGCATAGATCATTGACAGAGCTTCGTGCTCTATAGTTATATAATTTTTTTCAGAAGGAGTCATCTTCCTACTAGCAAAACAAATTGGATGATCTACAATACCTTCACCAAGTTTAGCTAACACATTACCGATGGCCATGCCAAAGGCATCCACATGTACATTAATTGGTTTATCCCATGAGGAAAACACATAATGGGCACAGTAGTAAGTTTCTCCTTTAATATCTCAAACGCATGCTTCTGCGGTTCTCCCTAATAAAATGTACCTTTCCCTTTTGTTAATTCTTCCAAGGGTGTAGCAAATTTGGCATACCCTTTGATGAACTTCTGATAATATCCTGTGTGACCCAAAAATTTGTGCACCTCACTTTGACTGGTAGGCACTTCCAATCCTAGAATAACTATAACCTTAGCTGGATCAACTAGCAAACCCTCCTTGTAGATTATATGTCCTAACAATATTCCAAAAGGTGTAGCAAATATGGACTTCTTGATGTTCAAAGAGATACTCAATTATCTGCATTGTTGAAAAATTAATCATGATTATCACAATGATCTTTCACAAGCCCATATACTTTGTCCAATCATCGAGGTAGACTCGTAAGAAGTTGTGAATAAAATATTTGAATGCTGAACAATTATGCGTGAGAATACAACAGGTGCATTTTTCAATCTAAAAGGCATCACAGTATAGGCAAAAATTCCCCATTTAGTAGTAAAAGATGTCTTTTCTTGATCCTCCTGAGAAATCCTAACCTAATGATACCCAAAAAACTCATCTATAAAAGAGTATATTTCATGCCCCGCCACTCCTTCTAGTATTTCCTCGGAAATGGCATAGGAAAAGGGTTTATGATGCATGCAACATTCAGCTCCCTATAGTCCACACATATTCTAATTCATCCATCCTTCTTGATACTGACCACCATTAGAATAACTCATTTTGACTCATCAAGGGGCTTAATAATTCCATATTTCAACATTTTATCAATTTCTTCCTTGATCTTTTCACACAAATTGGGGTTCATTCTCTAAGGTCACTTTCTAACTAGGCGTGCACCGTCCTTAAGCTTTATCTTCATTTCCCCAAGTGATTCATGCATGCCTTTAATTTTATGGTACCCTCAAGGGAATAAGTCCTGATAATCCCTGAGTAACTCAATGATCTTTAACACCTCCGAGTCTAACCAGTAGTCTCCAAATATGGCCTCATTGGGCTCAACCTTTGATCCTATATTTACCTTCTTTGTCTTCATTGGTTCATGATAGGTGTGTGTATCCTTATCTACACTATCCAAGACCTTGCACACCCCCTATGAATGGTCAATATATAGGTTCTCAACTTCCTAATCATCCACGATGTAAACCATCTTTCCTTTCTCTTTCTCAAGGCAAGCACGTTTAAGTAGTATGGATTCCATTTCTTCTTCCCTTTCAAAATGCGCTCCGGACTCTGTCTCACCCAATAATTTCTGAATATGCTCTTCTGCTTTTGCACTATCTCCCATAGTTAAGCACTTGACAAATTTTATTGCTTCTTCTATCTTTGAAGGTTGGGAAGAAAAATAGTCAAAGGTCTGGATCATTCCTGTAGTCAAATTTTTCCAATTCCCAATCTCTCAATGTAGTTCTACGTATACATACCAAACACGTGCACATCCTTGTAGAGTACAATTTATGCACCTAGAGTTAAGGTGGTAATGCTTCCTGTCCCACTATCTAGAGTCTCTCACACTGCTGAATGTGATGCTTTGAACAAGTTGATCACCATTATAAGTGCAAATATGTGTAGGTGCATTGCTCCTTACAAACCTAGTAGATAGGGTGATTCCAATCTCCTCCCATTCTATAAGATTATCCCTATGGACTATCCACCAGTGTGCTACTATCCCACGCAAGGTATATACTAACATATCTCTTCTCTTAATTTGATCTATCCATTATGCTTCCATGGCTTTCAAAAATATAGGAATATCTTATGCCTTGTATACCAAGGTACTACACTACCTATCTGTTGAACAGAGTGAATTCCATTCTTGCAAGAAACCATGCTTTTACCTTGTGCCCTACTAGTTCATATATACAATGAGCCAAATTTTCACAAGCAATACTCGTAGTATCACTAATAGAATGAGAATCCTCCCACTGTAGGATGTCTTCCTTTAATGGCTTGTTGACCTCTAGGTCCTGAATAACACGTACATAGATTTTGTTTAAGTCCTCCTCACTTAGAGGCTCAACATATGGTGTAGACTTCCCATCTCACAAAGGTGTCACAACCCTTTCCTCCTTGTTATCAAAGCTGATATACCCTTTATTAAATCTCAAGTCAGCATTATTCGCATAACACCAAGGGCTTCCAAGCAAGCCTATAAAATTGTCTTCTTCGTAAGTGCTAATACCTCAAAATCCCCAATGAACTTGGCCCCTTTTATGGTTATAGATGCATCTTTCAAGACTCCTATGGGAGTGGCCTTAGTCTGGTTTTCCATAAAAACACATTAGATGATGGCTGCAATGGAGGCCTCACCATTTGTACTCATGTATCTAATGTAACAAAATTTACTTATGCACTGTATCAATCAAAATATTTCTCAACAGACCATCCATCTACAAAAGCATTCGAGTAATCTCTTTGTCATAGTCAATGCTATTAGGGGAAGATTTGCATGCGGGATCTGCCATCCAATCTCAATACTTACGCGTGGAGTGTTTCTTTTTAACAAACTTCCTAATAGTGGAATGATGTTCTCCTAGCGCAACATTTTACACACTTCTCTCAGATCATCGATATTAGTTTGGGCTGTATTTGATGCTTTCTTCTCCTCCTTTAAGTATTATATCTCACCCTAAAGATTCCTTAGCACTTCCATGGTATCCATATAAAATTCCTTTTGATGAGTAGGATCTGGGTACATTACATGAAAAACCTCCTCCTTGGTGATCATAGGCTTCTGGTGTAATTCCTCTCTTGTGCACGCCGCTTCATCTCGTGTAGTATACTTCATTTTTAATGCCTTGGGTCCTTCGATATCTTGGGAATCCATTGATCTTCTACCATGCATTGGATTATAACCATCCCAGTGCCTTTTTTTTCTTTCTTATATTGCTTACTCAGATGCTCATATAAGTCTGGGAACTCTTCATAGCTATGGTTCTTTCTGCGAAAGAACATAAAACATTCTAAGGACATACGTGCCTATAGTGGTCGGGATATCCACACCTATAACATGTTCAATGAGGGAACTCACCTCTTCCTCCACCATGGCCTCGTCCTCTATATCCACCATGATATGCATGACTTCCTTCAAAACAGCCCTCGATCCCGTCATAGCGTGGTTGATTATGATCCCGATCCTAGTGCTCATTCTTACCCTTAGAATCATCTGTTATGCTTGTTTATCATACCCCAATGTCTATATCATAATGGATCTGACCAATCAATTGACAATCCTTAGTAGCATGGGTTTTGGACCGATAAATTTTATAGTAACAAGATATATTCTTCCTTATCACGTCTTTATGTAACAAAGGACAATGACTAGCATCATGATTCAAATGATAGATCTCACAATCTAATAGTAATGAGCATATAGATCTACAAGGACAAATATCCTTGGTGTGACCTTCCAATTCACAATCTGTACACTAAATTACTAAGCGCGATTCATGGGATGAATTTGCTGATAGCTTCTCTAACTACTTTTCCATGGCTACAATCTATGCCTTTAAGAATGGACTAACACTAGTGTCAATGTTCCCAACTACCTCAAAGCACGTAAATATTCTTCCGATTGCTTCGTGTGTGGATCGAGTGTATGTCTTATGTGACAACTCCCTTCTAAATGGTGTAATCAATCCTCCAACAAACCATTGTGCATGCTTTGGATTACGTGAATATCATAAGAAATCTTAGATAGTATTGTTTTAAAATGAGCATCATACTCACATACACTCTCAGTAGTTCCTTTATTGATATCCTTGAGTGCACTTATACTCATCTAATCAAACTTAGGGATATGGAACTCTTTCAAGAAAGCATCCTTTAGTGCTGCATAATCCATGCAAGTTTGATCAAGGTCAAACTTCCTATACCAGTTGTGTGCACATCCTTGTAATGTAGTAGAAAATTGACTTGCCTTGCACTCAGAAGCCATGATCCCTTTCACGTGCCATAAGATTTCACATATATGCACATGTTTAACAAAATCCTCTATGCCTCTATACTTCGGAAGATGAAGAGACATATCCATATAAATATTATGTGGTTGTGAGCCTTGACCACCTAATCCAGAACCTCCTATGTTTCCTCTACCTCTAGAACCACTAGATCCACCAGAACTAGAACAACCTATACCTTGTGATCCTCCACCAGCCAGCTGGAATAGGACCCATAGATGTACTCCCCTATGTGCCAATAGTAGTACTATACTAAACCCCTATAGTCTGTGTGGTAGTTCCACTTCCAAAGGTGAATCCAACATTCTGTGCTCACATTCTGTGTAAATGATGTGCTTAAAAATGTTCCTCCAAATAACATTGAATTCATCTATCCTACCATTGATGTACTTGCTCTCTGACTTACTCTGGTTCTCCTGTTTCCCAAATTCACTTGTTGATTACTTGTCGTACTAGATACTGGAAAACCAAGCGCAAGGGCTAGGTCACTAGGTGGATTAAGATGCGTGCCCATGGCCCAGGTAGTCTTTGCTAGTGCACTTCTATGTGAGGCCAAGGGGGATATCTGTCATGTTTTCTAAGATGGGGGAGTTCTTGATGCTCTGGATCCACGTCTTTTATGTGAGCTCTAAATCCTTCACGATTCATCTCTCTCCTCAACACCATACTTTCTGCAACAGAACATTACTTCTCTATCTCCCTCTCAGGAACCTCTTTATACTCAAGCCACCTTTCCTCTCTCTACCTTTCTCCCACTAGGTCTTCCATCTTTACGTAGACACTTAAAATTGGTTACTCAATTTAGTGTCCCTCACAGATAACTTTGGGGCACGCGTTACGTCACCACTATCCCCTTGGGATATTATCCGATTTGTGATTTAAACACCTATCTTAAATTTAATTCACCCCATTATATCTTACCCATGAGTAATTAAATATTAAATATTTAATTACACCTCTTCCCATGTATCCTAATCACTTATCTACCCTAAATTTATTCTATCTATGTATCACCCCTATTTTTCCTCTTCCCCAAGCGGGATATTTTTTCGTATTTGGGGTAATTCTTATCTTTCTAGAAATCGTTCATTTTGGCCATCTTGGGAGTCTGTCCCGTGATCGGCGCCGACCTATATGGTCGGTGCCGATTTTCTAGGAGCGGCGCCGATTATAAAAGCAAGTCCAGAACTCAGTTCTAGGGACCGAAAAAACACACACGAATGATTTAATGCACGCACGAACGAGAGAGAGAGACAGGATCGCGAAAGAGACACAGGTTGTAAGAAAGAGAAATCTTTTAGCATCAAGTGTATCGAATGAGGGCAGATCCTATCCGAATCAATCCCTGAGAGGAGCACCGTTACTCTGCTCCTATCACATCAACATCGGACGTATCCATCGATCCTCTGGTGACTCTGTTCCAGTATCTTATCGACTTTCACACATCCAAGACGTCGACTATCCATCCATCACTTTCCAATTTCTGAATCTTCTTGCACTGTCCCTGATCAACTGATCTACTTTCAATCGACGCCGATCTTATACGATCGGCGACGCCGATTATTCGTAGTCGACACCGATCACATCAGTCGACGCTGATCCTCCTTAATCGACGCCGATCATCCTGCAGACAGGTAAAAGGACACAGGTAACACAAATCCAACTTTATTTCATAGTTTCCTGTTTTTCGTAGCTTTTTCTGTCATTGCTTTGAATTCTGTCTCATTATCAGTAATCGAGAAAATCTAGTCTTATATGTACATATTTTATCACGTATGCTTCTTTACTTAATTGAAAACATGGACTGACATCCGCCAAGGAAGCTTATCGCTTCCCGGACCCGCTTCTCGGGCAGTCCACCTAAATATCTTTTAACGCCATCTTTTTCTGTCAAGCATTGGTGTCTTGCAGGTTACTCGGATCTATTGTACGAATTGCTCGTGTGCGCCCGTCTTATCTACATCAACCTCCTTATCCATCTACATCTTCATCAGGTATCAATTTCATTGGAGTTTTTCAGGGTTTTTGTGTTTAGTTTGGTGCATTAACTTGGACAGGTAACAAGTGCGAAATCCTTGATCTACATTCTGGCACGCCCGGTGGGACCCAACCAAAGTCCCTTATTGGTAAGTTCATCTCTTTTCTAGTTTTGAGCTTGGTTCTTTTTCCTCCCTGATTTTTATCAGTTCTGCTTGAGCGTTTCTTTTCATTGTTTCAATCTTGCTTTTTATGCGAAATCGTTATCTTGAAATTTTTCTATTTCCTTGAAATAGAAATTTTTCGTTTCACCATTATCCGGATATATCTTTCTGGGTCTTGTTTGTTGTTTGCTTAACCTTTTCTTGCGGAGCACTTTGCTTGTTCGTGGGATTGTCCGAGGGGAAGAGCTCAACAACGCACTTTTTGAAGTCCACACACCTTGGAGAGCTAAATCTACAGGTATTTCTCTTTTACGGTGTTTTCTCCTTTTTAGGATTTCTTTGTTTGATTGTCTATCACATTCGAACATTTCAATTTTTGGTGCTTAAAAAGAATTTAATCGCATTTGGGAAAGAATTTGTTTGACTTGTCTTCATCGAAATCAAACACTTCATTTTTAAAGTGCTTAAAAAGTACCTTTTCTTTGTCATTGCTGCATGTTTCTCATCTAGTTTTAATTAGGCTGGAAAATTGATCAAAATCGGTAGTGACACTATTTGATTTTTATTTTTCACCCTTGCACACAAAGCCAAAATCACTAGGTATAAAGCATTTAAACAAAACTCCTTCCCTGGCCTCACCTACTTGGAAGTGATATCCAAGAGGAAGAGCCTACGCGGTACTCGAGCCACGCTATAAATTCACGGAAGTTCTGGTATATATTGGCAAAGCACCTGACTCCCTTATCGCAACGGTGTGTGAAGTGCGGGGGTAGGCCCCTATATCAAGCCACGTACTAGTCTTTTACTGAAGTGCCTTCGGGACTCCTCACCAAACATTCCCCAAACCATCCTTAGTTTGGCTATCTGAGTAGTTCCTGTTCTAAAAAGCCTTCCCTAATATTTTCTTTCTTAAAAGCATCAAAACTTAAAGGAGATAATCACTTGCGCTGCTTGAATTGTCTGTGCATTAGTTAGGTCAATTTTATTTTCTGCGTGTTTATGACGGTCATCACTGATTCTACATCTAGAAGAATGGCTCAACTGGCCCCTTCTTCTTCCGAGATTACCACTAGTGTGGATGTTTCGGCACCCCCCAAATCTTCCTCGGGACCGCTGTTAGTTGGTTCCCCATCCTGGTCATATAATCCTTTCCATCAAGCCAAAGCAACCCCATCACGTCCAGCTTCCCCTAGTCCTTCAGAAATATCATCTGACTCAGAGTATGTTCCTCGCGGGGATCCTGAATTTCAGGCTTTCCTCGATCGCAATCCGATAGCCCTCATGGACTACCTAGTACACAAGTCTATTCAAATATCTGATCAAGGACCACCAATCCAGCAAGTGTACGATTATCCTCATGGACCATCCCAGGCCTTTGGAGAACAGTTTGCATCATCTCTCTCGCCTCGAGCCACGGAGAAGGGTGACGCCCCTGTGCCCCCCTTTTCTCTTCCACCGACCATATTGACTAGTTCCCAAATAGTCTTACCTATTCCTAACACCGATTACCTCAAATATCCCACAACCTACTTCGAGAGGTCTTCGCCTTACAGGCTATAATGAATTCGCTCGCACACCCACATATTGCTGTTAATTCGTCTATGCCCTCCATCGTGTCCCAAGGTCAGTACCTCTTTATGAGCCAACCCCTCCGAATAGTCGGTTGGCTCTTACTTCTCATCCTCCAATAGGTTTTTCTTCCAATGTTCCAAGAATGCTGACCTTCACCCATCCTCTAAGCATCGGCACCCTTAATGCCTAATCCGGCAAGAGAAGGCCCCTTTCGTGTCTTGTTCCCCAACATGTCCAATCAAGTCGGCACTCATGTTCCTCAATCTATCCCGATTCAGTCAACAAGCATAGAGTCCACCAATCACGGGCTCCACCTATCATCCAACCTTCATTTTCTCAACCACTCATTATCTCACAGCTTGCCTATACACAAGCTACTTCACAACAAATACCCCACCAGGTGTCACCTAGAATGCCTGGTCACTCCTCTTATCATCCTATCAACCAACAGATGAATCCTCCGTTGACACCTCAACAACATCCACCATTTGCTTCTTATATAGGACATGCCAGTGTGCCTCCTCCTCAATCGACGTGGTTCAAATTCTCTTCAAGAAGATCGCAGACTTGGAAGCCTCCACCAAAGGGGCTCGTCCTTCATATTCCTTTGAAGAAGTGTGTAATGAACCCATTCACCCCGGTGGCTTTCAAGCCTTATCCTCCCCAATGGGAACTTCCTAAATTTTCAAAATTTCATAGAGAAGACCCTCAACAACATTTGCGAGCATTCAAACATGCTTGCTACCTCATAGTCCCGAGATCGGGAGCTTATGCTTCGTACCTTTCCTATGTCTCTAGCAGTCCCGCTTTAGACCGGATACAATAACATTCCTCAACATTCCTTATTTTCTTTCTCTCAATTGGCCCAGATGTTTGTTGAAAACTTTTCAATAAATATCGCACATAAGATCTCGATTACAGATCTTTATAACATTTGTCAATTTGATGATGAGTCTATTGCAGACTTTGTCGCTCGTTGGAGAGGGATAATCAACCAACTATCTTTCTCCCTTCCTCAATCCCAACAAATCGAGTTGTTTACTCGATCTTGTGCTAATCACATTTCTTCCACTTTAAGGATCCAAACTTTTCATACCTTTGAAGAAGCCTTTACGATGGCACGCAAACTTGAATCTCGCGCCATTGAACAAGGGAAGCTAAAACTTCACTCTAAATCTAAACCCGATTTTTCTCGGTTTACCAAACCAAATTCTTCCCCTTCTAAAGACAAGAATCAGGGATCCACCAATGCCATCGTATTAAAAACATCACGAGCCGATACTACTTCTAATCAAACACCACGAAGAGACTCCTCATCTTCTCGAAAAGGGACTTCATCATCTCGATCCTTCGCTCCATTGGGGGAATCATATGCCTCTATCTTAGAGAAAATGTTGGAAGTTCGCATGATCGAACTTCCCCCTATTAGGAATATCGATGAAAGCCAAGAACGTCCATTCTGGTATAGAGAAAATGATTTCTGTCATTATCATAGAACCAAAGGTCATGACATCGAACGATGTCAGACTTTCAAAAATCTTGTCCAGAAATTTATTGATAAAGGCGAGCTCATTCTGGATAACCCAAATGCTCCCTAAATCGTACTTTGGATGTTTTTAAACAACCTTTTCCCAATCATTCCCCGAACCATAATGCTTCAGAGTCTCAAAAACCAAACACTCATACTATCAACTTCATCTCTACTGAAGAATCTTCTTCTAAAACCAAGCCATCTGCGAACACATCAACCGAATCGTAACCTCCTTCCTCCGCCAATCAATCTTTGAAATTCCACCATCTTCGGATAGCCCGTCTTTGAATATTCCTACATTGCTAGATACGGGTTCATCTTTCTCCACTCCTTTGTCTAACCTTCCATCCATACCCGAGACAGTGTCATCCTCATCTGTCTCATCATCAAACATTCTTTCAATGCTCGAGGCAATTACATCCCTTCGAGTTTCCACTACAGATACATCTACTTCTGTTGCTCCCATTCTCGCTGCAACTATGCCCCTGGTGAACGTACCTATAATTGTGCCAACTCCGACGGAAGCATCTTCGATTTTGACTCTTCCTGTCTCTTTTCCAACAGTAGTTCCACCCATAATTACTGCACCAGAAGTAGTCCCTTCGCAAGGAACTGCTTCTTCATCACTCACTTCTTCCACCACTAGTGCTGCTTCGCCCATTAAAGGAAAATCAAAAGAAGTAGCACCAACACCTATACGCTCGGTTCCTGAACTTAAACCGAGACAACCAAAATCTAACATTGCGCCATCAGTACCTCCCCACTTGCTTCCTCCGAAAAGGTTACAATCACCTTATGCCGTTGAAGTTGTCACCATCCCTGAAAAAGGAAAGCCCATATTTCGAACCATCAAGACCCTTGGTGCTTTCCCACAAAAATCTCTCTCTACGCCCCATAAAAGATTGGATTTGCCCGCTGAGAAGGCGTCTTCTTCTACACACTTATCAAAACCATCATCTTCTTCTACAACACATTCTTCACCAACACCCCGAAAAATGGA
Organism: Taxus wallichiana var. yunnanensis; assembly: GCA_018340775.1. Taxonomy (NCBI): domain Eukaryota; kingdom Viridiplantae; phylum Streptophyta; class Pinopsida; order Cupressales; family Taxaceae; genus Taxus; species Taxus wallichiana. The sequence goes on along the minus strand of JADAXU010000057.1, from coordinate 12,897,790 downwards.
TTTACCTACTAAAAGGACGCCACCTCTTCTATCAGGATCATCATCTTCATTACCAAAAGCCAAGGCGCCCTATGTCCCTTCGATTACACCTATTTTGGGAGCTTCTTCCTCATCTAAATCGACACTATCTAAATCATCAAAAATTCGACCAAGCAACCTCCTTCATCTTTGAAGACCACAACACTTGTCACATCTCCATCATCTTCAAAATCTATTTTAGGGGCTCCTCCTCCACCAAAATCAATCATGTCTCACTTACTTCCATCTCAAGTGCCCAAGACTACTCCTCCAAGTGTCCAAAAGAATAAGATGATCCCTAAAAAGACTGTCAAACCTAACATGCAGGTTCTTTTGCCTCGGTAGTCTGTTAAGGCAAAAGAGGCACCTTCATCACCTCTATCCTCATCTTCATCTACCAGGTTCTACACCGAAATCCTTCGCCAACTTATCCAATCTTCATCCATATCCCTTCCTCCGATTAAACCTTATAACCCTAAAGGAGTTAAACCTACCTGGTTTAACTCTGATCTAATTTGCGCTTACCACCGTACCCCGGGTCATGATACTGAGGGATGTAAAGCTCTTCAAGCTGTTGTCAACAACCTTTTGGAAGAAAGTGATCTTTTGCTGGAGGAGGAGGAACAAGTATCTCCTATCATCTTAGCCCCATCTGAGCCCCAAAGATCCACTCAGACCTCTAGTGATTCCACTCCAATTGATCTTCCACCTTCTCAAATTGACACAATCCATATCGCCACTAGAACCCAACACTATGATAATCCATCTTCATCTACAGCATCTCGACCACGGGTTGTCATTTCTGCAGCCCCTGAAGGAGTTCCTCCTTCCTCATTAGCCCCACGACCTAAGGTCTCTATTCGTGCTGCACCTCGGGCTCAAATTCCCGTGTCAGTTGAGGAGAGTGTTATGAAACAACTCACCCAGGCTCCGGTCAAAATGTCTCTTTTTGACCTCATCCAATCCTCTCCACAACATCGCCAGGCTCTGATTGATAATTTGCGTCACATCGCAGTGAATTCAGATGAGCCCCAGCCCTTCGAGTTGGTTGTTGGATTGAATAGACCATCAACCGCCATTTCTTTTGAAGATTCGGAAATTCCTCCTCTTTCTTCAGAGGATTTGGAGGCTCCCCTCTTTATCACAGTCCAAATCGACAACACCACGTTAAAACGCGTTATGATCGACAGTGGAGCTGCACTCAACGTCATCTCCTCGCACACATTTGAGCAACTTAAGTTACCAAAGAACGTAGTGTCACCCCCGCCTTTCGCCCTTCGATCATTTAACGATCAGTTAGCAGTTACTTTAGGAACTGTGGTCTTACCCATTCGAGTAGGTAAGAAGCTACTTCATGAACTCTTCTACATTGTCGAAGGAAAATTCCACTATAATATGATCCTCGGACGCTCCTGGATTCGCGCAATGCATTGTGTCCCATCCACCCTCCATCGATGCTTAAAATATCAATATGAGGGCAAAATATATACTCATCCTTTTCCTTCCGCATGCGACATGACCACAAGGTCTGCCCCTCTAAAGGAAAATACTTCTTCTCTGACGACGGGCCTCATCTTCTTCCATGCCTGTAACCAAACTACCAAATTTACAAAATCTAGAAGAGACATTGCAGCGTTTCTCACTGGTAGAGCTTCCTCTCTTTTCTTTCGACGCCCATCTCAATCCTAGTGAGTATGGTAGACCAGACAAACAACTCCGAATATCAACCAGGTCTCGGTCGCATCGTCACCATTGTCCGCCCAATCAAGACTAATTTCATCTACAAAGTGGTCTTGATACACCTCACTATCGCCCGGATTCTCCTCCTAGGACCAAACCTTACTTAACAGGGTTCGATTATCTACAAAATCCCACGTTTGCAAAAACTTATCTATATTGATGCGCGTGGAAGGGTTTTGGTCTAGGAAAATATGAGCAAGGTGTGCATGACCTCACATCCATTCCTACTCTCATGCCACATCAAAAATTTGGTTTAGGATTTAAACATCTTTCAAAAGCCACTGTCACTATTCTCGATGAGCCTCTTCCTATTGAGGAACCATGTTCTTCCGCTAAGTCGAAGCATCACTCAATGTGGACGATGACATTTCCATCCCACCTAACTTTTTTTTTGATCAATACCATTTCCTTAGGGCCGTTAGCCTATAAGACTAACAACCGGTCCGCTTCCATACCGTTAATCTTCCTGAAACAGATTGGAGACGACTCTCCTACTATCAACACTATCCACTATGCGGATGATGATTCTATCCTCACCTATCTCGGGGCGGAGAGGATTCATATCTTCCCAAGACTATTCCTTCGACACATCTACACTTCTCAACGAAGCCACCGCGACCTTAATATAGGGACTCCAAAGACCCTCGCATCATTAAGGTTGGCCAATCCCTTAATCCACAGGAGTTAGGAGATTTTACCACTTTTCTTTCCAACCATCGTCAAGCCTTTGCTTGGTCATATGAGGATATGCCCGGACTCAATCCCGATATTGTGGTCCACAATATCATTACTCTTCCTAACATCAAGCCAGTTAAACAAAAATTACGTAAAATGCACCCTAGAGTAGCCCTTCTTGTTAAAGAAGAGTTACAGCGCTTGCTCTCGGCTAACTTCATCCAACCCATCGATTATCCACAATGGGTTTCCAATGTAGTACCAGTAACTAAAGCTACTGGGAAAATTCGAATTTGTACCGACTTCCGGGATCTTAATCTTGCTTGTCCAAAAGATGATTTTCCTTTACCTAATATCGACCAACTCGTGGATTTAACTGCGGGTCATGAGATGCTTTCTCTTATGGATGGTTTCTCTGGATATAATCAAATTCTCATCACACCAGAAGACCAACATAAGACTTCTTTCATAACTCCTTGGGGGACCTTTTGTTATCGCGTCATGCCTTTCGGTCTTAAGAACGCAGGAGCAACCTATCAGCGAGTAATGACCTACATCTTCCATGATCTCTTACACAAAACTGTGGAAGATTACGTTGACGATCTCCTTAGTAAGTCCAAACATCGTCATGATCATCTTTTCATCCTTACACCTCTCTTTGAGAGGCTTATCCGCTTTTGTCTTCGTCTAAATCCATCTAAGTGCGTGTTTGGTGTTCTCACTGGTAAACTTTTAGGTTTTATCATTTCCATCAGGGGTATTGAAGTGGACCCCGTGAAAATAAAAGCTATCCTTGATATGCCTCCCCTTCTAACTTAGAAGCAACTCCGCAGATCTCCAAGGACGTCTTGATCGGTGCGTCGTTTTATCTCACAATTGTCGACCGTTGCCAACCTTTTCATCATCTCCTCCGTAAGGATGTTCATTTTGAATGGGATGAACATTGCCAAAAGGCCTTTGATGATCTCAAAGCTTATCTTCTTTCTCCACCTGTGCTTACACCTCCACGCGAGGGGGAGCCTTTCTATCTTTATATCTCTGTGACTGACCATGCTCTGGGAGCCATGATCTCGCATCGGGACACTTTCGGTAAAGAACAAACAAGCGTCTATTACATCAGTCGCACCCTCTATGAGTATGAAACACATTACTCAAAGCTGAAAAGCTGTGTTGTGCTCTCTTCTTCGCAACTTCTAAGCTTCGTCATTACCTCCTTAATCACAAAACTTACATTGTCACAAGTGTCAATCCACTCAAGACAATTCATGCAAAGCCTTATCACAATGATCGTATCACTCGTTGGCTCATGCTTATGACAGAATTTGACCTCGAGTTTATCCCGCAAAAGTCTATCAAGGGTCAGGTTATTGCAAATCAATTAGCTGATGCTCCTCTTCCGACACTCAAGACCCCCTTGCTCAATTCCCCGATGAATATATCCAACAAATTGATTTTGGTCTATCTCCATTTAAAGTAAAGCTCTTCTTTGATGGATCCAAATGCCAGCAAGGGGGAGGTGCGGGTTTCGTGATGATTCCTCCTTGGGGTACACCTATCCCAGTTGCACACAAATTGAACTTTGAGTGCACCAATAATATGGCTGAATACGAAGCTCTTGTCTTGGGTCTTCAAAATGCCATTAATCTCGGTGCTCGTCATATTGACATCTTTGGTGATTCTGAACTCATCGTTAATCAAGTCACGGGTGTCTATCAATGCAAGAATGATATCCTTCAAAAATATCGTGATATCATTCTTGCTCAACTCCAATCTTTCGATAAATTCACTATCCAAGCTATTCCTCGCACTGCAAATCGATTCGCAGACACAATGGCTTCGTTAGCCTCACTTATCCCACCTTTTACCGAAGACTCGCGACTTTATGTGGCTGTGCAACGATTAGATCAACCATCTCATCTTAGGAAACTAACTTCAATCCATGTTGTCACAACCCATACTCAGGATGAGTGGTATCAACGATTGTTGATTATCTATCTCATTCGGTGTTTCCTCCGATCGACTTCCAATGGTAGAAGATCTTTTATCCAACGCGCTAATCGCTATACTATTCTAGGTGGGATTCTTTACAAACGTGGCTTTGATGGTATTTTGCTTCGGTGCCTCAAAACCCATGAATCATCTAAAGCCATCCAGAGGTCCATGACAAGATTCGTGGTGGACATTTTAGTGGCTTAGCAGTGTAGCTAAGCGCATCTTACGTTGGGATATTATTGGCCTTCTCTTAATCAAGATTGTTGTGAATACACCAAGAAATGCATCAAGTGTCAACAACATTCCAATCTCACGCACATCCCTAGTCAGGCTTTACAGCCTGCAGCAGATTTGTGGCCTTTTTCGCAATGGGGTCTTGATCTTATTGGTCTCATCAATCCCCGTTCTTCACAGCGTCATCATTCTATCATTACTGCCACTGAGTACTTTACTAAGTGGGTGGAGGCTATCCCTCTTTCTTCAACAAAGGCTAAACCCATAGTTGATTTCGTCTATCAACACATCATTTGTCGCTTTGGCGTTCCACACAAGCTCATCACAGATAATGGCAAGTCTTTCAAGAATGTTGATTTGCAGAACCTCTGCAACGCTTTCAATATCAAACTCAGTTTTTCTTCTCCATACTATCCTCAAGCTAATGGTCAGGCCGAAGCTTCCAATAAAACTTTGCGTAATATCCTCGCAAAGGTAACTAGTCGAGCTGGTAGGGATTGGCATTTACATATCCCTTTTTCTCTGTGGGCTTATCGGACTAGCATCCGTACTCCTACTGGTGCTACTCCCTTCTCTCTCGTCTATGGGTCTGAAGTTGTTCTTCCTCTGGAAGTCCAAATCCCATCTCTCCGTATCTCTCTCAGAGAATTTATCTCCGATGAAGACTATCGTCAAAATCGTCTAGCACAACTTGAATTATTAGATGAGCGGCGACTCAACGCTCTTGAACATCATCAAGTCTATCTTGAGCGTGTCAAACGTGCTTATAACAAGCACTTGCAGCACCGTGACTTCAAAATTGGGGATCTTGTTCTTAAAGAAAATCAAAATGTCACTACACTCGAAAGAAGTCAACGTGGTAAGTTTGCTCCCAACTGGATGGGCCCCTACATTATCACTCATAAATATGGGTCTGGGGCTTATCGTTTATCTTCCATGGATGGTATACCTGAAGCGGAACCTCTTAATGCCTTGCATCTACGGCCCTTCTATTGTTAAAATCTATCTTACACAAATCTAGTCACAACACAGATCTTTCATCCGTCTAAACAACCAGTCATCTACTTTCATGGTGATTCAAAACTATGTGGTTCTCCACCTATTGCCTCTTTTACCTTAAAATATGAGTACCACGGCTCTACTCATTGCATGTTTCTTTTGGATATGTTCCTCCTCATGGTAGGAATACCTTAATCACCACTTCATCTGTCCCAAGTGCTTATCTTAATCGGATCTACTCGGGGCATGAGTGCATGTTCTTCTATGTTCTCTTCCCCTCCATCTGATCTATCTAGGTCTAAACTCAGCTTCTTCCAAAAAGATTTTCAAAAAAAAAAAAAAAAAAAAAAGAGAGAGATGCTATCCAAAAAGATAGACCGATCCCTTGAAGGACAGCTATCCATACATTGTCAAATGAATCAAAAGAAAAAAATATAGACCATACCCTCGAAGGATGGCTATCATTAAAATTCAAAATACAGACCGCTCCCTTGAAGGACGGCTGTTTCTCAAAGAAATATTCAAGGCTTCTTGTAATTAATCAGCCTTTCAGTCAGTTTATACACTTTTTAGCATCACTGAAAGACTTCCCGCATCGATCAGTCTTTCCATATCAAGCAAACTTCCCGCATTGATCAGTTTGCTTTTATGCCAAAATCATGAAGCTGAAATTTAAGACCTTTTGTCGATCATATGGAGAATCCTATTTTCCCACTATGGACATGTATTCTGTCCCTTGTAAATTCTGACAAGATACTTACTTACTGCTCCTTTCGTTTCCCTCCTAGATCTGTTTTGCGGCTAGTTAGTGTCAGGTTTATTTTAGCCTTACATAGGGCCTTACATGCATGATATTGTGATTTTCCTATCCAGATTCTATCTATGGTCGGTTGGGAGCCCAACTTATCATTTTCTTCCTTATCCGGGTATATCTTCTTTTTTCCTAGTCAGGGTCATTTTCATTACATCCTTGGCTCTCGCAAAGAGTATTCCCCATTATTCTTTGTTTTTCATCCAGTCAAATTGGCATTTTACATGTTAATTTAATCAAAATTTATCTTCTATCTAATTTCATCTCATCTATCAAAGCATCTATTATCAACACATGTGGATCTGGCTATCTATTTTCATCAAAATTAAATTAACATCTCAGACAGGCCGAGTACATCAATCACATCTATCTATCTATCCATCAAAATATCTAAAAGCTGGTGCATCTAAGTTACATTACATCTTTCTATCTCTATTTTTCACCAAAATCATATCAATCACATCAAATCACATCTATTTCTATCATCTATCATATCAATCACATCGATCACATCTATTTCTACCCTCTATTAGTCTATATCTATCCAATCACATCTATTCATCATCTATCAATCTATATCTATATCCATCACAATTACGCTACATCTATCCATGTATATCAAAATCAAACGCATGAGAACAATTGCATGACAAATGAAATAATGACTCTATATATACATGTGTGTTTGTACAACAAAAATGGGTGGCTTTCAATCAAGCCATCTATCTGATGCCTTCCAATCGAGGCTACATCACTACACAGATACAAAATATATCAATCTCTATATCGTAAAGTCGATGCGTGGAGGACGCTCCCCTCCACCCTCCTCCTCGACCAGTGTCTCTCTGGCTGCCTCCTATCGAGCTAGATGCACTGCTTTGCCGGAGGTCTCTTCCACCTCGATCTCTCCGGTGCTCCCTCTGCCCGAGGCCCCGCTCGTTGTAGCCGTCCGCTGCCCTCCTCCTCGCCCGTCACCGAGGCACATCGGGGCATCTTTGTCTGCTAAGGCATCCTCATAGTATCTCACCTCAATGAGGAGAGACTGATATGTGCTCAAGCTCACGGTGCACTGTGCTCGTGATGGTGCTTGCTTAGTGCTTCTTTGGGCCGGGGCTGCCGCACTGCTGCTGGTGGTGCTCCTCCTAGGGTCGTACCCTGCGTACCAGACTCCGACATGGTACCTGTCTCCCCATATTTGGCCCTGAGGGCCTCCCTATGTCGATAATAGCGATCCCTCTGCTGGATCGCTGTATCTCGCTCCTGGCGAGCGGTGTCTCTCTCCAAAATTAGGGCATCCCTCTCCTCTGTCAGAGCCCTGATCTCCTCAAGAGCTACCTGATGTGTCTGTGTCAGGGTGGCATGCTCTCCCTCCAGTCTATCCAGCATCGCAGCTATGTCATCCTCGTCGGCATCTATAGATGCCGGGAGATGTCATGGAAGCTCTGTATCATACCATGCTGCATAACCCTCATCTACCCCTGCATCATCATCGCTGTCTGTAGAGGGTGGGGCCTCTCTCAATGGATCTGCCGGGATCAAAATCGGCAGATCAGTCTCCCTGCTATCTCACCTATAAGGCGTGTAGGTGGTGGCACTGCATCTGTACTGCTAAGAATCTGTCTCAATACCCGCATAAACGGGACTCGCTCCCACATATCAGGCCTGCGGCCCCTAACCACCCTGCTCTGTCTCAGTGCCACCAAGTGGGCATCCTGACCAGCCCATGTCGGAAATGCCCGATATGGCCTCCAGATGATCAAGCCCGGTGTCGGCGTCTGGCCAAACGCCATTGTACCAATCAGCCGATCTCCTGTATCCCCAACGGCCATGTCAGCCCGCCATCGCCGAATCCATAATCGACACCTCCCACTGCTGCTGGCATCCAAGGAAGCCCGGATGGCCTGATCACCGCTATATGCTCATAGGCCCAGTAATGGAGCACAAAACTGACATCTATACTCCCTCCTACTGTAGTGTACATCCATAGCTCATGGTATATCTGAGCTATCAGGGCATCAGAAAAGCAAACACCTACCTGAACTGCAGAATGTCGCAAACACAGTCTAATAGCAACAGTGGGAATCTCCCACCTCCTGAATCTGGCAGAGCAAAGTAGGATATAGCCATCTGAATCAGCACTATCCGTCTGCTCCAGGCTATCCTGTCTATACTGTGAGGCTATCCTCACTGCCCCGGACACTATCTCTGAGTCATCGGCCCTGTCTCTGTATAACCGACCTAGGGCCCTCTGCTGCTGCTCCCGGGGTGTAATCTCGATCGGGTCCCCAGTGATCGCAATCTCGTAATCTCAGTATATGTCCTCATGGGTGATGGTCATCTCACCCGTCTCCGAACAAAAAGTGCACGTGTGGTGTCCCACCGTCGCACTAGTGCCCGCATCGACTCCACATCCCGCGGCACTCATCTCGTAGTATCTCGAAGCCCCCGATCTCAGCTAACTCTAGATGCCACCAATCTGCATCGGTCACATCTCGGGAGAATAGTCTCCGATTTACTCGGAATAGCATCCCTCATGTGTAGAGCCTCTCGTGCCTGCACCCACGACAACAAGAGCAATATTAGTCCCAACTCAAAACATCAAAAATAACAACAAAAAAAATTCATCTATTCCAATCGGCGTCAATTTAATAAAATCGGCGTCGTTTATTTCTAGTTGACGCCGATTAATACCAATCGACGCCGCTCGAACACCAATCGACGTTGATTATACCAATCGACGCCGATGATTATTCCGACAAAACCGGCCCTGGCCTCCCACAAACAAAAAAAAATCAAACAAAAAAAAAAAAGAAAATGAAATGCAACGGGTTCAAGAAAAACCACTTACCCTGTATTGTCCTCTGCGCTTGACCGCTCCCAGAGGCTTCCATGATGCTCAAATCTAAATTCTGACTCTCTCTGAATCAATCGTCACGATGAAAATAAATCGTTTACGTTTTCCGTTCGCATATTTATATGCGCTGCGTTTGGTCGGCACCGATTTTTTTGATCGACGCCGTTTATCTTGGTCGTCGCCGATTACTGTGATCGCCGTCGATTTTCCATGTCTGTTTGCCATAGTGTTGATGCTTGGCTTATTTGTCCATCTGATCATTATTGTGTGCTGAATATTGCCTTTTGGCACATCTTTTCGATATCACTGTCTATTTCGGGTTTGTTCCCTTTGCGTGGGACACTCGTACTTTTTGGCAACTTAGAGTTAAGCGGGTCTGTAGGCACTAACGTCGTCTCATGAGGAGACCGTCTAGTTTGCCCTACCAATGTGAGTTCCTTAGGTTGCTGCCTTTTTATTTATTTTTGTACATCGTCAATGATCAGATCTACTCCAGACATCCGACTGGGGCATCCTGCGTTTTCATCTACCTCTTTCAAACTCGGGATCATCTGATTCTATCATCCATCCCATCCCTAGTTTGAGGGGGATCACATCATCACTTGTTCTTCCCTTCTTCCATCTCCTTGTTTTTGTCTCATAACCTTGCTTATCGCAAGTTACTTGACAAAAAGGGGCAAAATGTAGACACTTAAAATTGGTTACTCAATTTAGTGTCCCTCACAGATAACCTGGGGCACGTTTATGTCGCCACTATCCCCTTGGGATATTATCCGATTTGTGATTTAAACACCTATCTTAAATTTAATTCACCCCATTATATCTTACCCCTGAGTAATTAAATATTAAATATTTAATTACACCTCTTCCCATGTATCCTAATCACTTATCTACCCTAAATTTATTCTATCTATGTATCACCCCTATTTTTCCTCTTCCCCAAGCGGGATATTTTCCGTATTTGGGGTAATTCTCATCTTTCTAGAAATCGTTCATTTTGGCCATCTCGGGAGTCTGTCCCGCGATCGGCGCCGACCTATACGGTCGGCGCCGATTTTCTAGGAGCGCGCCGATTATAAAAGGAAGTCCAGAACTCAGTTCTAGGGACCGAAAAAACACAAGAACAGAGGAACACACGCATGAACAGAGAGAGAGACAGGATCGCGAAAGAGACACAGGTTGTAAGAAAGAGAAATCTTTTAGCATCAAGTGTATCGAATGAGGGCAGATCCTGTCCGAATCAATCCCTGAGAGGAGCACCGTTACTCTGCTCCTATCACATCAACATCACACGTATCCATCGATCCTCTGGTGACTCTGTTCTAGTATCTTACCGACTTTTGCACATCCAACAGACATCGACTATCTGTCCATCACTTTCCAATTTCTGAATCTTCTTGCACTGTCCCTGATCAACTGATCTACTTTCAATCGACGCCGATCTTATACGATCGGCGCCAATTATTCGTGAGTCGGCGTCGATCACATCAATCGATGCTGATCCTCCTTAATCGGCGCCGATCATCCTGCAGACAGTAAAAAGGACACAGGTAACACAAATCCAGCTTTATTTCATAGTTTCCTATTTTCTGTAGCTTTCATCTCTTGTTTGAATTCGTCTCATTACAGTAATCGAGAAAATCAAGTCTTATATGTACATATTTTATCATGTATGCTTCTTTACTTAATTGAAAATGTGGACTGACATCCGCCAAGGAAGCTTATCGCTTCCCGGACCCTCTTCTCGAGCAGTCCACCTAAATATCTTTTAACGCCATCTTTTTCAGTCAAGCATTGGTGTCTTGCAGGTTACTCGGATCTATTGTGCGAATTGCTCGTGTGCGCCCATCTTATCTACATCAACCTCCTTATCCGTCTACATCTTCATCAGGTATCAATTTCATTGGAGTTTTTCAGGGTTTTTGTGTTTAGTTTGGTGCATTAACTTGGACAGGTAACAAGCGCGAAATCCTTGATCTACACTTTCACCAAACCTATTCCCCCCTCGCACATGGTGAAGTTTAGTTAGCCATCGATTTACGCTTTAGGTTCAAATTTACCATCAAGATCTTGATCACCAGTTGGAATACCTTGTAAATATGATCCTCTAGGATACCACAAAAATTGGAATTCAGCTACCTCTAGGCAAGAATACGTCGAAATTGAATATTCTTGAATATAATTGTTTAGAACACCATGAAACCACTTATCCATAAAGACGAGTCCGGATCGGATCAACATCATAAATGGCTTGAAATTCTTCGTGTGTCTAGATAAGTGCGTAATACCTCCAATTCTGATTAGATGCATAAACAATCAGCCACTCATATAATTCTATTAGAAATATGGTAAAAATATCTCATATAAACTATCATACATATTCTGTTCTACCCAAGTGCGTGCGTTAAACTTAGATCCACTACTTACCTACCATGCATATTCTTCCTTCAGTCATGTATCCACTCCTCAATACTTTCTAAAGTTAACCGATACGTCTTCATCATGAACCATCTTGAAAATAAGCTCAAAAGAGGTCCCAAAGAATCGAACTAATGATGTAGCCTATAATTTACTAGATAACACCCTAGACATGCTGACACATCACTCGGTCTATAATGAGAACTCACTCAAATCACGCAAAGGTACTAAGTCCCTCTTTAGGGTTGTTGTAGTAGGATGTTAGCGTGATGAAGGAAGAAACGTATAGATCCATGACTAATCCATCATTCTACAATGCATGCCATATTTAGATCTATGAAAGAACAAGCTTAAATAATAATCATGATTAAATAAATAACATGCACTACTCAATTACACATGGGAATGACACTTAGGTTCAGCCAATAACTTCCATCTATTAATAAACACATAATCTCCTTACAATAATGGCAATCTATACTTGATGCGTGCATGATCGATACACTAATCTAGTCATGTGCACATATCTTTATATCTTCATACATCCATATATCCACCACTCTAATACTATGTAATTCAAATCATATATATATATATATATATATATATATATATATATATATATATATATATATATAAATCATATATATATATATATATATATATATAAGGTGGGGACTTTCCCTTCACCACTTATCTATTCCAAAAATAGGCCGCATGCTATTAATAGCCATGTGTTGTTTATAGGCATATCCACACATGCAAGTGTGCTATCTATAGACCTCTTATAGTTAACTGAAGTGAAAATCCTATTCTTAGCTCGTCTCCATGAAAAATGCTTTGATCTAATCCTCTAAAGATAGACAATGTGTGGTGTGCATGTCTCTGCATCATTGGTGTGTTCCGCACACCATCTTCTAAAAATAGGTCTTCATGCTCAAAATTGGTCAAGTCCTGAAAGTTGAACTTTCCCTCTGTGTGCGGGTTCTTCTTATCCCTCCATGCCCTTAATCCTGGCCTTCTCTCATACGTGAACTTCTTGTGTGATCTCTAACAAGTATTCTCTGTTCAACACCATGCATCTGTTTTAGTGTGGGGTGGAGTAGTGTAAAGTAAAGTATAAGTCGGTAGTAAAAGTTGAATGGCCTAGTAGAAGGAAGTGCGTAAGATTGAGAAATTGTGGATAATGAATTGTGGTGTCAAGAAGGCTATAATAAAGACCACATACAAAGGATGAAGAGAGCAAAAACAACATGAGGTAGGAGAGGATAAAAATTAAGTAAAGGATAGAAGAAGTTCCTTCGGCACCTGCAGATGCATGCATATGAGTCTTCGGTTAGATTAGATATTTGCAAGCCGGGAAGGTTGTAGAAGGTTTTTACGCGAGATTGGGTGCGTGGGTAAGGGCTCTTAAGGTTGGCCTAGTGGAAAAAGTCTCATTTAATGCTAAGTACATTGGTAGGTGGTATAGTATTTATTGTTGGAGTGGATCAAAACTATAAGTATTAAGTTGAGAACGTTATTATTTACCTTTATTTAGTGAAGTTAGAGATATTTTGACTTAGGGCATCCAAATAAATTTGTGTGAAGGAAGAAGAATCATAAAGATCTAAGTGTGTGACTAGGGTTGATCTACAAACCAGAGTGGAAGGAGTACACAGGCGTGGGGAGATTTATTTTCAGAATACATTGTCTTGTGGAAGAATTTGTTCCTAGTTAGGATTTGATAGCTAGGGCACGGAAGAAGGAGGATTCTTCACAGAGTGGAGCCTTAGAGTTGAGAAGAGTAGTAGATCAAAGAAAGGAGGGATATATGTTGTAACCTGATAAGAAAACATGGCACCAAAGAAGGAAACTATTTCACCAAAGAAACATAAGGGCAAAGGAAAAGGAAAGCAAATGTTGCCATCATTAGCTCTAATGAAGAAGTGTATACGAAATGAAGTAGCCGGATGGAGTATTGCTGGGGAAAGAGTGGGTGTCACACTTGAGACAAATCGTCATGCGAAATTACAACCATCGCACAAAAACTACTGAGAAATAAATGGCGTTGGAATTGGTTCATCCAACTAACAAGAGGACACTAGACGGAATGCCAATATATAGCGACAAAGTAAAGGTAAAGTAGGAGAAGGCATGGCTATTATAAATATATGAGTTGCCTTATTTTGGTAAGCCCAAATGGCTATATCAGTGGTTTATGTTGTGTTTACATAATGACCACTTCTATTTTACTAGGCGCAAGATGTGCATAACCTCTTAGCTTATATCCAAGTTCATTGGCCTGGATTATGAAGGAGAATCCATAGAAAATGACTTAGATGATAAGGAGGCCATTAAGAAAATGGTAGAGGCTTATGACTACAAAAAGGGTTCATGGTACTTTAACATCACATAAACCCCGACCCTACTATGAGGATGGTCACATGCTTAGTCACCAAGATTAATGATCAATAAGTATGAGTGCAAGTAAACAAGGCATGGTTAAATATATGTTGGGATATCTCAAAAGGAACCATCTATAAATTATCCACCTTTATTGTAGATGATATCATAAGCAGTGCATAGGAAGGAGAAAAGATATTATTTGGAAACATTATCCTCACCATCATCTTCTCTAGGATTGGAGTGCTCGATGGGCCAAAAAAGTTTGTTTGGGAGTATCTAGAAGAGGATCCCTCACCCATGAAAAGGTTTGAGAAGTATACATGTGAGACCATGATGACCGCTCACAAGGTGCGCCTAGAAAAGTGGTACAAATGAATGCATGATGCATTCGGGGTAGAGTGGAGGATCCCTGAGCATTTTCCCACACTCGTGGATGGAGAGGTAGAGTTTGTAATATATCAACATTTCTGCATTGGCAGGTTTACATTGATAGATGGGACTAAGAGTCCATGGTGCAAGCTACCTTTCTCCTTCACATGTGCAATACTTCCAAGCATGGGTCAACCGGTTCAAGGAGGTGAAAAGGATAAGGTTTGACCTTAGTGAGGTAGACCAAGACCACCATGAGCTACTTTGGAAGTTTTATACCCTAAGAAGTGCACATACATGGAGAAGTATGTCTCCCATGAAGTCTTGATGATGAAGGCGTCTGTTGTCAAATCGTCGGAAGGGGGGTTGCTGCAGCAAGGGTATATCTATGTATAAGGCCTAAGTTTAAGAAAGGTTCCTATCTAGAGAGTGATGTATCCATTCTATAATACCCCATAGGGAGGAAAAATGTCATGCCAAAGAAGAGAGAAAGATAAGAGGTACAGGAGAAGAAGACACCAAGTGTGCAAACAACATAATCTATGGGTGCTCTAGAAGCAAATGTTAAGCCTAACACTTATAGATGCAAAAATAAGTCCCCAGTCAAGGAAAATACCCTATAAGAAGAGGTGTTAGAGCATGAAGGGCCCCTCACACATGAAGAATCACCAAGGAAGACGTCACCTATTAAGGAGAAAGAGAAGGAAGAATCTCCTATATTGGAATCACCAGTTAGGAAGAAGCAAAAGGTGGCGAAAAGGTAGAATCCGCGAAACAGAAAGTCTAGAGTCCTAAATTGGTGATAGGGATGATGACCATCTAGTATATAATGTACATAACTCTAAGGAGGAGGAAGATGAAGAGAAGAATGATGAGGAGGAAGCAGATGATCAAGGCAAGGGGGTGAGCAAAGAGGTAAGCACTAAAAATCAGAGAACCCCAAGCCTCACCAAGGAACAAGTGGAAAAATCCATGGAAAGAGAAGTAGTGAGCATCATTAAGGACTTGGTGGAGTAGGAGTTGGAGTGGAGTGTAGATGAAATTTTGAAGGAAATGGAAGAAGAGAGCGTTGGGAAAGAATATGACAACATGGGTGGGAATCCCAATTTGGTAGAAAGCTTCCCAAGGGATGTGTAAATAGGTGGGAAGAGCGTAATGGAAACACAAGGGAAAGGGATGGGCTACATTAATGATCTAAGAAAGGTGCTATGTGTGCACTTCTAGAGCACCGTACCAACATAACAACTCCTAGCTATGACTTCATTTGATGAAGAAGGTGCATATCCACAAACAAGAAAGATGTTATCTTTGGCGTTCGAGTCCCATGTGGATGAACCTGAGTTTGAAGTAATTCAGAGAGCATTGATGAAGGTGTCATAGATGAAAGGAGTAAATCCCTTGGTGAATGCTCAACAATTGTCAATCAAGAGAGTCTGCAATGCACTCAACAAAGTTTCAATTGAGATTGAGGAAAGAATTTTTGGGAGGAATGATATGGTAAGATTCCTAGAGGAGATATTGGAGAAGAAAAAGGAAGAGATTCTCAATAAAAACAAGAAATTAAAACAAGAAGAACTAATCAGCCATGTAGTTAAGGTGTGAAATTAAAGAGAAAAAGGCAAGGGTACATATATTAGACAAGAAAATCAAGAAGATAATGGATGTTGTTGTCTTAAAGCATCCCGACCTAGCACCTCTGGAGTAAAAATATGAATCAACCTTACGGTTTACGGAGGATTTGAATCGTATCCTCATAATGGAAAGAAAACCACTCACTTTAGAGTCTGTAGAAGAGGTGATGGTGTCCTAAGAAAAGTAAGAGAAGCTGAAGGTTTTCAAGATCATTGCATGATATACCAAACTCCTTGTAGAGGTAAAGGCCGCCACACAAGTTTCCAAAGTTGCATATGACAATTGCGCTGATAGAGATAGAGTGGAAAGAATCCTGGTCACTACACATGAAACAAAACTCAAGGAGTTTCAAGAGAATAATAAGGGGAACAAAGAAGAAAGGGATAAAATCCTAATTGAGGTAGAAAAGAATTTAGAAGCTATCGATACCTTACGAGGCTTGATCAAAAGCCGACTAAAGGAATTATACCCTAGATCACCCATAGGATGGATGCACTTGATGACTTGGGCAAACAATTGGAGAGTATTGTTGAGACAATGAGTTCCAAAGGGGAGGAACTAATTTTTGAGGGGGTGATCACCCTATTCGAGACCTCTGTCAGCAAGTGTAGAGTAAGGTTGACATCTGGGAAAAACTAGAGGTAGAAATAGGGAAGGATTTCCCTCTCCTCCTTAAAAAATAAGCATTGTTCTCTTTCATTTCCCCATTCTTTCATTATTTCTCCCAATTCTTCATTCCTTCATTATTTTTCCCACTATTCAGATCCCACCATTCTTTATTCATTAAAGAGAAGTGTTTCTAAGATGACGAGAGAACATGAGTAGTGTGGGGTGATGTTGGGCCCTAGAATATTGGCTAAGTACAAGAAGGTGCATGGGTGCACATGGCCTATTTGAATAATGGCATGCGAGTGAAAGTATACAGAATGGGTTTTAGTAGGATTTATCATAACACATGGCACACACGCAAGGAAAGACAAGTTTTGGTACCTAGCCATATTTGGTGTTCCAGAAACACACAAAAAGCGTGACCCGTCTAGCATGCGGAGTGGATAAGGTGCCATCCTAGAAGCTGTATGGTTAAGAAAGGAATATTCCATGCATGTGATGGAAGGATCCAGAAATACATCATTACAAAGAGTGGAGAGCTTGGATTAAAGGAAACATGCTCCATTAGAGGACCACATGGACACTTGGAAACCGATCCATTATTTCAGGAAGGCATGGTGGTGGAGACTAAAGCTATATATAGAGAGATGATTTGGTAGAATAAAGGAGGATCATAGAGGCATCATATAGCGGTTGGATAGGTGAAGCTCTATAGATATAATAGTGGGTTCTATGGGTTAAGGTCCTCATTAGAAGGATTATAGGTGAAATGACATATTTAGGGGATGGGTCTGTAATGGGTTTTGTAATGTGGAAGCATAGCTTAGGTTCCTGATGCATGACTCTAATTTGTATTGTTATATTGGTTTGTTATGGCCTTAATGAATGTAATGTGGTTATTGAACTTGTTAACATGAATATAAGGTTATGTTCTAAATAATATATGTTATTCATGAGCATAAAACCCTAGTGCATTTCCTTTGTATTATGAATCAATTCTATATTTTGTTTGATACTTCTCTTTTGCTATCTGATGGATGCATTGATATAATAATCCATCCTAAGCTCTCAGAATGAATGCATGGTTGTTTCCCTTCTTACATCTAAATTTCTGTCAAGAGGGGATGTATTCTCACAAGACTCAAATAAAGGAAGGGCTTGGCACTCGCGCCTTTTGCCTCGGGTGAGCACCCAACACTCGGTTGGTGATAGGCCGACACACATGGGATTAGACTATTATTCTAAGGGTATAAAAATGACTATAATTGCTAATTAGAGATCCCAAAATCAAATTCCCCACCCTATCAGAAGATTTTTGTGTTTCCTGAAAAATCCTATGATTTCTTTCAAGCCAAATGCCCCATATGAAATGAGGTAAAACTAATTTCCAAGCTTTTAACAAACACCTAGAGGAAAAAGGAACCTTCCATTGTTCATACCAATCAATAAAACTCTCTGAAAAACCCAAGAGACCTGAAATAATCTCAGGATTTTAGAGAAAACTTTTTTAGCAAAGGGGCATTGGAGAAACAAATGTTGAATAGTTTCATTATCGATTTGCATAGGATGCACCTGTTAGGAATCATCATACCTTTGACCTACAGATTATCAATTGTAAGGATTTTGTTTTGTATAGCATGCCACAAAAATAAATTCACCTTAGGAATGAGAGTCTTGTCCCATAGAGAATTCCACCATGAATTTGGTTGAGGACCATTGTGAGCTATTCCATATCTAGATCTCACAGAGTACTCACCATGCTTAGTCCCTGCCCATATAAGCACATCTAATTTATGCCTTGAAGGAATAAACACCCCTCTCAAATTAATATTAAGATTTTGAATAGCCTCCTTAATGTCTTCTTCCTCACCTTCCCATTGGAGAGATCTCCAAGACCATCCCTAGTCTGTTCTAATCCAATAGTCTCTCACAAGACTACCAATAGTAAATATGAAATGGTTTACAACATTTCTCCATATCAGTTGATTTAATAAGGTTTCATCATTAAGCCACCAGTCCTACCAAAATTTTATCCTATTACCATCGCCTATTTCCCATTTACTTCCTTTCATCAACAAGCCCCTACACTTAGTCAAATCATTCCAAAAAAGATCCTTTAGGTATGATGTCATTTGAGATAAAACCAACCTACTCATCATGAAAATATTTTGCTTTAAGAATATTATCCCACAATCAATTCTCATGCCGAAGCCTCTAACCAACTTTAGCCATTAGAGCCTTGTTCATACTCTTTAAATCCTTCAAACCCAGACCTCCCACATTTTTGGAAAGGTGACCCTATCCCAAGCCACAAGGGGAATTCTATCCTTCGATTCTGTACCCGACCAAAGAAATATCCTCTGGAATCTGAGTAACCACCATTCTTATCTTAGCAGGCATTTTAAATATTGACATAAGATAAACCGGAAGACTTTACAAAGAACTCTAAAGGAGTTGTAGTTTTCCATCTTGTGATAATAAAGTCCCTTTCTAAGTTGAAAGCTTCTTTTGAAATCTACTAACAAGAGCATTCCATCTTTCTAAAACCATCCTTCCTTTAAACAGGGGCATACCAAAATATGAACAAGGTAACGAGATGATTGGGGACTCCAAAATAGTTACAATTCTATTCTGAACTTCAACATCCACATTCAAGAAAATTATAGAGATTTTCAAAAAAATTATGAGCTGACATGTGACTTCTTCAAAGTCTTGAAGAATATCCTTGAACACCATTGCTTCAGATAGTTTTTTTACCCAATAGAAAAGTATCATCCACAAACTGCTGCAAAGCTATAGGATCTAACCCATTCAAAATAATTAAACCATTAAGAATCCTTCTTTGCCTATGGTCAGCACAAAGTCTACTTAAAGTCTCCACCACAATGATATAGAGAAAGGGAGACAAAGGATCCCCCTATCTCAAACCCCTTCCTGAAGAAAAGAAACCTTCAGACTTACCATTGATAAGGATAGAGTATTTAGGAGTAGTAATACACTCCATAATCAATTTTATAAAGTGTTCATGAAATCCCAACCTTTGTAGAATAATTCTCATAAATCTCCATGACACCCTATCATAAGCTTTGTTCATATCAAGTTTTAACAACATTTCCTCCCTCTTAGAAACATCCACAGAATGAATAGTTTCATGAATTGTGATAACACTATCAAGGATCTATCTACCTTCAACAAATGATCTCTAATTTAGAGAGATAAAATCATTCAACAAATCCTTGATCCTAAAATAAATTATCTTAGTAATAATTTTGTAAACTTTGTGTTATAGAGGCTAATAGGTCGAAAGTCAATAACATTACCTACACCTAGAATCTTTGGCACGAGCGTTATAAAATTACTTTTAACTTCTTTCAATAACTTACCATTCCTAAAAAATTCTTGGATAGATTCCTCAACATCCTCATGCACAATGTCCCAAAATTCATGAAAGAAAAAGGCAGAGAACCCATCAAGCCCCGAGACTTATCCCCTTCTAAATCAAAAACTACCTCCTTTATTTCCTAAGAAGAGGGGATTTTCACCAACTCAGCATTCTCCTGATGAGTGATAACTAGTTGAAAAAAATCAGCAATTTTACTCTCTTTGATAAGATCCAACCATCCTCCCTCAGATAACAAATCTCTAAAAAAACATTAT
The DNA here is from genome assembly GCA_018340775.1 of Taxus wallichiana var. yunnanensis. NCBI lineage: Eukaryota > Viridiplantae > Streptophyta > Pinopsida > Cupressales > Taxaceae > Taxus > Taxus wallichiana. Next base: position 12,877,394 of record JADAXU010000057.1, on the reverse strand, counting down.
AAATTCATTTGAAATCTCAACTTGATTCTTCAATTTCACTCCTCTTCTATCCTCCATCTCCAATATAGTATTCCTCTATTTATGAATAGAAGTAGTAAGATGGAATTTTTTTGTATTCATATCCCCCTCCTTTAACCATAAAGACCTCAAATTTTGTTTCCAATATGATTCCTCTTTAGCTTCCAAATTATGATATTCCACCAACAACCCTCTTTCTTTGTTCTTGATTTTCTAATCATAGTTCCCACTTTCTATAACTTCCTCAATCTTCTTTAAATCCTCAAAAAAATTCTTTTTGGGAAAAAAATTTCGTTATTCCAAATTTTCATTCTAGCTTTGACATTTTTAGCTTAACCATTAGTTTGAACATGGCTTTACCTCTAACAATAACTTTCCAACAAGATTGAATCTCCTCTTTTAAATAAGGATGAAGTAACCACATTTTAAAGAACCTAAAAGGTCTACCAATAACTTCCAAACTACTTTTAGATTGAAAAAATAGGGCTATGGTCTGACCCTATTCGGGTAGAGCAGAGAGGGAACCACCAAGAACCGAAAACCAACTTGGATTGATAAGCACCCTATCCAATTTAATTTGGATAAGTTCATCTCCCATCATCCTATTAGACTAAGTAAAATTTCCACCCCTTAGTTCAACATCCACCAAATTACAGTCAACAATAAAATCAGAAAAGACTGCCATACTGTCACTAAACATATTTGAACCTCCTTTTTTTCATCAGGGATTAAAGGAGTATTAAAATCCCCTCTAATCATCCAATCCAAATCCTTATGTTGAGATCAAAACTACACAATTTCTGCCCACAACTTCCTTCTTTCACTCAATGAATTGGGAGCATATATGTTAGAGCATATCCAAACCAAACCATTCACCTTATCAATAAAAAAATTGCAAGGTGATGAGACAAATTACAAATAACCAAGCCTTCTCATCCATTGAAATCCATAAAGTAGGAATCCCTCCCGAATCCCCCAAGGAAGACACACATTGCAAATCCGAACCAAACCATAACTTATTCTTAATATTTGTCATTTTTTCCATTTTCATATTAGTTTCTTGTATCAAAAAATATCTGGCTTATGAGTTTTTCTAAAATGTGACATTATACTTTGTTTATTGGGATTATTTAAACCCCTTATATTCCAAGAAATGAGCTTCATTTAAACTTATTTGGAGAGATTCTCTATTCAATAGAGTGTTGCCTACCTGAGTCAATTTCTTTTGCCATTGTTTTCTCCCTTCTATCCCTATTTGATATATTTCCTCTTTTAGCAAAGGGATTTCCATAGTCTTCCTTAAGTTTCTCTTGTTTCTAAACACTCCTAGTATTGATATTTTTATCTTCCATATTATTTTCTAGATTAAAAGAACAAGGCACAACCTCGAGTCCAAAGGAACATATTTTTCTTTTGTAGACTTATCACCTCTTTTTTCTTGAACCTTCTCTTGAGAAACCTCTATAGGTACCTCCTCATAAAATTCCTTTATGAAGTAACCTTCCTCTTCTAAGCTCTCTCGAATCATGATTCTTATCTTTACTTTCAATTTTGAGCTGATCTGGATCTGGGGATATTTTCTCATAATAGTTTAAAGAGGATCCAATATAATCTATTGAATAACAGGTTCTTCTATTTCTGATTGAACAATCTATTGAATAACAGTTCTTCTATTTCCAACACATTGAAATCAAATTTTATTGAGGACGAACCTTGTTTATTTTCCACCTCCTTTTCTTTTTCTCCCAAACTGACTGAACTTGTTGTTTCCCTTTCTTAGCTTCCTTACATTATCTATGTTCATGCCCCATCCTCCAACATTTCTGACAAAAAAGAGGTGAAGCTTCATACTCAATTTTTTTTTCCAAACCCCAAACTTTGATTCCAATTCAATTTCTTTTTGTAGAAAATTCCCTACTTGAATATTGACACAAAACCGAGCATACATTAACCTTGTTCATGCCCTAGTAACCGGATCAAAAATTACCAATGACCCTATTGCATTAGCAATGATTAAATTTCCTCCTCCCAAAACTCCTTTGGGATCCTAGGTAGTTTAACCCAAACATGCAACTCATCAGGTGTTTCATTATAAGGATCATAGCCTCTCTTAGAGAACAAGCAGATTTACACAACAAAATAATAAAATATTCTCTATTCAGATCATATATTCAACACAATAATAATTCTCTGATACAATTTCATGCGGGACAGGTTACACATATATAGGAATATGTATTCCTAAAAACAAGGAGGTTGTTCAACAACACTCCCTCAAATATCTCTCTCAACACCTATATACGTGATATTGGTTTAACTCACAACAATATCACAACTATCAAATAATACAGCCAAATATGTGAATAATTACTCACATAATTATAATAATGGAGCACTAATAAATTATATTTCCTAACAGCCTCGACTCTATTTCGACCCAACAGACTGGATCTTCCTAAAAATTAGCCCCCATAAGAAGTATGTTTTTACAATCTTCATCATTAGAGAGATTTATTATAAAAAAACCCATTTACATAAGAATCAATTTTCATTGACCCTTTTGGTCTCCACTTCCTTCGAGCCCATTCCCTAAACCAATCAACATTAGGTCTAAACCTATAATATTTACCAACCAGGATAAATCCATTTGAGATTTAGCTTTCTCGCCATCCCATCCGAGAATATCCAAAATTAATATACCATTATTATAAATAGTCCGAATGGTTATACCGAAATATTGAGCCACAATAACCTTGCTTCCCAAAATCTTGTCATACCAAAAAGGAGAAAATGATACTTTACCTTATCCCAACAGAGGTTGTGAGACCCCTATCTCGCAACTTCTCGATCTCGAGGGTCTCATATGTCCTACAACAGCTCCCACCCATTTGGTTTTGAAAACCTCCACAATCCCGCTCCCACTCTTGCTCCATTTGTTTTCTATCTCTTTTCTTTGTACGTACATTAATTTATGTGGTATATTGATATTGGTATAGGACATAAAAAGAGTGGTCCATGATGACAACTACTTTCTAAACCTTTCCTAAAACTTCCTATACATTTAGGAGCATCTATTATACAATCCACACAAGTGTTATTGTTATTTTATAATTTATTTCTAATTCCTCATTATGCTTGATTACATATATTTTGTACATTTTATATTTTGAGCTAAGATGACTAACACATGTATTTTGTGCAACATTGACATTGTGAGAGAGAGATTGAAGATATCATAGAATGACATGCACAATGACAGAGTTTCACTCAAACAATATCATCAATTTTCTCCAAGTAATTAGTAATAAAAATAAGAACTATAGGAAAGATGAATCAAACACATTTTCCAATATGGTCCAAAAATTGCACAAGGAGAGAAAACATCACAAAATAAAGAGTAATCAATAACTAATAAGGTGAGTAACATCATTACCAATACCAGTGATATTGAGCTCCAAGAACCTAATGGAATCACGTACACATTGAGATTTTTGCACTCCAATGGAATCAAAGATGTGCTCTAAGAATCAACAAGAGATTAACCAAAAACCAAAAAGAGCATGCCTAAGGAAAAAAATCTACTCATTCTCATAGATAAAAAATGGTGTACATATAGGAGTGTTGTGTAACTCCCATGCATGGACTCATCATACCTCCATAATGGAGAAGGGATTTAAAATCCATAATGGGAAATTAACTCTTAATGACACGTATGATGTATATGACATATGACATGTTATAAGAAAGAATCCGACATATAAATCTTAATGAAACCTATGATGCATATGACATTGACATATTCTATGATGAAATATACCAAGTGACATATAACCATATGACCTATGATCTCACTTAAGTGAGATGACTCACCATGTGAGGTGGATAAGGCCCTAAGTGATGACGAGGCAAGTTAAATACAAAAAAACCCCCTAATCGAAGTTGAGGTAGAGGTCATGACAAGTAAGAAAAAAAGGAGAAATTCCCTAGAAAACATAAGAAAGATACGTCAAATGGGTGCTTTGGTAACTAAATTCATGATAAGCTAACCATGTAAAAACACCGATCCTTCTAGAAAATAAGAAGATGATATAAATGGGTCCTAACAACTAGGCCTAATAAGGTACCCATATATAATAAGGATCTCAAGTAATGGAGAAAAACCACAAGGGGAAACATCCACTTACAACAAATAAAATAATCACCTAAATAACCTAATAAAGGTATGTCAAATGTGTCATGACAACTAATGCTTGATAAGGTACCCATTGGTATCCCATTCTGCACTACCTTGGGAGACAAACAACATTGAAAAACTGAGTATTTAGTTGTTTGTAGTCGGGGACATGTCTGAAAAAATCTTTGAGACTTAAATTGGGAGAGATTGGATTGACCTCACAAAGGGGATGACCTTCCCTCCTACTTTAGGTTCTACCTTTAACCAAAGTGAGCGGAACAATTTTACAACCTGTAATTGTGAGAAAGGTGGATGAAATTGCAGTCTCTAATCTTTGTCTTGGAAATACTAAGGATAGTCCTGAATACATGCGGTCAATGCAAGCATCATTTGACTCTCACGAGTTGTCACACTAAATAATGCAGATTTATTTCAAAATAGGACTCAAGTTACTCTATAAAGTGTAAATTTTAGCTTGTTTATGCATTATTTATGGAAAGGGAGGGTAGAAATGACAAATTCCTTGGCAAAGCCACAAATGATTATAGGAAGGGAAAACATGGGTAATTCAAAAATATTTAACAATTGTAGGTTGTAATTTTTGTGTATAAATGGGAGATTAAAGCAGGATAAATTTGATTATACATGTTTCCCAAGAAAACCTTACAAATGTTTAGAAATTTCCCCAAGGAAAGAGGAACACATCACATAACCAGTAGTATCCCTTTAACTAGAAGGTATGCACTCATGGAAGCCCAAGAGTACAAGATTTCACACAACCTTTGAGAATTCAAACACAAAAGCCCATGCTAAAATCTCAATAAAAAAATAACAATTCCTGCTCAACTACGTTCAAGATACACTCAAAATCTTACTAAGAGCTTCTCAACCAAGCATAACTTATATGATTTTAAAATTTTTTATCATGCCACGAGAATGAAATCTCTTTCTACAATGCAATTGCAGTTTCCAAAATGCCACTAATTAAGAAAAGATTTAGTATATTTCAAAGAAATCATCAATGAAGATTGCAACATGGAAGTCAAGTAGTTGATTCAAAGTATTTCACCTTAGGAACAAAGAAAAATTTCTCAAGAGAAAACACAGAGTTAATTTTAAGAAATTCAAATTTCTCAATGCTTTCCAATGATCCGTACACTTGAAATAATCTTAGCATGATAAGGTTTGTATAAAATAAAATAACTCACAGGTTTCTCAGTTTGATTCAGGTTCTTCAAGAAGAATAAAATCATTTTTGATTTGTTTTCTCTAATAATTTAGAATACTTTAACCCCGAGATATGATAGTATTCCTCTTGCATATATACAACTCTTTCTCTCTCTCACCTTTTTCCTTTTCCCCCAAAAATTGAATCTTCAAAATAATATTCCTCTTTAAGGCACACAATCTGATCCATTATCATTCCTTTGAAAATATTCTAATTTCATGATGCCAAGTGGAGGAATTACAAATGATTTATATTTTTTCACTCTCCTAGAATGAATGGGATGCCATGTCACCCTTTTGGTATCATTTGTTTAATTATTTATTTTTCGGTAAGTCAAGAGAATTTTCTTGGCAACCTTTTGAATATCCCCAAATGTTCTGATGTGACATCTATCAATCTTTCCTTTCAGGGATCAACTTTGAAATATGCACAATGATTATCAAATCCTTTTGATTTGAGCACTCCTTCATGTGTAACACCATTTCAAACTTAATTACCTTTCTCTTCAAATTATTTCCATTCTTTTCATCTTTACCTCCTCTGTGTGGATGCAATAGGAAATATTCAGTGATTTAATTGCTATGATTTTGTTTAACCCAACTCGCCTACTTCAATTTTACTATAAATTCAACCCACTTCCTTTGCAAATGTGCATAATTTATTGATACTTAAGTGTGGGAAGATTTGGTCAAGTTAATTGTTCTTACAAATGGTGAGGGTGATTATGGAAACTATTCTAAAAGATGTCTCATCTAAATATTTGAATCAAATCTTCAACTTGACAGACTCGATGAGGCATTTTTTAGGATGTTATTTGATATTGCAGACCCAAGAGATGATAGTGGACCATTGAAAACTCAAGATGTTTGAGTTTATCTTCTTTGGATATTGATTAGGATCAATATTGTCTTCTTTATTTTCCAAATAATGTATTTCCACCTCTTCGAGTGGGAAAACCAGAAATATCCAAGAAGCAATAAATAAATTATGGCTTCATAGGAGGCCTGTTGTGATGAAAAACTGACTATAATTGCCCTTTTATATGCAATTAAGAGTTTTTTTAAGGAAATTACTTGAGTCCTATGTGCTCTATGATGGGACCGATCTAGATACAATGCCTAGTATTTACCATCAAGTGACTAATATAGAGAAATGTATCTCCTCTTTAGAGAAAAAGCCAACAAGACCCCCGTCATCGCAAAAATATGAATTTCCACCTACAGCTACAAAAATGTACAAGGGTGAGTCTATTTCTCAACCTCCCACTCAACCAACTTCAAGGACCATTTTACTTGCAATTCTATCCACGTCAATTGTTCTGCTCAACCTTCTTTCTCAAATGAAAAAGGGAGGAAGGCATTTCCAAAAGGTGTCTTGGATCTCTTAGATTGGTTCTATTCTTATCAGAAGAAGATGGAATTGATGAGTATCTTAGATATCTCTAGGAAAAATATTGAGAATCTTATGGCTATGAGGATGTCTCGTACTTTAGCAGGGGAAGTTTTTATTACATAGATGGTTGTTGGGTCAGAGGAGTTTTTCCCAAGGGGAAGAATAGGAGTTTTGTGGTAGTGGAAGATGATTAGGTGTATTTTTCTCTAGTTTCTTTTTGATGTAATTCACAAGAATGTATGTAACTTTTCCATGGGTTGGGGCCCCTATAGAACCCCATTTTTCTTTTTCATCAATACAAAAATTCAAATTGTTACAATAACTCACATGCTTCATAATAGATTTAGAATTCTATTAAAGCAACATAAAATTTTATTGTATTGTATCATGTTACATTCATACTTGAAATTAACAATTCAAAGTAATGTTTAACTTATTATAAAACAAGAGTATTAATTATGAAAAGATGAGAGTTGTTAAGAAAAACAAGCCTAAGCTTGCTCACTAGTCAACATGGTCACATCTTCATCTTTTTCATCTTCTTCTTTATCTAGTTGTCTCTCCCTATATGCATCATATCTCTGGAACAAATACCTCATATCATTTTCATCTGGGCCTATGTGGTGTTGGAATATTAAATTCTCCTTATTTAGTGCATCCACACACTTGTCTATTCTTCACCTATATTCCCTCGACTTTATTTTCAACTCGCAATTGTGTCCTCCACAGAAACCAACCTCTTAATAACATCATATGAATAATTATCTTCATGGATGTATTTTTCAAAGGATTGGACTATAAAATCAATCTTCAAGTCACCATAACTAGTTTTGTGTTTATCAAATACCATGTCCTCCAATCTCATGTTTATGGTGTCAATGTTTTTCTCAATCCATTATTTTTCTACCTCCATATTTTCTTTGACCTGATTCACAACCTCTATCCTAATTTTGGACAAATATTCCATAGAATATTGAGTTCCCATTTTATTCAGTGGCATGATTCCCTCTTTTTCAACTATATTCTCATCAAGTTGGTTGATAATGTTTAACTTGGGAAGAATCCCTTCAAAGTAGAATAACTCATTTTCACATTGTTCAATTAAATCATTAATATCACTGAGCTTGGTGGTAAGTTCTCCATACCTATTTTTTTCCTTCTCAAAAATATTCTTCCCTCTTTCAGATAAGTCTTCAATCCAACTATCAACAACCTTGACCTTTTTGGTAGCCTTTTCTATGCTTCCCACAACCTCTGGAGTGATAATAGTAGTAGTTTCTTTATTTTCCCCTGATGGCCCCACTAACTACTACAAGCATGAAGTTAAATCTTTCACTTGGTATTTTAATTGATTTTTTCTTACCTTATCTTCATAAAATATTTGGAAAAGACCCTCCTACTACTGCTACATCTTACTTAAGGATTTACCTCTTAGGTATTCCCAACTGGATCTGTTTGATGTCATAATCATTGACTGTAATTTTATCCCTTGAGATCCCTAGGTGAGGAGTTAAAATTTCCATAGTTTTAAACCCTTTCCTATCAATATGTGTTCGAGTTATAACTCTTTCCTTCTTTGAATCCTTTTTGGGTTTTGGGAAATCAATGTTGGTAATGTCTAAGGCTCCTCCTTGAGACAACCTCTTTTCCTTTTTCTTTCTCTTGAAGAAATCCTCCTAACTAACCAACCATGGGAGAATTACCAAATTTTACTCTTGTTGGTGTGATGTTTATAGTCTGGGAAAACAATACCATTGTTGTGGATGCTTCTTGAGTATTATGGGGTATTGGTGTTTCTATATGTGGCACATCCACTCTTACTATTTTCTTTGTGTTATCAAATGCCTCCATTTCTTATTTTCCTCCACTTTGGTTCATGGGTTGAGGTTATTTGATGTTCTCTAATTTTTTAATCAATCGCTGAATTCTCCTCTTGACCCTTACTTTCCATTGGAACAAAAGGTGGACTTATTATTTCCTTCAATCTCTCAACAGGGGTAATTGCCACACTTACACTTTTTGTTAAATCTTCTATAGCAGTGGCCTTCTTTCTTATTTCTTCCTCTAAATATTTTGATGGGGTAGCAACTACTTTCTCTATTTATTTTGGAGCTTCTTTATTAGGGATTGGAATTTCAATTTGCTCTTTGTTCTTTATGACACTTTCCAAAAGTGGCTTTGTAGCAGGCACCTCCATCTAGGATTTTCCCTCACCCTTCTTCTACTTTGCAGGGTCTTCTTCTTGTTGATCTGTTGATTGGGTTTGGAAATTAAACCTTGATCTTTTCTTTCATCATTAACCTTTTTACTTACTACAACACTACCCTTGATAGGGGTACTTGTATCTCTCACAACTTCAGTTTTGCTTTTCTCTAGGGCAAGTGTAGTTTGAACTTCTTCACTTTCTTGTGTCTTCTCTACACTTTTAGATGGTTGAATTGTAATGAGAGTGACATCTAGGGTAGATGCTTGATCCATAGATGCTTGAATGATTTCCTTTCCCTTCATAGGAGGGGATATATTTTCAATTTGGGTACTTTGGGGTTGGGCCCCCATTTCAATGTTTGGATGCTGACCAATAATGGCATTTGTATATCCTCAAAAGAGACACTTACACCTTCTTTTGTATGAAATTCACTTCTGACATCCTCAATATCAAATTAGGGACTATCCCTAAGTTCCTCCACACTAATTATTTCAATATACTTTTGGTTTCCTTTATGGAAACTCTACCTTGATGTCATCTTTCATACCATGTTGCACTATAACTAGCTCTTTTTGTATTTGAATTGTTGCAACACCACCTAATTAGCTAGATATTTGGGCACCTTGAATCATCCATATAACTATTCTAGTTGGAAATGCATATGGAACCATAATAGGTATTGGTTTAAAAATATTAGAATGAATACCTTTAGGATCTTATGATGGCATGGTTTGATGGGATAATTTAGTAATAACCTTTTTTTTGAGTTTCAGTCAAGATAGGAGGGTCAATTACCTTGGGATCCTTCCTCTTATGATTCCTTACATTATGATCACCTTCTCTAAATGAAATACCAACATCACTTTGGGACTTTTTAATTCCCTTTCAAAGTGTTTGAGTTCTGGACCCTCTCTTCCTTTAGCATTCTGAACTATAAGAGTTGGATCAACATTAGGAAAATATCCCCTCATCTTATTGGATGTGCTTGATGTCCTTGGTATTGTCACTATAGGAGTCCTTGGCTTGGTTACACCAGTTCCTTTTGATTACAATGACATTGTTGTAGTGATAGGGGCATATTACATTTCCCATAAAATCATATCTTCTACCTTTTGAACTAAAGCAGTCTTTGATGTTCCAGTTTTACTCTTTGTAGCATTCCATTCATCAATTGTTTCTATGGTGGGTTTCCTGCTAGGAAATTGAGGGGCTTGACCATTCAAAGGGTCCATAGTATTAAATCCCTCTCTCAAAGGAGGGAGGTCCTCTTTCAAAGCATTCAGGTCCCTAAACTCCTTCAATACTCTTGTATTTTGTAAAGACAAATCAATACCCTTTCCAACTAACCAGGTTAAATTTCTTCTCATGACATCAAAAATTCTTTAGTGGGGATTATCTGATTCCTTTTTGTTCCAATCTATAGGAGTAATTGATTTTGATTCTAAATTTTGTTCAAGATAAAATTGGCTTACCACATTTGGGTCATCCTCTATTCCTTGGGAATCACAACAATTTTGAAGTCAATTATTTTCCTCAAGGTCATCCTAGAGAAATCCCTTTTCCTGACCTCTTCTTCATCAACACAATTCATCCAATAATCCTCAAAATGAGGCTCATGCTCACCAGAAGTAACAATCCATTGAATATCAAAGTTATGCCTTAGAGTAAACTTACCCATTTGGAAATTTTCTATTTCCCTTTCCATCATCCTAGATTTTTCCATTATTTGGCAAGAATATATCCCAAGTTGAAGAGGAAATTTTATATTGGTTTTATGCCTTCTTGATAGTTTACTATGCATAGGGACAATCTGCCTTGAAATCCATTAGAACCCACTTATCATAAACATACCTTGGTAATTTGTAAGGCTTCCCTTCAAATCCACTCACTCTAAGATATGTAAAAAACCTATATTCGATAAAAAGATAACCATGCTAAAATATCATAGCCCTTTCCTTAGAATATAATATATATTGATCCTATTCAGGCTTAAAAAGACAGGTAATTTGGAGAAATAAAGGCATCATTTACTTATCGGACATTCCCCTTCCAATTTTCCAACCTTAATTATGTGTATACATCATAAAATCTATGGGTTTCAAAGTTGGCTTTTAGTGGAAGACTTGGGAATGACTTAAAGCATGCAATATTGTAAATGAAATAAGACATCATTAAGAACTAGATTTCTATTGTATTACTTTCTCTAATTTTTGTTTCATTTTTCATCAACTGGGCATGAATTGAAGTTGATATAAGACTTCCCCAACAAAATTTTCCTTTCTTTTCCAAAATACCCCAAATAAAAGGGCACATCCATTCCTACAAGTTGTTGGACCCCTCCAACCCAACCATTCTGCTTAACAAAATAATAAGATCTTCAACCTCCTTGATGAACAGGGCTTGGGTTAATTTCTTAGGAAGCCTCTTAGCAGATGGTTTTCTCTCCTTTAGCCATTGGGAATTCAACACTTAGGTATAGTCATCATGTTTTTCATTATAAATTTTATGTGAACTTTCAATAGTTACAACTACTGGTTGATTTACTTTTGGTAACCCCAATATGGTATTAAAAGCACCAAGTGTTAAATTAATGACCCTTTCACCACTTCCATCTAACACTTCCATTTTCTTGGGGTCATAATTTTCAACGTGCACAACCAAACTAATTCAGGAGCATGGATTGAAGGTGGGAAAGCATATGCCAAAGAAATATGGCTGCAATCGATTGCTACCATCCATTGGATTTTACTCTGGGCACGAAGTCTCCTAAAAAAATACCCCAAATCCACATCCAATAAATTTGTATCTCATTACATTATCCAGTCACTGGTGATACTAGAAGAAACTTGAAAACCCAAATCCAAACTCTTCATTTTGCTACTTTCAACTCGTTTCCCCTAATTACTTCAGAATTCACAAATTAATTGACAAGAGTATGAGGATACAACAGACTTACCAGTTTTTCCACACACTATGTGAATTCTACTTTCTGTAATCATGTTTCAAACTCTTTTAGCTCAATTCCACCATTTCATAGTCGATTTTCCTTCTTTTCTTCACAAATTCTCATGGCTAGGGAATCCATATCTTCACATGTAATGGTAATAATTCGAAATGTTTGAATTTTTTTAAAAAACTATGCCTTGATTCATGAAAAAAAGCATTAATGGTGGTAGCCATAAATGCACCACATCTCGACCATCTAATCTGCTTCTTTCATTTGAATGTGGACCATCCACGTGGCTTGATCTGGGGCTTTGTAGGATCAAGGAGTCTTTTTACATTTTTGCATTACTTTTCAAATGAGTGCAAGTTTGTAGATTTGACTCAAACCCCACCTCTTGACTTTTTTTGAGAACACAACACATGTCCTTGGTAGGCCTCAGAGGTTCCTTTGAATTTTACACTCCATCGTATTACTAATAATAAAGTGTATTATCAACCTGATTCCCTACTCTAATCCCATTTTGACACGTAAATACTTTCCAAAGTGGGGTCAACTTTTCCTTTTACATTATTCATTGGGCTTCGGAGCTTGTTTGCAATCTGCAATTACTTATGTGAATTATGTAATTTTAAAAATAAAGCCCGTTATAGCATAGCCAATGGAGTTATGCCATATGTTTTTAGACGTCGAGAGGAAAATATGCAATATGCACTAAAGATCACAGGATGATATACAAATGGGATTTTCTTGGTTTAATATGATAAATTGACGATTTTTTCACACGGATCACTCAAGGATGACATGGTTATCACATTCCTCGACCAAAAAAGAGGATTTACATTGGATTCACGACTCAAACATGGGATTTTATTTTATTCAATAGGATTTCATTCTTCAAGCATACATGTTTTTAATTTTAACAAACTAGTCATGGAAAATTTTGAAGGCACACTTAGGATAGAAGGGAAAGATCAAAATGAGCACTAACAGTACCCAAGTGCAAACCGTAATCTTTATACAAGAAGAAGAAGAAGAAGAGAAGAAGAAGAGAACTATCCAGCTCCTCTGGAATATGATTTCTAATGAACTCCCATGGAATTTGAAGGACCCAAAAATTTGTAATCAGTGGTGGAGGGAGGAGGAACATGAAGTGTCTCTGAAGGTGGCTTAACATGTAAAGGAGGTAATATAGCAAGTGAGACGGTGATAATATTATCAAGCTCCATAAGATGAGATTCCATAAGTATAGATACATCATCAAGTGGGTTGACCTGTCATGGAAGAGAATTCTAAAAGGCCAATGAACCTAATGATGCAAAGAATCTATGGAATTTTGTGTGGTAGAAACTCTAATATCTGAAGTTGTAGTAGGAAAAGGAAGAAAATTTTGCATGGTGATGTCATTGTCCTTAAGCATATCATCCAATTATGATTCAAAGAAATTAATTTCTTGTTACGGAGGATTGTATGAATATTTTAAAGAAGAAATAATGAAATTGACATGAAGTAATAGGTGATGGAAGGATCTCTAGGCTAGAATCAAAGGAATCTATAAATTCTCATGGAGAGAACCAAATAACTTAAATGACATTTGAGGTGGGTAAGAAGTAAACCAAAGATTCATGTGGAGGATAGTTATAAGGAAATATGATTGGAGTAATACTAAATTTTGAAGTAGCTTTGATAGCAATATGCATGGGTGGCTGTACGATGGAAAAGTGACAAGCGAGCTTGGAAATCTACAAGTAACTCTTCCTCGCACCCGACCTCCCGAGGTCATGCCGAGACATCCGGTGGGGATGGAATACGTGTGGGATGTAGACAAACTAGTTAGGCAATCTTATGTCTTTGATGCACACTAGTGGAAACTACGAATCTAAGGAAAAGAAGGCCCTCCTAACTTAAATTGGTGTGATAGATCGATCGGCAAGGATGACTGCTCGAAGGCTCCAATCAATATCAAGCTCTGGCATGATTCGGTCTATGGGTTGTGGGATACGTAGAAAATGACCTGGGATAGTTCCGTGTTTGTTTCTAGACAGGGTCATAGGGTAGATGATGGGTACAAAGTGAGTTCTACGGGTGATTATCTGGTCTAGTCCGAACTCCTTAGCTATATTAGCTACTATGTCTAACAAGGATAACTGTTCAATGATGATAGGTGGAAGTGGAGTAGATCTGAATACTAATGTGCGTAAGCCAGCATCTATATCTGATTCACCTATGGATTCGTTGGGCTATGGGATTTGTGGGTCACAACCATAGATTCGTGGTTGTTGTGGACCTGCTATGGTCATGTGCGAGAATCAGTCCCTAATCCCTAGTATCCAATAGTCATATGCTTTCTCAGCCTCTATATTCAGAGTTAATAGTTGTGCGATCTTCTCGAGTATCTCACAAAGCGTCGTGCAACCTGAATTCTTAAGCTAGTTACTATGTTTATGAGGGTATCTCCTACGTTTGGCTGTGGGATCAAAGGATCACAACCAAACATTTTCTCTCTTTCAAGCCCTTCTATAGTCATGCAGATATTTATCTAGGATAATCTGTAGTTTGGCTGATTTGACCAAAATGTATGCGCTTGGTCATCTTCTATGTTTAACCCGCTCAACTGTGAGCTGATCTGTTGTAAATCTGCTATTGTTCGGAAGACTTGGATTCTAAGATTCTGATCTATGTCGGTTATTGCTGTGACTAGATTGGGTTGAGGCATGATTGGCTTGAATATGTATTCTCTGGGTTCCCTAGGTCCCGTGATTGTCATGCAAAAGGAAATTATACAAATCTAACTAATGACAGAATAATTTAACCGTGAAAGATATGTCTATGTATATTCCTAAATCTGATAGTTTATGGATAAACTACTAAACATAATTTAAAGAACAATTATCTAATGTATCTAAAATTGACAACTAAACTAATAATGCAATTAAAACAAACAAAGCAACCGAGTATAGCTACTTGTCTGTGTAGTTTATAGATCTATTCTAAATAACCTGATAACTGATCTACTCTATTTGAAAGACTCTTGATCCTACCTCAAAAGTGAGGAATGAATCATAGTTTCTCAGAAACTATCAACCCTCACAGCTTCCTTGCAATATCAAAAGTGAAACTAGCTGAAATGAAATGATTGACTACTTTATTTGATATGTTTTAACTAGAATTTTGAAAGCTTGAATCTGGATTTTCACAGAACAGTGGTGAATCTGATGGTGTATGTGGTTTTGTCCCCTTAGTGTGATCTCCTCATTCCTTCATGCTCACATAGATCCAGAAAAGTGTGTAATGCTAGCATCAACAAAAGTAGATATTAGAATAAAGGTAGCTTAGGATACAGGCCGAATCTGAATGCGAGTAGGAGAGGGGATAGCGCAAGAGTACGAGCTTGGCCTATGCAATTCCTAGCAGGATTTATTGTGAGTCATGCAACATAAAACATCCAGAACCTGAAACTATCCTGTTTGACGAGCAAAACCTGTAACTTTAATGGCTTCCTACTGAAAATTAAACTGTTCTACCTTAATGGATTGCATGAAGTAATGACAACACTTGCACAAGATGGATATGTGGCTTTCTAATAGAAAAATAACACTAACTAAGCATGTAATGAACAAAAACTATGAATCCTAGACAAAATGGAAGACTAATCTATCGAAATGAGAAATTGAGAGGCAAATTTAAGGGGCCATTTGCTTGAGCACAAACCAGATATTTATAGAATCCCATTTACCCAAAGGTAAAAACCAAATTGATCTCTTAAACCATAAACAATGCCAAAACACTATTCCAGGGAACCAGAATCATTAATGCAAGCCAAAGGTGGTGAAAAAGATGGTAAACATTGAAAATTTATGTGAGTCACGTTAAAAGATCATTTTGGAAAATGCATGAAGGATCGCGCCTTGTTTGGGTGGCGGTCACAAGACCGCCACCACCAAGGTGGCGGTTTTGTAATCAAGAGTAAAATGCAAAGAAAAGAGGGGAAACGAGAAAAACAAAGCACGTAGGGGTTAAGCGGGGCATGCGGGATGTTAACGCATACTTAGGGAGCTTTTCCGGATCCCGAACACCTTAGGAGGAGACTTGTATCATCATTGGGGCATGTGTTATGTTGTTCCGACGGTGCAGTACCCTACAATTTTGGGTACGTACATATTGCCCCCTCGGAGAAGAATTTTAGCCATGAAGAGGCATAAAACAATGGGTCCGAGTATGGCGGTCCCAAAATGGGAAGTTGGAAGTTATACCTGATACATCCGTGTGTCGAAATGACACCATCCAAAATTCCCACCACCTACAAAATGAAAAGAGAACTCAAGTGCAGATAGACAAAATAGATCAAAAAATAAATACTAAAATAATATGAAATGAGGACGTACCATTTGTGCGGGGATAAGAACTTACCTCTGTCGGCGCTCCAAACCTGTGAAAAGGGCATTCAAAACAAGTCAGGTTGCTATATATGAAAAAGTGGGCCCATTTTCCTATTCATTTGCACATGTTGATTTGGTTGATTTTCAGCTACTCTGGACCCACGGTGACGGTTTCTCGGCGAGTAGACTCAAAATGTTTGTGACAAGATAGTGATCATGCCTCCACGAGTAGAACATCGACCCACAAGATCACAGGTTAGTTTTTCTCAATTTACTATTTTTATCCCCAAAATTTTAAAATGCTAAAATCTTTGTTGTGGGGGGGTTATTTTTGAAAATGTTAGTTTTAATAGGTCTATCTAGGGGGCGCCTATTGGGTAGGTTTTTTTTAGTCAAAATTGTCCTTTCTTTGCATTTTTAAGCATTTTTAGGGCACATTACCCGCGTGGGTTTTCGGGACACGATTGCTGCCCTGAATAGGGCGGCAGTTACATGACCACCACTGCTCATTCGGTGGCGGTTACAAGACCGCCGCCTTTAAGGCAGCAGCTTGAAACCGCCACCCGCTCGGGCGGCGGTTCTTCACAGAATGCCAAAAGAACACTTGTTTGAATTTTTTTTTGCATTTTTAGCATTTTTATGTGTTTTCATGATTTTTCTAATGTCATTTGGATACTAACTTGCTCTGTTTTGTGTGTTTTTGGGTGTATGCAGGTGAGGGAGGAGTACATTCAATGGAGCCGAGAGAGAGAGTGTGACTGGCTCCCAATAGTATTAGATGCCCTTTCGCAGGATGAGGAGGACACTCTTCAGAGGGCCGGTATACTGTGTATATCACGCGTCCCACATGTTGCACCGTCTAGTCACATACTTTGTGACTTATTTTCATATTGGGATGTTGATCGGAACACCTTCCGATTACCAGGGGTCTGAGGTGAGTGGACCATCACTTTGGAGGATGTTTACCATATCCTGGGGGTCCCGATCATCGAGAGACGACTTACTCTTGAGACAGCAGGTTCACGGGCTTAGATAGCATAGTGGGCCTCTTACATGGGAGATGTAGTTATCTCCACTGGCTCGAAGGGGGTGAGGGTCTCGATCTATTCCTAGCCTGCCCATCCCCTTGATTCACTAGGCCATTATGGGGATCCTTGCCTCGAGATTGATTAGGGACAAGGGAGGAGACACTCTATTATACTACTAGTCCCCCATCATTGCACAGATTGAGGGACATGGCCGATTTACGCCTAGGAGCTGACATACTCGTAACTACCTACCATGATTTGTATAGGGTGGTCTGCATTTACGAGGGCGATCTTTGAGCCACCCGACCCTAGTTATGAGCTGGGTTTATGAGCGCTTCATCCCTTATGGCAGAGGTGTAGAGGTGGTGAATCCCAGAGCTGTGAGGGCAGCCAGATGGATAGACATGTCGGTGCTTAGAGAAGCTCACCGCCTGGCTTACTTCCTTGACCACTTTGATGACATGGAGGCCACACCGTATCAAGCCATGGCAGGTTTATGGGGTGAGGAGGCTCTTACCTTGATTTCCTGCTCCACCACAGGGTAGCTTGTTGACAAGGTAGGGAGGGTGGAGATACATCCTTTTGGCTGAGTTCCTTAGCAGTTTGGCCTGCCTTACATGGGTATGCCTCCTGGTGGTGCCAGTATATAGATCAATTTGAGAGGCTAGGGGAGGTCCTAGAGGCTGGGGTTGGACAGTTGTTACTCCTGGTGTTCCTATTGCAGCTAGGCGGGTAGTACGTGCTCAAGAGAGAGCCGGTGCTCCTCAGGAACCCTTACTTTAGATTGCCTCCGGTCTTGCCCACAACAGCGATGACCCCATTGTGACCAGACTCGAGTCTGAGGAGTTCACAGGGGGAGAGATGGAGGAGGAGACCAAGGCTGAGGCTAGCGAGTCAGGTGGAGAGAAGGACAACGATCCTGAGTGGCATGACACTTAGGATATTTTACAGGTAGAGAGGGCGGAGCGAGCAGCATGGAGAGGGTGACTCTAGTTTCAGAGGAGCCACTCTCCTAGGGCCTTGGTGGGGAGGATGAGTCCATAGCGGGACACTATGTTGCTCCAGCCATGGGAGGAGTACCTCAATCGGTGGCGGCATCACTCAGTGGCGGTGCCGACCCTAGAGATCCATCTTGGAGGCCCGGTGATCCGAGTGAGTTATCTTCCTTCTTTTTAATGTTTTCTTTGAGTTAGGATTTCCTTAATTACTATCTCTCCATTTGTTTACATCTATTTTATCTCTTGATTATTTCTAATTTGTTTTCTCCTTTGTTTGCAGAGACTGCCGATGAGTGGCAAGACCTGATTTGCCGGGTATGCACCGATACCCTGATGATCCCTATGGAGAAGACCCGTGCAGAGCTGTCTGTGGATGTAGGGGAGCCTTCAGCAGAATGGTAGTGACATACTTGACATCTTTTCCCCTATCTAGCATGTGGCCAGGATGGTATCTACCCTCCCTACGGAGATGGCAGGTACAGGATAGTAGAGCACCTGATGAGGAGTCATTCTCATGGTAAGACCACGCTTCCCCTTGGGATCATGAGCCCTCCATGCACTCGGGCGCCGGGCATAGCCGAGTCCTAGGCGTGGGCGTGCACCCTCAGAGGGATCTCATAGGGGTTGAGAAGCCACTTGGCTCTCTTGGACTATTTTTATGATGTATTTTGTATCTCCCGGGATCTTTGAGCATTTTGACCATGCTTAGCGCATGATGGCATTATACAGAATTTTGACCATTTATATATATATATACTCTTTTCGGATCAGATTCTTGGTATTATGACTTTGTTTCCGTTTCCACATGTAAACTATGATGTTATGTTTATATGCTTTTTAGAATGTATGCAATGGAGAACAAATGATACAAATGTTTACTTTTTTTTTATTTCATGATGTTGATATGTGATAATGTAGACACTGATGTGATTTTGAATTTCAGTTTCTATAAGAAATTCTTGGTACTTCATATTTGTTTTGACAAAGTGTGATGATAAACCGGTATGATGAGTAGATAAACTTGCCCCACTCCTAACTCCACACAACTAGTAAGATGCAAGGGCTTATCACCGAGAGCTAGAAAGGGCACAAGTTATGAAATGTATTGAAATGATAGTGATGATGAAAGATAGACAAAGCTTTAGTGGAACCAAATTAAGATGCTATAAGCCTACTCTACTCGGGTGACTCCATAGTTTGGGATGCAACTTGCCTTGCAGTTTATCTAGAATTAGATCCATAGATGGCCTCATGGTAGAAAAAATCTAGGTTTCAAGGTTTTGAATTATCTTGGAATTTTGGACATTTGATTCATTTGTCTTTGACTCAAGATTTCAAGATTTGAATTGTTTGCTTATGACCTTTAACGTTTATTCGTCAAGAGGACCCCTTACACCTTACCCCATGCTACTAGTAAGAAGCGTGGGCTTATCACCATGGACAAGGTGTAGGCAAGTAAGGGCATTCCCATCCTTTCCCAACCCTATGTCACCAGTAAGAGACGTAAGCTCATCACCAAAGGTTAGTGGGGCAAGGAAATGTGTAAAATAAAATTTTCTGTTTGATCTATATTTGACTTGTTTATTTGAGAAAAATGTCAGTATGTTCTTATTTCCAAAGAGATACACATACGGGATAGATGTGACACGATGAAGCTTCTAGAATAGACCATAGGCAAGACACCTATCCTAAGGAGAAACCAAAAGTGAGAACAAGCATGCAGACCTTGGTATGGTTACCATTAAGACTTTGTCATATCTAGCTTTATTTGATGAAATGATTCCGAAATAGGTGATGATGTTATAAAATGAAGAAGTATGATTAGAGTGTTTATGCCAATACCATCAGAAGTTTGTAATGAATTTCTTTTAAGAATAAATTCCTTGATCACAAAATTGTATGAAAACAAGAGACAAACTTAACCTAATTATATGAAGATGTAATGTAGATATAATTATATAAATAATGTTGGCCGCTTATGCGTAGAATCGTTTAAGGTGTAGGGAATTGACTGTTTCACCAAATTCCTCACCTTCTAGTGTACATAAGAGATATGCACCATTTCCATAGTCTCTCGTGACTCGGTATGGGCCCAACCATTTGGGCCGGAACTTCCTTCCTTCACCGGTCTTTTTATCGATCCGACTGTCTAGCCTTAGAACTAGATCACCTTCATATATGTCTCATTCATAGACCTTCTTGTTATATTGCTGGCACATCTGGTTAGCATAGACTCTATGCCGCTATTCACCATCTAACCTAGCTTCATATAGACTTTCTAGTTGGGAGAGATGTGCTTATCTATAAGCGTCTTCATCCAGAATCCCTTTTAATGAGATACGGACCGGGTATTTCAACCTCAAGTGGGAGAACCACTTCGCCCCGAATACCAGTGAGAAAGGAGTTTCTCCTGTTGGTGTTTTTATTGAGGTTTGGTGGGCCCACAAGGCCAGATATAACTTCAAATGCCAATCTCATTTGTTTTCTTTCACAGTTTTAAGGAGAATGGATTTTAATGTTTTGTTTATCGCTTCAGCTTATCTGTTGGCTTGAGGGTAATACAAGGAGGCTGTATGATGGCTTATTTTAAATTTATTATACAATTCGTAAACTTCGTCATTCTTAAAAGAAGTCCCATTATCCGAGATAATGATTTGCGGGACACCATGCACTGTAAATGATTTGGTTCAAAATGAACTTGGCAATTACATAACCCGATATAGTAGTAAGAGGCATGGCCTCTACCCACTTGGTAAAATACTCGGTGGCCATGATTATGAAATTATGGCCATCTATAGACAAGGGAGAGAATTTCCCTATCAAATCTAGGCCCCATGTAGAAAAGGGACATGGAGTAGTGATTGGTTGTAGAGCTTGTCTTTGGCATGTGGATCTCGTGGGAGAATTCTTGGCACTTATGACACCTTCGTACAAAATCTCTTTGCATCGTGCTCTAGAGATGGCCGAAATAGCCCATCCGATGTATTTTATGAGCGGTGGCATGGCCATCAAAGTGGCCTCCACACATTCCACTTGTGAGATTTGTGGAGAATCTTCTTGGATTATTTTGTGTCAACACATCTTAGAAGCATTCCATCGAACACTTTACGATAGATCACCTACTCTATAATGACGTATTTAGCTACGATAACATGTAACCACCTTTTTATTGTAGTGTAGCACCTTCTGGATACGTATGGTCCATGATATAATTAATAATATCAGTATACCAAGGACACTCAGAGATAGGAGGTCTGGTTTCGATGTAGTATACGCATTCATCGGGAAAGTCCAGATCTACTAGATTGCCTCCGTCTAGTGGGTTATCAGCTAACCAATCCGCAATGATTTGTCCTTTAATGGATTTCTGATTTACAAATGTTAATTCAAACTCCCCCATTAAGGTTATAAAGTGTCCAGCCTTTTTAGACAAGGACCCTTGTGTGAGGAAAGTTCGTAAATAGTTTGTCTTTACAATGACCCTTGTTTCTTGATTTAGCATATAATGTCTTAAGCATTTGGTTGCAAAAATTATGGCAAGGCATTCTCATTCTACCTATGTATAACGTGTTTCATAGTCGAGCAATGTTTGGCTAATGAAATAGATCACGCGTTCTCTCTTGTCATCATCTTCTTGAGCCAGCATACAGGCTAGCGAGACATTGGTAGCTCGCGAATATAAAATTAATGGGCGGTCTGGCTTAGGTGGCATTAGCATAGGTGGTGATAACAAGAAACGCTTAACTATGTCAAAAGCTTCATTGTAGTCTTCGGTCCAATCAATACTATAATCTTTCTTGAGTAGATTGTTGATTGCATGAATGGCGAAGCTTAAGTCCGGGATGAATCTCCAGATTGCACCAAGCTTTCCGAGAAATGCCCTGATTCTAGATTCATCTAAAGGTGGGACCATTTCGAGAATAGCCCTAATTTTGGTTAGGTCAACATCGATCCCGCGTGACGATATAATGTAACCTAGGAGCTTCCCTCCTGTTACACCAAAGAAGCATTTTTCTAGATTTAGCATGACTCTGTATTCTATTAGACGTGAAAGAATGACGTGAAGTACTTTCGGATGGTCACAACGCTTCTTGGCCTTGGCCAAAAATTCATCTACATAGGATTTCACAATTTTATGAATAAGATCATTAAATATATATGTCATAGCCCACTGGTATGTAGCACCAGTGTTCTTGAGACTGGATGACATAACAACATAGCAATAGGTTCCCTAAGGAGTTATAAACATGGTTTTAGCTTGATCTTGTTCGGATATTCTGATTTGATTGTATCCTGAGAATCCATCCATGAGAGACAAAAGCTCAAATCCAGCTGTTGTGCATCAACAATGACATCTATGGATGGTAATGGGAAGTCATCCTTAGGACATGCTTTGTTAATGTCTCAGAAGTCTATGCAGATGCGTATCTTCCCATTCTTTTTGAGATCGAAAATGATATTAGATACCCACTGAGAGTAATCAACTGGTTTGATGAATCCTACTTGGAGGAGTTTCATTACCTCCTCTTTCACCATGAGAGCTACCATACGTTTCATTGGTCCTGATTTTTGTTTAATCGGCTTTGTGTCTTATTTAGTGATGAGGTTATGTACCACGATGTGTGGTGCAACCCCTTTCATTTCTTTATAATTAAATGTGAAAGCCTTTTGATGTTCTTTGAGGATTCGAGTGTGTATTTATACTTCTGATGGAGTTAACGAGGATCCTAACTTCAATATCCTTAGTTCATCCTTTGTTCTGATGTTAATATCGATTGTTTCTTTGATTAGAGAAGCGTTACCTTCTTCAAACTTAGGCGGGGCTGGAGGTAGTTCCAGATCGTCTCCATTCTTGACTGTGTATATGTTGAGGTCTTTTTGTGGGGGAAGCTCTATCATGGGATTTCCGAAGTAGGAAGATGAATGCGGGATTAAGGATAAATCTACTACGTGATGGGTGAGATGTAACGCTGCATAGGTGTTTAAGTAATTCAGAGTGGCCCTATCATTATCAATGTGGTCTAGGATAGTAGATTTGTTCTCATCTTTGTTCGTTAAAAGAGGGTTTGACATTTTTTCACTAATGGTTTGGTACGAAGTGATACCATGAAATGGGTATCTTCCAACTCACTATTTGGAGTGAAGCGTGACGCTGAGGTTGCTATTGAATCGGTGAGAATATTTTGTTCTTGTGGGATTGCTTCAATTGATATGAAGTCAAAATCCTTGTTTAAATTCAATACAACTATTTTGTAGATCTATAAGTGCTCGGCTTTGGTTTCATACACCTCAGTGACTTAGTTTGCTACTAATTGTGAGTCTCCTAACACCTTGATGTTATTAACACCGATCCTCTTAGCTAAGATGAGGCCAAGGAGGAGGGCTTCGTACTCAGCGCTGTTGTTTGTACATTTGAAATTTAGTTTAAAGGCAAATGGTAGGAATTTTCCCTTGGGAGAAGTAAAGATTACACCTGCCCCAGCTCCGTAACGACATCTAGCTCCATCGAAATGGAGAGTCCAATATTTAGCTAGGAATATGGGCATTGGGATATTTTTGTGTTAACATATTCTACTTCTACCATGCAGAGATCCTCTGCTGGAAGAGAACCAACACCTAGGTATATCCCATGCCTACAGAATCAAATGGTAGGAACATTGGTAGATCTTGTTCTAGCAATTCAATGATTTTTGCAGTAGTTCCTAATGATACTTGTTTCTACAATCTTAGCCTCATTTTTGATGGTGGGATCATCTTGACTAGGCTCATAGTCTCAAGATATGTCGTAGGTACCAGCTTTTCCTCCGGTTTTGTGTTGGTGGGTTTATTAAGTTGGTTTGTTGGGAGTTCAAAATCTGAGTGAATGCCCGGTCTTTTCTTTAAGTCAGCTAGGTGTATATCGAATGGTTTTGGATCACCTTTGGCTACGAATGCCTTTCCTAAATGCAAGAATCTTACTTCTTGTAATAATGTAGAAGGGATTGCCTTCATACGATGTATCCATGGTCGGCCAAGGATCATATTATAGTTGGTTTCTGTTCTATGATATAAAACACGGTTAGGATTGTTTTGGGTCCTAAGGTGACCGGTAGTATTATAGTTCCGATCGATGTGGCTTTAAGGCTATCATAGCCTCTTAGTGTATTTCGATTTGTGGAACAATTCGTTTCTCCATACCCTAGCTTTTAAAGGAAAGAGAAGGGGACTATGTTAACTGCTTCCCTATCGTCAACCATCGCGTGTTTCACATAATTGTTATAAACCCATACTTGCAAATGTAAGGTTGGATCACCTCTGCGTGTAATCTCAGCGTCTGTTGGCATTTTGTTTATTTCGAATATGAATTTGATATCCCTATCCGGCTGCCCCAGGGTGGATATCAAAGTCTATATGGTTTACCTGTGTTTCGAGAGGTGGAGTGATGTTAATTAAATGACCTAAACCTAATGCCTCTAAAAGAGCAGCCCTATGGGCAGGAGAGTTCTTTAGTAAGTCCAAAAAAGAAATGTGCGAGAAGGTTTTTGTTAGATCACTAATTAAATCATAGGCACCCATGGGTTTTACCAATATTTGTTGGATGTTATCTATCTCTGGCAGGTACCTTGGACTTGGCTGAGAGGAATACTCTCGTGTCCTTGTTACAGCTTCCACGGGTAGTTCGGCGTCTAACTCCACTAAACTAACTATCTTGGGTCGTGGCTGACTTCCTAATTGTGGCGCAACTAATGGATTTAGTGAAGTTGAGGCTTCATGATCATTGTTTCCTGTCATTACACCCTTGTTTGTCCCATTCAGATTTAACCTATTGTTGTTGTGATTTGGGAGCGGATCATTGAAGATCTTAAGGGGTGCATTTTGAGGGGAAACTAGCCCCTGTAAAAGTATTTGGTGCCGGTGATGTAGGATCCACCAAGAACATATGTATGAAAAGTTGTCTTTGTTCCTCTGGAAAATGTTGCACGAATTTATTATAGTCATGACATGTTCTAGTATCATGGCCCCAAATTTTGTGGAAGCCACAATATGAGTTAGAATTGTAATTCCTAGTTTGTTGGCTTGGTGTATATTGTAGCCCAAAAATCTGATCAAACCGTTGCCTATTAGGATTAAAGTTTTGCATTTGTTGTTTTTGGTTTTGATTCTGGTTTTGACAACTAGTTGAGTTTTGGCTTGGACTGTGTGTAGGGTTTTGCCATTGTTGTTGTTGTTGTGGATGATTAAAATCCATTGCATTGATTGTTGGGGTAAAGTTGTCATTTCGTTCGTTGTTCATTAGTGGCGGAGTATTCACAACATTTATCCTTTTGGCCTGTCGATTACTCCATCTGTTGTCACTCCATGATTTTTATTGAGGATTTTAGGTCCTGGATTGACATTTGTGGTAGTAAGATAAGCCGTAGTATTCTGGTTGGAGGTGATTAACCTCCCATTTGTTCCATATGTCTTACGACCGCTATCTATTGCTGCTTGATCTATTCGAGAGAGCGCTCTCAAGTACTTCATCATAAGTCCTTAGTGGGAACTTCTGGACTTCTTCCTTTACTTCTCTGCTGAGAGAATGAAGGAATAAATTGCATAGTTCCATTTGTTCCATATTTGGAGCACTGATGAAGAATAAACAACTGTACACCACCTCTGGATGAAATGAGTGATAGATTCATTGTGTTCCTGCTTAATGTGCAAGAATTCCCTGATTCTTGTTCTTAATAGTCTGTTCATGTCAAATGCCTTAATGAACTCTAAAATGATTTGTTTAAATGAATGGATGGAAGCCTCAGGTATTCTATAATACCAATCGAGAGCGATGCCTTCCAAAGTTTTGGGGAATATTTTAGCAACAACCCCATCCCAAGGGAGTAGTTCTTGAATGGTTGTGGTGTAATCCTTGATATGTGCATTCGGATCTCCCTCACCTTTGTATTTGGGAAAATCAGGAAGAGGTCTTGGAAGCATGAAACTTCGTATGGTGAAATCTAAGGGATCTTTCAAATATTCTGAATAAGTTCCTAGCGCATAGGTTTCGACCATTGATGGTGCTTGTTGAGGGAGTGGTAGTGGAATGGGTTATTGATATGGCATAGTGTATGCATTGGAAGGGGCATAAGGAAACCCCTGTGTTTGAGCAACCATGCTGGGAGAGGAGAACATATCCCATTGCGGTGATTTAATGTACATGTTTCGGTATGAAGGGGTATTGTCCAGAAATGGATTATTTTGTACTAGACCGGGAGGTATCGGAACGGTGTTAGAAATGGTGGTTCTAGTTGGCGTTTGTTGTGAATACTAAGGAGGCATGCCCAACGTGCCTATTCTTGTGAGGAGGTCTACTTGGCTAGGATGGTGTGGAGGATTAGAATTTCCTGCCTGCATGAATTGAGAATGGTGATTTTCCTGAGCAAGTTCCAACCCCTAACTTTTCTACTAAATTTGAAATGACCTCATTTGGTGAAGTCACGATATTTTGCCTTAGTGGTGTTTGTTGTATATCCTGATGTTGTATAGGCATGTGATACCCTGCTATGAACTGATCATTTCCTGCCAAGTTTCCCTGAGGGCATTTCCTATATGTAGTGGCATGGAGGTATTTTCTTGAAAAGAGACCTCGGGTTGCATTTGTAAACTCCCTATGGGTGGGTACATACTCCGAGAGCGTTGTTCATTCTTGGCATAACGTACTAAATGTTCATCATCTAAAACTAGGTATGGGTCTGATTGTCTACTAATTTTTGGTCTAAGTAGTATCTGAGGAGACGAACCAGATTCTCCTATGAATGTCATATTGTTCGAGCTTGAAGGCTCTGTTTGTTGTGTTTGAGTAAGCTGATCCAACTCCTCTGTTTGGAAGGATGAGCTATATCTAGTCCTTGGAGGTGGAGTTTGTGTTGACAACTAGTTGTCTGAATAATTTTCACCCCATACTGAGAGTGAGGGTGATGACTGTCTATTCAGTTGAGCGTAGTATGCCTCAAGACCTAAGAGAGGTCTGCCATATGCATCGACTCTCAACATATTCGGGGGGTATATGAATACCCACAGAATAATGGGAAGGAGTGAAGGTGGAAGAAAGAGGTAAGGAAAGCACTTTGTGTTTCATCGGGTTCACCAATTTTATTGGTGAAGGCGATGGTGAAAGCGATGAGGTAGAAAAGATGAAAAGTATTTTAATTAGAAGAGCAAGTAGAAATATGACTCGAACTAGAAAGTAGGAAGTTCACGTCTGGTTCACCAATTTTGTTGGTGAAGATGATGGTGAAAGCTGATGAGGTAGAAAAGAGGAAAAGTATTTTAATTAGAAGAGCAAGTAGAAATGTGATTCCAAACTAGAAAGTAGGAAGTTCACGTCGGGTTCACCAATTTTGTTCGATGGAAAAGTGACAAGCAAGCTTGGAAATCTACAAGTAACTCTTCCTCGCACCCGACCTCCCGAGGTCATGCCAAGACAACTGGTGGGGATGGAATATGTGTGGGATGTAGAAAAACTAGTTAGGAAATCATATGTCTTCAACGCGCACTAGTGGAAATTGTGAATCTAAGGCAAAGAAGGCCCTCCTAACTTGAACTGGTGTGATAGATCGATCAGTAAGGATGTATGCTCGAAGGCTCTAATCAATATCAAGCTCTGGCGTGACTCGGTTTATGGGTTGTGGGATACGTGGAAAATGACTGGGGATAGTTTCATGTATGTTTCTAGATAGGGTCATAGGGTGGATGATGGGTACAATGGGTTCTACGGGTGATTATCTGGTCTAGTCCAGAACTCCTTAGCTATATTAGTTGCTACGTCTAACAAGGATAACTTTTCGATGATGATAGGTGGAAGTGGAGTAGATCTGAATACTAATGTGCATAAGCTAGCATCTATATCTGATTCACCTATGGATTCGTTGGGCTATGGGATTTTGGGTCACAAACATAGATTTGCGGTTGTTGTGGACCTACTATGATCATGTGCGAAATCAGTCCCTAATCCCTAGTATCCAATAGTCATATGCTTTCTCGACCTCTATATTTAGAATTAATAGTTGTGCGATCTTCTCGAGTATCTCACAAAGCGTCCCGTGCAACTGAATTCTTAAGCTAGTATCTATGTTTATGAGGGTATCTCCTACGTTTGGGTGTGGGATCAAAGGATCACTACCAAACATTTTCTCTCTTTCAAGCCCTTTTATAGTCATGTGGATATTTATCTAGGATAATCTGTAGTTTGGCTGATTTGACCAAAACGTATGCACTTGGTCGTCTTCTATGTTTAACCCGCTCAACTGTGAGCTGATCATTGCAAATCTGCTGTTGTTTGGAAGACTTGGATTCTAAGATTCTGATCTATGTCATTTATTGTTGTGAATAGATTGGGTTGAGGCACGATTGGCTCGAATATGTATTCTCTGGGTTCCATAGGTCCCATGATTGTCATACAAAAGGAAATTATAAAAATCTAACTAATGACAGAATAATTTAACCGTGAAAGATATGTCTATGTATATTCCTAAATTTGATAGTTTATGGATAAACTACTGAACAAAATTTAAAGAACAATTATCTAATGTATCTAAAATTGACAACTAAACTAATAATGCAATTAAAACAAACAAAGCAACCGAGTATAGCTACTTGTCTGATGTAGTTTATAGATCTATTCTAAATAACCTGATAACTGATCTACTCTATTTGAAAGACTCTCGATCCTACCTCAGAAGTGAGGAATGAATCATAGTTTCTCAGAAACTATCAACCCTCACAGCTTCCCTGGAAATATCGAAAGTGAAACTAGCTGAAATGAAATGATTGACTACTTTATTTGATATGTTTTAACTAGAATTTTGAAAGCTTGAACCTAGATTTTGCAAAATAGTGGCGAATCTGATGGTGTTTGTGGTTTTGTCCCCTCAGTGTGATCTCCTCGTTCCTTTGTGCTCACATAGATCCAGAAAAGTGTGTAATGCTAGCATAAACAAAAGTAGATATTGGAACAAAGGCGACTTAGGATACTGATCGAATATAATGTGAGTAGGAGAGGGATAGCACAAGAGTATAGAGCTCTTGCCTATGTAATTCATAGCGAGGGATTTATTGTGAGTCATGCAACATAAAACATCCGTAACACTCCGAAACTATCATCTTTGACGAGAAAAACCTACAACTTTAATGGCTTCCTACCGAAAATTAAACTGTTTCTACCTTAATGGATTGCATGAAGTAATGACAACACTTGCACAAGATGAATATGTGGCTTTCTAATAGAAAAATAACACTAAGCATGCAATGAATAAAAACTATGAATCCTAGACAAAATGAAAGACTAAGCTATCGAAATGAGAAATTGAGAGGTAAATTTGAGGGGCCATTTGCTTGAGCACAAGCCAGCTATTTATAGAATCCCATTTACCCAAAGATAAAAACCAAATTGATCTCTTAAACCATAAACAATGCCAAAACACTATTCTAGGGAACCAGAATCATTAATGCAATCCAAAGGCGGTGAAAAATTTGGTAAACATTGAAAATTTACATGAGTCACGTTAAAAGATCATTCTGGAAAATGCGTGAAGGACCGCCACCCTAAGCAGGGTGACGGTTACAGGACCGCTACCCTATCTAGGTGGTGATCACGAGACCGCCGCCCAGTCAAGGCGGTGGTTTTGTAACTGAAGAGCAAAATGCAAAGAAAAGAGGGGAAATGAGAAAAAAAAAGCACACAGGGGTTAAGCGGGGCATGCGGGATGTTAACGCATACTTGGGGAGCTTTTCCAGATCCCGAACACCTTGGGAGGAGACTTGTATCATCATTGGGGCATGTGTTACGTTGTTCCGATGGTGCAGTACCCTATAATTTTGGGTACGTACGGTGGCCTCTTGTAAGAAAAGGTATCGAGAACTCATTATCCTCCATGGATGTAAGATCATCGAAAGAGCCATAACTGGATGAAGGAGAGTCAAAATATCCATGTAGGTTCTGAATGAAATTCCAAGCTTTATGCACAAACTCAGTGAACTCTACTTGACGTTGAAGGTTCTCCAGTATAGTAAGAAAAATAAGTCCATACATCATGTCATTCTTATTCAGCCAATAATTATGTTGAATGTGGTCAATGGGTTCAAGTGTAATCCCAAGAAGATGGGGTAACAAGTCATGCATAATGTAATGATCGAGTATCCCATTCTTCCATTGTAGGTAGTTTTCGGACCTAGTCGGACCACAGAATAATGAAATTCAAAGTACATGACAAGAGAAGACTAAAAGGAACACTAGTTTAACCCCCTTGTTTTTGGTATTTTATAAATAATGCATAAGTTACAATCATGTGAATTCATATGGTGTGAAACATTTGGTCACTCACCCTGCAATCAATGTAATAACACGTAAGTGTGGAGACTAGAATGTGTTTAGACACACACAACTTAAAGCGACACAACAAACACAATGAAGGATAAAATTAGAAGAGAATCAAAAACTAAGGTGAGAAAAAGCATCTCACATTGCTTTGGAACAAGAGAGTCCTTTTACTGTAAGGTTGTGGCAGCCACGCTCACTAACCCACGAGAAAAAAAGATAAAGAGTTTGATTATAATGCAATATCGACTCAAAAATGAGCCAAAGGGCCTCCAAAAGAAATAAATGCAACCTATAAAGCAGAAAAGAGCTTTAAAAGTGTTATAGACTCCAAAAACTTTAATATTAAAACATGTCTAATAACGCTAAAGATCACACTTTTAGTTTGTCTAAATAACTTAATTTTAAAAATTAAATGGCTTTAAAAAGGTGATGAAATAATGTTAAACTATGATAATTTTAAACTACTAATTAAAATTTAAGGAGCCAAATAATTAAATTTAAACCCTAATTAAAATTATCCACCACTTATTTATATATTAGATCTTAAATTTAAATTAAGACCTAACTATATTAATTAAACCTTACCTTTTAAACAAAATGCCACCAATTTTATATATAAAAACTAACTTTTAAAAAAATAATGGCGGTCAAATTTTTTTTGATGAAATAGTCTATATTACTTAATATAAAATATTATAGCCTATCCACACAAAAATATGGGTGGTAAAGGGAAAACCCCATAATCAAACTAGCCATGTGACGGCTAGGAGACTAAAGTATCAAGCCCAAGGGGCAACAACAAACTTAACAACAATACCGTAAAAACATTTTAAAAAACTAGGTAGCATGACAAACATAGGGGTAGGGGGTGTTTGTGACCCCTTATCCATGGTGGTCAAATTTGAAAAGGGAGGTCAAGGTGGAAGAGGGTGGATGAGTCGGCTCGTGGAAGTGAGTTGTTCCACATGGAGAATAAAGTGAGTTGTTGAGGGGATCGATGTAGGGGCAAGGTTCCCGAGGTCGGGGTGTTACAATGTGGAATGACTGGAGTAACATGTAAAACTATAGGTAGGGGCTGGTGTAATGCTTGCAAGTCGGTGAGGTAGTATAGACATAAACGTTTGGGTTGTAGGAATCTAAAAAAGAAAGGTAGGGCATG
Source organism: Taxus wallichiana var. yunnanensis (assembly GCA_018340775.1). Classification (NCBI taxonomy): domain Eukaryota; kingdom Viridiplantae; phylum Streptophyta; class Pinopsida; order Cupressales; family Taxaceae; genus Taxus; species Taxus wallichiana. The sequence continues at coordinate 12,845,534 of JADAXU010000057.1, read as the reverse complement.
ATGCGGGTACAAATAATGACCAAGGTGAGGGCAAGCACACATAAAATCTAAGCTCGGGCTTTCGATGTAGTGAGTAGGGAGTGCGAGAATGGAAAACCAAGCCAATGTGCGAGCAACATGTAATCCCATAACAATGAGCTCAAGCATGATTGGAGGAGGCGATAAGGAGACCAAGCTAGTACATGAGATAACAAAACAAAGTGGCCCAAAGATGTAAGAAAAGGAAAATGATAACTCCACATATCAAGCATTGTAGAAAAACACAACGGGACTCGATGCACTCATAGGGGTAAAAATAACATGAAGGTCTGAATCGATGTAAAATAAACCCAACTTGACATAGCAATGCATAGACCCAACCCGACTTGGCCAAGAGTGTAACATAACCAACTCAAGCGTATGCAAGAAACTCAACTCGTATAAGGAAGCTCACCGCCAAAGAAAATATCTTGAGACCACGCTAACAACAAGGCAAGATGACTCGCAGAAAATCAACTCACCAGTAGCTGGAAAAAAATTGAGCCACACATAACAAGTAGCTCGGAAGGATCTCGCCGAGCTTGGAAAGAGATTGGCCAAGCTAAGAGAGGGAGAGAGTAAGCATAAGGGAAGGAGAAGAGAAACAAATAAGGGTACAAAACAATTAGGCTTGTAAGGAAACACTAGAAAAAATTAATGTTAATTTTTAACGAAAAATTCCCACAAACCAGAAAATAAGAAATACCTCCAACTTTAGATGTTACTCCAAATTTAGCTACAACTAGATAAATCTATCAGAAATCCCTTGAAAATTGAACATGCATGAAACCTAAAACATCAAAAATCCAACACAAGAAACCATTAAACTATATTAGCACAAGTAATAAATGATTAATAAAATTTCACAAGAAGATACAAAAATAAAAACCAAGAGTAGTTAGAAATAATCAGATTATGAGTACATGGTTACTAAAAAGAAACTTTGATACCATGTGAGAGAAAGCTCATATATCTCACAAAATGACATTCACAATGAAAAAGTTACACTCAAACGATATTGTGAATTTCCCCCAAGTAATTAGCAACAAAAACAAGAACTCAAAGAAACATGAATCAAACTTGTTTTCTAATACGGTCTAAAACTTTCACAAGGAGATAAAAACACAAAATGAAGAGTAATCAACAACTAATAAGGAAAATAACATGATTATTAAGACCAAAGGTGAGATTGAACTTCAATAACCTAACAGAACCACATGCACATCAATATTGTTGCATTAAAACAAAATAAAAATGTGCTCTAAGAATCAATAAGAGATTAACCAAAAATAAAAAAGAGTGTGCATAAGGAAAAATAGTCTACTCATTCTCATAGATTAAAAAAGGGGTTACATATAGGTGTGTTGTGTAACTCCCATGCATGGACTCATCATATATCCATAATGGATAAGGGAGTCACATTCCATATTGGAAAAGTAACTCTTGTATGATGCACACCGACACATATGATAGATTCTATGACAAAATCTATCATATAACACCTAATAGACGCCTATGGTGCATATGAAAATTACATATTCTATGATGGAATCTACCATGTGTTATATAACTCTATGACCTATGATCTCACCTAAGTGAGATGAATCACCATGTGAGGTAGAAAAGATCCCAAGTGATGATGAGGAAATTTAAATACACTAACAAACACCTCTTACTTCACATGTCTCTTTCAATATCAATTTTTATATCACTTCGTCATGTTTTGACATTTTTAGTTTTCATACATGCTTACTTGTTGTGTGTGTTAATACTTGGTTACTTCATTAATTATGGCATGAGTTCCTTGCTTTTCTTGTGACACCATGGGTGTCCCATGTTTTTGGCTCTATATGTATCTTGTGTGCTCTTATTTTCTGTCCTACAAGCCTTGTTTGTCTTGTGATACTGTGGGTTTCTCATGTTTGTGTGGTCTAGACATTTTGTATGAAACTATTTGCATATAATTAACTATGAATTCATTGATTGATACACTTGTTTTCTTATACATGTTTTGTTAATATTATTACTATTATCACTTTGTTGTTTCTATTTATTTCTACTATTGATCTTGTTGCATGACATGGTTTTCACCATGCATAAAACCTTTTTTTGTCAAGACAATATCTTCAAGGAGGCAACTTCTTTAGAATTTTACACTCTTCTACATCTTCTCATAAATCTATTGCATGACATACATCTATTCTTTTGATCCATGTACTCAACATGGTTTTTACACATTCCTCCAAAGAGGGGGCATTCATTCACGTATATTATACACTTAAAACAAATGCATGTGAAAGTATGGGGTAACATACATGTATAAATAGGATACATGTACTCAGAAACACATTCAAGATAAAAAAAAATTATAAAATCAAGCACATGTTCAAAACCACATAGTTTGGTTAAGATTGTATATATGGTCTTAACCCTCCCATATGGTTTTTCCTGTGGACATTTGTGAAAATTTCTCGATAGTTTTATATTTTCATGTACAAGTATATATTTTTAGCACAATCTCATATATACTTCACACAATTGAGATCAAGTACAATAAGCATGGAATAATTCACTCCTTCACTATGAAACTTAGTTTCTACTACAATTTCAGGAATATTGGGTTCATGGGTCTCCTTTCTTCATCGATATTTTAGTACAATATAGTTTTGATTTAGTTTTCTTAGGTTTCATGCATCTAAAACTCAAATTTTCCTCAACAAAATTAGGTAATGATCACCCTTAATCCTTCAATAAGTTCAATAATGTAAATCTTCAAGTACAAGTAGAACACATGAGTTTATTGTTGTTGCAGCTCACATCACCCCTGGATGCGAGATCAAGCTTCTAGGTTGATCACACTAGCATCCAGGTGTGATTTCACAACATGGAAACCTCTCTCCAAGTGTGGAGACTTGTGAAACTGAGAGAGGAATCTCTAGATTAGAGGTTGGTTCCTCAAACTCCTCTGATTTAGATCTATATTTTGCAAAACTACAGAGGTTCAAATCCTAATCCTACTCTAAATTGCCAGGGGGCAGGGATAGAAATGCAAAAATTGAAACTAACTGAAGATGGTGATGCACCAAGGAATGAAGAACACCTATCTTGCCAGTAAACACAGACCATTCAAATGTGATATAAGATCATGCACAGATAACATAACTTGCAGTGAAAGACTAGGAGGATGCAAAATGAACACAGAGAGGGGTGAGAATCATCCACAGACATGTATTACTTGCTCCAAAGATTGATACAATACACTACAAAATGCCAAGAGGTAGAGTCGTATTACAGTTCAAATGAGAGGTTCAAACTCCACAAATTCGCCTGATAGGAGAAAAAGGGAGGAGCAAAACAGAAAATGTTCGACCTTTTTAAGAAGCCCCTCTTTACAATATATAGAAAGAATGAGAGAGGGAAGAGAGAGGAAATCCAGAATCTGCCCCAACCACTTCTAGGTCACATTTAAAATCATCTCATTATGGTAGAAGCAGCGGATCCTGGCAAAACGGCGGGCTGTCTAACAGAAATGGTGAACTGTCTGCTGCATTAAAGCTGGTTGTTGAAGCGTTACTTCTGTCTATTATTACGTGCCAGAGGCATTTCTCAATTTTCTCTCTCCATAATTACCAAAATTTAAGATTAACCCCAGAATCACGTAGAGAATTTCATAATCTTTCTGTTGATATAAAGAACATGTAAATCTGAGCTCTGGATCGAAAGATATGTCGATCTAAAGATTTAGGGCAAAAACCAGGCAAAAACAGGTCGGCGGGAAAATATTTGAACTTTCCCCATGCTCTGCCACTTGGATGACACGTGGTAGGCTCTGATTCACTGAGCAATTCTCTCTCCTCCACCTTTTCGTGGGCTTTCCTTTGAAATTTCCTTGTGGGCCCTTAAACTTGGACACGTGGCACTATTTCATTGGTTCGGGTCAGTGCTTGAAACCTCACCCTTTGACTTCTGGACTTTCTCCCTCGTGACACGTGTCGTGATTTGATTGGTATTCGGGTCTGCCGGCTTTTCACATCCACCACATCCATTTGTCCCGGATGTCCCAGTGCTATTTGGGACAGAAACTTCCGATCCGCCCGAAATGGGCTTCCCTGTCCCTTTTCTGCTTTGTTGACACGTGGCGTTGCTTGATTGGCTTTCGGCTCCTTGGCTATCCACGTCCCACTCGTCCTTTTTCCCAACTGTCCCATTGCTAAAGTTCCCCATTTCAGCCAAACCGGCTGGTTCGCATCCTTCGTGTCCTCGCAGCCTAGATGTCCCAACTGCTTAGTGCGAAAGTTCTCCTTTTCGGCCGAACCGGGTGGTTCGCACCCTTCACGTCTTCATGTTCCAAATGTCCCAGAGTAGTTAGTCGATTTTCTTCTCCTTCAGCCGAACCGGCTTTCTGCGTCCCATGTGTCCCGATGGCCCGGATGTTCCTTTTCCTTGCAGACTGCTTGGCGGCCTTTCGGCCGATTCGCGCCCAGACGTCCCTCATGTCCCGACTGCTGCGAGGACTAGGACTTAGCCAATTTTCACAATTTTTTTTTGTCCCAAGCTTGTTTTCTGCAACATTTTCACATTTTCTCAGAGCTTGCTCTTTCCTTCTTCGGCTAGGGGAGTTAGAAAAAATCTGAGGGGACCCTAGAAACATGATTTTTGCCCTGAATCAATCCATTTGCCTGAGACTTGAGAATTCTGATGCATGTTATCAAATTAACCCTGGGGGGTGAATTTGGATAACAATTGGCGACTCAGCGGGGTTACCTGCCTGCTAGGTAGAAGATACCAGTTGCCTGAAGTAGTCCATTGGGCATGGAGTCATCAAATATTCTTTTTAGAACCTCAACTAACTCAGAATGTGCAAGGAGGAAGATGGAATGTCACCTGATGAAGGCAAGGACTGCTAAACATCTCCATGGACAGCAAGCTGTGCCAAAGCACTTAGGGAAAACAAGACTAACCTACAACAAAACAATGTGCACAAGCACTTGGAGGAAAGAAAATCTAATCTAATATTTACAGAGGTAGTGAACTTCCCTCTAGAAGCAATGCTTGAGATAGATTCCATTTACTAGAATCTGCAGTTTCTTCACCATCCAATGAGGCCAATTGGAAAGCATTGCTGCTCTTGCATTTCGTGACCATGTATGGGCCACTCCAAATGGCATCAAATTTTGAATGCCTTCCCGGTTTTGCTCTATCCACATCCCATTTCAACACTAGATCTCCAACCTGAAATGATCTATCCTTGGCCTTCCTATCAAAGGTCCTTTTGATCAAAGCTTGATCCTTTTCCATTGCTTGGGATGCCTGATTTCTGATCTCTTGCAGCTCCATCAACTCTGCATACCTTACCTCCATGGGCCCAAACTCTAGCAACTCCAATCGCTTCATGAGTTCCAACGTTGGCAACTCAAGTGACATGGGCAAGATTGCCTCTCTTCCATAGACAAGCTTTGAATGGAGAGTTACCCGTGGATCTTTTTGGGAGTTATCTTATCAGCCCATAAGGCTGATTTCAGTTTGGTATGCCAAGACCTCTGATTCTCATCAAGAGTCCTCCTAATGATCCTCAACAAGTTCTTGTTTGTAGACTCGGCCTAGCCATTACCCTAAGGGTAATAGTTTGATGAAGTGCTTGGGTAAATACCGTTCTTGACAGCCCACTCAGTCACCCTGGATCCAATGAATGCCAATGCATTATCAGAGATTATTGTGGTAGGTACACCAAATCTGGTTGTTATCCCCTCATAAAATTCTAAGATGCTAGACTCATTCGCCTCTTTGAGTGCTACTGCTTCTATCCATTTGGTGAAGTAGTCTGTGGCTGTCAAAATCCATTTGTGCCCTTGGCTTGAATTGGGATTAATGACTCCAATGAAGTCCAAACCCCATTGCATGAATGGCTGGTCAACTGAGATTGGATGCAATGGAAGGGCAGCAAACTTCTCTTTTCCTGTGAAGAATGCACAATTCTTACACCTCTTGATCCATGCATAGCAATCACTGAAGATTTTAGGCCAATAATAACCAGCTTTCATGATTTTTAGAGCTGTCACTCTTGGTGCAAAATGGCCACCAGCTGGTCCACCATGAAACTCTTCCAACACCCTTTGAATCTGATTTGTGCTAATGCATCTCAGCAGCACTCCATTCACATCTTTCTTGAACAAAACTCCATCAACAATGGCATACGAGACAGCCTGCAATCTGAAGTGTCTCCTTTGGGTCTTGTTCATCTCTAGAGGGCATAGGCCTGTACCTAGGAAGTGCATAATACCTTGGGTCCAACAAGGAGTGGGGGAAGCATTGTCTTCTTCATGATTGCCACTTGGCTCATGGCTGTCCTAGACTGTCAAAACAGTTTCTTCTTTGTTGCATACTTCTTTTTGCTTCCCCAAAACCAGCTGCTCACACAATCCTTTCCCTCTTACCAGCTTGGTGATCTTGATCTCAATGTCATACTCCATGACACGGGTGATCCAACCTGCCCTTTTCTCATTCAAATCCTTGTTGAGGAGGAAGTCCTTAACTCCAGCATGTGAGACCAGCAACTGGACCTTGTTGTTTGAGACTAAATGCTTGAATTTCTTCAAGCTTTTGATTACTGCAAGTACATGCTTTTCAATAAAAGAGTACCTCACCTCACAGTCATCTAGGCTCTGGCTGAAGAAGGCAACCGGCTGCTCATCATTATCTTTGTTCTGCTGCACTAGAATGGCAGAAATAGTGTCATCACCTCCAAATGCATAGAGGATGAAATCCTTGGAGAAGTCTGGGTTGATGAGAGTTGGTGCTTGAGAGATAGCTTCTTTGATTGCTTCAAAACTCTCCTTGCCTTCTACTGTCCACTTAAAATCCATGCTCTTCTTTAACATTTTGGTGATGGGCTTGACAAGGGCTGCAAAATCTGGGACAAACCTACGAGACAAAATTGATCTTTCCCAAGAAGCTCTGAAGGGCTTTCTTGTGGCTTGGCAATGGTAGTGCTCTTATGGATTCAACCCTCTCTCTGGGTCAATTGCTAATCCCTCTTTCGAGACAATATGGCCTAGAAGTTTCCCCTCTTGAGCCAGGAATATGCATTTTTGGGATTCAATGATACCCCAAATCTTCTACACCTTTGAAATACCTCGCCTCGATGAAAAGGTGATCCACCGCATTTTTGGAGAACACAAAGATGTCATCAAGATATATCAAAACTATTTCATTGATCAACCCTTGAATGCCATATCCATTGCCCTTTGGAAATTGGCTCCAGATTTGATAGCCCAAATGGCATCTTCTTATAGGCATAGGTCCCTCATTTGGTGGTGAAATTCGTCTTGAATCGGTCATCTTCCTTCACCATTACTCGATTATACCTCGAGTAGCTGTCTGCAAGAGAGAGAATCTCTCCAAACCGGATACTACCTGCAATATTTGTTCCATTGAAGGAAGTGGGTAATGGTCTTTGAGAGATGCCCTGTTTAGGTCTCGAAAATCTACACACAACCTGATTTCTCCACTCTTCTTCCTGACTGGAACCAAGTTTGTGACCCAGCTTGAGTGCTTGATCGGGAATATAATGCTTGCTTCTATTAGCTTATTTAGCTCTTTCTTCATTAGAGGCTCAATGTGAGGGTTGACTGGTCTCTGCTTCTGCCTGATGGGCTTAGCATCTGGATCCAATTCTATGGTATGCTGAGCTAGGTTGGGATTGAAACCTTTCAAGTCTTCATAGCTCCAAGCGAAGACATCTAGAAATTCTTGGCAAAGTTGTATGAAATCTGATTTCTCCTGTTCAGTGGCTACCTTGCCAATTTGAAGTGTTTTGTTTTCCCCAACCAGAATTGGCTCTGAATCTTCTCTTTTGACCTGTATGTTAGCCTTTTCCTTACGGAACTGGTCATTAGGGTTGAAGATAGACTCCAATGTTACTAAACCCTAGGAAGCTTGTTTGTCCGCAGCTGCACTACTTGATCCCCATACTGCTGCTCTAATCTGTCCTGATTCCTAGCTGAGAATTCAGCCTCTTCTTGTAAGAAATTGACGATCTGTTGATCATTCTCAAACACCTGCCAGCTGGTGTTATTATCTGGAACTGCTGGCCTCACAATCACATGGACATGTGGCTGTGTTTTTTCCCTTTTGATGTTGTCAACCACATCAAACATTGCTCCAATAGCTGTGAGCCTATCCGCGGCTTCATTTTTCTTCCTAGGTATGGACGCGATATTGAAAGCTTCGAAATCCTCAACGAGGTCCCATACCCTATTCTTGTAGTTCTTTAGCAGTTCATTCTTTGTAGCATGTTGTCCCCTGACTTGATTGACGATTAGTTCACTGTCACCAAAGACTTGCAAGTTCTTTATTTTCTTCTTGATTGCCCAATGTATCCCTTGCACCAAGGCTTCATATTCAGCAGTGTTATTTGAACAGGAAAACTAGAAATGGAAGGCTGAGTAATACCTTATACCTTGTGGTGAAACGAGCATAGCTCCTCCTCTTGCACCTTGTCTACTCCTTGATCCATCAAAGAACAACTGCCATACTTCATTCTTATCCTTATGATCTGGCTTGGTGACGTTGGGGAGAGGTTGATCCTCTTCATGTAAATAATAAAACCCTAGCTCAGATTCTTCTACCTCTTGATAAGGATCAAAAGCATGCACCTTGCTTGCCCATTCATCAAGAGTCAAATCTAGGATACTTCCAACCTTGGTGTCAGCCTCATCAGTGCTAGGGTGATCTTCTTGATCAAATGCTTTGAGCAATTGGCATTAATCTGACTTGGAGTGTAAGGCTCAATATGGAAGTTTGCAATAGGTTCAGACCTAATTGTAGCCTTAGTTCCATACCTTGTTCTAAACAGTATGTGATACCAATCAGCAGACAAATACCCCCCAATCTTGGCTATGAAGTCCCTTGACAAGCAAAGGGCAAAGAGTGGTGGAAGGTCTATGATTGATACATCTTGTAAAACAACAACATTTGGACATGCATGTAAGGTAAGACTCAAGTTTCTAATCACTCCAACTATTGCTATTGCTGTTCCATCTAACTGCACTACCCCTTTGGATGTTATTTCATACTAGAGCCCTAGCTGATCAGCTATTTGTTTGGGCATGACAGAACTACTTGCCCTGGAATCAATCATGCAATTGTGTACTAGCTGATTTCCAATGATCAACGAAACATAGAAAGGAGGGGGCTTCAACGTCTTACCTTGCTGTCCTCCATGATTTCCCCCAGGCTGGGCAGCATTTGTAAGCACTTTTTCTTGCATCTGAACCCGCTGATTTGAAATTGGCCAGTCCTTCATGGCAGCTTGCAGCAGATCTCTTTGTCCTGGGATGGATAGGGATTCCCACATTGATATATTGACGTTAGTCTTCTTCATCTGTTCAATGATACTGAATGGGGATGAAGTATCCTTTTGTTGTCCCTTGGTTTGCACATTCACCCCTTGCACGTGGGCAGCAACAACTGGCATTTGAGTTGGCCTAGGGGCTATTCTTGGCTGCCCTTGTGCATTTGAAATTGGATTTTGCTTGCCAACCACTTGTGGAACCATGGGAGGTTGTGGATTGGCTGGGGCTAATGGCTGTTCTTCACCCAAATTTCTCCTCTTTGACCTTGTGTTGGCTGCAACACTTTGAGAAACTGCTTGATTCATGCCACAGAAATCTTCTGCTTGCCAGTTCACCAATGTGGTGTCATTTGGGGCTGATTGCTGTTGGAATGTTTCTTGTTGTTGGTTGTTTCCTTGACTGCCCTCACCCTCCACACCAGTAGTTGTCACCATCAATGCTTGATTGAGAGCACCATTGAAGCACATGGATTGGTTATGAGGCTCATTGCATGGAAAACACCAATCATATTCCTGAGCAATGTTGTTCTGTGTTGGCACTAATGCCTTAGAGGCAGATATGGCATTTGGATTATAGGGCTGGAATGGTCTATTGGTAGGAGGCCTTGTTTGATTCATATTTGCAGCTGGATTAGGTGGTCTTTGTGGTTGGTATAGCTGCCTATTAGGTTGAGCTTGGGGTTGATAAGAAGGTCTGAAACCTTGGGTCTGTTGCCTCTTGAGAGTAGCTAGCTCATTGCCTAGGTTTTGCAATTGCTTCATGACTTCTTGAAGCTCATTTGGGGCACTTGGGGACGAAGTGGAAGCTTCATTCGAACTCTGATTTCTAGGAGTGGGAGAAGGGGCCAAATTAGGTGCTTGACTGGTATTTGGATTCTCTAAACTTGGAAACAGTGACATGGGAGGTCTAGGGGCAAGTTTGCCAGCTTGGATCAAACAATTTTCAGCCCTAATGGCAATGCTATATGCCATAGGGATAGTTGTGCCTCCCATAGACTGAATCAACATAGAAATATCATAATTTAAAGCTTTGAGATAGTAGAGAAAATCACCTTCTACTATTGGCCTGACTGCCACTGGAATCCTCTCCCAAGTTTTTTGAAATCTGAAGTTGAAATCGGTCAGCTACTCATTGGGAGCTCTCTTGATAGTTGTCAGCTGCTCCAAAAGAGACAAGTTGTCTCCCTTCTCTCCAAATTGCTCATGAAGTGCAATACACAACTGATTCCAGTTTGTGATAGAACCAGCTCCAAGGCTCCTAAACCATTGCAATGCTTTACCCTTGAATGAAGATGCCAGTAACTTGACAGCCACTTGCATTTCATTGATTTCATGGATTGCACAAAGGTTAGCAATATCTTTAACATGATCACCTGGAGTAGTCTGATTTTCTCCAGTGAAGTAGGGAATGTTCTTCAAGGCTGCAATAGGAACTGGATGTTGTGCATTGAGAGCAAGTGGGCTGCTTCCTGTGAAGTTGACGTAGGGGTTGTTTTGAGCCATTCTAATCGGTCTTAAAACCCTTGTATACTGAATGAAAGGCTCATCGGTGGAGGAGTTGAGAGAGTTCTGTTTGGTGGAGATGGAGACCTTTGAATCCTTCTTCCTCTTTGCCTTCTTCTTGGAGATAATTGCAGGTATTCAAACAGCACTTCTTCTTCTCCAACTCTTGACCTTGTGGTGATTCTTCTCATGAGTTTTCAGGCCTGCACTTGGAACCAGTTGATTCTTCCCCTTGGAGTCGCCAGATATGCAAATAATAGCTCTTATAAGCAAGAAAATTGCAGCAGACGCACATCAACCTTGCTGCAATAAAAATGAGACCTCTAAGTCCCACCGGTGTGCCAAAACTATTGTTGCAGGCTCACAGCACCCCGGGATGTAGATCAGGCTTCTAGGTTGATCACTCTAGCATCCAGTGTGATTGCACAACATGGAAACCTCTCTCCAAGTGTGGGGACTTGTGAAACTGAGAGAGGAATCTCCTAATTAGAGGTTGGTTCCTCAAACTCCTCTGATTTAGATCTATATTTTGCAAAACTACAGAGGTTCAGATCCTAATCCTACTCTAAATTGCCAGGGGGCAGGGATAGAAATGCAAACATTGAAACTAACTGAAGATGGTGATGCACCGAGGAATGAAGAACACCTATCTTTCCAAAGAAACACGTACCATTCAAATGTGATATAAGATCATGCATGAGATAACATAACTTGCGGTGAAAGACCAGGAGGATGCAAATGAACATAGAGAGGGGTGAGAATCATCCACAGACATGTATTACTTGCTCCGAAGATTGATACAATACACTACAGAATGCCAAGAGGCAAAGTCGTATTACAGTTCAAATGAGAGGTTTGAACTCCATAAATTCGCTTCGATAGGAGAAAAAGGGAGGAGCAAAGAGAAAATGTTCGACCTTTTTAAGAAGCCCCTCTTTACAATATATAGAAAGAATGAGAGAGGTAAGAGAGAGGAAATCTAGAATCTTCCCCAACCACTTCTAGGTCACATTTAAAATCATCTCATTATGGTAGAAGCAGCGGATCCTAGCAAAACGGCGGGCTGTCTAACAAAAATGGTGAACTGTCTGCATTAAAGTTGGTTGTTGAAGCATTACTTCTATCTATTATTATGTGCCGAGGCGTTTCTCAATTTTCTCTCTCCAGACTACATCAAAATTCAATATTAACCCTAGAATCACATAGAGAATTTCATAAGATTTCCGTTGATATAAAGAACGTGCAAATCCGAGCTCTGGATCGAAAGATATGACGATCTGAAGATTTAGGGCAAAAACAGGCAAAAACAGGTCGGCGGGAAAAATATTTGAACTTTCCCCGCGCTCTGCCACTTGGATGACACGTGGCAGGCTCTGATTCACTGAGCAATTCTCTCTCCTCCACCTTTCCGTGGGCTTTCCTTTGAAATTTCCTTGTGGGCCCTTAAACTTGGACACGTGGCACTATTTCATTGGTTCGGGTCAGTGCTTGAAACCTCACCCTTTGACTTCTAGACTTTCTCCCTCATGACACGTGTCGTGATTTGATTGGTATTCGGTCTGCTGGCTTTTCGCGTCCACCGCGTCCATTTATCCTGATGTCCCAGTGCTTATTTGGGGATGAAACTTCCGATCCGCCTGAAATGGGCTTCCCTATCCCTTTTCTGCTGGTTGACACATGGCGTTGCTTGATTGGCTTTCGGCTCCTTCGGCTATCCGCGTCCCATGCGTCCCTTTGTCCCAACTGTCCCAGTGCTGAAGTTCCCCATTTCAGCCGAACCGGCCGGTTCGCGTCCTTCGCGTCCCTCGTGGCCCGATGTCCCAACTACTTAGTTCGAAAGTTCTCCTTTTTGGCCAAACCGGGCAGTTCGCGCCCTTCGCGTCTTCATGTCCCAAATGTCCCGAGCGTTTAGTCGATTTTCTTCTCCTTCGGGTGGCTGAAACGGCTTTCCAGCGTCCCGACAGCCTGGATGTTCCTTTGCCCTGCAGACTACCTGGCGGCCTTTCAGCCGATTCACACCCAGACGTCCCTCATGTCCCGACTGCTGCGAGGACTAGGACTTAGCCAATTTTCACAATTTTTTCTGGCCCAAGCTTGTTTTCTGCAACTTTTTCACATTTTCTCAGAGCTTGCTCTTTCCTTCTTCGGCCAGGGGAGTTAGAAAAAATCTGAGGGGACCCTAGAAACATGATTTTTGCCCTGAATCAATCCATTTGCCTGAGACTTGAGAATTCTGATGCATGTTATCAAATTAACCCTGGGGGTGAATTTGGATAACATTTATTCCTCCTCAATACAAATATGTGAAATCCTTCCTTGTTTACATTTCTTCGTTTCATTTTTATGCAAATGCAAATATTTCATGTTACATTTTAAAAGTGAGTTAAAGTTCAATTATTAACCATGGAAATTGAATGCACTCTATGTTATAGGTTTCATAATGGAGAATGCCAACACCAAGCACAATAGGGATCTCTATAAAAATTATAAGTGAATACAAAGTCTATCTACTCACTTAGGTATTTTTCCTTTAAGCATGTAATTTTCATTTCATACTTTGTTGACAAAATAATTTGTCACAAGGAAAAATTAGCTGATTTTCACCAACGTTCTAGGATTATGTCCCTCCTACTTGTGAAAGGGGAGGCTCCCTTTATTGAATGTAGATAAAACAAATATCGTGGGTGGCTAATAGGTTGGGGATCACATAGGAACACTCCATTAAACCTATGGAAAATGCTTACACCTAGTGCAAGGGAAGAATTTTCTTGAGAGGTGAGATAGTAAGAGTGAGAAATTTGAGAGAGAGGGTTAATATTGTAAATAGGCACTAAGGTATATTTTTACAAGTTTTAACTGAATTTATCCACACATAATTAGAAGATTTTTTTAACAATGGCAAGACACAATGAATCATGAACAAAAAATTTCATTAATCCATTCATCAAAGGCTCTAACACCTTTCTTGGTTATATAAGATTGTCACATACACAAATATGAAAAGATATATGGAAGAAACATATAGAAAATAAATAGAAGAATTCCATCTATTACTTGTTTCTTTTTTATTTTCTAGCTATCTACTTAAAAACTCACAAATTTACAACTCTTTAGAATGAAGGATTCAAAGATTATATATATTCACAAAATGACTCTTTACTTACCATCCCATGACTTTTCACTTACCTTTACAACTTGTGACCTTTCATATCCATAGGAAATAAAGTGAGTTCCTTTTTATTAATTGGAGGAAACTCATTACAATGTTTAACTATAGGTCACATTTAAATGAATAAGATGAAAAGTGAAAAGTAAACCCCATAATGAAGAAATATAACATGAGAGAAGAGAAGAAGGGGGTGGGAAAGAGAGAAGAGAGGAGATAACTACTCTAAAGAGGATGATGCAATTATTGATAAAGATCCACTTGATGACATAATTTAGGAGATTTATTTTAGAGAAATCTCAAATCCCTTTAATTATTTTTTGGAATGAGCCGCTGTAAGCGCAACCTTTTCCATTTGAGGAATGTGCATAAAGTTTAAATCCTTAAGCCAATTATCATAAATACTATTGATGATCTTACATTTCATGAACCAAGCTTGATTCTCCTTAGAAGTGTTGGAAATAATACACATTTTCTCTTCAAGGGATTTTAGGGTGTCCTTGTTGAAGGAGAATGGGTCTCTTGTTTCTTTTCTAACCAATTCTTTGAGTGTTTTCGAATATCATTCACTCAAGTGTTTTCATTTACCACAGTGATCCAAGTTTCTATGCCTCCTTATTTATGTCTTCCGCATCATCAAAGTGAGATTGACACATGAATCCAACTCATCAAAAACATGATTTAACATCTCATATCGAACAACCAGCGTTCGGGACCAAATTGGAGACATGTTTTCAGATATAGATTTGAACACATTTCTACCTACTAATACAAATGAATTAATGTTTCCCATCTTAGTCACCAGTGGGAATACTTAATCCCAATTCTCTATTTACTTTTCAATCTCATCTCTGGTCATATTAACTTTCATAGTGGAGGCAAGCATGAATTAAAACAACGAAAGAATATATGGAAACAATATCTTACCTTTCTCAAGGATTTTTTCACCCATTTTTCATTGGCTCTACCTTGCACTATGTATCCCCATGAATTATTGATTAATTTTTGATCAAATATACTAATTCGAGTGACTTTCTTAGCTAGAAGAGGTGGTATGAAATTAGGCTCCATAAAGAATTAAACATATGAAGTGAGATTTCTCACATTTTTTTCCAATCGTTAAATCTTCTCCTTGTACTCCTCATTTCACTTAAGAAGGAAAGAAAAGGATTCTTTGAATAGATTAGAATATACTTCATGTGTTGTTTTCCAAAAAGGAATGGTGGTTATTTCATAATCAAATGGGTTCATCTAACCAATGGGATTTAATACCTTCAACCGAGTTACTTCCACATACTTTGATTTCCTGAGGCACCACTAAAGAAACGTTAAGTTATTTGAGATTTCTTACCTCTCTTGGCCGTCACCATCTTTGAGATAATTTGAAAGTATGGTACCAATTCCTATTTTATTGTGGGAGTCTCTCCTCCGATAATTTAGTGTACCCATGCGAATACCTCTATTATTTTAGGTTCGAAACTAGATATGATTGTAGTTTTAGGCTCAAGTGTGAGAAGGTACATCCTACATTTCTTGAGTTGGCTCGGTTGCGAGAGGACGATATGTTTGGATTATGATGAGGAATTAGCAGATGAGAAATATTAATATCTCCTTATTCTAGATCTTCTACATGGTATTGAATGACATGTTATTTCTTGTGCAACCTCATGCGGTGAGAACTTTCATCATCCATTGTCTTCTGCTTTGAGGGATATCCTGGAGTGAGTGGATTTTGTAGTCCTCTTGATTGTATTCATAGAATAAATATGAGATACTTGTCTTATGAGAGTCTCGAATACCACCCGATTTAATCGAACAACCCTCTTTTTCTTGAACCATTCCTTAGATCTTTGGATTACTATTGTGGTTCTTTCATTGATATCCCTTAACTCACAAATGTTCCACAAGATCTACCAGAGAGGTGAAACCTTCACAACTTGGTATTCAGGAGCATACAACTTGGTCCCATAATCTTCTCGCAACATCCAAAAACCAATCAAATCTAAATTTTCTCATTTGGATAATGGTCATTCTCATGTGATCATACTCTCTTACCTCAAAATCATCTAAGTAGTTGACCCAGTAATCTTCAATTTGGGGAACATGGTGCAAATCGGGAAGATTGAAGGTCTCAGGGTTACTTTGGATGTCAAAATATGCCCTGGGTATATATGAATAGAGGTTTAAGGGGGAAAATGAAGCTTCAATATTTGAGGCATTAGTGACATTCTTACATGAGAAGATTCCAAGAGAGATAGGAAATGACATACCTTTCTTCTTGTGGTTCTTGAGTTTTCCATTGACATGGGAAAGATTCCTGTATAACTTGAACATCATAATATTATCACTAAGGTATCTAAGGATATTGTGAGGAGTGAGGTCAAACCTTGAAAATTTGATATAATATAAGGTTGAAATTGATTGAAATATGACCCATATATCTCAATTAATTATGTGGCTTGAGAAGACAATCTCAACTCTAGGTTACCTTCCAAAAACCGTATGATGAACATGGTGAATGCATCATTCACCCTTGAAAATGATGATTTATTTCCTTGAGAGTAAGTTGCGGGTACCTTTCATAAGTGGGGGTCCTCTAAGAAAAATTTGAGCAAGAGTTAGGCCTTTGAATGATATTTTACTTGTGAGAATAAATACTATATATGATGTCATCGTGAGATTTTTTGTGACTCTGTAACTAGAACAACTAATGGTGGATGTTATTACTTATTATTTATCCCCAATCAGTCATCTAAGTTCCTTATATGATAATGAGGATGAATTGTGAAATCTAATATTGAATTTTGTTTTTGGCCTCTTCACTTATTACCCTACTCAACAAAATGATTACATCTAAATAGCCTTCATGAAACTCACCTCTAGACAAATCTTTTGGTACACGAGAAGGATTCCTCCCTTGTTTCAACCATGATCCCAGTGTGAGGCCCTAGAGATAGGATTCAATCTTAGACCATTCATTAGATGAAAACTCCTTTTTGATTATGACCATGTTGTTACCTATTGGAATTTGTATACACTGTGAGATGCCCTTCGGGGTGAGCACTACAAGTATGGAATTGTCCTTTTCTCTTATGATTCTTGATTCTAGATCATAATAATGAGCAAATAATATCACCAATTATGTACTCTAAATAGACATAAAATTACCTCTTGAAGCATACACTCCACTTATGAAAATCTTATCTTGAACTGGTTCTTTTGGGCCGATGAAGCATCTAACTCTTTAGGCCCTTTAGGTCCATATGAGCAATATCACTATCACCCACGCCGAATATTTTGAGACTATGGTTGAAATAGGTTCAATACCAATGAATTTTAAATTTTTGGTTCTAAAATCAGAAATATGAGTGAAAATGAAACTATCAACAAATTTTTGCACTAGAATCAAACTTTCTATTTTTAGCAGGTATTGGTTAGAAGATGTTATTCGGGGAAAATTTCCTTTTAGCTCAAATTTAGTATTCTGAATCTCCTGAAATACTTAGATTACCTCTATTTATTTTGATTTATTATTTTTAGAAATATTCTATTTTTATTAATTTTATTTTTTGAAATTAGATTTTGGGAAAACTTGACTTTTTCGGAAAACTACCTGTTTTACCTAGTTTGTCATTTTCACTATTTTTTTAATGTTCTAAGTAGAGAGAGCTTACAATTTTTTGTATGGTTCCTATTTTTATTAAGTGGCTACATAAAAAAAAATCTTTTTTTTTTATAATTTTCACTTATCGGTGTCCGTTTTCAACGAAAATATCCTCATCAGATTCGACTCTTCCCTAGGATCCCATGCTCCAATTTTCATAGTGATCTGTCTATTAGAACTCTTGCAAATTGAAAAATAAACTTCTAGGGAAAGGGTTTTAAGATTTCTTCTATTAAAAATATAGGGAATCATCAGGTTTTCAATAACAATCTTCTCAAAGGCATTTGGGATGATGATCTTCTCTAAAAATCTCACTGGAATCCGATTTTAGTTTTGAAAGTTATGAGGAAATCACTATTTTCGTGGTCATGACTACCCTAAAAAAATTGGTAGTATTTTTTTGTTTTTAG
The DNA here is from genome assembly GCA_018340775.1 of Taxus wallichiana var. yunnanensis. Taxonomy (NCBI): domain Eukaryota; kingdom Viridiplantae; phylum Streptophyta; class Pinopsida; order Cupressales; family Taxaceae; genus Taxus; species Taxus wallichiana. The sequence goes on along the minus strand of JADAXU010000057.1, from coordinate 12,827,421 downwards.
ATTTTTTAGGTTTTATGACTTCAAAAATGGATATTGTGTCGAACCATGCAAATAAACGATCTTGGAAGATTTTTTTTTTAATTTTTGAGTTGTCCTAGAAGTTGTTGCTTTAACCACATGTGAGAATATTGTTTAAATTTAAAACTTAGGATTTGATGGAATGATCTTGGGGTAAATTTTTGTGTCCCATATTTACCCTTGTAAAAATGGACAATACGGACAATAAAATTTGCTTTGAGCCAAATCAGGACACTTGTCATTTTGTGGTGCGAGGAGAGGGAGATGGAAAAAACATATCCAGGCACTTGAGGGCTAAAAATTGGTCATATGGGAACCAAAGGAAGAGATAGGATTGGGAAATATTTTGTGTTCCCTCTTTCCCCTTGAAAAATGGACAATAGGGACACAAAAATTCTTTTTGTGCAAGATTGTGCCACTTGGTATGATCTAGTGTGAGTTGGGAAAATGGGCTTAGCTTGATTAGCACTCTATCGGGATGAGGAGGGTCACATAAGGAACTAGAGGGGAGGGATGAACTAGGGAATTTTTTTGTGTCCAATATGTACCCTTGGTAAATGGACAAGAGGGACACAAAATTTCACCATGGAGCTAGAAGGTGACATATGTTACTCCAAAATTGGCTAACTATAAGAAACATACCTTGCACTAGAGAGAACTTGAAGACACAATTCTCGGAGTTCCAAAAGGCATTTTCATAAGAAATTTTATATAATTTTGACTCCAAATACCATTTAAATAAAAATTTAATATGTTTAAAACTTAAATTATTCCTGTAACTCCAAAAAATGGCTCCTTTTTTTCTTTGGGACAGTGAGGGTGCGTCTCGCTAAGATTGATCTTCCTTGAAAAATAATTAGGTATTGTGAAATATGTGATGATTCCACCATGTTTATAATTCCTTCATATTTCCAATTCCTTTTTTTTTCTTTCCAACTCATTATGGAGCTCCTAGAATCGTCTGAGAAGTTCAAGTTCCAATTTTGACTACATACTCCTTACACCTAAAATACTTTCTTTTGCACAATCTATCCATAAACAATAATATTCCCTAAATATTCCTAAATAACTTCCAATACCTGCATATCTCTCCAATATCACCTCCTAATAAATATGTGATTTCAGATCCTTCCCGTAGGATGCACATTTTCCTTAAAATGGCCAAAATTGGCCTTTTTATGCTACTAGTCTTTGGAAGTATTTTACTAAATGAGATGAATGAAATTGTTACATCATTTCAAAACATATGAAAAGCTTGTTCAACATATTGGGAGGAATTTAAAGGTTGGGATAAGTATGACATAGGAGACAAATTGATCTCGAAGAGGGGTTTAGGGGATTTTAAAACAAATTTTTTACATTTAGGCTTAGTTGTTATGGTTCAAGTTTTAATTTTTGGACTTGCAAAATGCATGACTAGGGAAAATTTCTAAAAAATCCTTAGAAAATATTTTGCAAATATGTGAAAAATTATCTTTCGCATGAGTGGTGAATATCAAGACATCATGACATCACTATTAAATGCTTCAAATTTCTATATATTGATTCCCTAATTAATTTGGACGTTCATTTGTAATATTTATGTTTCCTTGAGTTACTTTTGCAAATGTTGGAAGTGAGTGTATCAATGTAGTGACATTGGATTTCTAGGTTAGTAAATGAAATAGTGTTAGCTTGCTTATATAGAGTTCTGAAGGTGAATTATTAAATAAATGTTGATTTAGAGGGAGTAAAGGACCCATCAAAGAATTTGGAACTGAGAGAAAAGATAGGGGAACATTTAGAAACTCAAAATTTGAACTTACTCTTTGACATAGCTGGTTTTGACATTACACTCTTGCTAAGATAAATATAACATTTTCATTCCCACTTAGTACATTCCAAGCTATCTTGTCTAGATATTTTTTCCTTGCATGTTGATATGCTGACACATTATAAAAGTATAATGCATAAATTCCATATACTGAATCAACCTAATAGGATGCAAAATTCATTTCACATGTTTTTCATCCATGGTCAAGTCCATACAGTTTGGTCGGGAATTTATATATGATCCTAACCCATATATATGGTTTTACACCAACATATCCTCTATCTTTGCTCTCAGTTCCAAATTCTTTGATGGTTCCTTTATTCCCTCTAGATCAACATTTATTTAATAATTCACCTTCAGAACCCTATATAAGCAAGCTAACGCTACCTCATTTACTAACATATAAATCCAATGTCACTATATTAATACACTCACTTCTAACACTTGTAAAAGGCACATAAGGAACCCTAAATATTACAAAGACATGTCAAAATTAATTAGGGCATCAATATATACAAGTTTGAAACTTCTTACAAGGTCAATGCATCTATCTCTCTATCAACTAACCCTCAAAAATCCCTTCTCCGAGTATTTAATCAAGATCCAAACTCAACTCAAGCATTGTCAAAGAAGTCACCAAATATAGTTGTATTCATTTAGATATCACATGCTAGGTGGATAAAAATGTGTGATTTGAGGCCTCTTCTAAGTAGTGCTAATGTCAAAAATGCATGGGGTTCCCACAACCAAACTAATGTTTGTTTTTACAGGGTTACCATCCATGAATAAGGTTTGAGATATTGTTCATAATGTTTAGATATATTTTTATCATGACCAATAACTAGGGTTTGGTAACAATAGAAACTTACAGGTAGGGGAAAATCCTAGAAATTTACAGATCCAAAATCCAAGTAGGTCAAATACCACGTAGTAGGGTCAAGACCAGCATAATCAGTCTCCCGATACAAGTGTATAGTTCTACCCCATGTTAGTTTTTATCCATAGTTCCCAGAACAAAACATCATCAGATTTATATCCCTCTTTTTAGTAGTTTACACTCCTATAACTTCTCGATCCATCTCAGTAAACAACTAAGTTCACTCATCCTCTTGTTTTCAAGTTTATATCTTGTTTTATACACTAGTTACAAGTATTAATGCATTGTTTTGATATTGCATAATTAATATTGGAAGTTAATTAAATAAAACAACCTCCTATAGCTCCACTTACATCCTTTAGTTGTACTTAATTAACTAATTCTTAGATTTCACATTATATAATAAGAGTGTAAACAATATGTTATGGTTGTATTTTTTTGTGTGTGTTTTATGCATAGTTTCCATTATGTATTGGTGTTTATATTATTACATGGTATCAATGAATACTATCAAGTATTTTTGGTTAAAATGGTAGTGGAACTTCCAAAGGAATTCATAATGATTTCAATATATTCTAGAATTCATAACTTGATTTGACACACCAAAAGGGGCATCGATCAATGGTGTAAGGTTTTACTACTTAATTTTTTGAAAGTGAATTCAAAGATACTATGTGATAAAGTCACAATTTTTGTGCATGATAACACATAAAAATCTTGAGATGTCACATTAGTATCATTTACTATATTCAAAAGCACATGTCTACCCTTGAAATTTCAAAGGCATTAGAGCTACATTAAGATAACATACAAGGATTTATTGAATCAGTTTAGAGCACAATATTATGTCCAATGACACAACTCTCGGAGTTAAAAACATGAAATTGTGATATGAGCCAACATAAATTTTATCTAATATAGTAATTATAACCTCTGAGATGACTCAATTTGAATTGAGTTGAGCTTGGGCACTATTTTTTATAGAGGATTTAGGATTAATAATAGTATCATATTTGTCATTTATAATTTTTACGTGATTCTGAGTAGGTGGGTATTATGATAAATAATCTTGTCATTACTCTTGTGTTAGGGATTACTCCCATACAATTAATATGATACCCTGATATAGTTAGTTTAATGTGATTTTTTGTTGTAAAGCTACTTTTGTAAAGACTGCAAGTTAGAAAGTAGAGATCTTAAAATCTAGAGTTTATTGAGAATATCATATATAAATATTAGGTTGCCATACAAATATTCATGAATTTAAATAAATATTTATAAGTTTCACCATTCCATTATTGTTTCAATTGGGGTGTGCATGTTTATACATTTATGCATAAGTATTTCATTGCATATTCTAAATATTGTGTGTAAAACATCCCATAACATGGACATATAACCATGACTATATCATCCAGATTAAATTAAGGGTGTTATTCCTTTTGACTTTTAAGATCTTGTTGGCATTAATTTTAACATTTACAAGTATGAACGTAAGGAAATAAAATACATATTCCAATTATATTTGGAGAGAAGGTGTATAAGATCATAATTAATTGATACCCATGCATATATTTTAACATATTTTGGTGATTAAGGTGGGTGAAAGGGGTGATATAGATTGATGCTTACAATTATTTTTCTAAATAGATGGAAAATAAAGGAAATAAAAATGTTCCTTAAGGAAGAGGTAATAGTGGGATCACATATATATTTTAAGATATGGTAGGTTTTATGAGAGAAATGAAATCTCATCTTGAATTTGTGGAAAAATACAACACAAAGGTGTTGTTTTTATAGATGATGCAAGTGATTTCAATGTTATAGAAGAAGCACTAGAAATTGAAGAAGAGTCTAAGGTAAAATTACATGAAGATAATTTTTTTAAGGTTGTCACAAGGATGATAAGTGAACCTAAGTAGAATATTTTATATTATTTTGCACCATTGAATCCTAGAGAGTTTAGAAAATGGATTGTTGAGATATATACTTATTTTGAATATAAGAAATTAGAAGATCTAAGGTGAGACAAATTCATTGAATAAAAATTAAGTGGTCATGCATATCTATGGTGGGAACATGTAAAGTCAAGATATTGTGCAAATGAAGGAAAATTATCAAAACACATAATATATTGTGGTCAATCTAAAGGTATAATTCATTCCCAAGAGTACCATATGAATCTATTTTTTAGAAGTTACAAAATCTTACAAAGAATATATGAGTGTAATTGATTACACATAAAAGTTGTACAAACTAAATATTCTATTTATACATATTAAAGAATTTTTTAATAATATTTCACATTATATGAATTATTAATACATGATAATTCAGGATGAATTAGGAATGATATGGGTACACTCTTTTGAGTAAACCTATCAATTTTCCCTAAAGTTAGAGGATATGTTATCACCTAAGTATTAAGGCACCATGCAAGTAAAAATTTAAGTTCATATGAGGTTTAGGACAAGGTAACAACAAAGGATCATCTCCACTATAAGGAGAATCAAACACATCACAGCTGATGATTGTGTTAAATGAGGCCAAGGACACTCTAGAGGTATATGATCTTATGGTCAAGTTCATGTAATGTAGATTAACTTGAACACGTGTCATGTGTAGGGAGATGTGACACATAACATTTGAGTGTCATCATGCACATTCATATGGAAGTAGAAATATGAGTGTACATATAAGACAAGAATATTAATAGAGTGTTACATAGATAAACCACACTAATGAGATTGAAATAAGGGAATCACTCACAATGAATAGGATGTTATTGAATATTTGAAATGAGAGGATGTTCCAACACAATGTATGATATTTTGGGATAATTTTTAATCTAGGGTATAAGTATTTTAAGTTAAGCATTGTCATTGGTAGTACTAACAACATTGTTTCACAAGAAATGGTGGAAAAACATAAATTGAATAGGATAGCACACCATAATCCATATAAGTATTTTGTGGTTATTTAAGGGTCATAAAATATTGTTAAGTGAACAATTATTAATGAATTTATAGATTATTTAATATAGGGATGAATTTATTCATATGGATGTTTTCCATATTTTTATTGGGATACCTTGGTATTTTTGTTGTAAGGAAAAACATAATATACATGAAAATACATATACATTCTTGGCAAAGGATGGCATGAAACACACTTTCAATCTCATGAAGGATATATGTGAAGTAGCAGAAGAAAATGCAAAGATAATTTTAATGTAAAGTAAGCAATACCCAAGTGAAATAATTATAGTTATTTTGCGCTTTAAGATAATCTTGCATAAAAGTTGGATATAAAGACTCAAGATAACAAAGTAGAAATTACAAAAGAGGTTCTTGATTTACTTAGTGAATTTATGGAAATTATTTCAAATTATATACCTAAACTTTTACCATTGATGTTTAGAATTATTCATCAAATGGATTTGAAATCCAAGGATTGATTCTACCGAATAAAACAACATATAGGTTACTACTATAATAGAATATGGAGGTAAAAATAAATCTCAATAATGTTGGATAAAATATTTATCAAATAATAATTGATTCCACGTGTTATACCATTGGTATGGGCACTAAATAAAAATGGTTAATGGATAATGTGCATAGACCTTCAAGTGATATATAAGATCACAATAAGGTGCAAATTCTCATTAACATAATCTGAATGATATAATGCATAGTTTGAGTAGTGAAAAATATTTTTTATAAGATTAATCTGAAAAGTGGTTATCAATAGATCCACACAAGAGAGGGATATGAATGGAAGATAATGTTTAAAGTGAAATAGGGATATTAAATATGGTTGATTGTGTCATTTGGTTTGACAAATACATTGAGTACTTTTACAAATTTGATGAATGAATTATTAAGGCCGTATCTAGGTAAGTTTGTGATTATTTTCTTAAAAATATCTTATTTTTAGTAGGAAAAGAGAATATCACTTGTAACATTTATGCAAGGTGTTGATAAAGTTAAAATATGAAAATTCATTCATTCATTTATAGAAGTGTAGTTTCATGAAAGAGGAATTGGTATACTTGGGATTTACAATTTCTCAAGAAGGTTTAAAAATGGTTCTTAAAGAGGTGAGAATTATTTTCAATTTTATATCACCTAAAATAACTTTTGAGGTGTGAATTTTTCATGGTCTAACAAGTTTCTATACTTTATCTAGAATTTTTGCAATAATTATAAACATTTTTCATAGGGATAACAAATAATTTCTATGGAAGATTGGAAAAAGAGCAGCTTCTTAATATAAATGTAAATTGAATAACAACCAATTTTAGAACCTAATTTTTTTCCTAAATAACTTGGTAAAAATAATTTGACATTTATATCAAGTGTTATCTCGATTTATACGTTTATTGACTAAACCTAAAGGAATTTAACTCAATGCTTACACTCTAAGTCCACGGGGTCATTAATTCATATTTAGATTAACACATCTAGAATAAATAAACCTTATAAAGAACACATAGTTAAAATCTAAAACATCCACCTCATGTTTATAATCAAATTCTATCCTAAGCCCAAATGGGTTTGCTATTCAAGGACGAGTTTGACTAAGGAATATATCTCATATTATCAAATATATCTATTCTACTTATAATGCTGACATTTTAAAATGAAAATTATACCTTATTCATCTTAGGGTCAGTTGAGTGGGATATTATACAATTCACTTATTTTTTAAAATGCACACTCGACATGTTAGGGAATCTAAGAATCCCATATCCATGAACACTCTAAGATGGAATTTAATCCCAATAATTGAAGAATATTCCCCTTGGAGAATATTTGATGTAGATAATTAATAACAAGAATATATCTAACTATTAAGGTTATTTCAAATAATCACTCAACTCCGTCTCTACATACGAGGATCCTTCTCAAGCCCAAAATGGCTTGTTTCTTTCGCAAACAAAAAGTTTGACTGATATTTTATTAAAAAAATTCACATAAGTTTCAAATCATAAAAATAATTGAAAAACCACTTGCAAAAATACATTATTATTTTACTCTCTGAATTTCAAGAACTAACTCTTAAAAACATGGGAGATACATTCACTTTACCATATAGATATTTTATCAAACAAGTTTTATGCATCCTATGTCCAGCTAGGAAAATGCGTCATAAATAAAAATACTAATCATAAAGAAAAAAATTCCAAAAACATCTACAAAATTATGTTATTCACTTATGGTACAAATTTCAAGTCATTTGGAGATAAACCCAAAAATTTATGCTAACTGGTATGAGACAGATCATTAACTTACAAATTTCATACACAAAACAAACTTCTTCATTCAAAGATGCAATTTCATAGAAACTTACATGTTCCTTCTCCTCCTTCCACAAGGATTGAATAAAAAAACTTACTCTTCCACTCCTATATTTAAATTCCATCTCATACATGCATGTAACTACCACAAGATGCTTCAAAACTATCACATTGTGACCTTTGAACTTCCCTTTTCCTTCTAGATACATAACTACCCTTTTTCACTAATTTGAGAATTTTTAATGATTCACCTACACACTTAGAACTATTCACACACCCTACCACCTAACAAGACACTTAAAAACCTTTTAAACTCCTTTAACTCACTTTACAAGCTCAACTCTCCATTTCCATCCTTTTACAAATTCAAACCTCACTTTGGAGGAAAAGTGCTTACAAAGGAAATTCAAAATTTTTACTCTTTTTCCCCTCTTACAAGGACTCATTCAAACCTCCTATGGACTATAACACATCCCAAAACCTCAAATTCATGACTATAATATATATTTACCACATGATAGTTCTTTTTCCAAGATGCTCCTGCATCATACTTCCAAGGTGGAGAAAAAAAAAATAAAATTACATACTCTCTGTTGCTTTTCTTATGTCTTTATTTTCATTGATTTCCTTTTCTCTTCTCCATTTTCTACCACTATCCTTAGGTTGCTAATATCCACCTGGGTCCCACATTGTAGTCTTTGGTCTTCCATTTTCTTTGACATTGCTTGGTTTCTTCTTAATATGCATCTTTACTTCTTATTTTCCTTATTCTCTGCTTTTCTCTTTCATCTTCATCTTCTTGGTCTTGTTCTCCAAAATAAGAACCTCTATTTGAATTTTCCTCTTGTAAGCTCTCTCAAGATACTTTTATTCAATCACCTTTATCTCTTTATCTATACAACCTTCATAAGCACAATCAAACATAGAACTAGATGAAAATTTTGGAGACCATTTGGTCTCATTCATGGTTTCGTCCATCACTTTTTACTCCTCTTCATCTTTTCTTCTTCTTCTTCGTAGTTCATTTGTACTTATTTAATTTTTGCATCTTCACTTACTATCTCAACCTTTTCCTCATCATACTTTCTTCCTTCTTCATACAAATCTTCTTCAAGAGATTTTATTTCCCTTTCTAACTGCTCTTCATTCTCATGACAAACCCGCACTCTAAGTTTTCTTCTTTTCCATCAATCTCCAATCCTTAAAAATGGCTTACAATTTGTTCTACCTTTTCTATTTCTTCTTTCTCTCTCTCATTCTCAACTTCTTAACTCATCTCTTCTTCATTTCTAGATTCTTGTTCTATTATGGAAGCTATAAACCTCTCTATTATCTCTTCTTCATCTTCTATTTGCAAGCTTTCTTCAAGAATAACTTCCTTCCTCACCTCTTCTTCCTTCTTTCTTAGCATCTTCTTATTTTCTTCTCTTAGTTTTACCTTCACCTGTATTATCTCTCTCCTTTCTAATAGTTTATTTGTGGGACATTTTATCTTCTTCCTCAATATTATACCAACCTCTTCATTTGTTTCTTCACTCATCAACACAATCAACTTTTCTACCTCTTTCTTTAACTCACTTATATCTTGCTTCCTCCAAAATTACAATTTCCTATCTCTTTATCTTTTCTTTTTCTCTCTTTCCTTTCTCTCTATCCTCTCTTTCTCTCCTTTTGTGGCTTATCATCTCTATCAATCCCTTAATCACTTCTTCTCTCTCTAACTCCATCTTCTCTCTCTCTGACAAGTTTGTTTCACTTTGCCCTTTCTCTACACCTCACCTTCACCTCACCAAGTATTTTAGTGCCTTATTTACTGTCTTCTCACTCACTTTATTCTTATCTCTTCAATTCATTTTCCACTTTCTCATTTTTTGACTCTTACCTCACAAAATCTTCATCAATCATTCACAAATAACTTGTGGTTAGCAATAACAACATGTAAACTATATAAAATACACGTTTATGATACCACATGATGTAGAGATAATTAATAAAAATAATATAAATAACTATTAAGTAGATTGAAAATAATAACTCAACTCCGTCTCTCGCATACGAGGATCCTTCCCAAGCCCAAATTGGCTTGTTTCTTACAAAAAAAGTCCAACTGAGATTTTATTAAAACATTTTTAAAAAGTGTCAAATCACAATAACATTGAAAAAAACTTGCATAATTATCTTATTATTCTACTCTCAAAATTTCAGTAACTAACTCTTCAAAACATGGGAGATACATTCACTTTACCATACAAACATTTTGTTAAACAAGTTGTGTGCATCCTCTGTCCATCTAGGAAAATGCGTCATAAATAAAAAAATATTTATCATAAATAAAAACAATTCAAAACCCATATGAAAAATGATGTTATTCTCATATGGTCCAAATTTAAATTCATTTGGATATAAAAAATTTATGCTAATTGGTATGAGACATATCATTAACTTACATATTTCATACACAAAACAAACTTCTTCATTCAAAGATGCAATTTCATACAAACTTGCATGTTCCTTCTCCTCCTTCCACAAGTATTGAATCAAAAACTAACTCTTCCACTCCTATATTCTAATTCCATATCATATATTCATGTAACTACCACAATATGCTTCAAAAATGTCACATTATGACCTTTGAACTTCCCTTTTCCTTCTAGATACATAATTGCCCTTTTTCACTAATTTGATATTTTTAATGATTCACCTACACACTTAGGACTATTCACACACCCTACCACCTAACAAGAAACATAAAAACCTTTTAAACTCCTTTAAATCACTTTACAAGATCAACTATCCATTTATGTCCTCTTACAAATTCAAACCTCACTTTGGAGGGAAAAGTGCTTACAAAGGAAATTTAATTTTTTGACTTTTTCCCCTCTTACAAGGACTCATTCAAACCTCCTATGGACTCTAACACATCCCACAACCTCAAATTCCTAACTGGAAGATAGATTTACCACATGATAGTTCTTGTGCCAAGTTTTTCCCGCATCAATATTACAAAAAGATACAAAAATATAAAAATGTTGTCCTTCACTACACTAGATCATATCCTACACCAAGATTAAATTTATGTGTCATTTCATATTTTGAAGGCATGATTAATTATTTATCCTATATCTATTTCACATTTTATAACACACCTACAAGGAGGGATAAATACACAAGTATGAGGCCTATTTGGATTAGTGTTATCTATAAATTCTCTATCAGCATGGGTATATTAAGGAAGATTGGATCAATTTTGGAATAATCCCCTTTTAGGTCACAAGAGGACAGCCATGGTTAGAACACAAGAATAATAAATTTTCAAGTATATAAGCTTAATCATATGATTCTAGATAAATATATAGAGACACAATCACATCAGGTATTAGAATTAATTTATGATTCACATCGTAGATGATAAGTTCAACAACCTTAGGATGAATTCATCAAACAAAACTATCCTTAAATCCATTTCAATCTCTCAAGATTTATATAATTCCTTATCATAATTCACAACATCATTTCCTAATTTCAGATCACTATCCTCTAACTTTATTTTTTATCACTTTCTAAGATTTGTGTTTAAGAATGATATCAATCCTTACATAACTCTACGACCTCTATATTTATTGTATTTTCCATATTTGAATTTATGGATTGGATTATTATGCATATTACAATAACTTAATTAGAGTAATCCTAGTTTTGATATTACATTTTAGTGAACTCACATTCTTTATCAATTACGACTACTTATAGATTCATCCTATCCCATAGGGTTTTAAATTTATAAATATTATTTTCAATAATATAACTATGTGCTATATTTTTAGAAAAAAACATAAGGTGTCTTAACATAGTATTCAAGACCATAACTTATCTTTTATGTATTATCCACGAGACCCATATGGAATTTAAAATGTTCCCATTAACTTCTTATCTAGATTTGGATATTAGTAACCATTTTATCTCCCTTCCCTCCTATTCGTTTGATTCTAATAATATATCCCTTAACCATCCCATATTTTTCTTAATCACATACCTAGTTAGGAGGTAATCTTAGTCACACCATGACCTAATAAACCTCCAATCAATCTTCCACCTATTTGGTAAATCCATCAAAACACTAAACCATGTATTCCTCTGCCACCTAGAACTCCTATAACATCAACTAAGTATTGTGATATTATTGATTAAATAAAAACATGCATGCCAAAATATTTGTACTCTATTTTCTCAAGTTCTCTATTTCACATAAGGATATCCCTATCAAATGCTACAAGAAGCTACCATATCAGCTAGTGTTGAACTCACCTATTTTTCATCCCTTATCAATACCTTAAAAATAATTGATCATCACATATCCTCTAATAAAGAGGAAAATAATTTGTTACTAATCATTTACCTTAACTCATTACTGCATATTTAGGTTCAATTACTTAATAAAATGATCAAATGAGCCCTTATTAATAATAGACTAGGGTTAAATATTTGTAACACCACTTTTCTATCTACAATGGGCCTTAGTACACAAATTATAACTCAAATATAATATAAAAAGGAATTATAATGTCATTTCTTCCTATCAACACCCTAAAAAATGAACCTTAATTATTTAAAGGATAAAATCAATAACAACCTTAATAGTGGTGTTTACATGATTAAATGTTCATGTGGTAAACCTTATATTGGTGAAACGGGCGATCAATTAAAACTCACATCAATGAACATAATAGAGACATTAAATATGACCATATTGAGCGTTCTACCTTAGCAGAACATTCTCTCAATACGAAGCACTCCATAAGTATGGATTCAGCTTGTGTTATCACCTCAGAAGATAACTTTGTAAAAAGGCATCTTCATGAAGCCATTGAAATCATGCACCATGATAATAACATTAATAGGGATAAGGGTTGGTTTTTATACAATACTTGGAAACCAATTATTGCTAGCCTCCCTAAATAACTTGTTTTCTTTAGTGTTTTATATTATTTTCGTGTGTAATTTGAAATTTAAAAGTTTTACTTTTGGTTTCTTTCTTATAACTCCCTTGGTTTGGTTGTTTCTCTCCCCCTTATTGTTTTCTTGTTCTTTTATTTATTAATTTTTTTCTTCTTCTTTATCCTTTTAATATTAAGCATAAATTCTAAAATAAAAATAATTTTTTCAATCTCCTTAGTTTTATAGTTTTCCTTAGTTTCAATTGTTTATAAGTTTGTTTATTACCTTTACCTTGCCGATGTTATTGATTGAAACTTCCTATTATTATTTATTAAGAAATTTATCCTCATAAATCTTATCATAGATTATTCTATTTTTTCCCTTATGATGGGCCCAAATTGTTGATCCAAAATGCTGGCTTCAATAAATTCTCACGAGTTCAATCCAAACAAAACCTACACTATGTGTCACTATGAAAATATCTCAATTCAGGAAAGTTCAGTTTTCGGGTTGGGCAGAGGAGGATAATATCACTTATGTTTCTGATGAAGGCCCTGGTGAAACCCCTTCACAGAAGGAATCCTCTCAAGAGAAAGTGGAAGGGGAAGTGCGAGCAGTGAGGATGTTGAGAGCTTAAAAGAATAGGAGTCTTCCAAGAATACTGAGGAAGCTATCCACTGTCTTCACAATCTGAAAACAGCCCAGATGGAGCTTTTCTCGCCCAAGAAACTACTGTCAAAACTCATGCCTTCATGAGAGATTTTGAGAACTACAAATTGAACAATGACATCAACAGGCACAAAATCAGTTTGCTCACCATGGATATTAAGGAGCTACAAGAAAAAGTTGATAAAATGTCTACCATCATCCTCAGTGAAAATTTCAAAAATGCAAATGCCAATAGAATGGAAATGGAGAAAGAGATGCTGAAAATGAAAGGAATCATCATGAAAATCAGAGATGCCCATGTTCTTAATGTAAAGAGTACTATCTTCCATCTCAAACTGTTGGCAGAGATGATACAGTCAATGGAATTGGCTAAAGAAAAAGAGTTGGATGGCACAGGCCCAAAGGTGGTGATCAAAGAACCCAACTACAAATACTAGAAGGAGACCATCGCAACCCTAGTCAAAGAATGGAATGGATGCATGGAGACGGTGGATGAGTTGGTTAAAGAGAAATGAAATGTTTTGGTTTAGAATTTGCTTTGCTTGTTAATTTTTTTTTGTTAGTATTACCCTTGGGACTGCTATATAATGTATATCATATATAATGGATATCTTATACTGGTTTTTTGTTTTTGATATTATGGATCATGAATGGCCCTTGAAGATAAATACTTTGGCCAATATGTAAGTAAACGATAACTCTTTGTAATGGGGTAGGGTCCCCTCAACCCTAACTTTTACCTCTAATAAAAAAATAGAAATTAAAATATAATATAATATTTAAAGGGTTTGATAATTTCTCTCCCATAATAGGCATCATCACCATAGCCATCACTTTGGGTCCTAAATATCTTCCAACATAGCTTCATGTAATTTTTTTATCTAAATTGCAATATCCTACATGGGAGACCATAAATTCTTAGTATGGGGTAATCCCTCCACACTACATTGATTCCTCAAGAATATGCATGATGGGTATCAATATTAAATCCATTCACATTATTATACTTAAAACTAATTATAGGTTATTAATTCCACTAAGAACTTTATCTAATATTATAGTATCTTGCAACCTCCTTTAAAACCACATATATCACTTATTCGAGTCCAAGAGTTAGGTATGTCTAAACACAAATCATAACTTGACACTAATGCTAGCCTTAATTCCCACGAAAATCAAGCTAAGAATAAATATATTATTATACCCAATATAATGATATTTACCCAACCAACAACTATGACGATGAAGAATGTATACCTAATGATATTGACAACACATAAGTAAAAATATAATTTTATTAAATAATAACTAGAGAATATGGAGTTGATTTGAAATGACTATAAATATATCTACTACATGATATATCCCTTAAGAAAAATATCCTGTAAGACAAGTCGTGATACTACTAGCTCTAATAGGAACATAGTTTAGGATAATCATGTTATAGAAATAACTAGGTTACAAGTTGTTTAACATCAAAAATAAATATTAAAGTGATATAAAACATGTAGTAGGGATACCAAGGGCTATTATTAATACATTAATTTCAACTCTCACACTTTGCAAATAAATCCTAGACCACACATAAATATGAAAATATATTTTATCTACCACTCAAAATCTTTCACATGTCATATTCTCTATATGTACACATCCTCGTGACCACTACAATTCATCTATTTATATGTGTCACAAAATATCTCTAATATATACTCACACACATGTCCCATATGGGACACCAATGTGTGTTATTACTATGTCATATGTTCCTTTTGGATGTAGAGATACTATTGGGCTGCACCTTGGATTTAAAAATCCCCATATGTGAGACTTACAATTACTATACCACATGAAACTAATTATATAATTTGGAAAATGTTTCACCTCATGATTCTCCCACTCATGAAATATTTAGAACACTTTGGATTCAATATATCCACCCAAGTGACATATCTGACAATGTAATTCTCTTTTGAGAAAAACCACTTGTATGTAACTTCTTGCATGCAAAATATTTTTACTATCTTACCACAAATGTAATTTTATCCTAGCACAATTATTGATCATTCGAAATCTTTTCCCTAATTGTAACACATTTTAGTGGTTTGATGTGATTTTTAGGGAACAATTATTACCCAAGACCCCATTCCACTTATTCTATTGTTATATCCTATGACCCAAATGCCTTAGTATAAACCTAAGTTGATAACTTTATTCATATCATTTTATTATGACAAAATAATAAAAATTACAATATGGAAAAATAAAAAAACTAAGACCTACATGTGACTTGCTCATTTATTTTACTTGAATTAGGTATCTTGTGGTCATTTGAGTTTAGAATTATAAACAATTTACATCCTTGAACACTTGATACTTGTATTGAAAATACAATTTTACAAATACCCTTGATTCATGGACATCATACATACACTTTCTGATTTCTTAAACCTTATACCCATGGGCTAACCCGTTACATTAAGGGAAAACCTACACTAGGGGCATCTTACATGTTTAGCCTAATTAGATCATACCTCTTACAATTTGTAGCTTATTATAACCCTATACCATGGGGGACACCTACCATATTGGGGTCATTGCTACATTGAGGGTATTTCAGTTATTGAATTTATATATATCATATCCTCAAACATGAGTCCATTTGTGATATAACACTTATATTTCCTATCTTACATGTCTTTATATCTTTTGACATGTTCTATATTTTACTTCATTTGTTGATCACATTGTTTATCTATAAATACTAATTTGACATATTTCATGTATTCTTGTTGTTGATTATTTACTTTACTACTTTTTTAATGCAAATTGTTATACTTGTTTGAATACTATTGGTGTTTGGATCTTATTTTTGGCTATTTCGTATTCACTTCATACATCACTCATGTATTTTCCAAAACTATCTTATCTATGATTTCTTCTATCTTAATTGTTATATACACTTATTTTCTATATTCATATTCATCACACATTAATATTAATTTAATCACTTTAATTAAATTAATACTCATCCTCACTTTATTCATTATTTAATTATCTTAATTAAACCAATTTCCACCTCACCTTGGTCCCCTTTTAAACAATTAACTTATACACTTTTACCTAACCACCTTACATCACACATTAATATTCACCTCATTATAAACCTATTTTTAGTATCTATCTACTCACCATAACTAACTAAGACTTAGTTTAACCCTAAAAATCAATGCCTATTATTCCTCTAACCACATTCCCACTCATTAAA
This sequence comes from Taxus wallichiana var. yunnanensis, assembly GCA_018340775.1. Classification (NCBI taxonomy): domain Eukaryota; kingdom Viridiplantae; phylum Streptophyta; class Pinopsida; order Cupressales; family Taxaceae; genus Taxus; species Taxus wallichiana. The sequence goes on along the minus strand of JADAXU010000057.1, from coordinate 12,810,539 downwards.
AGATAATGTCCATTTTGATCTATGATAAATGGACAGACCTAACCCAAATGATTGCAAGATTTGTCATTTTTAGTAAACCTAGGGAATCCCACCTTAACCAATGCCGGTCATCCCAAAACCGATGCGCGATCAACCAAAACCATCGTCGGTTACCATATAACCATTTTGGTAACCTTGTTTGAGAGGTTGGCCACATTCTCAAATTTTGGAAAAAGGGAGATCTGCATGCAAGCAAGAACCAAAGATCTTTCACACATCCAAGCAGCCATAGCTAACATCAAGACAGATCCAAGGTATCACTCTCATGGTAGCATTCTGGAAGCACCACCATGGCACCAAGCTCCATCCCACCATCAATCATCACCACCACCCAGCCATTGGACCTGCAACATCAGTAAGTGTGTTTATCACCTGTGTCATTCCATCCTTGTTTTGTTTTAAAGGTTTTTGTCATCTCTGTTATCATTTTCTATTAGCATCTCCATTCCCCCACCATTCACTTTCCTGCAAACTCAACCTTTCACCACCATACCATTTGATCATCTATACATGACCTTTATACATCTCTGAGTGTTCCTAAGATCCCCATAGACCTCACCATTCCCCTTTTTATCTTTGTCTAACCTCAGACCAATTTCCACAATCAGGTCTTATTGAGTTCCTATCATCCCGACTGTACGATGTTGGTTACCCATGACCATTGTTGGTTCTCTCTAAACCATCATCGGTTATATCTGACTAATACTAGTCTCTGTGTTTTGGCCATCCTATCAATAACATAACCTAAGAATCTTCACCCAAATAACCTAAGTGACCCAGAACCTAACCCTAACCAATACCATAGAACCCTGACCAACTACCCCACCTCCAGATCTGATCATAACCTAGCATGTTATGTTAGACTTTCTTATTGTATTTGGATGAGATACCTAAATCATATCAATTATAGTAGGATTCTATTTACTTACATTGTTTCTTACATTAAATTGTATTTAATAGTGGGTTGACTACCACTAGGAAGTATCACACTTCCTGGATCTAGCACACACTAGGTAGCCCACTGACATATATTATTTAATCCTCTTTTTGGTCTTGTTGTGTATTTCAGGTAGTTCCTCCTAGCCAAAAGGAATCTCTCACAGTCAACATTGGATCGAGAAGTCATAGCAACACACACAACCTTCAAACCAACCATCACAATAGGTATTCCTCCTTGGCCCACACCCTTATCTGTTTTCTAAAACTTAAAGAAAATGAAAATGGTGAAACATTTTGGCACGCCAGTGGGACCCTCTCTTGGGTTCATTGCATTTTCTTCATATAGGGAAAACATTTTTGTGTGTTTCTTTCATTTCAAAAATTACACATTTAATCTTCTCCCTAGTAATATTCCTTTCTTCTAATTATCTAAATGACATTTGTCATTTGGGGCTTAAAATGAACCACTTCTTCTTTCTTACATTGCATTAGTGAAAAAGCATCCCTCTTCCTATTCATCATTTGCTACATCGAATATCATATTTCGATTTGGGTATTAAAACACTTGCATTGCATTCTAATTTTGTGCATTATAGCTCACATTAAAAATGAGGGCAACCTATACATTGGAAGTCATGCCCAGTTGATGGTTGACACAATTGAACCATAGAAAGCACTTGCTTCTCTCTCTTTCTCTTTCCAAACTGCACAAAAATTTGAATATACACACCTTCTTAAATGACATCTTACCTGGAATGCATGTCAATGATCACACGATCGAGATTGACAGGTAATCCCAACTAGTTATCTCTGTCTAGTACCCCATCAGAGGAAGGACCACCCCCACCATAACATAACCTGAAACCTCACCCTCTAGATTTCCTTTTTTGTAGGATGCCTTCCCAACCAAAAACTTTGTTCTAAATTCATGTGTCAGTCATAAATAGCATAAGCTACAACAAATATAAAATTCACTTTTAGGACTGCGTGTTTTCATAGCTTTGTGCTTGACTTGTGTTTTGAGGTGAGAGGATACATTTTCTTCATCTTTATTTTTCCTTTCACACTCTACCATCATAGTTGGAGTATTCTGACTTTCTCTGAGTGTGTCAGGGCATCATCCTATCATACCCAGGCTTCTGGTTGATTCTTCATACAATCTAAATTCACAACACCTCATTTTTCTTCATTCTTCATTTTCATAGTAATCGACATCAGTCCCAAGACCATCATTGGTTTACATCTGACCGAATTGGTTTACCAAACTGACGTTAGTTCCTTGTTTTGTTGGATCAGTTTATCTAGAGAACACTCATCTCACCTTCTTTTCTATCTAAAAGTTTATGTGTGTCACCATACTCTCTATATTCTGATCATAGTCCTCTAATACAATCTCCTTGTCTAAAAATCACAATTTATACTTTATTTGCTGAAACCAATATTCTTCTTCACATGAACCGCATCGGTCATCTTGTAAACATCGGTCACACACCTTAATCGCATCGGTTCTTAAACCGGCATCGGTCACCTGTTTTGATTTTTATCAAAATATTTACCCAATTTTCCTCTCAAAATCTATTTTGTCCCATCTCTGTTGTCCCCTGTGTCATTTATAGAGTATAGTTCACCTGATTTACATTGATTCACATGGTGTTGACTCATATCCAAACTAACGCCCTCATGTTTCATGCTAGCCATCAGCCACTCCCACCTAGTCCATCACCACCATCCATTCTGTCACCTATGGATCCGACTCAACTTATCCCCATCACCACCGGTGATGAGGAGTTTGTGAGACTCCTCACCAGAATCCCACTTGCCCTCCAGTACTACCTCGCTCTCATTCTTCCACCCAAGATTCCTCAAGATAATTAATATATGGCATGCCCATATCTATCCCTCTAACTCTAGCCCCCACTTCTTATGTCATCTAGCACCAATTCAGCGCTACCATCATCCACTTTATCACCTATGTGGTGTCTCATAGCTAAATCCTACACATTATACACTCGCGACATCGACATCTCTAGTCATCGATCACACCAATGACATCGATTGTCCCTCCGATCACAACCCCTATGAACTTCCCTAGATTATAGCTCCATCTACACCCACCACTTCCCATATACCCATTGCATCACAACCACCTCCGGTGTTGGCAACTTACACCCCTTTCCAAAACCTCATCCTTTCCATCCCACAATCCTTACCCCCGATCACCACTAGAGTTATTACGACTACCCCACCCACATACACATACTACCAACAACCCCGACCTCATCTATTGCTTATACTTGGCTATGTGTTACCCACATCTATTCCTCCTACACAAGTTCTCATACTCAATGCCACCATACACCAACATACCACCACCTCATACATTCAGCATCAACCCCCTTTTTCTGTAGGGGGCACCCATTCATCCCAACCTACTAACTGACCTCATTAAAATGATGATGGAGAAAATGCAGACCTTAGAAGCATCTTTTTTGGCTCTCGTAATTCTTTAACATATGATGAAATCTATAATGATCCTATCCATCCATCTATTCCCATTCTTCCTTACCCAGTGCATTGGGAAATGCCTAAATTCAATCGCTTCAATAGTAAAGAAGACCCACAACAACACTTGCGGTCATTCAAACATGGGTGTTACCTAATCACCCATGATGACGCTTTACTCCTACAAACTTTCCCAATGTCCCTGATAGGACCAACATTAGATTGGTATAGTGGACTACCTCGACATTCCATTTATTCCTTTAATCAAGTAGCCCAAGATTTCCTAGATCATTTTTCAATCAATGTTACCAAGAAAGTCACCATGACCGATCTCTATTCAACCCGACAGTATGAAGATGAATCTATCATAGATTTCATTTCCCATTGGTGAAGTCTTATTAACCAATTGACGTTCCAACTACCTCAGACTAAACTTATTGAGTTGTTCACTAGAGCTTGTGCCAGACACATCTCACCAACTCTTGCAAGTCCAAACCTTCCAACCTTTGATGAAGCATTCACCATGGCCCGAAAACTAGAAATTCATGCCATTGAAGAAAAGAAAATCCAATTACGGAACAAGAACACCCCATTCAAATCCAATGATTCTTCTTCATCTTCAAAACCCCAAAATAACTATTCAAATCCCAAAGGATCTGCCAATGTGGTATTCCTCAAGGTGGGTCCACCTCATCCTTCTAATCAGGCTCAACCTTCTTCCAATCTTTCTCTTTTCAGGATTTTCAGCTCAGCGGTGGGAGAAACAAAAGTACACTTTAATCGGAGAGCCCTATTCTTTGGTCTTGGAAAAACTTCTTAAAGCTGGAGCCATTACACTTCCTCCCATAAAACCTCATACAAGTTTGACCCCTCTCATCCTATGCCCGCATGGTATAAAGAGCACGACTACTATAATTACCATCGTGTTAAAGGACATAGTGATGGTAACTACATAACTTTTAAAAACATTGTTCAAGAGATGATAGAAAATGGAGACCTTGTCATGTAGACAACCCAAATGCACCAAAAATCAAATTTACACATCTTCAAAAATCCATTCCCTAATCATAAACCATCATCTAATCAAAATAGTGAACCTTCATCTAACAACAACACCATCCATGAGGTTCATGTAGTTTTTGATATCATGCCAATGTTCCTCAAAACCTACCTACTTCATCTATTGAGGAAATCTTGGCACAGCTCCTCCACCCACAGAGGAGCATACCTCTTCTACTCCTCCACCCACAGAGGAGTCCCCTCTTCTACCCTTTCTCTCATGGAGGAATCCACACTTTCTACTGATGTCATGTTATCGTCTGCTTCCCAACCTTCTAAACCATCAACACTTGTTATTCTCCCATCCACAAGAGAATCATCATCACCTTCTCCTCCACCGAGAGAGAAGTCTACCTCACCCAACCTATTATCTCTCCTACCCATGGGAGATGCTTTAGACATGTCACTACCTATTGGGATAGTTCTCCCCTAGCATCCCAGAACCCTATTGACATGATCTCAGCTCTTTTACCTATAAAATCCAAGGCCAGCCAATTCCCTGTCTCATAGACATATTTTATAGGGATTTCTACCCAACCCACTCCATCATCTTCTTCAGTAATCCCATTTTCATGGTTGGTCAATCATTTGGATTACATTGATCATTCCATGCTTTGGGGATGTCTTCGGCTCCCCGTTTTGACCCAAATGCAAATGTTTCTTGAAGATACTTCCACAATCTACCCAAAGGTATTTTTGAAACCAAAACTACACTGACCATGCTAATTGAAATGAATTCCTCTTCATCATCCCTACTTCCATCCAAACTTCTACCCATCACTACAACTATTCCCAAACCTAAAAACCTACCCACACTTATCTCCCCACCCATATCTAGACCCATCACTACTTTGGGTGTTATGCTGACATCAAGCCTTACTCACCCACCTATCAGATTGGACTTAGCCACATCTTCCAAAGTCCATAGTAGCATTATCCTCCCACCTAAAAAGAAAACCCAACCCTCTAGGCCATACACTAGTCTCACCTACTACACCCTTGTCACCCTCCCCCTCCCATCCATCCTAGGGCCTCATCCATCAACCTTGACCAAACAATCTCACACCCAAATCCAGTCAAAAGCTAAACAACCTACTACTACATCATGAGCCTTTGTTACACCTCATTCACCCAAAAACCAAGCTCCCTCACCCTCACCCTGTGCACTTCTTGCCACCTATACCTCCACCAGTTACTATAACCCCAACCTTTCCTATACAACTTCAACCAATGCCACCTACCCAAACTTTACCAACCACCTCCACCACAACTCGGTTTCCCCATGGGTAACCCATCCTCTTCCACCATCTTTTTTCCTTCTTCATCATACTCCTCATGTCACCTTTACCCAAGAAGGTGCAACCCAAAGATAAGAATCCGCTACCCTCCACTAAGGTAGTCAAACCAACCAAACCTTCCATCACCAACTCTTCTACCCCACCTTTACCCAAATAGATGCCAACAAAACCTAAGACCACTCCACATACCAAACTAGTAGACCAACCCATTCCCCCTCTAAAAGCCTCTTCCTTCACAATCAACCACACCTATACCCAAACCCACACTCACCTCCCATTGCGATCCATTAGCGGGTCCTACACCAACATTTTAACCAATCTCTTAGAGACTTCCATCATCACATTACCACCACTTTGACCTTACGATCCTCTCAAACCCAAACCAAAAGGGTTTGATGAAACCAAGATTTGTGCCTATCATCATGTGCCAGGACATGATGTTGAAAATTGTAAGGCTCTGAAGACCATTCTTCTTCAACTTTGTCCTCCTAAACAAAATTTTGATGATGATGACCTTCTTGATGAGGACCATGCTCCACCATCACCTATCACCATACATCATCATCCTTTACCCATTCAACGATAACAATATCTCCCCCCACAATCATTTTTCCCACCTCCAAAATTTGAGATCAACATGGTCATATATAGAGAGTTGGCCAAACCACCACCCAAATGTCAATGCACCCTACTCATTTCACAAGGATCTTATCCACTACTAGGATTTTTCCCCTCATGTCATTATACCTTTCATGACACACCCTCTCCATCCACCTCCCCTCAATTAACATGGTTCACATTGCTACCCACACTCAGAAAGACAAAGGAAAAGAAAAAGCAATTATCCCATCAACCAACCCTATACCCACTATACCATCTACACCGCTCCCAAAATCACCATCTAAGGACCTACATACCCTATCTCTGATGGGGTCACCCATCATGCAATGATAAAAAATTACATCAGTCTCCTCTAAAGATGTCTTTGTATGATCTCATCCAGACTTCTAATCCCACAGACAAGCCCTTATCGAGGTTTTACAATCCATTGAAGTTCTACCCAATGACCCCACTAGTGGCCTCGATTATCACCCCTCACCATGTGGCCTCACTAACAAAATCAGCTCCTCCTTCTACCCCCACGACCCCTCCTCACGTCACCGCCCTCACCTTCTCTGAAGAGGAGATTATACCTCTCCAGTCAGATGACCCTGATCCGCCCTATTCATTTCTATTTATATCGATAACATACATGTACGACACATCATGATTGATGGTGGTGCTAACATTAACATCATCTCCTCCCACGCATACAATCAAATGTGTATTCCTTCTAACTATATGCATAATAACCCAATTATGCTACGCTCCTTTAATGATGCCATCACCTCCACCCTTGGCACTATTATCCTTCATGTTCACGTATAGGCCCTCGCATTGTCTTGGAACTATTCTACATCTTAGAGGGGAGTTCTAATATAACCTATTACTCGGTAGACCTTGATTTGCATCATGGGTTGTGTCCCTTCAACTTTACACCACTGTGTAAAATTTGAGCATGAAGGACATAATTACACCATCCCCACCAACCCGTCACCATTCAAGACTTATAACATGTTGTACCACCCAATGATGTACTTGTACTAGTCAAGGCATCTGTCACTACCCCCACTTCACCTTCACCCACAAGCCCATCCACCAAGGCTGCCACCACCTCTCCCACATCTAACCCTACTTATTCCTACTACCGCCACCATAACCTCTACAACTAACTCATCTACTTCCCAATCATCTAGTGAGTCATCTATCCCCACTACCCACATATCGACTACTAATCCCTTAGAAGGTGTTTTTCAACACCTCACTCTGGGGGAGTACCACCTATATAATATCGACACATTCCTCACCCCACAAGAGTATGGGAACCTGCGTCAGCACCCTAGTTATGACTACCACGTAGGTGAGGTTTTCCTTATGGTCCTCCCCACCTTCGCACTAATCTAACATATGGGGGACTTGATATTTCCACTTATTCACCCAAACCTCCATCCCAAACATGACCATTTTCATCTGACTTACACTCCCTTACTAATCACTACTTCACTCACACTTTCCTCCACCATTGCACATGGAAAGGCTTTGGCTTTGGTTTTTATGAACAGGGCCACCATATTGTCATCTCCTGTACCACCCATAAACACAATGACCATAGTGGCATTGGATTTGATGCACCACCTCCCAAGAAGGCTCGTGTCGACCTCATTAAGGAAGACAAACCTTCTCCACCTCATTCACCCACATCACCATCTTCACCCACGAGTCCATAGATCCAAATCTATTCCTCCTAACTTTTTTTTCATAAACAAAATTTCCTTGGGACCTCTAACCTATCAACGCGATGGTGAGGCTCCCTCTTCTCTCCCATTCCTATATCCTGACATGATTGATGATGATACACCTTCTATTAATGTCATTTAATGTCAAGATGATGAGTCCATCCTCACCTACCTTGGTGTGGAAGATTCTTATATTCACCAATCATTACCTTTTGAGATGCAAACCATGTTGAATGAATTAACCATCAAAATCAACATTAACACTCAGATGACCCACACATTCTAAAGATAGGCCAATCTTTAGATGCTACTGAAGTAGAAGCTTTTTCCTCTTTCCTTCGGGACCATAACAATGCTTTTTCCTAGTCCTATGCTGATATGCCCGGTATTGACCCAAAAATCATGGTCCACAATATCGTAACCATTCCTGATGCCAAACCCATCAAACAAAAGTTATGAAAATGCATCCTCACATTGCTCTTCTAGTCAAAGAAGAGCTTCAGTGCACCTTCTCTCAGTTTCCTTCATCCTACCCATTAACTATCCCCAATGGATTTATAACATCATTCTTCCTATCACAAAGGTGATAGGGGGACTCCACATTTGCATGGACTTCATGACCTCAACCTAGCTTGTCCCAAAGATGATTTTCCCCTACCAGGCATTGACCAACTAGTTGATCTCACCGCCGACATGAAATTCTATCACTCATGGATGGTTTCTCGGGTTACAATCAAATATTACTTGCTCCAGAAGATCAACACAAGACTACCTTCATCACCCCTTGGGGACCTTCTACTATTGAGTCATGCCTTTTGGCCTTAAAAATGCGGTGCTACATACCAACGAGCCATGACTTACATCTTCCATGACATCATGCATCACATATTGGAAGATTACGTAGATGATCTTCTTGCCAAATCCAAACATCGAGCCAAACACCTGACCATCCTTAAGGTCATCTTTGACCACCTCATCAAGTATTGTGTTTGTCTTCAACCAAAGAAGTGCATCTTTGTGGTACTTTTAGGAAAACTCCTTGGTTTCATCATTTCTTTACATGGCATAGAATTTGATCCTGCTAAAGTAAAGGCTATTCTAGAAATGCCTCCACCTACTAATCTCTGTCAACTTTGAAGCCTATAAGGTAAGTTGTAATCCATTCATCATTTTATCTCACTAGCTTTCCAACTACTGTCAACCATTTCATCATCTTCTCAAGAAGGACAGTTTCATTCAAATGGGATGATGAATGCCATAAAGCCTTTGAATCCTTAAAACAATACCTTCTTCAACCACTAGTGCTCATTCCTCCTAAGGATGACCAACCCTTTTACCTATATATTTCCATCCACTAACCATTCTTTAGGTTCCATGCTTGCTCATCATGATGAGAAACACAAAGAGAAAGTTTTATTACATAAGCCATACCCTTCTGGACTATGAAACTAGATACACCCACACCGAAAAAAATATGCTTAGCCTTAGTTTTCATCACCACCAAACTCTGCCATTACCTCCTCAACCACAAAAACCTTTGTTGTTACCAATACTGACCCCTTACACTATATGTATGCCAAACCCTATCAACATCAACATGTCACACATTGGATTATGCTTCTTTCTGACCTCGACCTTGAATTCATTCATCAAAATTCCATCAAGGGCCAAGCTATCATTGACCAACTAGCAGACACACCTCTTTCCAGAATCAACCCTCTAACTTTGATTTCCCAGATGAATCCATAACTACCCTCTCCTTAGATGAACCCGCTTACCAAATGACACTCTTCTTTGATGGCTCCAAGTGTTAGTGTGGAGGTGGGGCTGGTGTTATCCTCATCCCTCTTGATGGTGAACCTATGCCTTTGTCTTTCAAACTAGATTTTGATTATACAAACAATATTTCTAAATACAAAGCACTCATATTAGGTCTCCATGATGATTTATGCCTTAGATGTTAAGTCAATCAATATCTTTGGTGATTCCCATTGGTCATAAACCAAGTCAATGGTATATACCAGTGTTGTAATGAGATCCTTAAAAAGTATAAACATCACGTAGATATACTTTTGACCACCTTTGACTATTACGAACTTCAAACCACCCCATGTTCTACCAATAAATTTGTGGATACCATGGCTTGTTTGGCTTCTCAGATACCCTGCTTCCTACCGACTCTAAAATCTTTGTCATAATACAAAGGTTACAATCACCCTCTTATTTACCTCGTGAGGTCTACTCCATCGAACCGTTGCACACTGACCCACGTGACCTTTGGTATAAGCAATTTGCAAACTATCTTTCCCTTTCCATTCTACCCACCGATCTCACTTGTAATGGAAAACGTGCCTTTCTTAAAAGTGTCTCTCATTATGTCATCATGGGTGGTCTCCTTTATAAGCATGACTTTGATGGTATTCTCTTACGATGCCTTACAAGTTCTGAAATTCCCTACACCATCAAGGAAGTCCACAATGGAATTTGTGGAGGTCACTTTAGTGGTTTAGCTATCACAAAATGCATTCTTCACCTTGGCTATTATTGGCCAACCCTAAACCGCGATTGTTGTGACTATGTCAAACGTTGTGTGAAATGCCAGCAACATGCTAATCTTCATCACACACCTAGTCATGCCTTGCATAGTCACACGAGACCTTTGGCCTTTCTCTCAATGGGGCTTGGATCTTGTTGGCAAGATCAATCCCCATTCTTCACAATGCCACCAATGGATTATAACCGCTACTGAATATTATACTAAATGGGTAGAATCCATTCCCCTCATTTCTACAAAATCCGAGAAAATATGTGAATTCATCAACCATCACATCATTTTTCATTTGGTGTTCCTCACCATCTCATCACTGATAACTGAAAAAATTCAAAAATAAAACCCTACGTAAGCTATGTGACACTTTTGGCATCCAACTCAGTTTCTCATCACCTTATTACCCAAAACCATGGCCAAGTAGAATCGACCAATAAAACCTTGAAAAAATTCTTATGAAAGTAGTTGACGATACTTGCAAGGATTGGCATTCACACATTCCTTTCTCCTTGTGGGCTTATCACACTATTATTCACACTTTTACTACTGCCACACCTTTTTCTTTGGTCTATGGTACTGAGGTTGTCTTACCTCTCAAAGTCTAGATTCCATCTCTCCGCATCTCACTACAATACATGCTAAACAAAGATGAATTTCTCCAGACCTTTTAGCACAACTTGAGTTATTAGATGAACTTCATCTTAATGCTCTTGACCATCTCCAAATCTACCAAAAATTTATCAAACGTGCCTACGAAAAATGTGTCCATGAATGAACCTTTCAGGTCGGCTGACCTTTTCTGAAGGAAAATCAACATGTAACCAAAGAAGAGAAAAGTAAATGGGGAAAATTTTCTCCTAATTGGCTTGGACCCTATATTGTTACCCATGCCTATGGATCAGGTGCTTATCATTTGTCTTCACTTAAAGGTAAACCCAAACCTAATCCTCTCAATGCCTTGCATCTTTGACCATTTTATTATTGACATCAATTCCTATACCACTTTCTGTCAGTTGATCGCTCATCCCTTGAGTGTTGTTCACCTTCCATATTACCTATTTTTGAGGATCCACAACTAAACAAGAATCATGTGATTACCCATCACCTTTCAACCTCCTCTTTAATATGAGTACCACATGGCTCTACTCATAGCATGATTCTCATGGATAATTTTTCTTCTTAAATATGGAATCCCATGGTTGTTCATCACTCAAACCACCTCTTTCATAATTAACCTCTGTGTGTATGGTCTTGTCTTCTAAACAAGAACCTAATCTTCCTATATAGTCTTTCCATGACTTAAACATCCAAAAAAAAAATGGGATTCAACTCCTTGAGTCAAAATTCTAGTAAAATATGACTCCCTCAAAAAGGGACATCTCTTCACTCTATTTCACCACTATAAATAGATTGCTCTCCCTTGAAGGAAAACTATATAAAGTCATTGCAAAAATATAATAAAAATATCTAGAAGCTTCCCGCATCGATCAGCTTCATGAAGACCTCAAGGAGATAATATACTCATCCCATATAGACTTCCCACATTGATTAGTCTATTAAAAACAAAAAAAAAAAAATGAAGAAAATGATGAAATTTTCATCATGGACTTGCCTATTTTTGATCCTGGGTTTCTTGCTAAGAAAAACATGTTGTCGTACACTAAGTTACGCTAAACCACCCACTCTCACCTCATTTCCTTTTCATCCTAATTTCCTCTACTCAAGGGACTTTCCATGAACCACAACATTTCATGATCATGTGACTTTCTTCACCCTTAGAATAGTCCATTATGCAAGGCCTTTAGGGTCTTACGTTCATAAGCCCATCTAGGGTATGGTAGACTCATTAGGGTTCTTATCAATTAAGTGGCTCTTTTTCCACCTCTTACCATTCACCTTCCTCATTACTTATTGATTATCCTATACAAGACTAGATCATCGACACCTATATTTAAAACAACTCAACCATGCCTATGACCTAACTCACTCATGCCTATGACCTACATTCAACCATGCCTATAACCTGACTCCATCATGCCTATGACCTAAACTCAACCATGCCTAAAAATTCACCACCCATCCCCCTAATTTATCATATTCTTCCCTAGCTTATGGGAGAACTACATCGGCCTAAGGCCCCTTTTCTAGGGGCTATGTAGGCAACACTCTGGCCATGGGGCCCTTGAAGGTTAGCTCGGCACTCTTTACCCTAACTTATTTTCCCTAAATTTTCCTATTCACATCCTACCTTAGTTTCCATTTTATATCAACAATTGGAAATTAAACCAAACAAGCACCAATTAATAAAAATTTTACCACTTCATCAAATCATTCATTTATCATTTTTATATTTCCACCATAGAAAATATTTGGAAATTTAAACCATAACATACATGACCATCATCATTTGTCTTCCATGTTACCAAAAACTTGGAACTTAAATCAAAACCATAAACCATGACTCAACCATGCCTAATTGACTTGACTCCATCATGCCTATACCTAACTCTATCATCGCCTTTACCTGACTCCACCATGCCTAATTGATCTGACTCAACCATGCCTATGACTTGAATCCATCATGTTTATACCTTTTATCATTTCGGCCACCCATTTAACCATACCTATAAGTTCAACCTACTCCTACATCTCCTTTGTTGCATCTTAGGATTTGTTATTTTACCTACATCTTGGCCTTACCCGTGCCATGACCTATTTTCCTGAACCTCGACCTACTTGGTGTGACCATTGATCTTATGCACTCCATGTACCTTGCGATGTTGTTACCTATGTTGTTTTAGCCTACCAACCATACCTTTCCTATTGTCATGCCATTTATCCCGACCAAACCTTTTAGTGTACCGAACATACCTAAATGTTCCTGCACCTGACCTATGTTGTGTTTTCAGACCATATCCTATACCTTGGATACCTGAATCACCTCACCCTTATTTGGATAAACATATCGACCTTATATGATGTAGAGTTTACAAGCTCTTCAACCTAGTACTTGTGTTGCAATCTATAGGTGTGCATGCATTTGATTACCATTACCTATGACCCAATTTTGACCACACCTACTACCCATTACTCGAGTTGATCGTCACCCTTTCCCTCAATACTCAAACCTTCCCCACCTATCTTCCCCACCTACACATTTATCAAACCACTCACCGATTCCATATTTCACCTCATCAGTGCCTAGTTTGAGGGGGATCACCTTCACCCACACATGGGGCAATCACTTCCTATTTTTGTCAGCATCACTTACCAATACAAGCTACGCAACAAAAAAGGGGAAAAATGTAGACACCAAAATTGGGTCACACTCCCCTTGGTCCCCTTTCAAACAACTAACTTAAACACTTTTACCTAACCATGACCCTTACATCACACATTAATATTAATTTAATCACTTTAATTAAATTAATACTCATCCTCACTTTATTCATTATTTAATTATCTTAATTAAACCAATTTCCACCTCACCCCACCACCTCACCTAGACACCTCATTATAAACCTATTTTTAGTATCTATCTACTCACCATAACTAACTAAGACTTAGTTTAACCCTAAAAATCAATGCCTATTATTCCTCTAACCACTTCCTCACTCATTAAAATATAACATCCGTTTTGATCCGATAAATGGATAGACTTGGCCCAAATGATTGCAAGATCTATCATTTTTAGTAAACCTAGGGAATCCCACCTTAATCGACTCCGATCATCCCAAACCGAAGCTAGTCAACCGAAACCATCGTCGGTTACCATATTACCATTTTGGTAACATTTTTGAGAGGTTTTCCACATTCTTGAATTTTAGAGCAAAAGGAGATCTGCATGCAAGAAAGAACTAGAGCTCTTTTGCACATCCAAGTAGCCATAGCCAACATCAAGATATATCCAGAGGTATCACTCTCATGATAGCATTCCAGGAAGCACCACCGCGGCACCAAGCTCCATCCCACCGATCAATCATCACCACCACCCAACCATTGGACCTGCAACATCAGTAAGTGCATTTATCACCTATTTCATTCCATCCTTGTTTTATTTTAAAGGTTTTTGTCATCTCTATTATCATTTTCTATTAGCATCTCCATTCCCCTACCATTCACTTTCCTACAAACTCAACCTTTCACCACCATACCATTTGATCATATATACATGACCTTTATACATATCTGAGTGTTCCTAAGATCCCCACAAACCTCACCATTCCACCTTTTTAACTCTTTATAACCTAAAACCAATTTCCACAATCAAGTCTTATTGAGTTCCTATCATCCCGACCTTACTGACACCGGTTACCCATGACCGTCATCGATTCTCTCTAAACCGTCATCGGTTATATCTGACTGATACCGTTTCTCTATGTTTTGGCCATCCTATCAATAACAGAACCTAAGAATCTTCACCCAAACAACCTAAGTGACCCAGAACCCGACCCTAACTAGTACCAGAACCCTGACCAACTACCCCACCTCCAAATATGATCATAACCTAGCCTGTTATGTTAGATTTGCTTATTGTATTTGGATGAGATACCTAAATCATATCAATTACAGTAGGATTCTATTTACTTACATTGTTTCTTACATTAAATTGTATTTAATAGTGGGTTGATTGCCACCAAGGAAGTATCACACTTCCTAGATCTAGCACACGCTAGGTAGCCCACTGACATATATTATTTAATCCTCTTTTTGTGGTCTTGTTGTGTATTTCAGGTAGTTCCTCCTAGCCAAAAGGAAGCTCTCACAGTCAACATTGGATCGAGAAGTCAGAATGCATGCACAACCTTCAAACCAACCATCACAACAAGTATTCCTCCTTGCCCACACCCTTATTTGTTTCATCTAAAAACTTAAAGAAAATGGTGAAACACTATGATATACATGCACTATGTCATTATATGCTCTATGATTAATTTACATAATTCCATTTTATGCACTCTATGTTGTGAATACTCTATGCCATTATATGTTATATCCTATGTATAATTCTATGCCATTGTATGATATATGATTTGTCTATTGTATGCCATTATATGCTGTATTCTACTTTGCACTATGTCATTATATGCTCTATGATTAATTTAATCTATTCCATTATATGCTCTATAATATGTTTTATCTATGCCATTGTATACTCTATGCTCTATTTTATTTAATTCATGGTTTTCTTCACATTTTTATTACTCCGTGACATTATATGATCTATGATTTATGTGTTATATGACATTATATGATATATGATTCGTTTACTTTATGTCATTTTACACTCTATGCATTGTTTTCTCTATGTTATTGTATGATCCATGCTATATTTTCTCACATAAAATAGTTTGATATATACATTTATTCCTTACCACTTATCTACTTTCGCATGAAAACACGTGTGATTTCATCCACCTATATTGTTTCCTAGACACATTAATTGACTCACATACACACACACACAATGTTGTTTTCTCTATGTTCTTGTATGATCCATGCTCAATTTTATCACATAAAATAGTTTGATCTATGCACCGATTACTTACTATTTATCTACTTTTTGTATGAAAACACATGCGATTCCATCCACCTATATTGTTTCCTAGACACATTGATTCACACACACACACACACACACACACACACACAAAGTGCGCACACACACACACACACACACACACACGCACGCACACATGCACACACGCACACATGCACATGCACGCACACACATGCACGCACACGCACGCGCGCACACACACACACACACACACACACACACACACACACACACACACACATCTTGTGCCATATTTCTTGAGAAAAATATTACTTGAGCTAGTTTGTTTAGATACATATTACTTACAACACACATTTTTGGACACACATTACTTATGACACATGTTACTTGTGACACACATTGTTATGAAACACATTACCTACACCAATTCTTGTTTAGAACACATGTTTTTGGAAATATATTTCTCATAACACATTGTTTATGACAAATTCATTGATACATACTTGATCCACATTAAAAACTGATACATACTTGATCCACATTAAAAACTAACTATTACTATACTAGTCATGTCATATTTTCAGTTATCTTTGCTTTATGACACACCTATCATTTCATTTCATGTCATAGGTCCTAATCAATCCATTAGGTTTCGAGTCATGTGTTTACTTTCATGTTTCTCTATCATTAATTATTACACTCTTAGTCTGTTGATTCCTATGGATGATTGGATATGCTTTGATGATATACCTAACCATGAGATGACATCTATTACTCATTTATAAATTATCGTATATGATGCATATTTCTTATATCAATATGTCTAGTTTACTTTTTCTATATGGTTTACATCCTAAAGTATTTGGTTATATATTTTAGATAACTAACCCTTTCTATTTTAACATGAGCTATTATTTACATCATCCCTCATATAAAAACAGGGTCATATTATGGAATATTCTAGTATTTTACATATATTACAACCTCAAAATGACAATTCTAGAAGCATGGAAATGGAAAGTGAGTTGTTGAAAATGAAAGGTATTATTATGCAAATCAGGGATGCACATATCCTTAATGTGAAAAGTACTATTTACCATCTCAAACTGCTGGCCAAAATGATCCAGTCCATGGAGTTGGCAAAAGAAAAGGAAAAGGATGGAACAGGGCCAAAGGTGGTGATTCAAGAACTAAACTACAAGTACTGGAAGGAGACTATAGCAACACTGGTCAAAGAATGGAATGACTGTATGGAGACGGTGGAAGAACTAGTCAAAGAATAATGAAATTCAAAGGTTTTGAATCTATTGTTCGTTTACCCTTATGTTATTAGTATAATCCTTTGGACTGTTATATATTGTAAATCCTATCTAACAGATATCTTATACTGATGTCATTGTTTTTGAACTTTTGGAACATGAATGGCCTTTAAAGGTATATCCATTGGCCAATATGTAAGTATGTTATAACTCTTTATAAGGGGGTAGGGTCCCCTCAACCCTAACTTTTACCTCTAATAAAAAAAATTAGGATATATTATAATTTTGTAACAATCATTCCCACATCATTATACATATATCAAAATCCTACACAATGGTAACAATCATTCCCACATGATAAAATGGAAATAAGACGACCCAAATTATAAAATGAAAACAAGTAGGACCAAATACTAAGATGGTAACAAGTAGGCACAAATATTAAGATGCCTACTAGTATGCCCAAAATGCTAAGTTTTACATATATTTTTGTGCATTTCCTACATAAGCACATTGGTGGTAATCGGGTTTAACTGTTTCACACTTTTAAATAAGCATTTATGACTTAAATTAAAATTTAATTTTTTTGATACATCAATATTGAGAACTAATATGTGTATTTTCCATATAATTTGCATATTTCACATTTTTAGCTTTACACATATCATACCCATGAAAATTAAGGACTTTGAGAGGTTTACAATTTGTTATCCCTTTTAAGTTTAATCTAGTAATTTCATTTTTAGATTAGAATGGAGGAAATTTTAGTGCCAAAAATTATAAATAATCCTTTGACATTTACCACAATGTTATCTCATTTACACATTAATTGAATAAACTTAGAGGCATCCTATTTAATTCCATAGTTTGAGTCTAATAGGTCATGAATTTATCTTCATCTTACAAAATTTAGAATTAATGAACATTATAAATAACATATATTCAAACTCTTGGCAATTTATCTCGTGTTTCTAAAAGCATTCCATTATGAGCTTGAACGGGTCACCGTTTAAGGATAGGTTCAATTGATGAATCTATCCTAGAATGATGAATCTTTTTATTGTTCTTGAATAATCACATTTCTAAATTCACAAGTTACCATAGTTGGTTTAAGCTCATATGAGAGAAAATCATTCACCCAAGTCACCTATTTAAACACATGCACCCTAACATATTACAGGAATATATGGAGTCCATTTCCAAGCACACTTTAAGGACTTTCATGCCAATCATCAAATCATATTTCCCTTAAATTAAATTACAACAATTTATTTAAATTTAAATACATTATTCTTTACTTGCCTATATCGTTATCATGTACTAAGATTGAATTTAAGTATCATTTACAAGTATTGAAGGCCTAATTAGGGGTTTATCCTATATCATTTGTGCATGTTATCTCAAACACACTAGGAGCGGTAATTATGTGGGTTTGTGTCCTATATGGACTAGTGTTTTGGAAACAATGTTAAGTCATCATGAAGGTGTTCAGAAGCTCGAATCAATTGTGGAATAATCCAATTATAGGTTAGAGAGAAGAGAAATGGTTTTAACACAAGAAAAGATATTTTTAAGTACATAACTTCGATCACACAAATCTAGATATAAATCCCATATCCAAAGACACGATCATATCGGTGAGAAAATTAAATTATAGGTCATAGTAACAAATAATAAATGCAACAAGTCTAGGAAACACTCATTTGGTGAATTTTTACCAAGAAGGAGAACCTATCCTATAATCCATTTTAGGCTCTTAGATTTTATAAACATCCTTATGCTACTTTACATATCATCCTTACCCAATTTTAGATCATTCTCACACAACTAGAACCTATCTTGGGTGAATATGTTGTAAAACCTAACCCTAATTTTTTTACCATTTTCTAAAAGTTAGGTTTAAGTGTAAATATAATCTTTACATTATTTTAGGACTATTGAATTTAATATTATGGATTATCTTATTACACATATTTCAATATATTAACTGATTAACCCAAGTTTTTTTATTATAGGTGAAACAGGGTTGAGGGGGCTCTACCCCATACAAGTCGAGCTCTAAAAAGAGAAGCTAAAACATTACATAACATTTAAAAAGAGACAAATATAACAAGTATTACATTCGAGCTCCTCCATGAGCATATAGACTAGATTAAAACATAGAAAAAAGAGTAACAATAGAAATGATAAAACCATAGACTAACTAACAACAAAATTAAAAACAAGGCAATATAATAACCACCCCGAAAAATTTCACATTTTGGCCTTTTTCTAGACCATCCAACATTTTCTCCCATTCCTTTGACAAATACTCAATGTTGACCCCCAATAATGCCATGTCACATCTAGCAACATCCCATTTTATTTTCTTTGAATTTCCCTGCTTATCCACGAGCATGTAAGAATTTGGTCAGCTGACCAAGGGTGCAGAGATGTTACAGATTGGATTTCACAGTGACAACACTCCATTCCATATAGCTATGTAAAATATCTTTGATGTGATCCACATCATTTGAGAAGTTACTATAGTTGGCTTTCATAATTTCAAGCTCTCCCCATTACTGATTTTCGCAACATCTTCTACCTACATTTTCATTTTGTGCCAGTCATTAAAGAGGAACTGAACAGAACTCTTAGTAAGTCTCATATCACCCTTCAGCTCTTCAATATCCATAGCCATCTTGGCCAGATGATTATCCCCTTTCTCAGGACCCACTTTTCCCAAAGCTTCCATCTGCTGCTCCAATTAGACATTCACATGCACCTAATTTTCCAGCATGCTTGATTCACCTTTTGTTTTGACAGACCCACTAGGAACATGCTTCGATTTTAGCTCTCTAATATTATGAGCAACATCAATTTCCATGACATCCTTGTCATCCCCTAACAAATCTCCTTCCTCAAACTTTGTATCTTCACTAGAATCCTACTCCTCTGAGTCCAAGTCTTCTTCCTTGGCATAAACATCAAGAGATTTCATGAGGGTACCTAATTTATCAATATCAAGAGAATTTTTTTAACTAGGGCAAGGATAAAACCTTGGTGAAGGGGGACAACAACTCTATTATTTTTAAACTGGGCAATGGACACACTTAGAGAGTGGAACATAAAATATGGAAAAATGAAACTATGGCCATGGCGGAAATAATCAAGCATAGGAAGATGGTAGGCATATATACACTTATGATGGACTTTTAGGGTAAGAAATTGAATAAGGGATAAAACCACATCATCAAAAGGCCTGGGTAAAGTAGAGTAGAGAAAACCAACAAAGTGAGTGGTAAGTTTTTCATTACCTTGCAAGAATAGCTTCATCTTGTCTGTGGTTTCCTTTTTAGGCTTATAAACCTTCATACCATCAGTAGGAACACCCATCACTTTCGCTAGAGACTCCATAAAAATCTCGATATGAACACCTTTCATGTCCACAACTACCCCCTTTTTGGTCGTCTTCCAAGCTCTGACAAAGTCCTTACTTAGGTTTTCATGATGACCTTAGGAGATTTTGAGGAAAGGTGAGAAACCCTTTCTATCTAAAACTTCCATGGATTCTAGCTTAACCCCATCCAAATCAAATGATACATTCTCACAATATCACCCCCATTTGGAAATATGAGTACCAGTTCACAGAAAAACCTAACTTTAGATAATTTAGAATGATACGAACAATCCCAACAATGTTGATGTTATAATCATGAACAAAAATAAAGGCCCTTAGGTGACACAAGCGTATCCAAGCCCAAATCTTTGCATCATCCCACCATAAATTCACACGATTCAAATGTATCTTATACATTATTTCCTTCCCATACCATGACCTGTCATTATTACCTAGATGTGACATGTCCATGTTGATCTTTTTGAGGTGTTCTTGTACCTGATTAGCTAAATATTTTTCATCATGGATTAATTTCATCTCATGACAATTAACCCCATTTTAAGAAAAATATTTCGGTGTGACAGAGTTTTCTTCTCTATAGGTATGTTTAAAAGTAATAGTTTCAAACAAGTTAGACATTTCCTTTATACTAGTTATAGAGTTTTGGATAGATGTAGAAGTAGTACCTTTACCAGTAATGTTGTTAATAATGTTCAATGAGTCTCCTTCCACTTCCAATATTATAAATCTGTGTTTACAAGCTATAGAGACCCCCTAATAAATAGCTTCCACTTCAGATAACATGATTTGTTTGAATACCAAGATTGTAATGATACCCTAGAATGAATCTACCTTTAGAATCATGGAAGACCCCTCCATAACTAGCGTTTCTAGGGTTTCCTTTGGAGGCCCCATCAAAATTCAGATTTATCCATTCCTTGCTAGGTTTCACTCAACCTTGGAGCCTAGGATTGTGTGTAAGAAGGTCAATTTGAGTAGGGCATAAACCCCAATTCTTAGATAATTTATTCTCAGTTTGAAGAATAGTTTTCTTATGTGGGGCTATGTTTGAGAAGTTAGCATTAATAGCGTTAAAACAATGAGTTCCAAATTTCTTTTCCAATTCCTTCTTTCCTTTAAAAATCCACCTATTTCTCTCTTTCCATATTTCCCAAGCTATGTGCATAATAGAAAGATTCCATATATGTTTGAGTCCTTGACTCCTAAAAGGGGGGAACCATTGGGACCATAGTTCTTTAATGGAACATGGGAAACCCACTTGATTTCAAATAGGTTAAGAAGGGTGTTTCTAACCGCTATTAGAAAAGGGAAATGGAGGAATAGATGTAAAGAGTCTTCAGTATCTTTTTCACATAGAACACACCTATTCACCATATGAAAATTTCTCTTATTAAGATTCTTGACAATAAGAATTTTATCATAGAAAACCAACCACCAAAACATATTGATCTTGGGAGTAACCTCTTTGACCCACACACTTTCCCATTTGAATCTGTCAAGATCAACTTCATCAAGGAAAAAGGCATTGTAGGCACTTTGAACCGAGAAGATACCATTATCCTCTCTAGACCAATATAATCTATCATCTTCTAAACACTCTTTATTAACAATAACCCCTCTTAGTTTTTGTTAATAGAAGTGATATCATTGTTGTTATGACCATCCAATTAAATTATTTTCCATTGGCCCAAGGGTTCCTCAAAATTGAAGTAATATTTGACCTTAGTCCCATATTTAACCACAACATCCTTATAGATGTTAGGATAGATAACCTTAAGAGGTTTGTCCCCTAACCATTTATCTTCCCAAAATTAACCACTCTCTCATTTCCAATCATCCATTTACTTCCCTCGGAGACAATGAATTTAGCCCAATTTATAGATTTCCAAAAAGTAGAACCATTAAAGTTAGCATTGTTAAAGCACCATTCATTAGCTAGAAGATTTGACTAGTATTTTTGTCTTATGATTGAATTCCACACATTGTCTTCCTTAACCAATCTCCAAATCATTTTTGATAGCATAGCTTTATTCATTTTAGCCCAATCTCTAATACCAAGACCCCCCATTTTCTTAGGCTTACAAACCTTTTCCCACGCTATGAGAGGAATTCTATCTTTTTGTTTTGAACCACTCCAAAGGAATATTTTTTGATACTCTCCAATTTATTAGCAATAGTAGAAGGTAATCTATAAATAGACATAGAGTACACAGAAAAAATTTAATTGAGAATTTAAGGAGGACAATTTTACTCTGCTTGAGATAAAAGTGATACTTTCTAGCCTTCCAATTTATTAAGAATTATGTCTATCAAAAATTCCATTAAAAAATATTAGGTTTGTCAGGTTGCAATAATCATTCCCAAATATCTAGTAGGGAAAGTTTTAGTCACACAACCTAGAATACCAGCAATTTTGACGCATCTTCTTTCAGGGGTATTGATTAAAAATACCAAAATTTTACCATAATTGCTCATTTGGTCAGAAGCTTTCTCATAATCTATCATCATATGTTTAAAATATCTAGCCTCCAAGATTGTAGCCTCTCCAATTGACATAGTGTCATAAAAAAAGGTTGGTGAAAAACATTGTCACTATTAACAACAAGACAGATGCCTTTAATTCTTCCTTCCAAATTATCCTTATTAAGAGCTCTGCTGAGAGTTTCAGCCATGATTATAAATAGAAAGGGAGAGATAGGATCTCCTTGTCTTAAACCTCTAGAGCTATTAAAAAACCACAGGGAGTCCCATTGATTAGAACAAAAATTTAGTTGTGGAAATACATGTCTATATCAGAATCTTGAAGTCTTCATCAAATCCAAACTTGGTTAATACCTTAAGAAGAAAGGACCAAGAGACACAGTCATAAGCTTTCTCCATATCAAGATTAATGAACATAACTTCCTTTTTATTTTGCTTGCCATCGTGATTTGTTTTTATCCAAAGACCAAATTCTTAGTGATAGTAAGTTATATTCCCCCATTTGTGTGAAGATTCTTTTGAATAATAACAATACCATCTTGGATCTATCTTCCCATTACAAACCCTCCTTTTTATCAAAAATAATGGAAGGCAAAAGAAGTTGAATTCTTAAAGCTAGGATTTTAGAACACATTTTGTAGATACAGTTACATAGGCTAATAGGTCTAAAATTCCTAAAATCCATAGGATTATGATTTTTAGGGACTAAAGCTAGGAAGGTGATGTTTAATTCATGAAGCATATTTTTGTTCTTGAAAAACTATTGGATAGCTTTGCACATATCATCCTTGACAATATCCCAAAAATTTTGAAAAAGAAAGTCAGAAATCCATCAAGTCCCGAGCTTTGTCAGGGCTCAAATTTTTCAACATAAATTCAATTTCTTCCATTGAGGGAATATTAGTGAGCATACTATTGTCAGTCTCATTTATTAGCTGAGGAATGTAATCCAGAAAGTACTCTTCCTTATTTTTTTAGAATAACTGGCTATAGAAATAAGTCTACTAAAAAGGAGGTGGTAGAAAGTTGAATTTCCTTAGTATCAGTGAGCATCACACCATCTTCCCCTATGACACACAATATTCTATTAGTGCTTCTCCTTTTCAGGGTTGAAATGTGGAAGAATTTCATGTTTTTATCCCCTTCTCTAAGCCATTGAACCCTAGATTTATGTCTCTAGAAAGTCTCCTCTTTCAGAAGAATGTTATGGTAGTCAGACAATAATTCACTCTCTTTTTGTTGTCCTACCTGAATACAGTCATTATTCAGAGTTTCCAAAGTAGCCTAAAGGGAGGATATCTCATTTTCTAGTGACTTATTTTTCTCAAAAATGTTACCAAAACATTTTTATTCCATCCTTTCAAATTATTCTTAACATGAGAAAGTTTCTTAGCAATTCTAAACATAGTTGTTCCTTTGATTTTCACATTCCACCAATCTTTCATAAGATCAAAAATTTCCTCATTTTGTAACCACATATTCTCAAATATAAAGGGATTTATCCTCCTCTCTTTATCTTTGATTTGGAAAAGAAGCGGATTGTGGTCTGAACCAATATGAGGGAGAGAAAAGAGGAAAATTCTTTATTCAACCACCCCCATGAAGTCAGAGCCTGTCAAGTTTGACTTGAATCAATTGATCTCCTTTTCTCCTATTAGACCAGGTGAATCTGCTACCCTTCAACTCAATATCCATGAGGTTATTTTGTATAATAAAATCCTGAAGATCTTCCATACTCTTAGTTAAATCAATATTACCGCCCTTCTTTTCCCCAGGACTCATAGGGGTGTTGAAGTCACCCATAATCAGCCATTCAGTACCTTTAATAATGTTTTGAAATTTAGAGAGTTTAGCCCAAAAAAATTTTCTTTCAAATTTTTTATTTGGAGCATATATAGTAGATAGCACCCAAAATTATTTAGATTTCTTATCCTGAAATAACATAGCCATGTGATTAATTATTTTAAGAAGATTAACCCAAGTTTTGATATTACACATGTGTTGGCATTATTAAATTTTAATTAGATTGTGATGTAAATGGAACCAAAATAGGAGTTATATTGAGTCAAGAAGGAAGACCTATAAAAGTTTTAGTGAGAAAATCTATGACACAAATAAAAATATTCTAGATATGATTACGAGTTTATGCAATAGTTTAATATTTGAAGAAATAAAGGTATTACTTAGTACCCAAAGACTTTCTCTATATATGGATCACTAGGTCTTACATTTCATTACTATTTAGGGTATAATAAACTAAAGACACATAAAGTGGGCATAATTTTTGTAAATTTTGTTGGGGTGTTAATGTCAAGTGGGGATAGCCACTTAGACAGCTCATGTCTTAAAGATTATTTTTAATAATCTTAGTCGGTCTTCACAACTTTGAAAAGAGTGAAGCGGTATAACCGCTCACCCATCCTATATAAATAGGATGATCCCTCACGGGATTAGACTGCTTGGTAATCTAGCTTTTGCTAATGTTTTTCATAGACCAATTGATCTATACTTAGCTACTTATGTAAGTTGTTATATAGTGAGACAAAATTCTATTATTATTATTGTGAGATTGAGGAGTGAAGTGGAAGTGCGGGTTAAACTGATAAATTATTAATATAAGACAATTCTTTTCAAGTGGATTTTTTTCCCTACGGGTTTCTCCACTTAAATCTGGTGTCTCTTGTCTCATTTACTTTCATCTATTGATATTTGTTTTCATTCATATGTTAATCTGTTATATGCATTTGTAAAACATCTAGTTAAAATGTCTACACATTATAATCTATAATCCTCAATTGTTAATTTATGGATCTATAATTATTCAATTATATCTTCCCACATTTTTTCTAACATGGTATCAGAGCTTGTGATTATGTGTGTGTAGAGCTAGATCTGGATGTTTTCTAGCTTGCAAGAGCGAAGAAGCTTGAAGATTGTTTGATCTGCGAAACCCTAAAAATTTAGCCGACAACTTCAAGCTAAACCAGGTGCAAAGTTCTAATTTTCATCCCAAAATTACTTGGATATTGGTTGATTGACTATTTAAATCATGTTAGAGTTGTTTGTATGCTTGATCTTTTCTTCTGCATCTAGTTTCAGTCATTTACAATTTAAATCCATCGTCTACGAGCTTATTTTAAGTTTTTGTGCCATTTATATCCGTTAGGGTTATTTTTTAATTATGGACCCAAAGAGTTCCTTAGATCTAGTTAGTTTGAAGCATTTAAATCCACCATGTCTTTATAAATCTTTATTTTTCACTAGATTTACTTTTATGAAGCCTGATCTATTATTTTTTCAGCATTTGGATTCGTTTTTCCGGTTTTATGAAGTTTGGACCAATAAAATTGCTCCAAATAGCTTCACTATCCTTTTTCATGTTTGTGAAGCTGTACCCACTCTTAGAGTGCCAAGTGGCTTCAATATGACATCCTTATGTCTTTGCAAAGCTTGGGCCAATCATTTTGTGCCATATGGCTTTGCCCTGTCAATATTATTTGACTTCTTTCATTTCTGTTATATTCTTTTGACTACAAAGCTTGAGCCAATCATATTTCTCTAGCTAGCTTCACATTATCAGTTTTTGCAAAGCTTGATCCAATTAGAAGGCTCCATCTTACTTTTTGTGTCGATAATATTGTTGATCTAGTTGTCAGTCATGAAAAGTGATCTAATAAGGGCTTTACATGTGTCTTTGGATTGTCACACTTAGATTAGATGTCTTCTCATCTACAAAATTTGAGCCAATAGGATTGCTCCAAGTAGCTCCATATTTCACATTGTCAATATTTTTAACTTGCTTCTGACATATGCGAAGGAAAAACCAATAAAATTTCTCCAAGTATCTTTTATTTCACACTTGTCAGATTTGCGAAATCCGAGCCAATAGAATTGCTCCACATTTTTACATTTGTCAGTCTTTCATTTGTGGCAATTGTTATCCAATTAAAATTTTCCATCTTTTCACATTTGTCAATGTTTTTCAGTCTTGCGAAAAGTGATCCATTTAAAAGGATCCATGTGTCCTCAATTTTCTTTAGTCATTTTGGTTACATCACGAACTACGAACCAATAGTACTTGTCTTTGTCAGATTTACAAAGCGCGAATCAATTATTTTTTGACACGTATTTTAATTGTGTCAGCCTTCACAAGTTTCGGGTGTCAGTCTTTGCTTTGGCTTAGCCACTTAAATTGTGACACCTGTCTTATACCTTTTTCAGACCCAAACTTTATTTCAAGTTTGGTTTATTTCGGGAATTTAAGCCTGTTCAAATCTATCTATTTAAAGTTTGGTGAAAATATGCCAAGTGTCTTTTCTTTAGCCATTAAACTTTCGACAAGTGGCCTTGTTTGACTAAGACTTTGATTTCACATTATGTCAAAGTGTGAAAAGTGATCCAATTAAGACACGTGTATACGGTTCTATTTTTTAATTTATTGTCTTTTATTTTATTAGCTACATTGCCGAATGTGGGATAATTGAAAAGTGACACTTATATTTTTTGCTTTGTTTTCAGTCTTGTCTTATTTTTTTGACATGTGTCTATTTTGTTTATTAGCATGGACTCGAAAAAGCATTACGTTTATTTTTTGAAAGTTACGTGTCGACTTGAGGATCTATTTTTAACTTAGTTTTATTTATTAAGTAGCTCATTTTTAGCTAGCCCCACTGAGTTGCTAAATAAATTCTCAAGTTATTCTAGCCTAAATTAGTCCGAGCTCGGTTAGCTCGCTTGTAAACTCAACCCCGACTAAGCTATATCAAATTGATCTTAAATTCGACCAAATCAAGCTATTTTTTTACTAAATTTGAGTTGATTGCATTTGTATAGCTAATAAAAAGATATGTAGCTAGTTTTTTTCTCTATTTGGCTTCCTTGACTCATTTTTAGCTGAATTTGTTTCCATTGCTATCTGAGCATTAAAAATGGCTAGTTCTTTCATTTTTTGTTGGATAAGTCTTATATTTTAAATGAAATGAACTATAATATCTGGAGGGTAAGGTTAAAAGATTGTTTCATGGCTAGAAATCTCTAGGATCTTGTGATTGGTATTGAAAAACATCCCACAGGGAGACAAGCTACCCTTGAAAACCTTAGTTCCTTCTCTCAGAGATCTCAGGAAGATCTGTCCATCCTATTGCAAAGTATTAGAGATGAATTCTTAATGCATATAGGTCATATGGACTCACCTACAGATGCATGGAAGCAATTAGAGATCATGCATGAAGACAATAGGTTGTATAAAATTATTAAACTAGTTTTAGAGTTGTTTACAAAACCCATGAAGGGGGATAATAAAATTTTCAACTATTTGGCTAAAATTAAGAACATCAAATCTCAATTAGATGGATGCAACTATGAATTATTTCAAGATAATCTTCTATACCTCATAATTCATATCAATATTTTTGAACTTTCAATCAATTCCAAGTATCATAATGAGAATTATCTGTCTGATTTAGACACTTTGTCATATTTATTGATTCAAGAAGAGAGAGTCATGGAGAACTTTGATTCAAAAGAGACTGCTTCTCAAGCTTTGTTCTCACAGAGTCATAAGTCTTCTCATAATAGAAATAACAACAATCATAGTCAAAATCCTAATATTAGATCTAGATTTAAATCAAATCCTAAGACTAACTCTAAGAACAATCAAAACTTTAAAGTCAAATTTAATGGTACTTGTAATAAGTGTGGAAAATTTGGGCATAAAGAGTCTGATTGTAGGGTGAAGACTAAAAAATCAGCTAAGAATACTAAGAATAGCAAGCCTAATAACCATAAGAAAAATCAGAAGCAAACCCAAGAAAATGTGGTTGAGTAGTCTATTGCTTTGTATACTGCCCTTTCAACTTCAAATGACAATGAATGGATTCTTGACAATGGTGCCTCTAGGCACATGAATTTTACTCCTGGTATCCTCTTAGATGTAGTTAAATGTGAAGAGAATATCTATCTAGGAGATAACTCAATCATTAGATCAAAAGGTTGTGGCAATGTTAAGCTTTCAAATGGTGTAATTAGGAATGTCTTGTATGTTCCTCAATTGAAAAAGAATATTTTTCTTTCTCTTAGCTAACTAAAGAAAACTATAAATTTGTTTTACTGCAAGATAAGTGGTTTTTCAAAGATATGTTTAAAAATGTTATTGCTTCTGGCATTCAGAAAAATGGCTTGTATATATTTGATGGTTTTGTGTCTGAATATTGTTTTTCTTCCTCTTCTAGGAATGATATTCAACTTTGGCATGAAAGACTTGGTCATGTAAATTTCAAAATCCTATATGATATGTCTAGACTGAATCTTGTTGTTGGTCTTCCTAAGATAAAGACAGGTCATGAAACTTGTGAAAGTTTCCTACATGGTAAGAAACATGCTCAACCATTTCACAAACATCATGATCCAAATTCCTCTCAGTTATTAGAACTAATTCATAGTGATGTGAGAGGTCCACTTGAGGTTCCTTCTCTCAGTGGATCCTTGTATGTTGTATTTTTATTGATGATTACTCTAGAATGACTTGGTCTTATTTCATTAAGAAGAAGTTTGATGTCTTAGTTAAGTTTTAGGAATTTAAAGCTCTAGTTGAGAATTCTTCTAATCTAAAAATTAAGAGAATTAGGACTGATAATGGAGGTGAATATGTCAAAGCAAAAATTTTGATGAGTTTTGTGTGTCATGTGGGATTCAAAGAGAGTTGACTACTCCATATTCCCCTCAACAAAATGGCATTATAAAAAGAAATAATAAGACTGTCTTAGAAATGGCTAGGACTATGATTCATGATTCCAATATTCCTAAATTCTTATAGGCTGAAGCTATAAACATTGTTTTCGATATTATATATAGATTTATTTTCTAAATCTCTTCATCAAGAAACTCCTCATGAAGTTTGGACAAAGAAAAAACTAGATATTTCTCACTTAAGAATATTTAGTAGTCCTGCTTCTATCTTCATTCCAAAATCCAAAAGGAAGAATCTTGATCCAACCTCTTTTTCTTGTATTTTTGTTGGATATGGCTGTAAAACTAAAGGATTGAGAGTTTATGATCCATTCAAGCATGACATTATTGAAAAAAAAATGTTCAAGTCTTAGAAAGAACTTTCTCTAATGATCCTCATGAATCCTCCTTTGCTTCTCTAGAGATAGAGCCTAATAATTCTTCTCCCATGGAAATATAAGTTCAAGAGGCTGATCATTCTAATCTAGATATGATGGAGATTGAGGGGGATTCATCTCAAAATGTCTTACAACCTAATATTCCTAAATGGGCTCAAAGTCTTGTTCAAAACTCTCAACTTGATAATCTTAGAAATATAACTAGAATTCAACATACTTATCATGCCTTGATGACCCTCTATGAGGTAGAACCAAAATCCTTTGAAGAATCATCTCAATATGATAGATGGATTCAAGCTATGAAGGATGAATACAATTATTTAATCAAAAATGACACTTGGGAACTAGTCCCTCCTCCTTCTAAAAGAAGCATTGTAGGATCTAGGTGGCTATTCAAAATCAAATATAACTCTCTATGAGAAATTTAAAAGTTCAAGGAAAGGATGGTAGTTTATGGTTTCACTCAAAAACCTGGTATATAATATGTTGAGACCTTTTCTCCTATTACTGAGTTGAGCATTATGAGAGTTCTTCTTGCATTAGCTACCTAATATGGTTGGGAGATTCACCAAATGGATGTTAAAAATGATTTCTTAAATGGTTAATTAAAAGAATAAATCTATATGAGTCATCCTAAAGGTTTTGAAGAACCCAGTAAATAAATTTATGTTTGTAAGCTTAAAAAGTCTTTGTATGGTCTTAAGTAAGCTCCTAGAGCTTGGTATGCTAAAATTAATACGTTCTTTCAGGAACTTGGTTTTTTTCTTGTTGTTTTGATAATGATTTATTTTTAAGTTTGATAACAATCATATTATCATTATTTTTCTCTATGTTGATGATATTTTGATTACTAGCAGTGATAGAAATCTAATTTTTAGAATCAAAGAAAAGTTAAAACAACATTTTGAAATGATTGATTTAGGTTTATTAAATCATTTTCTTGGCATGATTATATTTCAAGATCATAAGTCTATTGTTACATATCAATCTCAATATGCTATGAATTTTCTTAGAAGATTTAACATGATTGATTATAAGCTGTTGTCATTCTTATTTAAGTTGGTGTTAAGTTAGACCATAAACCAGCTTGTGCTAAATTTGATCCTACTCTGTATAGGCAGCTAGTTGGTAGTCTAATTTATTTGACCATTACTAGACCTGATATTTCTTATGTAGTAGGAGTAGTTTCAATATTTATGCAAGAACCTTATGAGGTTCATTGGAAAATGACAAAGAGAATTTTGAAATATATTAAAGGAACAATCAATTATGGTATTTTTATTCTTCTTGTAATGATGCACAATTATTTGATTACTATGATTTTGATCATGTTGGTGATGTTGCAGATAGAAAGTATACTTTTGGATATCTTTTCAAGTTGGGTGCAAGTGCCATCACTTGGAGTAGTAAGAAGAAACCAAAAATGTCTATATCTTCTACTAAGGTAGAGTATAAAAGTGTTATGGAAGCTGCCAAAGAAGCTATGTGGCTGAAAAGACTGTTGGATGAGCTGCACATGGGTGTCAAAGGGAGCACTACTCTTCTATGTGACAACCAGAGTTCGGGGTTCATTTTAAGAAGCCTCTGGTAAAATGGAGGTGGAAAATCCCCGACGAATATACTTGGAACCACTTTCACGTAAAGGTGAATTTTCCAATTTTTGAGAACTAAATTTTTGCCTACTATTATTTGAAAAGTTAATATCATAATTGCATAAAGAAAATTCGAAATCTTACTCTTTATTCTTTCTCAATACATATCCATTTAAATAGGAGATGTTGTTCCTATATTTAAGGAGATATAATCTCCATAAATATCTCCACACATAACTCCTAAAACAACTCCATGCTATTATACGTGAGATTTTGTTTTCTCACAAAACTAATATTGTTAATGATTTGTTTACTCAACAACTCATAACAATATTTACTCACCCACTCATAATTACATTTACAATAATGTAATTAATTATTACAACACATATTATATTATCCTAGATAATATAATCACTTACATAATATTCTATGTTCACACTACAACATAGATATTCCTAACATTCGCCCCCTTAGTGTGAACATGGGGTAAGAGCTCCTGGAAACATCAACCTTGTCGGAGTATTCATTGCTACTGGATCTTGCTATCTGGATCTTGCTGCTAATGATCATCCTTGTCGTATGAACATCTTCATCGACTGATCACCTTCCACCGAAGTACCTTCCACCGAAGTATGGCAGTCAGAGGACCGTACGACAGTCAGAGGACCGTACGTAGATGATTTTCCCCTGTAAGCTGAGTCATGCAGTTTGCTTCTTCCACACCAAATAGACACTCAGGAACTGTTGTTAGTCTATGTGAACACATTAAAATCAAAACATGAAACTAGTTTCACCCCCTTGTGTATAAACACACCACATAACTGAAATAAAATATCACCACATCTGTCTGCGACCCCATCGTTGGTGAATGACGAGAGGACGCTGATTTTCCTCCTTCCTCCATTGCCTCCTTCCTCCAACAAGAAAAGAGTCTACCATAGGAAATCCTCATCACTAGGACATGAAAGTTCTTCATCAGTTGAGTAGACTTCCCAATCAGTTTCTACTTCAGCTAGAAGGGCTTTCTGATCTATCTTGTCATCAAGAAGATCCTGAGCTCTCTTTTTACAGTTCAGTATTACATGCCCAATCTCATTACAATAAAAGCATTTTATTTTTCCATGTGAAGGAACCTTCTTTGGTTTATGTTTTTCCTTCTTAGATGAGGAGCTCGGTTTGTTTCCTACATATAGTACTTCTTCATGTTCTTCATGATTGCTTTGTTCTAACAATGTAGAAATCACTCCTTCTAGACTAATAGTAATTTTACTCAAAGTAAATACAATATTTGAGTAACTCTTAGGCATGCTATTAAGAAGAATAGCTTTAGCATCATCATCTTTTACATGTTCTTTAATTCCAACTAGTTGATTTAGCAAAGAACGAAACTTACTTATATGATCTGCCATTTTTGAGTTCTCTTCCATTTTCAACCCGTACAAGCGTTGCTTCAATGTAGTCTTTGCCATTTCAGCTTCAGAACCAAACAATTTGTTAAGAGACTCCCAAATTTCTTTTGCAGATTTTGTGAAATCCACATGATGTAGATAGGCTTTTGATAAGCCCAGACCAATGGTACCCAATGCTCTCGATCTTTTGCATTCCATTTTGCCAATTCATTTCCTCCAAAGGTGGAGTTGAATTAGACTTCACCACATCCCATAGATCCTTTTCTATTAAATGTAATTGCATCTGTAGTTGCCATGTATGGAAATCTTGTCCTTCAAACTTTTCAATCAGATTTAGTTTCTCCATTATTTTGTACAATACTGATAAAAAATACAAAATTGAATCAAGTACTTTAAAATTTTATATTGAATACCTTTTAACCTCCAAGCAAGTCAAGAACTTGTATTAACAATTCAACATTATTGAAAATTGGAGAAAACTTTCAGTAGAAGAATTGATGTGCTTAATTTGATAGCTGCATAGTAAAATCCGTATTTCTTCCAAACTACGTTCTGGGTTCTTCTGAAATTTCTTCTGTAGTTTTTTGACCAGCACATGATTCTGCACACAAAATTATAGAAAAACCCACATCTGGAAACAAAAATATAATATATTCTTTGAGACGGATCTGATCATGAAAGCACTGAAATTTCTTGCATCAAACCTGCTCTGATACCAAATGAAAAGTTAATATCATAATTGCATAAAGAAAATTCGAAATCTTACTCTTTATTCTTGCTCAATACATATCCATTTAAATAGGAGATGTTGTTCCTATATTTAAGGAGATATAATCTCCATAAATATCTCCACACATAACTCCTAAAACAACTCCATGCTATTATACGTGAGATTTTGTTTTCTCACAAAACTAATATTGTTAATGATTTGTTTACTCAACAACTCATAACAATATTTACTCACCCACTCATAATTACATTTACAATAATGTAATTAATTATTACAACACATATTATATTATCCTAGATAATATAATCACTTACATAATATTCTATGTTCACACTACAACATAGATATTCCTAACATTATTTGAGTGAGAGAGATTGCATTGAGGGAAAAAATAATGTAGAAATTGACACATAGTTGATGCACAACAACAAAATTTGTTGTCACACAATAACAAATTTTGCTAATGTGCGTCAATAAAAATTTCGTTGCATGAAAACAAAATTTTCTGATGCACGTCAACAAACCTTGTTATCGCATGAAAACAAAGTTCATTGAAACGTGTCAACAATATTTTCTATCACACTACAACAAATTTTTTTGATATGTGTCAACAAGCTTTGCTAACGTGCAACAACAAAGCTTATTGACGTGTGTCAACAAGCTTTGTTGTAGCGCAAAAAACTTTGTTATTGCATGATGAAAAATTTTGTTGACACACATCAACAAACCTTGATGCCATACGACAACAAAGGTTATTGAAGCACATAAAAAAAAATTATGTTACACAATAGCAAATATTTTTGACACGTGACAACAAGATTTGTTGT
The DNA here is from genome assembly GCA_018340775.1 of Taxus wallichiana var. yunnanensis. NCBI lineage: Eukaryota > Viridiplantae > Streptophyta > Pinopsida > Cupressales > Taxaceae > Taxus > Taxus wallichiana. The sequence continues at coordinate 12,775,472 of JADAXU010000057.1, read as the reverse complement.
CGTGTGACAAAAAAGTTTGGAAACCCTAATTTTTTCCTATATATACCCTCCCGCTACTCATTTTTACGTTTACACTTCCCGGATCCCAAATTTTCACATTTATAGGAATCAAGCTCAGGTATAAATCAAGCTCAAGTACAATGACAACTACAAGTGCAGCCCAAGCTCAAGACCGGATCAATAGGAAAATCCAGTTAACCCATATTCCCTATCCAAGGGCAAGATACTCTACAGGAACTTGTTATGCCCCCACATTCATACAATTTTGTAGATGAACACAAAATACAAGGATTTGTTGGATGCATGTGATTTTGATGGGCTTGTTAAGATGCCCTAGTTTGAAATTGATCATGATATTATGAATTACCTTCTCTCCTTGTATAATAAAGAGGACAATCTATTTACTATTACTGTGGACGACAAATCGTATGTTTCAATTCGGTGTTGATCCAGCTGATATCCATTGGTTGACAAGCCTTCCATATAAAAATTCCCCCATTGTTACAACGAAAGCAACCCTCGTTCGAAAATGATAAGAAGTACCTCGAATCTACTTTCGGTTTCCATGTTGATTGTACGTGTAATCTGTTTTCAATTTTCATTTGATATTTTCAGTTTTTATTTTGATACAATTCAAATCAATATTAATTCCAATGACTTTTTGGCATTTGTAGCTCATGTCAATAAATCAAGACATGGTGTGGATATGCAAGGAATTGCACACCACTTTCTTGCTACTATGATTTCTTTCTTTCAATCCAGAATTTTTTTACAAGGTCAACAAATGGATATACCAAATTGGGCTATTACATACATTCTTGCAACTATCAAAAAAGCTAAAATTTGATTGGTGCACCTTTTTATCCAATAAAATAAAAACTGACATTACAAATGCATCGCTTTCGAAAAACCAGTCATTCACTCCACAAACTATCTCCTTGGCCTTTATTATGAGGCTATTTTTAATTTAAAAAACAAACCAATTCCTACTTACACGGATGACATAATGAATAATTTTTCAATTCCATTTCAAGAACAATAATTATAAAGTTTATATTTCGACATTAGACTAACATTATGTTCATATGGAATCTGATTAAATATTTCCATTTGCAGAAAATATTTTTGGAGGCCCTTCCATGAAAAAAATTGATATCAAGAGGAAGAGGCCAATAACACACCGAGGCATTAGAAAATTTGCGGTTTGAAATGGAAGTTAACTCATCTCCGAACCGCTAAGCGTTTGCATTAGTTAAACACCAAGAGACGTAATACCCTAACATTTACTATTTACAAATTCCCATTTTCTATTTTCAATTTACCATTTACCATATTGAATTGACATACAATTGATTGTTGCTGACATTGCAGGGACTTTGGACAATACACATGCTTCTCAAAGTCAACCATCTTTGCCAACTCACTCAGTTCAGTCACATGCAATTATCTCTTCTCAACAACCTACTCAGCAATCCTAGCCACACACAACTCAAACACAACCAATTACTACTCCAACACGACCACCTCAAGCACCATGACACATTACCCCTCAACAACAAGGTATGATTTTATTAATTTAGTACAAGTTTTGAATAGTTTTTCATAGTTTTTGCATAGTTTAATAGTTTTTCATATGATTTTTCTTGCACTTTTCAGTACATAGCAGTCCTTCGCATTCTGTACAAATAGTGGCACCACCACCTCCTCCACTAATACGATTCAAAATGCCAACCAGAGGTTCAGGAAAAAATAACATTGGTAAATGCATGCCAATTCCTCTAGCCCCTAGTGGGACACTAAACATTTCCTCCTCATTTTGAATTCTAACCCTCTCTCTAGCAATTCCTCAGTTTTAAATAATATAAATTTAGATGAATATTACTTGGGCATTGATAGCAATGACCCAACTGGATTTTACAATACATGTGAGATGATTCAAGGCCAATAGGTATACTTCTATTTCAATGTAATTTATTCAACTTTCATTACATTTCACTTTCAATTTATTTTATCGCAAATAGGATCAGGGCACCCAAAGAAAAAAGAGGTAGTAGTCGATGACTAACCCAAAATCCCCCATACCTCTCCAGCAACATCATCTTCTTCATATGCATATGGTGAACAATTGATACCATTTCCTTTAGAGAAATTGATTGGTTATGATTGTTAATCCCATGTATAATAGTTTATTGTACCTCATATCAGTCAGCTCATAGAATGGGAGATAAGGGAAAAATTACTAATCAATGAGATGATAAGTCATTTTGAAAATTATTGGAAAAGAGATAGTTTATATGCTACAAGATGAATCAACCTACGAAGATGGATTCCTTACTTACCCAAGTAAGAATTGGGATTGTCACGTATAACAATAATTATAAAGACGATATTTTAGATAAAGTATTAAACAAATTAGAAAATATTAGTGTTGAATCCCAAGCATATTTTAATAAATGGCATAAGGACTAGGATCTGGTGGCAATTGTAAATACCGAGAGAGATAGAGCGGTTGTAAGTATTATCACTCTAAAAAAAAAAATTATTCATTTGAAATTTTCTTATTTTAGTAATATGTATAATTGAGATCACTTTTTTTTGTGTAGTTGAAATATGAAAATTTGAAGAGTTAAGAAAAGGTATTCCAAGTTCACTTGGAAACTGTGAAGAACAATCTATCTACAGCAATGAAGATGAAAGAAAATATTGTTTTAGTTAACAAACAAAACAATACACTAAAGTAGATAATTAAAGAGAATGGATTTGACCACTGAAATTTTATTCAAAACTAAGGTAACTACAAATGCCAATTTGTTATCCCATGGAGATGCAACAAAGTAATAATAGAGAATCGTAAAGAATCTAGACAGTGTTGTGGAAGATTTTATTAGTCATGTGATTATTCAAGCCATTGGGGTAAGGGGTACATGAGGGGAGGCCATTAAGGAAAGGAGTGTAGGACTAGAAGCCACTGGGGAAAGGGGTAAACAAAATTGAGGGTTGAAATTTTTCATGATTTAGGGTTCAAATATTGAGACTTTAAATTTAAAAATTTGAAATACTTTATAATCTGGATTTGAAAATTTGAAACTTGAGTGTGATGGTCATGTCGTTTGAAAATTTGAAATACTTTATAATCTAGAATTTTATATCTTGTTATACAATATATATATATATATAATATTATATATATATATAATTTCTAGATTGTATATGGTGTTTATGTTTCATTTGAATGTGATGGCGTTATGATAATGGTTAATTATTTGTTTTAATAAAATATGGAATGTGGTATGACAGAGACATCTTAATACTAATAGAGTTAAATATTCTTCTCTCTACTTCTAAAATTCAAACTTTGTATCAGGTTTCTTCATATTTAAACCTTCTCATAATCTTCTCTCTACTTGTAATGATGATTACATTAGATGTGGATGATGACATTAGAATAGAATCATAGATATGGATTATGATGAATTGTATGTCTCGAAATATTCTCTCTACTTGTAATGGTGATTGCATTAGATGTGGATGATGACATTAGAATAGAATCATAGATATGGATTATGATGAATTTTATGTCTCGGAATATTCTCTCTACCTGTAATGATTATTACATTAGATGTGGATAATGACATTGGAATAGAATCATAGATAAGGATTATGATGAATTGTATGTCTCATAATATTCTCTCTACTTGTAATGATGATTGCATTAGATGTGGATGATGACATTAGAATAGAATCATAGATATGGATTATGATGAATTGTATGTCTCAAAATATTCTCTCTACTTGTAATGATGATTGCATTAGATGTGGATGATGACATTAGAATAGAATCATAGATATGGATTATGATGAATTGTATGTCTCGAATATTCTCTCTACTTATAATGATGACTACATTAGATGTGGATGATGACATTAGAATAGAATCATATATATGGATTATGATGAATTGTATGTCTCGTAATATTCTCTCTAATTGGAGTGATGATTGCATTAGATGTGGATGATGACATTAGAATATAATCATAGATATGGATTATGATGAATTGTATGTCTTAGAATATTCTCTCTACTTGTAATGATGATTGCATTAGATGTGGATGATGACATTAGAATAGAATCATAGATATGGATTATGATTAATTTTATGTCTCAGAATATTCTCTCTACTTGTAATGATGATTACATTAGATGTGGATGATGACATTAGAATAGAATCTTAGATATGGATTATGATGAATCGTATGTCCCAGAATATTCTCTCTACTTGTAATGATGATTGCATTAGATGTGGATGATGACATTAGAATAGAATCATAGATATGGATTATGATGAATTGTATGTGGACGTAGATTTAGCTTCAAGACACAAAGACATTTAAACCTTCTCAAAATATTCCTTCTCTCTACTTGTAATGATATGATGACATTAGAATGGATATAGATGATGATGAATGATGTTAATGGATAATTGTTTTAAGAAAAATTGGAATGTGTTAGGAAAGACATCTTCTCTATACTTGTAAAATTTGAACTCTATATCAGGTTTCTGCACATTTAAAACTTCTCAAAATATTCTTATCTCTACTTATAATGAATAAATGATATGATTACATTGGATGTGGATGGTGAAAGTAAAATAGATATGGATGATGATGAATTATGTGGACATAGATTTAGCTTCAAGAACGATCATGGATGATGATAATGGATAATTGTTTTAAGAAAATTTGGAATGTCTTAGGACAGAGACATCTTAATACAATAAAATATTCTTCTCTCTACTTGTAAAATTAGAACTCTATATCAGGTTTCTTCACATTTAAACCTTCTCAAAATCTTCTTCTCTCTACTTGTAATGAATCAATGATATGATGACATTAGATGTGGATGATGACATTAAAATAGATATGGATGATGATGAATTGTATGTGGATGTAGATTTAGCTTCAAGCACGATCGAGGATGATGAATTGTATAATGGATAATTGTTTTAAGAAAATTTGGAATGTGTTATGATAGAAACATCTTAATATGGAAAAATCTTCCTCTCTACTTGTAAAATTCGAATGTGTGATTTTATCCCACAAAGTTTAAACACTTTATCAAAGCATTTTACAAATACAAAAATAAATTAAACATAATTGTAAAAACTCAAGCAATGTCATATGATAGGGTTTAAGTTACATCTTATCTTTTAGATGGCTATGACAAAGAATATAAAAGGAAAATGAGAAATCATCCTTCATAGTGTGCTAGAAGATCTTCAATTCAAGAAAACTCAACATGAGAAATGGATTAGTATATAAATGGGTGAGTTTCCTGACATTTTCAATCCTAAGAAGTGAGAGCTTCCTCGGATGGATGTCAACCCATGTTTTCAAGAAAAAAATATGAAATAATGATTGAGTGGATTAAGGAAGAAACATAAAGATTAAAGAAAATGCAAATGATAACCTATACATGTCTGGATAGTAGAAGTATAGAAGTCTGGAAGAGTATAACAGTGGAAGAATATGTAGATCTGAACTCTGAAGGCCTTGCAAATTAGTATTCGACAAATGCATGTAACAAATAGATTTTTAAAACAAAATTTGGTATTTGAAAAATCCAAAATAGTAATTATATAAAATATATTTTTATAAATAATTGTATTTAAATAAATTTAAATAAATAAACTCCGTAAGATTTTGAATGATAACAAAATCTCAAACAAAATATGATTAAAAACCTCCTCAGTTAATATTTGCATCTGTAGAGTTAATATAAAATCGAATAAATAACCATAATTAAAATGTAAGGTGATAAAAAATAAAAGTAAGGTCAAGGAGATACCTATTTAAAGTTGAAATAATCCATTATCAATATCTTCTTCAAAGTCAATGTTCTCTTTTGTAGAGTGTGACGATGCACCAATTACATTCTCATCATTAGGAATAGTTGTACTTGTAGCTATATTATTTACACCTCTTCTTTTGGAAAAGGAATTATAATGAACAATTGCTCTGTCGAAAGGAAAGGTTTCCATGGAGTAGCAAGAAACATAACATCTCATGCAACTTTTCAAAATTTATCCAACTTGTTTCTCAGTTTTGATTTTATAAATGATAAAGCACTGAAAACCCTTTTTTCCTCCACAAACCCCAAAATCATTGTTTGGCATAACTCATATAATCTGAAATATTCACTAATGTCTTCTTGTAAGACAATACTTTGATATATTCCTCGCTAGAGCCTTGTAATAACACCACTCTCAGAAGGTTTGTCTAAATTTTTATATTGGTTCCTCATTGTTGTTGCAAAATTTGTTGATTGAGACTTTAATAAATCAACATTTAGTATACCTTTAATTTCCATACCCTTAACCTCTGAAGTCTTTGTGAAATGTTCCATTATTGTACCCATGGATTTATGGAAATGATATCTTACAAAGTCTGCACGAGCACCTTCAGTATTCCAAAAATTAGGATTCATCACACCCATTGCTTCAAGAATTTTATCTTTGGAGAAACGCTATCTAATTTGAACATTGAGTTTTCTCCAAGGTGTGGGACCTTGCAAGGTGAGAAAACTCTCTAGATTGAAGTTGGTTCTTACTCCTCTGTTTAGGTGTATGCATGAATTTGTAGAGGTTCAATACTAATTCCTACTCTAAATTCCAAGGAGACAGAGTTGAAGATGCAAGAAAGGGGAAACAAAACTAAGCTAAAATGGTGATACACCAAAGGAGTGATGAACTTTTGTTTTGCAAATAAACACAGATCATAAGAATGTAGCACAAACATGCACATATTGCTAGAATATAATGAAAGATCAGAAGACAATGATAAACACATGAGAGGATTGGAAAATCAATCACAGAACATACATTATCATTCCCAAGTTTAATACAATGCATTACAATGGAAAGGAGGAAAAATATGTGTTGCAACCTATATGAGAGGTCTGAAACTCTACAAATCTACTACTTAAGGAAGAAAAGAGAGCTTGCAAGAGAAAAATGTCCAACATTACAATAGATTACATCCTTTGCATTTATAGCTAAAGAAAAGAGAGGGAAAATAGAGGAGGAAGCAAATCTGATCCTTTTTCTCAACCACCCACCATTAACCCTTTCAAATCAGCCTGTAATCCATCAAATCGAGCTCCTCTGCTTCTATTTTGATGTGTTGGAGAGAAAAATGATGAATTTGGTGAAACACAGCTCTCAAAGCAATCTGATCTCACATTTATGGCATGAGAAGACATTTTTAGGGTTTTCCTCCATCAAAACGAGTTGATTCTTCATCCTTGGCATGTGTGGGAGAAAGCAATCATGGTGGTTTTGAGCAAAAAACAACTCATTTGAAGCAATCTGAGTTCACATTAAAGGCATGAAAGACGTTTTTACATTTTCTCCATCAAAACCTACAAAAAATGATGTTTTTATTCCTCCAATGCATAGAGGGGCTCGAGACCTTTCCAAAAAGTCTGATTTTGTTCAAATCTGATCTCTGGATCGAAAGATATGCCCATCTAAAGATTTAGGGAAAAATTAGGGCAAAAAGTTTGGGCACAAATTTTGAGGCACAAATTAGGGCACACTTGGCGGAAAAATCAGATTTTGAAAATGGGTCCACGGGTCAAAATTTACTTTTTGCACTTTTGGAAAATTTTCCAAAAAATCCCCACGCCTCCACCACTCCGAGACACATGTGGCACCTCCTGGTTCATTGATGGAATCACGGGCTCAAACTGTCCTTTTTCTTTTTAAATTTTCATTGGGAAAATTTCCCAAAATTTCCCCGTGCCCCACTCTCTCTTCGAAGTGACACATGTGTCGACTCTTGTTTGCTTGGGGGGCGGGGATTTTGCATCATTTTCCTTTGTGCCTCTATCACTTTGGAAAAAAAAACCAAAATTCCTCCGCACCTCCATTCCTGCCACAAATAGGGACACGTGGCAGCTTCAAAAATGATCCATGGGCTTTTGGGCTGAAATTTGACTTTGGGCATTTAACCCCCAAAGGGCTAAATGCCAAGTTTTCCTCCACGGGCCCATGCCAGCCCATTTCCTTCCTTCATCGGGCCGATGGGCCAAAATTTTCCTTTGCACCTTTGACCAAAGTGCCAAAACTTAAACTTCCCCGACGTCCGCCACTCCATCCCTACCACGTGGCACCTTCTCATTGGCCACGGGCCTGTCTAGGGAAAATTTCCCCAAAAAAATCCACCGAGCCATAACTCAAAAATTACAAGGAGTTAGGAGGAAAATTTTACCTTTCTGGAAAGGTAAGAAAATTCTCTATCTGATGGAATCATACCCAAAAAAATTTGAGTCCCTAAAGTGTGCAAAAATTTCATTTTAAGTACCAGCAAAGGAGAAGGAGGAGGAGTTAGCCAAAAATAAGCATGGGCTTATTTTGGATAACACTTTTGTGACTCAGAGGGGTCATCTTCCTACTAGATGAAGTGACCAGCTACCTTGAAGCAATCATTGGGCATGGAGTCATGAACTTAACTGCTTGTTACTCTCAATTCATTAGAAAATCTCTAAGATGAAGATTGTGAGAGTAGAAAAATCACTTTGACCTGGAACATGATCTGCAAAAGATGCATCCTTGGGGCAACAAAACTGTGCCAAAGCACTTAGGGAAATGTAAATCTAAGCTACAACAAAACAATGTGCATAAGCACTTGGAGGAATGAAAAATCTAAGCTAATATGTACAAGGTGAGAAGTTTCCTTCTAGTAGCAATGCTTTAGATGGATTCCATTAACTAGAATCTGCAGTTCCTCACCATCCAATGTAGACAATTGGAAGGCATTGTTGTTTTTTGCATTTTGTGACCATGTAGGGGCCACTCCAAATGGCATCAAATTTTGAATGCCTCCTGGCTTTGCTCTGGTCTACATCCCATTTCAACACTAAATCTCCAACTTGGAAAGTTCTAGCCTTAGCTTTCTTATCAAAGCTTCTCTTGATCAATGCTTGGTCCTTTTCCATTGTTTGGGCTGCATGCTCTCTATTTCTTGGAGTTCCATCAATTTTGCATATCTAACCTCCATGGGCTCAAACTCCAACAATTCCAATTGCTTCATGAGTTCCAATGTTGGCAACTCAAGTGACATAGGCAAGACTACCTCTCTCCCATAAACAAGTCTAAATGGAGAGTTACCTGTGGATCTCTTGGGAGTTATCCTATCAGCCCATAGAGCTGATTTGAGCTTAGTGTGCCAAGTCCTCTGATTTTCATCAAGAGTCCTCTTGATGATCCTTAATAGATTCTTGTTTGTGGACTCAACTTGGCCATTACCTTGAGGGTAATAATTTGATGAAGTGCTCAAATAGATCCCATTTCTAACAGCCCATTCAGTTACCTTTGATCCTATGAATGCCAATGCATTATCTGATATTATAGTGGCAGGTATACCAAATCTAGTTGTTATCCCCTCATAGAAGTCTAGAATGTTGGATTCATTTGCCTCTTTGAGTGCCACCACCTCAGTCCATTTGGTGAAGTAGTCTGTTCTTTGTTAGAATCCATTTGTGCCCTTGGTTTGAGTTTGGATTAATGACTCCAATGAAGTCCAAACCCCATTGCATGAATGGCTGGTCAACTGAGATTGGGTGCAATGGAAGTGTTGCTTAACCTCTCTTTGCCTGAAGAATGCACAATTCTTGCACCTCTTGATCCATGCATAACAATCACTAAACACTTTGGGCCAATAATAACCAGCCTTCATGATCTTGAGAGCTGTCACTCTTGGAGAAAAGTGACCCCCAGCTGATCCATTATGGAACTCTTCTAACATTTTCTCAATCTGATTTGTCCCAATGCACCTCAACAACACTCCATTGATATCTTTTTTGAACAAGACACCATCAATAAGTGCATATGGAATAGCCTACAATATGAAGTGTCTTCTTTTGGCTTTGTTCATCTCTGAGGGCATAGGCCTATTTTTGTAAGAAGTGCATTATGTCTTGGGTCCAGCAAGGAGTGAGCACACCACCATTTTCTTCTTGAACATCTCTTTGTTCTTGGCTCTGACATCAAAACAACATTCTTCTCTTTGCTTGCTTCAATTGGTTGACTCAAGGCCAATTTCTCACACAATCCCTTTCCTCAGACCAGCTTGGTGACTTTGATCTCAATGTCATACTCCATGACACAGTAATCCACCCTGCACATTTTTCATTTAGATCTTTGTTGAGGAGGAAGTCTTTAACTCCCACATGAGAAACCAGTAGTTGAACCTTGTTGTTTGAAACTAGATGCTTAAATTTCTTCAAGCTCCTAATCACTACAAGAACATGCTTCTCAATGAAGGAATACCTTACTTCATAGTCCTCCAAGCTTTGGCTAAAGAAGGCAATTGGCTGCTCTACATTTTCTTTGTTCTATTGTACTAAAATTGCAGAAATTGTATCACCACCACCAAATGCATAAAGGATGAAGTCTTTGGAGAAATCTGGGTTAATGAGAGTTGGAGCCCGAGATAGCTTCTTTGATTGCCTCAAAACTTTCCTTACCTTCAGCTATCCATTTGAAAGCCATACTTTTCTTCAACATCATAGTTATTGGCTTGACAAGGGCTGCAAAGTTTGGAACAAACCTTCAAACAAAATTGATTCTTCCCAAGAAACTTTGAAGAGCCTTCTTATGACTTGGCAATGGCAGTGCTCTTATTGCTTCAACCCTCTCTGGATCAATTGCTAACCCTTCTTTGGAAACAATGTGGCCTAGGAGCTTTCCTTCATGAGCTAGGAATATGCATTTTTGGGATTCAAGGATACCCCAAATCTTCTACATCTTTGGAACACTTGTCTCAAATGAAAGAGATGGTTTGCTGTACTTTTAGAAAATATAGTAATATCATCTAGGTATATCAGCACTATTTGTTGATCAATCCCTTGAATGCCATATCCATTTCCCTTTGGAAAGTAGCTCCGGTGTTAGACAACCCAAATGGCATTTTTCTATATGCATAGGTTCCCCATTTGGTGGTGAAGGTTGTTTTGAACTGATCATCTTCCTTTACCATGATCTGATTATACCCTGAATAACCATCTAGCAATGAAAACCTCTCAGAGCCAGCAACAACTTGCAAAATCTGCTCCATAGAAGGAAGTGGGTAGTGATCCTTGAGGGATGATCTGTTCAAATCTCTAAAGTCTACACACAACCTGATTTCCCCACTCTTCTTTCTAACTGGAACCAAGTTTGCAACCCATCTTGAATGCTTGATGGGGAATATGATACTTTCTTCTATTAACTTATTCAATTCCTTCTTCATGAGAGGCTCAATGTGTGGATTGACCGGTCTTTATTTTTTCCTGATGGGCTTAGCACTTGGATCTAGTTCAATTGTGTGTTGAGCTAGCTTGGGATTGAAACCTCTCAAGTCTTCATAGCTCCAAGAAAATACATCCAGGAACTCTTGGAAAAGTTGCATGAATTCATACCTTTCTTGCTCGGTTGCCACTTTACCAATTTGAAGTGACTTGCCTTCTCCAACTAAGATGGGCTCTGAATCCTCTCCCTTGACTTGGATGTTTTCTTTCTCCTTCCTAAATTGATCATTAGGATTGAATATAGACTCTAAAGTCACAAGTCCTTTTGGTAGTTTGTTGGTTCTCAGCTGTACCACTTGATCACCATACTGCTGTCCCAACTTTTCCTAATTTTTGGCTGAGAACTCAACTTCCTCTTGCAAGAAATTGATGATTTGTTGGTCACTCTCAAACACTTGCCAACTTGCATTATTTTCTAGCACTGATGGCCTCACAATCACATGGATGTTTGGCTGCATTTTATCTCTTTTGATACTCTCCACAACATCAAAAGTTGCTCCAACTGCTGCAAGCCTATCAATAGCTTGGTTCTCTTTCCTAGGGATGGAGTTGATGCCAAAACCCTCAAAATCCTCAATGAGATCCCACACCCTATTCCTATAACTTTTGAGCAAGTCATTCTTGGCAGCATGTTGTCCTTTAACTTGATTAACAATCAGCTCACTATCACCAAAGACTTGTAAGTTTTTGATGCCTCTCTTCCTTGACCAATGCAATCCATGTATCAAAGCTTCATATTCAACAGTGTTGTTAGAACATGCAAAATGAAATCTAAAAGCTGAATAATACTTAATGCCTTGAGGTGAAACAAGCATAGCTCCTCCTCCTTGCACCTTGTCTACTTCTTGATCCATCAAAGAACAACTGCCATACCTCATTGTCATCTCTATGGTCTGGCTTGGTGATGCTAGGAAGAGGTTGATTTTCTTCATGCATGTAATAGACTCCTAGTTCAGATTCCTCCATTTCCTTGTAGGGATCAAAAGCATGTACCTTGCTTTCCCATTCATCAAGAGTCAAATCTAGAATGTTTCCAACTTTGGTGTCAGCTTCATGTGTGCTTGGATAATCCTCTTGATCAAATGTTGAACAGTTGGCATTGATTGGGCTTGGAGTATGAGGCTCTATGTGAAAGTTTGCAATAGGTTCGACCTGATTGTGGCCTTGGCTCCATACCTTGTCCTAAACAACATGTGTGACCAATCAATAGATAGGTAGCCTCCAATTCTAGCTGTGAAATCCCTTAACAAACATAAGGCAAAGAGTGGTGGCAAATCTATCACTGACACATCTTGCAAAATAGTGACATTGGGGCATGCATGCAAAGTAAGGCTCAAATATTTAATTACCCCAACTATTGTTACTATGTTGTCCCATCTAATTACACCACCCCCTTGGATATGACTTCATATTGAAGGCCCAGATGATCAGCTATTTTCTTGGGCATCACGGAACTACTTGCCCCAGAATCAATCATACAATTATGTACTAGTTTATCCCCAATGATTAATGAAACATAGAATGGAGGGGGCTTCAAATTTTTACCTTGTTGTCCTCCATGATTTCCCTCAGGCTGAGTGGCATTTGTGAGTACCTTCTCTTGCATATGAGCTAGCTGATTTGAGGTTGACCAATTCTTCATGGCAGCTTGTAATAGATCCCTTTGTCCTGGGATGGATAGTGACTCCCACATAGATATGTTCACATTGGTCTTCTTCATTTGTTCAATGATGTTAAATGGGGATGAACCATCTTTTTTTTTCCCTTTAGTCTACACATTCTTTTCTTGTACATGGGCTACAACAATGGCATTTGAGCTGGTCTAGAAGGTGGCTTGGGCTGTCCTTGCACATTTGGAACTACATTTTTCTTGCCAACACCTTGTGGAGTGATGGAAGGTTGTGAATCACTTGGACCTGATGACTTCCCTTCACCAATATTCCTCTTCTTTGACCATGTGTTAGCTTGCTTTACACTCTGAGAAGGTGTTTGATTCACACCACAAAAATCTTCAGCCTACCAATTCACAAGTGTAGTCTCATTTGGAGTTGTATCTTGTTGAGATGTCCCTTGTTGTTGGTTTGTTTCTCCACTTGCTTCACTCTCCACACCAGTTTTGTCACCATCAAAGCTTGGTTCAAAGCACCATTGAAGCACATAGATTGGTTGTGAGGTTCATTACATGGGAAACACCAATCATACTCTTGAGCTATATTATTTTACACTGGCACTAAGGCTTTAGAGGTAGATGCAACATGGGGGTTATAGGGCTGAAATGGTCTATTGGTAGGAGGCCTTACTTGATTTTGATTTGCAGCTGGGTTGGGTGGCCTATTAGGCTGATATGGTTGTCTATTAGGCTGAGTTTGAGGCTGATAAGAAGGCCTAAAACTTTGAGCTTGTTGTCTCTTGAGTGTAACCAGCTCATTGCCCAAATTTTGCAATTGTTTCATAACTTCTTGGAGCTCATTTGAGGCACTAGAGGATGAAGTAGAAGTTTCATTTGAACTCTGGTTTCTAGGAGTGGGAATAGGAGCTAAAGTAGGTGTTTGACTAGTACTTGGGCTTCCCAACTCTAGATATAAGGGCATAGGAGGCCTAGGTGCAAGTTTACCAGCTTGGATCAAACAATTCTCAGCCCTAATGGTGATGTTGTAAGCTGCAGGTAGAGTTACCTCCCATGGATTGGATCAACATAGAAATGTCAGAATTTAAAGCCTTGAGAAAGTATAAGAAAGCACCTTGAGTTGTTGGCCTCACTTGCCAATGGGATTCTATCCCATGTTCTTTGAAATCTGAAATTGAAGTCTGTTAGCTACTCATTGGGAGCTCTCTTGATAGTTGTCAGTTGCTCCAATAGAGACAAGTTGTCCCCTTTCTCTCCAAATTGGTTATGGAGAGTTATGCACAACTAGTTCCAATTTGGATAGAGCCTACCTCAAGGCTCCTGAACCATTGCAAGGCTTTCCCTTTGAATGAAGATGCCAACAATTTGACAACAATATCCATCTCAACAATCTCATGGATTGCACAAACATTAGCAATGTCTTGGACATGATCACCAAGAGTGGTCTGATTTTCTCTAGTAAAGTATGGAATGTTCTTCAATGCTGCAATTGGAACTGGGTTTTGTGGATTGAGAGCAAGTGGGCTACTACTAGTAAAGTTGACATAAGGATTGGGTTGTGCCATTATGATTGGCTTGAGAACCCTTGTTGATTGGATGAAAGGTCTACCAGGTGGAGGAGTTGATAGAGTTCTGTTTGGTGGAGATGGAGACCTTTGAATCCTTCTTCCCCTTTCTCTTCTTTCTAGGGATAATTGTAGATACTCAGACAATCCTTCTTCTCTAGTCCTTGACCTTGTTTGGATCCTTCTCATGAATCTTCAAGCTTGGACTACTTGAAACCAGTTGATTCTATCCTTTTGGAGTCACCAGATGTGCAAATCAAGGCTCTTTCAAGCAAGAAACTTACAAAATTACACATCAACTTTGTTGTAATGAAGATGAAGACCTCTAAGGTCCCACCATGCCAAAAACTATTAGTGCAAATCTACAGCACCCCAAAATGACCTTCAGATCTGTAGTCTAGAATTGGGTCATTTAGTGTGATTGCACAACATTGAGTTTTCTCCAAGGTGTGGGACCTTGCAAGGTGAGAAAACTCTCCAGATTGAAGCTGGTTCTTACTCCTCTATTTAGGTGTATGCATGAATTTGCAGAGGTTCAATACTAATTCCTACTCTAAATTCCAAGGAGACAGAGTTGAAGATGCAAGAAAGGGGAAACAAAACTAAGCTAAAATGGTGATACACCAAAGGAGTGATGAACTTCTATTTTGCAAATAAACACAGATCATAAGAATGTAGCACAGAACATGCATAATTTGCTAGAATATAATGAAAGATCAGAAGACAATGATAAACACATGAGAGGATTGGAAAATCAATCACAGAACATACATTATCATTCCCAAGTTTAATACAATGCATTACAATGGCAAGGAGGAAAAATATGTGTTGTAGACTATATGAGAGGTCTGAAACTCTACAAATCTACCTGCTAAGGAAGAAAAGAGAGCTTGCAAGAGAAAAATGTCCAACATTACAATAGATTACATCCTTTGCATTTATAGCTGAAGAAAAGAGAGGAAAAACAGAGGAGGAAGAAAATCTGATCCTTTTTCTCAACCACCCACCATTAACCCTTTCAAATCAGCCTGCAATCCATCAAATCGAGCTCCTCTATTTCTACTTTGCATGTTGGAGAGAAAAAATGATGAATTTGGTGAAACACAGCTCTCAAAGCAATCTGATCTCACATTTATGGTGAGAAGACATTTTTAGGGTTTTCCTCCATCAAAACGAGTTGATTCTTCATCCTTGGCATGTGGGAGAAAGCAATCATGGTGGTTTTGAGAAAAAAACAACTCATTTGAAGCAATCTGGTTTGCATTAAAGGCATGAAAGATGTTTTTAACATTTTCTCCATCAAAACCTACAAAAAAATGATGTTTTTATTCCTCCAATGCATAGAGGGGCTCGAGACCTTTCCAAAAGTCTAATTTTGTTCAAATCTGATCTCTGGATCAAAAGATATGCCATCTGAAGATTTAGGGAAAAACAGGGCAAAAATTTTGGGCACAAATTTTGAGGCATGAATTAGGGCACACTTGGCGGAAAAATCAGATTTTGAAAATGGGTCCACGGGTCAAAATTTACTTTTTGCACTTTTGGAAAATTTTCAAAAAATCCCCATGCCTCCACCACTCCGAGACACGTGGCACCTCCTAGTTCACCAATGGAATCACGGGCTCAAACCTGTCCTTTTCCTTTTTAAATTTTCATTGGGAAAATTTCCCAAAATTTCCCCCTCCCACCTCCATGCTCTCCTCTGCTGACACGTGTTGGCTCTGGTTTTCTTGCGGGGGTGCTTTGGCTATTTTTTTTTGTGCCTCTTCCTTTGTCACTTTGGCAAAAAAAAAAGGCCAAAAATTCCTTTGGCCTCGATCCACCACAAACAGGGACACGTGGCGGCTTCAAAATGATCCACAGGCCTTTGGGCCAAAATTTGACTTTGGGCATTTAACCCCCAAAGGGCTAAATGCCAAGTTTTCCCTTGCGAGTCCCATGCCCATTTCCATGGACCATTCCTTTCCTTTCCAAGTCGGGCCTTCAAAAAAATTTCCTTTGCACTTTGACCAAAGTGCCAAAACTTAAACTTCCCCCTGACGTCCACCGCTCCCACCCCCACGTGGCACCTTCTCATTGGTCACGGGCCTATCTAGGGAAAATTTCCCCAAAAAACTCCACCAAGCCATAACTTAAAAATTACAAGGAGTTAGGAGGAAAATTTTACCTTTCTAGAAAGGTAAGGAAATTCTCTATCTAATGGAATCATACCCAAAAAAATTTGAGTCCCTAAAGCATGTGTAAAAATTCATTTTAAGTACCAAAGGAAAAGGAGGAGGAGTTAGCCAAAAATAAGCATGGGCAAAACTATCTTGGGAACAGTTCAAGACATCAAGACTTTGACATACCATTTTTCTCATCCGTATAAAATCCACAATATAGATTAATCTTCCCCGTGCATGATTCATCGCTTATTGATCTCCCGCAACACCGGAAAAATACCAACCAATGTAAGAAATGCCTCTAAATTAGTTGAACATAACAACAAGTCCTTGCCTGTCAACTTCATGATGATATTTGTGCATGTAACCAACCAACGAAGGATACTCCTCATGAAATATGCATGTAGGTTCATACAAAGAAATCCATCTTGTCTCAACATCCTTCAGATTTTTTTTTTTTTGAATTTCTTGAATTCAAGAAAACACTTTAGGCTAGTTGCCATATAGGCATGAAATTCTCTTATAAGTTCTTCTACTTTAGCAACATTTTTGTATTTGCTTACCATTTTATATGCTAAATTCATTTTTGAGCCATATAGTGAATTGTTATCATATAAGGGGCTAGTGTTATTTGAAATCTAACATAACTCTATTTGGTGACCTTGAATGACTGATGCACCATTTGCTCGATGCATACCAAATTTTTAGTAATTTCATAATCACTCATTCTAGCAATATATTTCAAATGAGAAACAACTATTTTATGTAGGTTTTCAACATTACATTTTTCAACCATTTTCATAACACCCAAAAGAGATAAGGTGTCCTTATATGATTTTCTAAAGTTAGATGTGGATACATACCCATGTAGTATTGTCAACTTCTACCACTTCATCAATAGAAAGAGAGATAAACTTTTCTTTTTTACATTCTCTTTCAAATGTTCCTTCTCTATCATCGAAAGGCATTTTTCCATTTCCCATGCACTATTGTCGAACACTTTGAAACTAAGGAATGTTGGGCATTCGATTATATTGATACAAAACTTTGAAAATGAGGAAATATGAAATCAATATTCCTTTATTTAGTATGTTAAATAAAGTAGAGAATTGTATGAGTTTTGCATGCAGATTTGTTTGATTCATCTTACTAATTTACGATGTGATTGTTCCTCCATTTTCCACGAGATGTCTACATTTCTTCTCGATTTTTTTCATACTTGTTGGCGAGAAAAATTTTCGGGTGGAAAAACTTGTGGATTTCTTGCCAATGCTATGGGAATCTAAGTCCCTCTACTTAACCGGTGTAGCTGTCATATATGCATGTGCATGAAAAGGTGGATTTATGTGGTGGCCTTTCGACCGGGGATCCAAAGGTACACTTCACCGACCTGCGCAGTAAAGCTTGCAAATACCTGTAAGAGAGGAATTTGTCTATAGAGAGGGAAATGGGAGTGAGAAATTAGATAGGAGAACTAATGTTACAGGTAGAAAACCATATTTCTGCATACATGAATTAGAAGTTTTATCACATGCATTAAAATTATAAGGAAACAAATCTACGCATAAAAACAAGACCAAATGGAATTTTTGATTACAAAGTATCAATAATTACAAAGTATCAATAAAACCCTTAGTCAAAAAAGGCTCGAACTCCTTTTTCTTGTATTGATTGCTTAAACCAAGTTGTACATAGTATGAGAATGGAGGAAAAATAGAGAGTGGGGGAAAGGAAGAATTTGGCTATCTCCTTTGTGCTCTCAAGGTATAATTCACTCTTGAGCTTACAAAATTAATGACCAAGCCTTTGAAATGGGAATGGCGTTACAATTTATAGAAGTGGAGACAACTCTTCATCTTCCCAGTGACTTTTTGAATACCTTAATATGACTTAAGACTGTTCATATTCCACTTTAAATATTTAAGTCCCTTTTATAATAGCAAGGTGACTTAAAGTTACATTATATTTCTAAAGTCACTTAATTCATATTAAAAAGTGTAACCCTCAACACAAAAATATAACATTGAAGAGAGAGAGAGTGTTGTATGAGAAGAGAAGAGAGAGAGAAAGGAGAGGAAGAAGGAAGAAGAAGGAAGAAGAAGAATCATGCAGAAGGATGATCCACTGCAGCTTGATTGATTTGATCTCATTCCTGATCGGCTTTCACTTTGTGTTCCTGAGAAGGCCTTTGTTCCCCCAAGCTCTTTGCGGAAACAAGTAGTTGCAGGATCCACTTTTTGGCATGATAAATGCAAATGCAGCTCAAGGTTAATGTATGTCCATTATTTCCCAATCATGTAAGGCCCTATCCTTTGAGATGATGACCATGCTAGGTGGTGTCAGTATTTACAAAGAAAGTGAGATGGTTCTATGGTTGATGACCGCCAGCATTGTACCATTGTCAGCTCAAATGGTTTGTGTTTCGGTCTTATAGTGGTGAGAGAAGGATAGGACCAACTCACGACCTTGGACAGACACTAGATGTCCTACAACAGTGAACAAGCCACTTGTGAATATCTGATCTTCGATCTTATTTCGGTCTCTGGATGTCATGCAAGTTCTTAGGTCATTTAGGTCCATGTACAAGACATCATTGTCTTCTATCTCATACTCACAGGCGAAGGGTTGCACCAACTTCTGTCTCATCCACTTCTACTTCATGATTTCCTTATAATGGCAACTTACTATTTTTAGTAAGTATGAAAAAGTGACTTCCCCGAATCTCAATTGGATGTTGTGACCTTGATTTCCCTCTCTCCCTGAGTTCCTCCCTCCTTCTAGATCAAATTTCTATTTTTAGTAGGTTCCCATGGGACCACTTACTATTTTTAGTAAGTGCCAAAAATGCATGTTCTGGTGAGTTCTTAGTTGCAGTACACCTCCAATGTCTCTATCTTCTTCGCAAGTTCTTCTATTGTTGACTTTCCCAAAATAATAGTCCTCTATGCAGGAGACTTGCTATTTTTAGAAAGTGAGATTTTGGATGTCGATTGACTCGTAACAAAGTTTTTTTGATATGGGTTTTTTCCTAATATCACCCCTCTGAAATTTCAGACC
This sequence comes from Taxus wallichiana var. yunnanensis, assembly GCA_018340775.1. NCBI lineage: Eukaryota > Viridiplantae > Streptophyta > Pinopsida > Cupressales > Taxaceae > Taxus > Taxus wallichiana. Next base: position 12,755,715 of record JADAXU010000057.1, on the reverse strand, counting down.
CACCCGCTTAATAGTCTAGGAGATTTTAAACTTTCAAATTTCAAACCTGGTAGTGCTTCTAAACACAACAACCATTAATGGACCTCAAAATTGCAGATTTGGTTTTCTCCTTCATTTTTGAAAAAAAAATTTGATGCAGTTTTTTCTTTTGATGCTTCACGTGTAATTCTACTTCATTTCACCCAATGGTTTGACAGAAATCCCACTTCTTTCTTCGTTGAGCTAGAAAGGAGATTTCTTCGTTGTGGATACTCTGTCACAAAGTGGGAGGAGAGTTTGAGGGTATGTTTTTGATGGTCTTAGATATAGGAATAAATAGAAATAAACGGTTTGTTGATTCGTGCACTGGTTTGTAAGATTTTTCAGATTTCCATTTTTTGGCTATGGAGATTTTACTGATCTCTTCTTCATTGTTCTTCGTTTCTCCTTCTTAGCTAGATGATAATTCATTCTTATACCTTTGCATCACCATGGGTGTAACACCTGAACTGTTGTTACTTTCTCCTGAGCATTCAAGTGTTGATATATGATTTCTCCTATATAAGGACATGTTCCTTTGGTTTTGGGAAGTCATGCTTGATTTGGATTATATCTTTTCTGCTCTTAAGATCTTTGATTGAACCGAATATGCTTGGACTCTTTTGTTTCTTTCATCCTTTGCATTTGAGTACAATCTGATTTCTGGAAGATTGTGGATTTATCCACCTTTATGACTCAACCTTGGATCAGTTGCATTGATCCAAGGAATGTTTTAATTTTATTCAGGATGAACAATTTGTAATAACATTTCGTGAGTTATTAAGTTTGACTGAACTTTGAATGTTCAAGTTCTTTTAAACACCTTCTTATATATATATATATATATATATGTATGACCATAGAGGATAGTTTTGTTGGATTCCGAGGTTAACTCTGGCTGATCATTGTAATCAGAATCTGGTTTCAGTCATCATAGCATCAGAAAGGACCTGGACCTTAAGCCAGGTAAGATGTGTAAGTTTTCTATCTAAAGCTTAATTACTTAATGCAAATCGGAAACTAAATCGGGAATGTTTTATTCTGTTTGAACTCTATTACTGATTAGTCCTATCTAGGGGACCTAGACTAGAATCAATAAGGTTATTAGTTTTAACCTAAACTATAACCTAATGTTGCAAGGTTAGTTAATCTAACCTAGTCCTAAACTATGAGCTTAATACTCCTAAGGGTTAACTAAACCTATCACTAAGGAGGGTGACTAATGTTATATCCTATGGCCATAAGACTAAGTCTACCTATGATCTAACCTTAGTCACTAACCTATCCTAAACTAATGCTATGAAGGGGGACCTAAGGAGGGTCGCAAGTCTTGGGTGATGGTTTCCATGGCATTTAAGGAAGGGATAAGGATGAAGGACAGGGAGTGCTGCCAGGTTTAGTGGAGGTTAAATTTGTTAAGAGGGTCTTACGTGGCAGCATCTCTAAGAATGGGAACTTTTGTTTATTTTGTTTTAGCATTCGCCAACTTTGGCGGTCGGTGGCAATGGAGAATAGGTGGGAGAATGAAATTTAATGCAATTAATTTGCATAGGGTCTCGAGCGCGGATTGCTTGGGAAGGCATGCAAGTGGAATTTTGCTTGGTTGTCTTGTTTTTCATGCATTCTGTTTTTCACTCTGCATGAGCACTGGTACTTCAAACCAGCCGTCTACTCTTCATTGCATGGTGATTTTGAAAGTTTCAAATTTACTTCTCTATCATGGGGAATATATAAGGCATGGAGGTAACAATATTTTGTTGTTTAATCTTTCGTGGAAGAAGAAGAGAAGGGGCGAGCGCATTCAGAGGTCTTCTTTGACTTTTTAGCGACACTATCAGGCATGATAGGCCCTAACTATTAAAATATTGCTTTCCTTTAAATGTTTTCATTAGAACAACTCTGTTCTGATGATATATGCATATTTTGACTTGGCTGGTAACAATGATTTGGGTTTTATGTTGATTTGGGGTTCTGGGTTGTATTTGGATCCTGGATGAAACCTGCTTCATTATTCTTGTTTCCATGTTGTGAATCAAATATGGAGTTTTGCTTTCTATTTGGAAGTGTTGTAAGTTTTCTTTATCTAACTGAGGTATTTGATTAAGAATTGGCTCCATGAAAGGATGCGTGCTTAATGATTACGTGTTTGAAAACACCACGTTAATTATTTGTTGTTTCATGTAAGATTGGATCAACTAATTGTTGCTTCGCCATAAGAACTCTGGCTATTACCGTTCCATGTTCAAGGAAATGGGTAATTAATTTTGTGGTTAGAATGTTAGTATATTCAGTGAGACTTGATTGTTTTAGTTGCATGAGCTAGAAATGTTGTATGAAGTTTAAGCCTGTATTTTTTTATTTTGATGGGGTTTGATTGATTTTAGGATTGCAAGTTCTGTGAGTATGGAAGTACAGGGTTTAACTATTGTTTTGTGATTAAATAAGGGTATTAGGAACATGGTTATGCTCTGGAGGAAATGTATTTGGATAAGCTCTGTGTTTCCTGGCAAATTCGTGGTTAATCTTGGATCTGCCTTAATAGAAATTATGTTTAATGTGTGGTTGAGATAAGACTGTGTTTTATTTTACCCAGAGGTGACTGTGAAATCTACTTCTTTGGGCTGCATTACACAATGTCAGAAATTCTACCTTGAAAGAAAAACAATGACTTCAATGTCGATAAGCTTATCTACGTTCAGCTAATGCATTCCCTTTGTAGTTGAAATTTGGGTTGAAATGATCTATATGCAACTGAATGATCTATTTATTTTGAACAGATAAAGCACTAGATAACTACTATGGTATGAGTAGGGTGACTTTTGGGGCATTGCTGAATCTGTATTTAGAATTCAATTATTAATTTTGTATATGCATTTTTGGTTTGGTGTCCTGAAATTATATATATATATATCAACCTAATAGTGCGACGATTGGAATGATTCAGATCGATCCATTGGCAAACTCTAAAGGTGACTCTACCTGACCTATGTTATTGGTTAAACTTAGATGTTTGGATTACTCATCTTTTCCTTCCTTGATGGAACTTGAGATGTATATTCTTTCTGGAAGCTAATTAGTTCCGAACTTGATTACAATAGAGTTTTAATCTTCTCTGTTTTCTTCCTCTAAGTTGAGAAGGGAAAATTGTTAAAGGGTTTCAAATTATGAAAGTGTTTATACTCTCCTTGGGAATAATAGTGTTCTCTTCTTTAGAATTCCTATAAGGAACTCTACAGTAGGGTTATGGGATGTCAGGACTGTTAAAAGGTAGTGTAGAGAAATAGTAAGTGGTGAGATCTTATCTTGGAAGACTCCCTTCATTTTATAGCTGTGTTAGGTCTTATTGAGAACTCAGATGTTATCTTCTTGCAAAAAAGGGGGTAATCCAGTAGCTATTGCTTGCGTACCTATCGCTGACTGATAATTGGTATAATAAGGTTAAGGGCAGTTTGTTAGGAGGACTTGCAAGTTGCAGTAATCCATTCCTTTGCACAAATTGCTTGTATTTGAACCTGTTGGATGTATACTTTAGAATGGTTAAGTTTTAATTAGGAGTTGATTAAAAACATGAATTTCTACTGTTCTTGGTTTTCGGATGGCTAGGTACTTAAGATTCAGATTGTTTCTTCTTATTTTCTTGTATAAGATGAATCATCCAAAAATATTTAAGTTGAAATTGTAACTATAATTTGAGTTATGTTATAAAGTCATATTATAATGGTAGAAAGAAAACTAGTGTGAATCTTAATTTGGATTTGATGGAATTGATGTCATTTAAACAAGATTGTTTAATGAAAACAATTAGTGGAATGCAACTATTTTTAAGGATTAGTGCTTATCATGCTCAGTTCATTGAACTGACCCATGCTAGCAATTTTTGTAGATGGTCATCGTAAGTGGTAAAGGCAGAAAAAATCTGATATGATGCAATGACTGTTTTAATCTGGTTCTTATGAGGAATTCCAACTTATATATTTCAAATTGTATTTTGGAAGAAAGTTACTTCTTTTGTTGAAGGCTATTGTCTTAAAGTATGCCGAAGTGCATAGATTGTAATTGTATAGATTTGGAAATAGATGAATCGGAGAGATATTACTTATGTGGATTGTGTTACTTAGTTGTTGGATTGATCTTCCTATTACCTGTATGAATGAGTGTGCATTCTTATTGTTCTATGCAATGGAGTCCAGATGGATTTCCCTAAGTAAGCCTTATTTAATTATGTGGCTGAATACTACATATTTCTGGTTAGTAATTCTTATATCTTATGATTATGGTTAAATTGGAAATTAGACCATTGCATGATTAGGGAAAGTTGAGAGTGAACTATGCCCTAAAATGTAGCTATAACTGGAAGAAAATCCTAATACTCTCTTAATGTTCTAATTCAAAAGCAATATATTGATGGTTATAAATCACCATGACTTAATGGTATTAAGTCTGTTATGTTTCAGTCTCTAAGGTTGTTACATACCCTTGCTGGATTAGTTATTTTCCTAATGGGGAAAAAATTAAGGGCTATTGTCCTATTTTGTGGATACAAGGTTGTTAGGTACCAACCGGCAACTTTGAAACAATCTTAAATCTAATTAAAACCCCTTTTGTGAAACTAAACCTAATTACAAAAGGTAACTCAAGGAGTGTTGGACTCAGGGTTAGGGAAGGCTACCTAATAAGGTGGGCCTGTAATCCAAATATAACTTAACATAAGTAAATTCTTGGAGGTATGTACATCTTTCCGAGGTTGTTCCGTAGGATGTTGACACATGTCAACTGCAAGGTTGTACCTTCGAGAAGATTAGGATCTTCTCGAGGATACAACAATGCAGATGACATATGGCAACACCCTTCTGCATTGATCATTAAGATTTACACACCGAGACTTGTTAAAGATTTCCCTCCGGGACTGGTTAGGATCATAAACAGGTTATGAGGCAACCCTTGAGACTCTAGGTATCTTGACACACGGGGTTAACATCGGTTGACCCAGTATGTCAACTCACCCCTAGTCTTCAAGAGCATATTTATAACGTGAATTATGATATTAACCCGATCTAGAGTGAAAACTGAGGACAAGGGGGAATGACTTAGGTTAGTATAAGACATTCTATATAACATTAGAGTGGGGTGAAGGACGTATTCCAGATTGATGAGTATGTCGTCAAGGAATAAGTAATATGAACAGTATGTTTTAAACCTTTGGCCAAAGTATCGCAAGCTATTGATTGCATTGTCCTATGTCACCTAGTCTAAGGATCATGATGCCGATGAATAATAGTAACAATTATTCAGATAGGTTCCTTGACAGAGCACTCGTAACTCCGAAATAGGAAGAGAACCACGAGAATGAAGTGTTCAGTTGAAAACTTCAATCTCAAAGTTACGCATGAATAGATCAGTAGTTCACTAAGTCATGGAATGAATAGATTGATGGTATACCGAGTCATTATAGCTGCATATGGTTATCTGATTTATAAGAATGATTGTTATGATATGTGTGTTCTAAATTATGTATTTAGAACAAGAGAACATTAATCAAACAAAAAAATCTTTTTCTAAGGTATTAAAATGAGGATGTTACAATGGGAAAGTTATTTCAGTTACTTGGTTGATTTGGTATGATTTTTTTTCAATGGCGAGAGTGATGGAAGAAAGTTGCAGAGGAAGAATGTATGTATGGTTGTGCACGGGAGTGGAAGCAGTTAGAAGCAGGAAGCATGTCAAAATTTTGAATTTTTAAAAACATGGGGGAGAGCTATGTGAATTTTTTCTTGTCCCTAACCTCAAAGGGATGTGAGGGACATCAATTTTCATGGAAATCCTAGAGGTGACATGTGTCCTTGATCGATGGTAAGGGATGAGTGCTCAAAAATCAGCTTTAAAGCACTAAGGGGCTAGAAGTGGGTCACATGGGTGACCAAAAATCTCTCCTAGAGGGATGGGCACATTTTTAAAGATATGATGTCCTTGACTTGTAAGGGACACGAGGGAAATCAGTTTACATGGAAATCCTGGAGCTGACACGTGTCCTTGATCCGATGGTAGGGGATTTGAGCTCCAAAATTGCACCTGGGGCTAAACTGTCAAGTATGAAGGTCATATGAGGGTCCCATAGGTCACATGGGGGATGGAGTAATTTTTCCAATGTTGGTGTACCTGACCTCAAGGACTTCAGGGACATAAAACCCCACCAGCTCTTGGTGTTGACATGTGTCCTCTCGAAAATTGACTAACTCTTGAACTACCTTTGAGAGGGTAACTTGGAATAATGATAACTTGAGCTCCTGGTGGAATTTATTGGTGAAATTTTATATGATCCTAACCAGAAATAGAATTTTGAATCCAATGGTTTGGGTCTAATGTCTTTATTCAACCATATGATCCTTGAAAAATTGGATTGTGATTTGAGACTCCACTTATGCCTAAGAAAAACTGCCTACAAATCCTATGCTCCAAGGTGTTGTGAAAAATATTATTTCACGATTATCATGTAGGTCTTGGAATAATCTTTCCATGGATTTTTTTACTTCTAACTACATCCAGATCTCCTAGAATCTTCTTCTGAAGCTCAGTAGCTGTTTTAGGCTTGTGTACTACTTAGGCTTGTGAACCCTATTTTTCATTCAAATTGCTCCAAGTCTTTCAAAACTTCCCCAAACCTTCCAAAATAATTTCCATGATGTTCTAAGGTATTCAATTCACCTCCATGTTGAATTTTTCCCTTCCATTCCACTCCGAGGGGTTGATCCAGTCCTGGGAAGGCCAACGATAGCCCTTCCCAATACTACCAGAAGATAGCATCTTTTCAGAACTTCCTAAAATCACCTGGGGGATTAAATTGAATTTCCTAAATCACCTAGGGGAAAAATTTGACATCAATTAGGGGGTGACCAGACTGACGTATTTGAATTGGGGTGCCTAGGAATGATAAAACATGAAAATTTCAGCATAGGGGTATAGTTGTCATGCTCGAAAATTGTCAATTTCCTGTTGCACATTTTCACAACAAAATAATTTGCTACATTTTTAACATGCATGCATTCTTTTTCATATTTCTACCCATGTGATTTTTATTTTCTGCCATCCTCCCCGTTACATTTAATTATTAATTTCCACAGTGTTTTTCTATGGTGTCCAACTTCAGTTGCATTTTTTGTTGCTTTCCCAATTTCCATGTACATATTGTACATGTACATTTAGATGGGATATCTTCTAAATTAGATGGTTGTATAAGTTCAATAAATGGAAATTTGGTAGCCCAATCAAACTTGTATGTCCTCCCAATTGTCCACATATTCTTGTTCATTTTCAATGTTTTACTTTTTTGAGTAGAATTTTGAGCATTATCACAATCACCTGGTTTCCTCTTTCGTGAACTAGAATTTGAATTTGATTTTTGTGTTCCATTTTGCTGAGTATTTGTATGTGTGATATCTTGATGCACTCTTGGTTGCACCCCAACAGAAGAATATCTTTAGGATCTGGCATCTCAATAGGTATATCTTCAAGTTCTGGCATGGTATCATCATAGGTGTCATTTGGTTGATACTGTGTAGAATGCATGTCCACCTCAATATTACCTTCCACATAGTCTGTACTCTGATTCATTCTAGTGGCAATTATATGGGTGTTGGTGGTTGTGGTATCTATAGCAGCAAAGTTTCCAAAATACTTGAACAGGGACTTCTGATATTTCTTAGTTACTTTTTGGGTTTTCTCATTTTGAGCACTAGCACCTTCCATTATTCTTAACTGATTCGTGCATTAGCAAACACACTTAGTCATGCATTAGAGAAAATTGAGTCACGCATCAAAAAATACACTAAGTTGCGCACCATTAAATACACCAAGTTGTACATAAGATAAAACTTAGTCGTGGCGTCAACAAACACACTTAGTCATGCATCAATGAAAATTGAGTTGCATGTCAGCAAATACACCAAGTCATGTGTTAGAGAAAACTGAGTCACACATCGGGAAATACACTAAGTTGTGCATAAAAAAGTATAGTCATGCATCAAGAAGATTAGTTTTGGGCATCAACAAACAAACCCCTGTCACATGTCAGCAATATCTCCTTATCACCTATCCATAGAAAATAGTAGTTGCACGTCAGAATACAATAAGTTACGCATCAATAAATCTCCTTGTCACGTGTTAGAGAAAAAATTTGTGCACGCGTCAACCACATTATAATCATGCGTCAACAAGATTAGTTTCGGTGTCAAAAATTAAACCCTTATCATGCATCAGAAGATTTCTTTGTCTCCCATCTATCGATAATATTTATAGTCGTGTCTCAATAAATAACATCTGTCTCCGATTGTAAACTACTAATAGTAATAAAATTTGTACTGTGTGTTATGTTTCTTAGAGTATGCAAGTTGACAATATTGGTAAAGTATTGATGATAGTATACTATCCAACGAATCACATAGGTTTTTATAGGAGATGTTTTCAAATGTAGGCAAAGCTAACCCCTAAAATATATATACTGTAAATTTTAGGCAAACATGACACTGACCTGCTCCGAAAAATTCACCTTTTCAAAATTTCCTAAAATGAATTTTTTTCTATATTACGAATATTCGCCACTAAAATTATCCCTACCCGAGTTGCATTTCTCTTATAAATAGTCTAGTTCATCATCAAAGGACCAAGAATATTTAAGTTCATATGCATTTTATTCGAGAAAAATCCGTAAATGGTGATATTGATCTCAAGTTATTTCCTATTGAAGATCAAGTTGCAAATATCTTGACCAAGCCTTTGTGTCTGTGAAGTTTTTCAAGTTTCGTAAACTTTTTGGGCCTATCATATTTTCCATTGAGGGGATTTTGTGAGAAAATTCCACCTCTTAACGGTTGTTGTAAACTTCCAATACTTCCTCCACTTTGTAATAAGTAAATGTGTCACTCTATGTGAAGTTACTTGTAAATCCCAACGAAGCTTTAGTTGTGGGTATGCCTTAATTTATAAAAGGCTCCATAATCTGATGTAAGTCTTCATAAGTAAAGCACTTGTTCTTAAGAATTTTTGTATGGGAAGATCAGCTGATCTCCCTTGTTTGCATGCTATCCTAAATCATTGTTGCTGATTCAAGGATTTGTAAATCCTTTTGTAGAAAAAAGTTAAATTGGCATGTCTATTTTTTTTTTTTCCCACTTAACATTAAGGGGGAGTGTTGGGGTGTTAATGTCAAGTGGGGATAGCCACTTAGATAGCCCCTTTCTTAAAGATTATTTTTAATAATCTTATTCGGTCTTCATAGCTTTGAAAAGAGTGAAGTGGTATAACCACTCACCCATCCTATATAAATAGGATGATCCCTCATGGGATTGGACTGCTTGGTAATATATATTTTTCTAATGTTTTTCATAGACCGATTGATCTATACTTAGCTACTTATGCGAGCTATTATACAATGAGATAGAAGTTTGTTATTGTTACTATGAGACCGAGGAGCGAAGTGGAAGTGCTAGGTTAAACTGATAAATTCTTAATATAAGATAGTGCTTTTTAGTGGATTTTTTCCCCTACGGGTTTCTCCACTTAAATTTGGTGTCTCTTGTCTCATTTAATTTTAGCTATTGATATTTTTTTCATTCATATGTTAACTATTATATGCATTTGTAAAACATTTAGTTAAAATGTTTGCACATTATAATCTATAATCCTCAACTGTTAATCTGTGGATCTATAATTCTTCAATTATATCTTCCCACATTTTTTATAATAAATTTATTTGTTTTTGTTGAAAAATAGAAGTAATAAGTAAAAAAATTTGTTGATTCTTTAAGTCAAGGTATTGTATATATGAATGCGTTAATATTTAAAGTTTTAGGATTTGATTCAACAAGGAAACAATATGTTCAAGATGAGAATTTTAGTGAGGCATGGAAAGTAAGTGTAGAATTAATTAATAAAGATATTAAACCATGGTTATAATTTCATATCCAAGAAGGATTATTGTTTAAAGGAGAAAAATTGTGCATACTATGAGGCTCAATGTGTTAAAACATGCTAAAAGAAAAACCTAGTGTCAAATTAGAAGGACATTTTGGATATGAAAAAACTTATGAAAAGTTGGTGGAAAGGTATTTTTGGGTAAGGGGAAAGTTAAAATACAAGTTTGTATTAACTATTACCTATCCCAAAGATGCTATTGAAAGATACCATTATGGTAATTATTTTGATATTGTCTAAAATGTAGAAAAAGAATGATTCATTGTTTGTAGTTATTGGCATATTTTCAAAGATGACACACTTCATAAAGACGTAGGAATATTAGTGGCATAACTAATATTGATATCTAGATTTTTAAAGATATTGTAATATTACATGGATTTCCAATAGGTATTATATCATAGAGGGATGTTAAGTTTTTATGATGTATTACTTATTTAGTTCCATGAGATTCTTGATTACATATGATACAAAAATGCAAGTTATAATTTTCAAACTTAACTGTTCATAAGGATCTTGGAACTCAACATCAATTGTATGGATTTCAATTACTCAAAAACTAATTAATTTCTAACTTATTTATGCACCTTAATCTGAATTTTCAATCACAACATTGAAATTTGCATTCATTTTAAAATTTGTGGATTATAGATACACTGAAATGAACTTCAATCTAATTTTCCCATTTTAATTGATGAATTTCTTAACCAAATTAATAAAAACCCATTACTAATTTTATATGATCAAAAGTTTCATCAAAAACAGAAATAAATCATTCATAAAATGAAATTGATAACAAAGTTAACATGAAGGCTATGTCTATTCGTACAAAAGTGAATCAATCTATTAAAGTCCAAATAAGTACAATTACCCTTCCATAATGACAATAGACCTTTGTAATCTTCAAATGGGGTGATATAAGACATCATAGAACTCTGCAATTGATCTCAGTAAACCTCTATGCTTTGGAAGTATACAAAATCAAAAATTAATTGTTGTTGTTCTACTTTCTAATAGAAAATGATAGAGAGAGCTAATGAATGAATTTCTTATGTTTTATAATCAAATTTGTAGTGAAAGGGATGAATTTCAAAACACACAACACCAACAATTTATCTTGGAAACCTCCAATGAAGAAAAACCGGTCGGAAGGGAAGAAACACTCTTTCTTCCCACTTTTATTGGCCAATTCAAATATGTAAGTACAAAATTTACAATAAGCTTGGGAGAGAAGTAGATAATATCTCTCACTTCCTCTCAATTACTTGTTGCTCTACCTCAATAACTCCTTTCTTCTACAAATTACAACTCTAGCACTAGAATACTTTGCTCACTTACTATCATACTTCGATTGATTTCTTTCTCTTCTTCCTTACACATATTTACATCCTTTTCCATGTCCTCCCGTACACTTGAGAATGAGAAAGGTCATGGAAGGGGAAAGACACGGAAAACCCTTTGAATCATGCATTTATTTATTTCCCAATTTTTATTTTTCTATAAAAAGTGGCAGGACCTCCACCTAGTGTAGAATAATAATCACAAGATGCCACCCTAGGGGGTGGCGCTTATAGACCACCGATTGGGTTGGGCGGTAGTTCTACAACTTCCATTCTGCACGAGAGAGATGGTTCTATTAAAATACGAAAGAACCTACTTTTTCTCTAATTTCTTCTTGTGTTGATTATTTTTACGAAGTGGAGTGATTTTATGGACCCCTATGGATCATACCTCCCCTAGTTAGGAGGTGTTTGGTCCCAAAAAATCTTAGTGGGGGAGTGGTAGAGGAATCAACTTCCTCTCTTGCTCCTTTGAGTACCATTTGGGTCTACCTTAACATCTTCTCTCATCATCTAACCTACCAAGAGTCCTATGGATCTCTGGTTTTCTCTTCCATCACTACATACTCCTCTCGAGTTTCCTCAAGTACAAACATATTTGGAAGGAAACTTCTATATGTTATTTTATCACACATAGATGACCCTAGTAGGTGCGATCTCTTGCAACTTACTACCAAGTGCATCTACATGAAGTGTGGCAGAATTTTTCTTTTGAGATGGATTTTTACATCCTCTCCATGTGTGTTGTTGCTTTAGTCACCGTTATTCCTTATATCTCCTCTTATTCATGTTGAAATACTCTCAGTGTCCATTGAATCAGTAAGTAGATACAGTGATTGCATAGCGTAAGTTTTTATTTCTCCTTGAATGAGCAGTTCCTGTGGTGGCTTCTTCTGTAAAAACTAAAAATTTCTATTCAAATTCTCCATCCTTTGGTTAAAAAATTTGTGCTCTCTACTCCATTTTGTTTTTCTTCCAATGAAAGTAGACAAAACCAATGATTTACCTAAATAAGTATTTGTGGTTGGTTGGCACTTACTATAGCCTTCTTTGATTTTCTTTGGTGTGCTTGGATGTTGAAACTAACTCCGTCCTTGACCCATTTGTCTCGGTTCTCCTCCTTGTGAACACAACATCCTTAGCATACAAGTAATGAATTCCAAAGATAACATCAAATGCATGAAGTGTAATGATATAATCCTCTAATACATCAATAAATTGGGAATTTATCCCAAATATGAACTTACACCTTCTTATTACTTGGATTTCTAAACCCTTCTTTACCCATCCCAATGGGTATGGATGTGGATGCTCATAAGTTTCTAGACCAAGATATTTTACAACCATATCAGAAATCAAATTTGACAGAGAACCATAATATAGTAAATCATTTACCTTAGTCTTCTTGATTTGGATTCTTATTTGAAATATCTTACTCATTTCTTCTTCTTCTTCTCCCCATGCATGTTAGTGGCTATGTATCCTAGCCTCTCATCTACATTCGAATTTTCCTCAATCTCCACATCTTTTTTTTTAATAGTGGCCATGGATTTCTTGGAATCCTTAGTTCGGTGCTTTGGGTGCAATTCTGATGTAACTTCCAACATGTGGCATCAGTGTGTCCATTTATATCACAATTCTTACAGAAATTATTAGGATCTTTACAAGTATGCAAAGCAGTGGCAGCTTGTTTACCTTTCCATTTACCTTTGTAACTTGTTGATCCCTACTCCTTTTGTTGCTGATTTGTTGACTGGTCTTCCTTTGGCTCTGCTTCTCCTTGCTTCTTCTCATCATCAATATAGTATGCCTACACGCAAGATTTGTTGATATATTTGGGCTTCATGGAGATTACCTTCCTCCAAAGGTGAGTGTGAAGTCCTCCCAAATATTTGTTCAAGATGTCCTCATCCTCCAAGTCCATATTAAGAAACATGGCTTGTCTCTCGAAACTCCATAGTATAGTTCTGCACACTTTGACCACTGCCTTGCTTAAATTACTACCACTTAATCATCTAGCCAGTCTTATCACCGATAGGATACAATTTATATCTCGAAATTCTTTAAAACCTTTCCAAGTATTGACAATAGGATGTTTCTTCCTTTCACAAGTGGCTAGATGGGTTTCCCACCAAACCAGAGCATGACCTTCCATTTTGAGATGTGAAAAGGTGATCCTTTATGCCTCAGTGACATTATGCACACTAAAATAAAATTCCAACTATTTTAGCCATTTATCCAGTAATTCTGCATCTACTTGTCCTTCAAAATTCTTTATTTCAACTTTCATTTTGACTTTAAAAGGAGTATGAGAAGATTTTACCTTCTCACTTACAGTTGTAGCCTCTTCTTCATGCCCTTCCAAATATTCCTCATCGTGGCTCCCTCCAATACCAATTTTTTTGGCTAGTGCTCGAACCACTGAGTCCATGGAATATTGTTTGATTGAATCTATCTTTTGTAGATTTGAAAGCTCTTGATGTTTTTTATGCAACCTATCCATCATGGTCTCTAGCATGTCGACTCTACGAACCAAGTTCTCTTCCTCCATTTGAGCTTGAATTCTTAGTCTCCACTTCTTCGTAGAAATATCTAGTTCACAAGGTAAAACTTGTTCACCCTTGGACCTTGTCATTGTCATACAAATTATAAGAAAGAATTGAATACCATAGTCCTATATATTTAATCATATCTAATACCAAAATGATCTCAGTAAACCTCTATGATTAGGAAATCTAAAAAATCACAAATTAATTGTTATTGTTCTACTTTCAAATATAAAATGATAGAGAGAGATATCTTGAATGAGTTTCTTATGTTTTAGAATCACATTTTAAGTGAAAGGGATGGAATTAAAAACACACGACACCAAAAATTTATCCTGAAACCTCGATGGAGAAAAACAAATGGGAAGGGTAGAAACACTCTTTCTTCTCACTTTTATTTTCCAATTCAAATATGTAAGTAAAAATTTACAATAAGCTTGGGACAGAAGTAGATAATATTTCTCACTTCCTCTCAATTAGTTATTGCTCTGCCTCAATAATTCATTTCTTCTACAAATTACAACTCCAACACTAGAATACTTTGCTCACTTACTCTCATATTGTTGATCAAATAATACTTGTCAAAGATCACACAAGGAGTCCACACGGGATAGAAGGACCGAAACTAAGGGCACGAGAAGGACCCGCATGTAGAAGAAAATTTCAAATTTCAGGACTTAGCCAATTTTGAGCATGAAGACCTATTTTTAGAAGATGGCATGCAGAACACACAAACAATGCAAAGATGTGCGCACCATGCATTATCTATCTTTAGAGGAGAAAATCAAAGTGTTTTACATGGAGACAAGCTAAGAATAGGTGTTTCACCCGATTCTTAGAGCATTTCTTTGAAAATGATGAAACAGATAGGGTAACGAGCATAGGAGGAATACATGTTCAAATTTTGGTTGATGGGTTACTGTGCGTGTATGACTTCTAAATCCACAAATGATCGTGAGAGCTTCCTTTTGGCTAGAGGAACTACTTGAATTCAGGTCTTGGGTGCCCGTGAGTGAGAGATGAAGGTAATCTGGAAAGGGTTGAATGTCTGCTGAGGATCACCAAATGTTGGAAAACTCCTACATGGGCTACATGTGCTCTACTTCTTTCCCGATTAGATAAAATCCTTGTTGGTGTGATTGCTAGATGGCTAGGTAGGAGAAAAGCTTGATCTCCTTCCTTGCATGCATGTTCTCGCTGAAATTCATTCTCAGAAGATGCGATATCTCTCAGGAAAATTATCAATGTTTTCCAGCCTTCGCCAACCTTCAAAATAAGGTTATTTTGGGGATTAAAAGGTGGCCGATGGCGGTTCCTACTTAACCAACAACGGTTAAGGGTAACTCGGCATCGATCCAAGGCAGATTTCCTAGGTTTACTAAACTAGGAGATCCTCTTGATTTTCTCGGGATCTCATGTCATTAACTTGTGGATTAGACTGGAAGTGTCTTGTATGCATGTGGGAATGTGGTTAGAGAGAATGTAGGCATTTATTTTTAGGGTTTGGGTAAGTCTTAGTTAGTTATGGCAACTTACTAAGAATAGGTCTTAGGGTGAGTTGGCTTGATGAGGTGTCTAGGTGAGGTGTATGTGTGGATATTATCTAAATTAAGATATTTAAATAATAAATATGGTGAGGATAATGAATTAATTTAATTAGATTAATTAAATTAATATTAGTGGGGTGAAGGGGGCCATGGCTAGGTGAATGTGATGAAGGTGTTTATTTGTCAGGGACCAAAGGGGAGTGTGACCTAATTTAATGTCTACATTTTGCCCCTTTTTGTTGCATAGCTTGTATTGGTAAGTGACACTAACAAAAATAAGATGTGGTTGCCCCATGTGTGGGTGAAGGTGATCCCCCTCAAACCAAGAATTGACGAGGCTGAAGGTAGAATCGGTGAGTGGTTTGATAAAAGGTAAATGGGAGAAAGGGGAAGGTGGTTAATGGGGAAAAGGGGTTAAAGGTCTACGCGGGAAATATAGGTAATGGATCAAGGTCAAAGGTAGTAACAATCAAACACATGCACACATATAAACTATAAACTGCAACATGCTACCATGCTAAAGAGAAACAAACTCTACATCATCTAAGGTCGATAGGTTTATCCAAACAAGGGTGAAGTGATTCCGGTATCCAAGGTGTAGGATATGGTCAGGAAACACAATGTAGGTTAGGTGCAGGAATGTTTAGGTATGTTCCAGTACACCAAAGGTAGGGTCGGATAAATGGTCATGGAAATAGGCTAGGTAAGGTCATTAGGTCAATCAACACAGGTAACAGTGCCGCAAGGTATAATGAACACATGAGGTCAAAGGTCACTAGCGATGGTCCAAGGCCAAAAATCTAGGTCACGACACGGGTAAGGCCGAGGGATGGGTAAAATAAGGAGTCCCCAAAGGAAGAAAAAGGTAGGTAGTAAATGATGAGGTCAAGAGGGTGAGGTAAATAGTCAGGGTAAAGGGTAGGTGAGGTAGCTGGTCAGGGTAAAGGCTAAAGGGGAGGTGTGGAAAAAAAAGGATTAAAGGCGGGGTAATAGGGTAAAATGTTGAATTGGGGCAAGAGAGTGTGACCAATACCGGTCAAGGGTAACTATCTTAAAGGGAAACCAACCACAATAAGGTAGGGCACGAGACCGATGCTAGTGAAGGGTAAACCAACATCATTTAGGTCAGGTTTGTTATAAAAATAAAAAATCAGTATATATTGAGCATATACTGGCCTACGCACCAAAGAGATTTTGTATTGGTTTATTATTTTATTGTATATGAGACTGACCTGCGTTTCAATGAAATTATGTATTGAGATAGACATGATGGTTTATCCATGTATATTGTATTGATATACACATGTATTTATATGATGAGATACATAAGATTCTTGATTTGTTGATGTTTTGATGAGACTTTTGATTTGTTGTTTTGATATGGATGGAAACTTAGGTGAGTGAGGCATGATGGAGTTAGGTTGGTTTAGGCATGGATTGAGTCAGGTCTTAGGCATGGTGGAGTCATGTCTTAGGCATGGATTGAGTCAGGTTTTATGCATGGATTGAGTCAGGTTGGTTTAGGCATGGATCGAGTCAAGTTGGTTTAGGCATGGTTGTGTTCAAATTAAGGGAAGTTGTGATTTATTATTTTGTGAAATGAATGAAAATATGGGTCATATATGAGATGTGGTATAATCTATGCATAATGATGATAGAGAAATGGTAGGCGTAATAAATGTATGTTGTGATGAGGATTAAAATATGAAGCGACTTGTTATGTATATGGTTTAATTTCCAATTTTGGGTATAAAAGGAAACTAAGTGAGATATGATGTAATGTTAGGAAGATAAAAGATGAATTATTTAGGGTAGAGAGTGGCCGAGCTAACCTCCAAGGGCCCCATGCCCTCGGAGTGTTGCCTATATAGTCCCGTGAAAAGGGACCTCAAGCCGATGTAGTTCTCCCATAAGCTAGGGAAGAATATGATGAGGTATGAAAATGAGTTAGTAGGTTATAGGAATGGTGTGGGTTTAGGTCTGTTAGGTGTGGGTGGGTTAGAGGTAAAGTGATATAGGTGATGTTGATTTTTGGTGAAAGAAGAAGATATATTACCCCAAAGGAAGGTGTTGAGGACCAAGCCTTGTTTAAGGTAATAAAAACGTAAACAAATATGGCTAAAATATAAGAGAGGGAAATAAAGCCACCTGATTGGTTAGGATCATACCGAGTAGATCATACCTTAGATGAGGTGATGAATGTAAGACCCTAAATACATTCATGACTAATTGTTCTACGGTGAAAAGTAGTCACATGATCACCAAATGTCTTGGTTTGTAAGAGGTCCCTTGAGGAAGTAGGAAATGGGAGTGAGAATGGTAAGAAGTGTGAAAGGTGGTTAGTTTGTTTTTATATGGTATGAGGTGGCATGCTCTTTGGGCAAGAGATCCGAGGTCACAATGGGAAAGTTCATGACTAAAATTTTTGTTGTTTTGACTTGTATTTGAGATAGACTGATCGATGTGAGAAGTCTATATGGGATGAAGAAAATTTAACTCCTTGATGTCTTCACGAAGCTGATTGATGCGAGAAGCTTCAAATTCTCTCTCTTTTCTTCTCTTTTTTTTGTTTTTTATTTTTGGGCTTTAGATAGTTGTCCTTCAAGGGAGAAGTCTTTTATAGCAGTGATTGTTGAGAGGAAGATTTCCTTTAGAGGGAGTCAATCTTTATATTAGAAGTTTGACTCAAGGAGTTGGGTCCCATGTGAGGGATTTCAAGTCTTGGGCAAGACCAAGGTGAAGAATAAGATTATTGTTCAAAAGGCGGGGTGAAACGACCATGGATCTCATCTAAAGGTAAATGAAAAATATCCATGAGAATCATGCTATGTGCAACGCCGTGGTACACATATTCAAGAGAAGATAACAAGTGATAGGTACCCACATGATTCTTGTTTAATCATTGGTAAGGTGTATGAAGTGGATAGCACTCAAGGGACGAGCATAGAAAGAGACAAAAGGTGAGGTAGAACCGCTAAAAGTCAACAATAGAATGGTCAAAGATGTAAGGCGTTAAGGGGCTCGGTTTAGGTTTATCATCGAGTGAAGATAAACGATAAGCACCTGATCCATAATTATGAATCATGATGTATGGTCTAAGCCAATTAGGAAAAAATTCACCCCGTTTACTTTTTTATGCTTTGGTTACGTGTTGATTTTATTTTAGGATGAGGTCACCAACTTCGAAGGTTTTTTCATGGGCACACTTTTCATAGGAATGTTTGATACATTTTTGGTAAACTTGAAGGTGATCCAGAGCGTTAAGATGACGTTCGTGTAATAACTCTAGTTGTGCTAAATGGTCTTGACGAAAGTCATCATCATTGAACATGTCATGGAGAGAAATGCGGAGTGAGGGAATTTAGACTTTGAGAGGTAAAACTACCTCGATACCATAGACCGAGAAAAAATGGTGTGGTGGTAGTGGAAGTGTGAATACTAGTGCAAAGGTATGCCCATAGGAAAAAGGAATGTGCGTATGCCAATCCTTCCCAGTATCGTTAACCACTTTCATGAGAATTTTGTTTAAGGTTTTGTTAGTGGATTCAGCTTGGCCATTGGTCTATGGGTAATAAGGTGATGAGAAACTTAGCTGAATGCCAAAGGCATCGCAAAGTTTTTGTAATGTTTTATTTTTGAATTGTTTTCCATTATTAGTGATGAGGCGATGAGGAACACCAAAGCAAAAATGATGTGATGATTGATGAACTCACATATTTTCTTAGATTTCATGGAGATGAGTGGTATGGCTTCAACCCATTTTGTATAGTATTTGGTAGTGGTGATGATCCATTGATGTTGTTGGGAAGAATGGGGGTTGATCTCTCCGACAAGATCCAAACCCCATTGAGAGAAGGGCCAAAGGTCACGAGCGACCTGTAAGGCATGACTAGGTGTATGATGAAGATTGGCATGTTGTTGGCATTTTACATAATGTTTGATGTAGTCACAACAATCATAGTTAAGGGTTGGCTAGTAATAGCCTAGGTGAAGAATACACTTAGCAACAACAAGGCCACTGAAGTGACCTCCACATATGCCATCATGAAATTCCTTAATGGTATAAGGAATTTCAGAACTCGTGAGGCATCGTAAGAGAATACCATCAAATCCATGCTTATAGAGGAGGCCCCCAAGAAGACATAATGAGAGACCTTTTTAAGGAAGGCATGTTGTCCGTTACGGGTGAGATCAGGAGGTAAGATGGATAGAAATATAGTCAAAGTATTGTTTGTACCAAAGGTCACTCGGTCCGGGGTAGCGGTTCTGATGGAGTAAACCTCACGTGGTAAATAATAAGAAGGTGATTGGAGTCATTGTATGGTGACAAACATTTTAGAATCGGTGGGTGAAGTGGGTATTTGGGAAGCCAAGCAAGCCATGGTGTCTGTAAATTTGTTGATTGAACATGGGATGGATTGAAGGGTGTAATGGTCAAAGGTGGTCAAAAGTATATCTACATAATGTTTATACTTTTAAAGAATCTTGTTACAACATTGGTATATACCATTGACTTGGTTTAAAACCAATTGAGAATCACCAAAGATGTTAATTGATTTGACATCTAGGGCATAGATGACTTGGAGACCTAATACGAGTGCTTTGTATTCGGTGATATTGTTTTTGCATTCAAAATCGAGTTTGAAAGACAAAGGCATGGGCTCACCATCAAGTGGAATGAGGATAACACCAGCCCCACCCCCATGCTTGACACTTTGAACCATCAAAGAAGAGTGTCATTTGTTAAGGGGGTTTTCCAAGAAAGGGTAGCAATTGATTCATCTGAAAGTCAAAATTAGAGGGTTGATCGCTTGGAAATAGGTGCATCACCAATTGTCGATGATAGCTTGGCCCTTGATGGAATTTTTCTGAATGAATTTGACATTGAGGTCCACTAAAATCATAAGCCATCATGCGACACACTGATTTTGATAAGGTTTGGCATACATGAATGTAAGGGGTCAGTTTTTGTCACAACATAGGTTTTGTAGTTAAGTAGGTAATGACGGAGTTTGGTGGCAACAAAAACTAAGGCTAAGCAAAGTTTTTCGGATGGGTGTATTGGGTTTCGTAGTCCAAAATAGTATAGCTTATATAATAAACCACCTGCTCCCTATGTTGTTCATCACGATGAGCAAGCATGGCTCCCAAGGAGTGATCGATAGCTGATATGTAAAGGTAAAAAGGTTTATCATCTTTAGGTGGAATGAGTACGGGTGGTTGGAGAAGGTATTGTTTTAAGGCCTCAAAAGCTTTGTGGTAGTCATCATCCCATTTAAAGGAGACATCCTTCTTGAGTAGATGATGAAATGGTTGGCACCGATCAGATAATTGTGAAATGAAATAGTGAATAGACTACAACTTACCTTGCAAGATACGGAGTTGTTTAAGGTTAGTGGGTGGAGGCATTTCCAAAATGGCCTTGACTTTAGCAGGGTCAACTTCTATACCACGTAAGGAAACAATAAATCCCAAGAGCTTTCCTGAGAGAACCACAAAGACACACTTCTTTGGCTGAAGGTGAATGCAATATTTAATGAGGTGGTAAAAAATGGTTTTGAGGATGGCAAGGTGCTTGGAGTGGCATTTAGATTTGGCCAAGAGATTTTCCACATAATCTTCTAATATACGATGTATGATATCATGGAAGATGTAAGTCATAACCTGCGATACGTGGCACCTACGTTTTTAAGGGAAAAAGGCATGACTTGGTAGTAGAAGGTCCCCTAAGGGGTGATTAATGTGGTTTTGTGTTGATCTTCTAGGGAAAGCAAGATTTTGTTATAGCCCGAGAAGTCATCCATGAGTGATAGCATCTCATGACCAGCGGTAAGGACAACCAGTTGATCAATGTCGGGTAAGGGAAAGTCATCTTTCGGGAATGCTAGGTTGAGGTCATGGAAGTCCATGAAAATGTAGAGTCCCCTTGTCACCTTAGTGATATGGACAATATTAGAAATCTAACGAGGATAATCCAATGGGTAAGATGAAGGAAATAGATAGAAGGTGTTGAAGTTCTTCTTTGACGAGAAGGGAAAACGAGGGTGCATTTTCCTCACTTTTGTTTGATGGGTTTGGCATCGGGATTGGTTACGATATTATGGAACACTATGGTGGGGTCAATTCTAG
Organism: Taxus wallichiana var. yunnanensis; assembly: GCA_018340775.1. Classification (NCBI taxonomy): domain Eukaryota; kingdom Viridiplantae; phylum Streptophyta; class Pinopsida; order Cupressales; family Taxaceae; genus Taxus; species Taxus wallichiana. The sequence goes on along the minus strand of JADAXU010000057.1, from coordinate 12,734,169 downwards.
GCATGTCTACGTAAGACCAAGTGAAAGCGTGGTTATGATCCTTGAGAAAATAAGTTATGACTTCATGTTCGGCAAAGATCCAAAGATTAATCGATATTTAGGATGTGCGAGTATTCTGAGTGTGAATGTTGATCTCGATAGTCGATTCATTCAACATGGTTTGTGTCTCAAAGGGTAATGAACGATGAATATATGAATCTTCTGCACCAAGGTAGGTGAGTATAGATTCATCATCCTGACATTGAACGACGTTAATTGAAGGTGTATCATCATCGATCATTTCAGGATACAAGAAGGGAAGAGTGGAAGGGGCCTTGCCCTTGTGTTGATAAGTCAAAGGCCCCAAAGAAATGGTGTTTATGAAAAAAAAAGGTTAGGAGGGATAGATTCTAGATCCATCAACTCCGTCGGTGATGGTGGTGATGAAGGCGGAGCGGGTGAAGAAGGTGGAGAAGGGCTGATGTCCTTGATGAGTTCAATGCGGGCATGTTTGGTAGGTGGTTTAGGAAATCTGATACCACTATGGTTGTTATGTTTACAGGTGGTGTAAGGAATAATGGTATAGAGGCCTTACTCATAAAATTCAAAACCAAAACCCTTCCATGCACATCGGTGTAGGAAGGTGTTGGAAAAACGGTGATTGGTGAGAGATTGGAAGTCAATGAGAAAATGGGTGGGTTTGTGATGGTGGTTTGGGTGTGTAAGTGGTAGTATCAAGTCCCCCATAGGTGAGACTGGTACGAAGGTGAGGAGGACCATAAAGGAGGCATTCTCCTATGTGGTGATCATAGTGGGGGTGTTGGTGAAGGCTTCCGTACTCTTGTGGAGTAAGGAATGTGTTGACACTATATAGGCGGTACTCCCCCAGAGTGAGGCATTGAAAAACACCTTCTAAGGGATTAGTGGTTGGTATGTAGGTAGCTAGAATGGATGAGGTGTTAGAAGTCAATGTGGAGGTGGAGTTAATGGATTGGGAGGTTGATGGGTCAGCCGTGGAGGTTGTGGCAGCGGTAGGAATGGAGGAGGTATGTGTGGTTGAGGTAGCGACTGTACTGGTAAGTGGAGGTGTAGAAAAAGTGGTGGTGGTCATAGAGGTAGACACTTTAATAGGTATGAGCACATCATTGGGTTGATAGAGCATGTTGCATATTTTAAAAGGTGATGGATCAGTTGGTATAGTATAGGTGTGCCTTTTGTGTTCAAACTTTACACAATGATGCAAAGTTGAAGGAATGCAATCCATGACACAAATACAAGGTCTACCCAACAACAAGTTATATTGAAACTCCCCCTCCAAGACATAGAATAATTCTGGGATAGTGTGGGGGGCCATGCAAATGTGGAGGATGACAGTGCCTAATGTGGAGGTGATAGCATCATTGAATGAATACAACACGATAGGATGTTTATGCATGTAATTTTCAAGTATGCGCATTTGAGTGAATGCATGGGATGAAATGATGTTAATGGTAGCAGCCCCATAAATCATCACATGTGGTACCCGTATGTCATTGATGTGGATAGAGATGAAGAGGGTTGGAGTCCAGGTTATCCGTTTGGTGTGGTGCATCTCTTCCTCCAAGAAGCTAAGGGAGGCTACTTGGTCAATAGGGTGGGGGTGAGATGAAGGTGGCAATTTGGTGAGAGAGGCTACATGATGGGGTGTGATGATGGAGGTGACGGGTGTAGGGTCATTGGGTAAAACCTCAATAGATTGAAGAACCTCCATGAAAGCTTGTGATGGGATTCCGAGGTTTGGATGAGGTCATATAAGGAAATTTTGAGGGAGATTGGTGTAATTGTTTGAGCATGGTGCGATGTGTGACTCTATTAGAAATATGGTATGTAGGGCCATAAATAGTGATTTTAGGCATGGGTGTAGATGGTATAGGATTGGTCGGTGGGTCACCACCTTTTCTTTACCTTTATCCTTCTGAGCACGGGTAGTGACATGTATCATGTTGATATGAGGGGAGTTGGCAAATGGAGAAGGTGTAGGGTGAGTGGTATAATGACACGACGGCAAAAACCTACCAGAGGAGAAAAACCTTGTGAGGTGAGCTGGGCATAACAACATTTGGGTGGTGGCATGGAAAGTTCTCTGATGTGAACCATGTTAATTTCAAATCTTAGAGGTGGTTCGAGGAGTTGTGGGGGTGGAGGTTGTGGTTGTTGAGTGGACAATGTGGGAATGGGTGTTGGTGAGGCATGGTCCTCATTGAGAAGGTCGTCATCATCAAAGTTGGCTTCCGAAGGACACAATTGGAATAGAATAGTTTTAAGGCCTTGCGAGTTCTCCACATCGTGCCTTGGCACACGATGGTAGGCATAAATTTTTGTGTCATCAAACCCTTTTGGCTTGGGTTTGAGGGGGTCGTAAGGTCTGAGCGGTGGTAATGTAATGACAGAAGTCTCAAGGAGGTTGGTTAAAATTTTGGCATAGGACCTTGCTAGTGGGTCGCAATGGGAAGTGAACGTGGGTTTGGGTGTAGGTATGGTGGATTGTTGAGGAATAGTCCTCATAGGAGGGGAATAGGTTGAGCTATGGTTTTGGGTGCTAGAGTGGTCTTGGGTGTCGGTTGTGTTTGTCTAGGTAGGGGTATGGTAGATGAATGAGCAAGAGGGTGTGTGGTTGTTTTGACTATCTTATTGGAGGGTAACGGAGTTTTTTTTTTGGGTTGCACCTTCTTGGGTAAAGGTGATATGGGTGTATGAGGTCTAGAAGGAAAAGTAGAATGCGGAAGAGGATGAGTTACCCAGGGGATAATGGAGGTGCTATGAAGGTAGATGATGTGGGTCGTGTAGGGGTGTGAGGGACAGAGACTAAAGTGTAGTGGGTAGTGAAGAAGTTGTGGAGAGTATTGGGGTATGGGTGGTAAAGATGTTGCAGGTGTAGGTGTAAGTTGTGTCAGGCGCTTAGGTAGATTAGAGGTCTGCGAGGAAGGAGTGGGCTATTGTGTTTTTGGTTTATTAATGGGTAGAGGTGTTTAACCATGTTAGGAGTTTGAGGTCCTAAGATGGATGGAAGGGGTGAAGGTGCAACTGGAAAAGCTAGAGTATGAGTTCTATGGGCTTGGTTCTTTGGTTTAGGTGTAAGAGTAGGTGTGGTGTTGACTTTGGAGGATGTAGATAAATCTAGTTTGATAGGTGGATGAGTAAGGCTGGTGGTTGGGGTGACCCCTAAGGTGGTAATAGGTTTAGTTGAGGTAGATGTTGTAGGTGTGGGTTTGGGTTTAGATGTAGTTTGGGTTATGGGTAAGGGTGTATGTTGAGTTATGATGGGTGTCATGGAAGGAATGGTGATAGAGGTGGTTGTATTCGTTTCGATTGGTCGAAATAGTTTTGGGTAGATAGTGGAGGTATCAACAAGTGACATCTGCATCTATGTTGAGATAGGAAGCAAAAGGCACCCCCAAAGTAAGGCCCTATCCACATGATCTAAGCAATCAAAAAACATGAGAATGGCACATGTAGGTGGAATTGATGAGGATCTAATGGTAATTCCCATAAAATGTGTCTTAGAGATGGGGAATTGGCTAGCTTTAGCTTCCGTGGGTAAGAGAGCCAAAAGTAGGTCTGTAGGATCTTGGGTAGCTGATGGATAATGCTCACCAAGAGGAAAAGGTATCTCAATAGGGTCTTTGATAGGGGAAGAGATGATGGGAGCTCATCTGTGGGTGGAGAAGGTAAATAAGTATCCTTTGTGGACTGAAAAAGTACTATGGGTATTGGTTCTCTGGGTGGAGAAGCCAAAGGTGAAACAATCTCAATGTTAGAAGAAGACTCCTCCATAGGTGAGAAAGGAGGTGAAACGTGTTCCTCTATGGGTGAAGGAATAGGGGAGGTGGGTTCTAATGTGGATGGAGGGTTTCGAGCTAGAATCTCCTCTATAGAAAAAATATGGGGTAATTGGGAAGCAACAGGTGCATCACTAAAAATAGCGTGGACCTCGTGGGTATGAGTATCATGAGTTGAGGCCTCACCGGTTTGATCAGATGAAGGGACATGATTAGGAAATGGTTTCTTGAAGATGTGTAGGTTTTGGTTGGCAAGTGCATTAGGATTATCCATAGTTAACTCACCTTTCTCGAGCATCTCTTGGACAATATTTTTGAAAGTGATGCAATTTCCATCACTATGATCTTTCACACGATGATAGTTACAGAAGTCATGTTCTTTATACCATGTGGGCATGGAGCGAGCAGGGTCAAAACTAGTGTGTGGTTTTATAGGTGGAAGGGTGATGGCTCCGGCTTTGATAAGCTTTTCTAAGATAGAAGAGTAAGGTTCCCTAATTGGGGTGTATTTCGTTGTTTTCATCTGAATTGAAAAGTCTAGACGGGTGAGAGATTAGATGAGGGGTAGCCTAATTTGACAAATGAGCCGGACTAGCTTTGAGTACCACTACATTAGCAGTGCCCTTGGCCTTTGAATAATTGTTCTGTGGTTTGGAAGAAGAAGAATTATCATTCGACTTGAATGCCAAATTTTTATTACGTAATTGGATTTTCTTCTCTTTGATGGCCCAAATCTCTAACTTTCATGCCATGGTGAATGCTTCTTCGAATTTTCAGAAGGTTTGGACCTACAAGGTTGGCGAGATATGTCTAGCACAAGCCTATGTGAAGAGATCAATGAGTTCTATTTGTGTTGGAAGGTGAGCTAATTAATCAGCTACGCCAAAGAAGTAATAAAATATGTGATAGTTTCATCCTCATACTGACACATGGAGTATAGGTTGGTCATGGTAACATTCTTGATGATATTGATGGAGAAGTGATCCAAGGAGGCTTAGGCTACCTAATTGAATGAGAATATAGAGTGTCTAGGTAACCCACTATACCAATATAATGCAGTCCAAATCAGAGACATGGGAAAGGTTCTCGGAGTAAAGCATCATCATGGGCGATTAGCTAGCATCCTTGTTTGAACAACCGCAAATGTTGTTGTGGGTCTTCCTTGTTGTTGAAACAATTGAATTTAGGCATCTACCAATATACGGGATATAGATGAATAGGAATGGATGGGTGGATGGGCTTGTTATAAATCTCATCGTAGGTGAGAGTGTTGTGGGAGCCGAAACCGATGCCTCCAATGTCTCAGATCTTGTCCATCACTAATTTTGATTAGGTGATTGGTAGGTTGCGATGATTGGGTGCCTCCTATAGCATGAGAGGATTGGTTTTAGGCATATAACAAGGATGGTACTCCAATATATGGTGCTATCTTGTAGGTTGATTGAGAAGAAGGAATTGAAATAGGGGATGTGTACCTAGAGTGAATAATAGATAAAATGGGAGGTTACGAGATAGTACGTATATGGGGTGGAAGGGTCATGGTAACCCTAGTGGCAATGGGGGTTAACAATTGTGAAATGGAAAGGACCACATTTTGAAAAGGGGTAGGGGTCACCAACACTTATGGTGGAAATGTAGCTATGGGTATATGTGAGACATTAGGGGTGGATTTGGTTATGTTTTGGGTAGTTGTTGAAGGTATGGTGGATGTGGTGGGTGCAACGGAGGTAGCAGATGCGGCATTCATAATGGGTATAGGACCTAGCTACAAAATGACTAGGGGTAAGGTGGAGGTAGGTAACACGGAAACTAGATGGGGCTGAGGTAGGAGTGGGAATAAGAGCCGGGGGATAGATACGGGCATGTCGTATATCAACTGACCCGAGGAATCTTGAGTGGACGAGTGGGAAAGGTAAAACTACAAGGTGGTAGGGTTTTGGTCAAGGAGTCGTGTGAACTCCTCATCTCCGGTGGTGATAGTGATAGGTGGATGGGATCCATGGCTGGTGATAAAATGGAAGGTGGTGAAGGACTAGGTGGGAGTGGTTGACAACTGGCGTGGAATACAAGTGCGCTTGCTTGTCTTCAGGTCAGCACCATGTGAACCAGTACTAATCAGGTTGGGCCACTTCTCTGTAAATGACACAGAAAAATAGCAGGGACAGGTGAAATAGGTGGTAAAAAGTGGATTAGGTGCAAAATATTCACTGGAAAGTGATACAGCCTAACCGATGCTGGTTAGGGTAAACCGATGCCAGTCACAGGTAATTGTGGCCGGCCACTATGGGAAATGGACAGTGAGTCAAAACAAGGGTATAAGGCCAAATTTGATAGGTATGCCAAATCTGATGAGTTTTACAATGTCAATGGGAATGATAGCAGTGACAGGGACTGTAAAAAGTGGAAGAAGATGAATAAAATGTACCTTTTGGGTAGGTTAACAAAAGGGCTTAGAACCGACGCCGGTTGGGTATAACCGATGAAGGTCACTGGACTAACACCGGTCACTGTGGAAATTGAAATAGTGATGAAAGAAAAGTGGTTTTGAATTAAAATCTGATGAGGAATCAAACCCAAAATTCTGAGAATGATGAGAATATGGTCCAGGCACACTCAGGTGAAGCTGGAATACACCAACTATGATGAGGAGCATGCAAGGATGAGCAAGACAAATGAAGAACATAACCTCTCACCTGAAAATGCAAGCCAAGAAAAAACACTAAAAAATGTGACCCTAAGAGTGCCTTTTCTATTATGTTTGTTTAGATTATGTTATTTAAGGACTGACTCATGAATCAAAATAGATTTTTTTGGTGAGGATGGCTTCTTACAAATAAGGAGATCTAAAAGGTGAGGTTTTAGGTATGTTATGGCGGGGGTGGGCTTCACTCAAGTATGAATCGATAAAGCGAAAGAAGCTAGGGGTACCTATCAATCCTCAAATCAGTGCGATCATTGACAGGCATTCCTAGGAAAGATGTTGTTTAAGAATATGTATTTGTTTTGAATTTGTGTAATGTGGCAAGACTAAGAGAGAGAGAGAGAGAGAGAGATGTGATTTCTATGATTTGTTTGTCAACCATCGCCAGGGAATGACTTTCAAGCATATAGGATGCCCAATTAATGTGATCTAATGCGATCAATTAGAATGCAATGTACTTATTTTAAGACCAAATCAAAATGTGAAGTCGGATGACACAAATAGATGAAGAGGAAGAGGGATGCTCTTTCACTAAAATGTAGAAAAACACAAATAAATGGTTCTTTTTAATTACATCAAAAGAAATATTTCTTTTAGAGAAAATAGAAAGAAAAGGTAGGTTACCAAGGAAGAAAATTAATGGGTCTACTTTTCAGAAGGGAAACAAACACACAAATTTTCCTAGGAATGAAGAAAATGCAAGGAACCTCGGATGGGTCTCACTGGGTGTGCTAAAATGTTTAACCTGATTCTTTGAGAGTTTCTTTGAAAATGATGAAAAAATAGGGTAACAGGCATAGGAGGAATACATGTTCAAATGTTGGTTGATGGGTTGTTGCACGCGTATGAATTCTGAATCCACAACTGATCGTGAGAGCTTACTTTTGGCTAGGAGGAACTACTTGGATTCGGGTCTTGGGTTCCTATGAGTGAGGGATGAAGGTACTGGAAAGGGGTTAAATGTTGCTTGAGGATCACCAAATGTTGGAAATCTCCTACATGGGCTGCATGTGCTCTCCTTCTTGCCTAATTGGATCAACTCCTTGCTGGGGTGATTGTTGGATGGCTAGGTAGGAGAAAAATCTTGATCTCCTTCCTTTCATGCGTGTTCTCACTAAAATTTGTTCTCAGAAGATGCGATATCTCTCAAGAAAATTCCCAATGTTTTCCAACCTTCAAAATAAGGTTGGTTTGGGGATGAAAAGGTGATCGACGGTGTTCTGCTTAACCGGCAACCATTAAGGGTAACCGGTGTCAGTTAAGGTGGGATTTCCTAGGTTTACTAAACTAGGGAGATCCTCTTGTTTTTTTGGGATCTCGTGTCGTTAACCCATGGATTAGACTGGAAGCGTCTTGCATGCATGTGGGAATTTGGTTAGAGAGAATTTAGGAATTGATTTTTAGGGTTTGGTTAAGTCTTAGTTATGACAACTTACTAAGAATAGATCTTAGGGTGAGTTGGCTTGATGAGGTGTCTAGGTGAGGTGTATGTGTGGATATTATCTAAATTAATATATTTAAATAATAAATATGGTGAGGATAATGAATTAATTTAATTATATTAATTAAATTAATATTAGTGGGGTGAATGGTGCCATGGCTAGATGAATGTGATAAAGGTGTTTATTTGTCGAGAGACCAAAGGGGAGTGTGACCTAATTTTAATGTCTACAATAGGATTGAAACTTCATTTAACCGCAAGAGGACTATAGATAACACACTTGTATGTGTGGCTATTCATGTAAATGTCGCGTGACTATCAATAGCATGTGACCTATTTCTAGAATAGATAAGTGGTGAATGGAAATTCCTCACCATATATATATGATGTTAGGTACATAGTAGAGGTGTGTGTAAAACAAAGAATATATAATGTCCATATGAGAGAATATACAATGTGTGTAAGTGTAACAGAGAATCTAAAGGGTGTGTATATGTATGTGTGATATACGAAGATGACTAAATTATCAGATCGATCCATACGCGCATTGGTATAGATTGAAAATATTGTAAGGAGCTTCTGTATTTATTAATAGATGGAAGATATTGGCTGAATCTAAGTGTCATTCTGTGTGTATTTAAGTAGTGCATGTTATTAATTCAATCATGATTATTATTTAAGATTTTTCTTTCATAGATCCGAGGGTAGCATGGATTATAAAATGATGGATTAGTTATGAATATATATTTTCTTCATCATGCTAAAATCTTGCTACAAGAACCCTAAAGAGGGACACAGGTACCTTTGCATGCTTTAGGTGAGCACTTAGTCAAGGTGAGTGATGTGCCAAAGGTCGACTAGGGTGTTATCTGGTAAATCCTAGGTTGCATCATTGGTTCCATTTCCAGGACCTCTTTTTTAGTTTTTTTTAGGATGGTTCGCGATGAAGACATACCAAGTAAACTCTAGAAATTATTGAGGAATGTATACACAATCTAGAGAAAGAATATGCACGGTGGTTCAAGAGTGGATTTGATTTTAATGCACACACTTGGGTAGAATACAATCTGTATGAAAATTTATACGAGATCTTTTCTCTATCTTTCTTGTGGAACTATATGAGTGGCTTACTGCTTATGCATCTCAGCCGAATTGGAGGTATCGCATACTTGTTTGGACACAGGAATAATTTTAGGCCCTTTATGATGTTGATATGATCTAGACTCGTGCTATGGATATGTGGTTCCATGGTGTTCTAAATAGTTATATTATGGAATATTCAATTTTGATGTACTCTTTCCCGGAGGTAGCTGAATTCCAATTTTTGCGGTATCCAAGAGGAACATATTTGCAAGGTATTCCACTGGTGATCAAGATCTTGATGGTAACTTTAAACCTAGAGAGTAAACTGATGGCTAACTAAAATTCACCACACGTGAGGGTAGGAACATGTTTGGTTTAAGATAGTAGACCTAGCGGTAGAGAGGTAGAGAGAGGAAAGGTGGCTTAAGTATAATGAGGCACACAAGAGGGAGATAGAGAAGCAACGTTCCGTTGTAGAAAGTATGGCGTGGAGGAGAGAGATGGCTTGTGAAGGATTTATAGCTCACATAGAAGACATGGAGCAAGAGAATCAGGAACTCCCCCATCTTGGAATACATGACAGAGATCCCCCCTTGGTCTCACACAAAAGTTCTCCAGTAGAGACTACTTGGACCATGGGCACACATCTTAATCCACCTGGTGACCTAGCCCTTATGCTTGGTTTTTCAAAGATCTAGTATGATAAGTAACTCTGCAAGCTAACTTGGGAAGTAGGAGAGAAAGAGTAAGTCAGGGACCAAGTACATCAATGGCCGGACAGATAGCTTCAATGTCATTTGGAGGAATATTCTTAGGTGCATCATCCACATAGAATGTGAGTGTGTAGAATGTTGGATTCACCTCTGGAAGTGGAACTACCTCACAGATTGTAGGGGTTCAGTATAGTACTCTTTATCAAAGCATAGGGGAGTACATCTATAGGTCCTATTCCAACTACAAGTGGAGGATCAAGAGGTATAGGTGGTTCTATTTCCGGTGGATCTAGTGGTTTTGGAGGTAGAGGGAACATAGGAGGTTCTGGATCAGGTGGTTAAGGTCCGCAAAGAACCACAAAATATCTATATGGAGATGTCTCTTCATCTCCCAAAATATAGAGGTATAGAGGATGCTTCCAAACATGTGCATATGTGTGAAATCTTGTGGCATGCTAAAGGGATCACGGCTACTGAGTGTAAGGAAACTCTATTCACCACTACATTACAAGGGCATGCACACAACACATAAGAAGTTTGACCCTAATCAAACTTGTGTGGGTTATGCAACATTGAGGATGCTTTCTTAAAAGAGTTCCATATCCCTGAGTTTGAGCAGAAGAGTATAAGTACACTCAAGGATATCAAGAAAGGAACTACTGAGAGTGTGCGTGAGTATGATGCTTATTTTAAGACACTTCTATCTAAGCTATCTTATGATATTCACGCTAGCCAGCATGCACAATGGTTCGTTGGAGGATTGATTACACCTTTTAGAAGGGTGCTGTCACATAAGACATACATTGATCCACGCAAAGCACTGGAAGCAGCTTTGCATGCTGAGGTAGTTGGGAGCATTGACATTGGTGTTAGTCCATTCCTAGAGGCACATATTACAGCTATGACAAAGTAGTTAGAGAAGCTATCAGCAAATTCAGCCCATGAAACGTGCTCAAGAATTTGGTGTACAAATTGTGAAGTGGAAGGTCACACTAAGGATAGTTGCCCTCACAAATCTGTATGCTCATTACTATTGGACTGTGAGATCTGTCATTTGAATCATGATGTTAGTCACTGTCCTTTGTTACAACATGTGATAAGGAATAATGTATCTTTCTTTTGCAAAATTTGTAGGTCCATAACCCATGATACTGAGGATTTTCAGTTGATTGGTCAGATCTAGGATGCTATAGACCTTGGGGTATAACAGACTAGTGTAACAGATAATTCTAAGGGTAAGAATGAGCACCATAATTAGAATCATAATCAAACACACTATGACAGAATGAGGGGAGTTTTGAAGGATTTTGTGGAAGGGGACATGGATATCATGGTGGATATGGAGGATGAGGCCATGGTGGAGGAAGAGGTGATTTCCCTTGTGGAAAATGTTATATGTGTGGATCTCTTGACCACTATATGTGCAAATGTCCTTAGAATATTGCATGTTATTTCTATGGAAAGAACCATATCTATGAAGAGTTCTCGGACTTATATGAGCATCTCAATAAGCAGCATAAGTAAGAAAACAAAGGCATTGGGATGGTTATAATCTAGTGTGTGGTAGAAGATCAATGGATTCCCAAGATAATAGAAGGACATGAGGCATTGATAAAGGAAGATTACTACACATGCTTAAGAAACATGCATGGGAGAGGCATTGCACTGTGAAGCCCATGATCACCAAGGAGGAGGTTTTTCATGCAAGGTACCCAGATCCTGCTCATCGGAAAGAAGTTTACCAGATACCATGGAAGTGCATAAGAATCTTCGGGGGTGAGATACAATACTTAAAGGAGAAGAATAAAGCATCATAGATAGTCTAAACCGATATCGATGATCCGTGAGTGGTGTGAAAGATGTTGTGCCGTAAGAACATTATTCCACTATTGGGAAGTTGGTTAAAAGGGAACACTCCGCGTGCAAGTCTTGAGATCGGATGGTAGATTTTGCATGCAAATCTTCCCCCTAATAGCATTGATTATGACAAAGAAATTACTTTGAATGCTGTTGTGGATGGGTGGCTATTGAGCAACATATTGATTGATACAAGTGTGGAAGTAAATGTGCTTACATTAGATGCATGGGTACAAATGGGGAGGCCTCCATTGCAGCCCTCATCTAACATACTATTTATGGTAGACTGGACTAAGGCCACTCCTATAGAATTTTTGAAAGATCCATCTATAACTATACAAGGGGCCAAGTTCACTGGGTATTTTGAGGTATTAGCACTTGCAGAAGAAAACAATTTTCTAGCCCTGCTTGGTTGCCCTTGGTGTTATGCAAATAATTTTGAATTGAGATTCAATAAGGGGTATATCAAATTTGAAAACAAGGAGGAAAGGGTTGTGATACCTTTTACAGATGGAAAGTCTACACCATATGTTGATCCTCTAAGTGAGGAGGACTTAAACAGAGTTTATGTACACACTGGAGGTCTAGCTAATAGATAGGATTTAGACGAGTGTATTGAAAATATGATTCAAATGGATGAGCACCGAGCCATAGCATGATGGAGTTAGAATTAGGAAAAGGCCAGGTAGAAGGCATGGCATGATAGAAACATAAGGGATAAGAAGTTTGAGATTAGATAAATGGTACTTCTTTATGACTCAAAGTACATTAGTTAGGTCCATATGTCATCACTTCTATACTTGAATTAGGTGCTTTCTAGTTAGAAGAACTTGATGGAACACAACTACTGGTTACTTTAATAGGAATAGGTGAAGCCCTACTATAAATAAGTCTTTTTGGTGTTTGTAATAAGCGGTATTGTCATTTAGATTAGGTTTTCAATTCTATATTTCCTTAATGTATTTTCTTCATTGCCTCTATGCTCTGTCAATTTAGTCAAGTTATTTTTGTGTAATAAGTGTGCTTGTGTGCATGAAGCTAATTACTATATGAATAATGTCTATGTATAGAGGAATGCACATACCTTTTGTGTGGGGTGGTTGTAGCTATCCAAAAAAAAAGACTGTGGGAATTAAAAGGTGAAAAGATTAAGCTACTACGAGTGTGCTTTAAGTCAAAAGAAGATTGCTTCTCAAAAGTGACCAAGGATGGAGATGAATGAAATAACAGTATAACATAAGGTAAGCGGAGGCCATGATAGCTACCAAAAGAAGGTATAGTGATGAGGTACTCGGGTGCAAAGGCATGCGCTAAAGAGAAGTCTGTGACTAGAGGGTAGGAAGGTGCGCTAAAAGGTTATAGTTGGGGTACGAAGATGTACCGTGTGGAATGAACGAATTTGGTCAATGAATGAGGGGATATTTGGTAGGTGAAGGAGAAATAAATGCATCAAAATTTGAAAAAATTATATAAGGATGGAATGCGATTCATTTTTACCATTGCAACTAAGAGTATTTGAGGAAAGAGCCAAGTGCGAAGAGCCGAGTGATCGGGTTAAGGTGCGAAGGGTGTGAAACCAAGCGTGACAACTAGATCTGTGTGAAAAGAAGCTTGTGTCCCTGGTGGTGAAGGGTTTGAGTGAAGCAGGGAGATAGAAAAGAGTTAGGTTATGAAGTTTCCACCTAGGGAACAATTGAATCGAGCTAGGGTTTGATTTGCAAAGTTATAGAGTTGAAGAGGAGACATTTGTAAGGTAAAAATGGCACCTAAGAAGGCATCTGTAGTAGCAGTAAAAGGAAAGAAGAAGGTGGTCATCAAGGAGGAAGAGATGGCACCTGAAATCCATTTTTTAGAAATGCAATATCTAGGAGTCATCATCGGCCAGAATGGGATTCACCCATCAGAAAGAGAAAAGTAAGTAAATATAATCACAAGACTTTGGAGAACAAGAAGGAGCTCGGTTCCTTGCTCACTGCTAGGGTGAACAAGTGCATGGTTGATGACATGCTAGTTTATGACGATGTAGGTGAGAAGCTTCTAAAGAGAATTAGGGTCTACCAATTATATGAGCTTCCATATTTTGGGAAGTATGAGCCCTTGTATCAGTGGCTCATGAGTAGGGTGCACAAGGACTTCTTCTACTTTGCAGGACGTAGAGTTAGAATCTCATCCGCACTTACTTATCTCATCGATTCTGAGGTTTGAAGGCCACATGAGAGGACATAAAAAGTGATCTCGTAGATAAATCTATGATTTTAAAGACTAGATAGGAGTTGGGGTACCTGAAGGGTCCATGCAGTATGGATATAGAAAAATTGAAGAACTTTCTAGTTGTGCAAGTTGTAGCACACCTTATTACCAAGTTGAATGATCAAGAGCGGTGGTCATAGGTAAATACTATGTAGTTACACATGGTGTGTAAGATGTTAGAAGGGGAAGTTTAAACATTATAGGCTATATTGCAGAGAAAATAGTCGAAGAAGCACACACGAGAGGGAAGATCAGATTTGGGGATGTTTTACTATCACTAGTATTCATGGAGATTGGAGTACCAAAAAAACTGAAGGAAAAAGAATGGGAATACCCCATGGAGAACAAGTCACCAACCGAAAGATTTAGCAAGTATCTCTATGCAAAGGTGCCATGACAGATGACATAAAGCAATGGGTGGAGAAATGGTATAAGTCTCCGCACAACATTTTGGGAAGAGTGGTGCATCCCAAGGACCTACCAGAAGTGGTAGGGAAACAAGTTTAGTTTGTTATATATCAACATTTATACATCGTGTGTTTCCCAATGAAATATGGAATCTAGAGCCCTTGGTGTAAATTGCATAATGCATTCACCGCAAGGTATTTCCAAGCATCTGTTCACAGATTTATAGACACGTGTCGACTGGTATTCAATACATATAAGGTAGATTGTGACTACCATACATTGAGGAAGAAGTATGTGTATCCTGGAAGAAGTGCTTATACAGAGAGGATCATTTTAGAGGTGCTGAATATTAAGCCAATAATTCCAATTGTAGCAGATGTGGGGGCAAGATTGGTGTATCTCCAGCTGAAGCCAAAGATGGAGAATAACAATTATGTGGAAGGTGAGTTTGCACTTCCAGAACCACCAAAGGGAAAGTATATAATGGAGAACATCCCAACACCTAATCCCACAGAGCTAATTGAAGTGGAGGATTAGGAGGAGCACAAAGATAGGGCTGGTTTGGAGCATAGAGGTAGGATACATCCTATAAATAAGGGTGAAGTTGAATGTGCCATTACACCACCTCAGCCATAAGAGGGGGATGATGAGGAATTGAATGCAGTCCAAGGGGAGCACAGGTTTAAGAGGGTGTTTAGGAGAACAAGGACCCAAGGTTTTAGTCCAACAACTATGTGCAAATCACGCGGACTCTCTCCATAGAAGGAGGTGACCATGTAAAGAAGGAAGAAATTGAAGTTAAATGAGGAGGTGAAAGATTCAAAGGAAAGTGTGCCTAATTCTCCTACACTTCTAGAGAACATAGAAGAATAGGGTGAGGAATCAAAGGAAAAAGAAGAGGATGAGAAAAGACCAAAGGAGATAGCTGTAGAGAATGTTCAGGACATGGAGACACAAGTTCCAAATTTGGAAGCTAAAGTCCCTAAGCAACAACGGTCTAGAAGAACAAGTGGAGAGCACATTCCACCAACCATGGGGTATGTAGAGGATGTAAGAAAAATTATTTGTGCCTCGCTTCTAGAGCATGATAACACAAAAGGATTTATTTGGATGGGAGCTAATGGATGAGGATATGGTGACTGTGCACACTTGAAAGCAACTATCATGGTCAATGCACACCCACATAGATGAGCCTGACTTTGATGTGTGCGAAGATTCATGCGTTTTGAGACAATTGAAGAAGGCACCCCAAGCTAGACACATAACAATAAAGCCTACTGTCATGTTAGATGAGCAGTCAACAATGCATTGGTGAAGGTTTCTGCTGAGGTGGCTAGAAGAAACATGGAAAAATCTGCAACGATCAGAGCATTGCATGAGGAGATGAAGATAAAGGATGTAGAGATAACACACATAACACAGGAGAGGGAATTCACACAGAATAAAAATGAGGTATTTATTAGCATCGCAGAGGATATTGGGGACAATGTCATCAGAGAAAGGCCACACTTGGAGGCCAAGGTACCACAGACGTTTCCTTCGATACACTATGTAGGAAAGTTGGTGGACTTGGTACTTGAAGATGAACCTCTATGCATGTCAAAGATCAAGAAGCTCGAAAAGATGTTGAATGAGAGAAAGCATCGGTGATGTGAAATATTACATCTTATGAAGGGTTGTTGTAAGCGTTATAGGAAATATTGAAGAAAGAAGACTAGGCTTTAAACATATGCACAGCTCCAGAGGCACTTATCAACATAAAGACCCTAGAAGAGAACAATGAGGTCCAAAAATTGATGAAGGATGAGACATTGGGCAACAGAAAAATATTTTCAATGGTTAAGCGAAGCATAAGAGCCACACAAGACTCACCTAGAAGAGCATGGGAGGAAGATAATTACGTAGAAGATGGATCTTTTAGAAGGGAGAATGACATCAATGTCTAGCATTGTGTTGGTTCTGTAAAATGAGAAAGGAGAGATTGCGAGGGATGAGTTGGAATCCATTGCTATGGACATCCTAGAAAAAGTAGAGCAAACACTCACTGAATGGCAAGTTTTGGAGGCTGAAATAAAGGAGGAGTATCCAAAGTTGATACTTCAAACTGATATAGAGGAGGTTATCTCATAACCTCATAGAAATTCTTTATTTATCTACATTATTTCATTCTTATTCTTTCCATTATTCTATTCTTTACTTAAATTTTTGGAGATACCCATTATCGAGATGACAATGAGATTAGTATGGGGTAATTTTGATCAAAGAATACTTGTCAAAGATCACACAAGGAGTCCGTGCGGGATAGAAGGCCTAGAACCAAGGGTGCGGAAGGACAGGAAGGACCCACGCGTAGAAGACAAGTTCCATGCGGATATGTGTGTTCCATGCATTATCTATCTTTCAAGGAGTGGATCAAATAATTTTGCATAGAGATAAGCTTAGAATAGGATTGACACTTCAAGAAACTACAAGAGAAGTATAGATAACACACTTGCATGTGTGGCTATGCCTATAAACATCGTGTGGCTATCAATAGCATGCACTTATTTTTGGAATAGATAAGTGGTGAAGGAAAGTCCCCACCCTATATATATGATGTTAGGTACATAGTAGAGTTGTGTTTGTAATAGAGAATATACATTGTGTGTGTAACAGAGATATACAAAGTGTGTGTAAGTGTAATGTAGAATATAAAGAGTGTGTGTATTTATGTGTGATATCCACATATGACTGAATTATTGTATACAATCCATATACACAATGGTATAGTTTGACAATATTGTAAGGAGCTTCGTATTTACTAATAGATGGAAGATAGTGGTTGAATCTAAAATTTATTCTATGTGTAGTTGAGTAGTGCATGTTATTAATTCAATCATGATTATTATTTAAGCTTATTATTTCATAGATATGATGGTAGCATGCATTATAGAATGATGGATTAGTTATGAATCTATATGTTTCTTCCTTCATCATGCTAACATCCTGCTATAGCAACCCTAAAGAGGGACCTGGTACCTTTGCGTGCTTTGGGTGAGCGCTCAGTCAAGGCTGAGTGATGTGCCAACATGACTAGGGTGTTATCTGGTAAATTCTAGGCTACATCACATACTTTGATTGATTTATTTCTCTTTTAACACATATTTACAACCTTTCCCATTTCCTTCCATGCACTGGAGAATGGGAAAGGTCATAGAAGGGAAAAGACATGGACAACCCTTTCAATCCTAGGTTTGTTCGTTTCCCAATTTTCATTTTTCTATCAAAAGTGTCAAAACCATTGCTCGGTGAAGACTGGTGATCACAAGACCACCACCCTAGTAGGACAACGGTTATAGGACTACCACCTGTGTTGGGCGACGATTACGCAAACCGTAACCTTGCATAGAGTGGTGGTTCATTAAAATATAGACAAAACCTCTTTTTCATCTAATTTCTTCTTATGTTGATTGTTTTGATGAAGTGGAGTAATTTCTCGGATCCCTATGGATCAACAATTAACTATAAACCATTCTGAAGTCCATCCGTGGCCCCTACAATCTCTTCACAATGCGACCCCCTACATTTGTGCCCAAAAACACCTAAAATGGAGGTTTTAAAACATTACATGAAAAAAATACATTTTGGATTCCTTATGAAATTTTTAACACTTTTCATTTTTTCTCCAAGGCCTGGTTGGACCCTAAGTGCTCTAAAATTAAGGATTTCCACAATATTCCCATGGTTTCTTACACAAAGTCTACTCACCGTGCTTTTATAAATTGCAGCAAGCTTGTTTAACCACCCGACGAGCCACTAGGTGAGCAACTTGGAGCGCTCTAGCTACATCCATTGGGTTTATGGTTTTAATCCCTATCAACCTTTTGTATCAAGATAAATTTGCATAGAAGTGGGAAAATTCCACATGCGTCGAGGAAATGGTGGATCATTGTTTGAAAAGGCAAGGCTGACCTATGATTTCTGGCACATAGCCATGTATGCCATTTTGTTGGGCCTCAATACTACCACCAAGCTATACATGGTCGGTTTGATGTGCATTATTTGAATGACATATGTCTTGGCTTGGTTGTTTTGACCGATGTCATGGCTGAGATAGGTGAATGAATTGCCTATTAAGTGGTGCTGAACATGTATGGATCATCCAATATGTTGGCGAGTATATGGGCTAAGGATATAAGAGATAAGGTAGGTTGGTTTCACCACCCAATGCGGCCAATTCATGCCTCTCGCACCGGTTTAAAAAAATGCCAAGTCATGGATAATCTAGTGAGTCATTGGGATATACTATTGATCCACTTCATAGTTTAGACTTTGCCCAAACAATTGTTGGGATTAGCACACCGGTTGTACAGACAATATATCAGATCTAAGCATACATGTAAATAAAAGTGGATATTCTACCAGAAGAAATATACAAAACAAGAGACATAAATCAACACCAAATTTAATGTGGTTCACCCAGTGTGGGCTACGTCCACCAAGAAACAAGTCAATCTATTATCCAAAGCTTTGACAAGATATACAATGAAGATTTACAATCTTCCACACCTCTTAGATGTACAGTACTTTATTTCTCTCAAGATTTTGCTTCATCACCAAGAATTCTCTCTCTCACCAAATTTTGCAAGTTCTTTCTAATTATTGTTAATCATACTTCTAAACCCTATATTTTATGCTTATATAGTCATTTATAGACTTAGGGCACTTAGCCATGCAATTACAATCAATAGATATACTTTAATGCTAAAAATAGATCTAATTCCCGAGAGTTAATTAAAACATCCTTGCACAGGTAACCGATGCCGGTTATCCCTAACCGATTTCAATTCCTCCTTTATTGACCAATGCTAATCATACCTGACCGATGTCGGTCCTGGGTGACCGATGCTGGTTCCCCCTAACCGATGACAGTTATTGTATTTTCCAACAAGTTTCCATTGCATGCTAAACTAAAGTAATTGAGCTCCACAACTCAAAAATATCCCACTTGGAGATTAATTATTTCACCATACCTATACAACTTCATTTTTGGATCCTTTCTTAGCTCTATTTCTTCCTCTTCAAGTCTCAAACTCAAATACCAATAGAAGTGGAGTGTAGCTCCAACTCCTCTTTTCTAATGGCCTCGTTAGCATATCTGCAAGGTTCTTGCTTGCATGAATCTTTTCCAGATTCAATTATTCATCCTCCAATACTTTCCATATGAAGTGATACCTCAACTGAATGTGTTTTGTTCTCAAATGAAATGTTGAGTTCTTTTCCAAATGAATTGCACTCTGACTATCACTAAAAGTTTACAATTACCTTGCTCCTTTCCTAACTCTTCCATGAACCTACTCATCCATATCATCTCCTTTCTAGCCTCTCGTAGCTGCAACATACTCTTCTTCCTCTATAGTATACAAATCCAAAAGCTTCGTAATCTTAAAAATCCATCAAATTGTCATTCAACCTACTATGAAAATATATCCAGGTGGTGATCCTCCTACCATCCGGATCTCTAGCCATATCTCAATCAACATAGCCACATAATGAAATATCCGAACCTCCATACCATAACTCGCATGCTAGATGTCTCTTTCAAATACCCGAGCATCCATTACACTTATTTCCAATGCTCTTTACCTTGATTGGACATATATATACTCACAACTCCCACTTCTGTGTAATGTCTAGTCCGGTAAAACCATAGCATACATGAGACTCCCAAATGCTAAATCATATGTCACTCATGTCATGTATTTGACCTCCTCATGTGATGAAGGACACCGATCTTTGCTCAATTTGAAGTGTCCATACATAGGTGTACTAAAGCGGGTTTTACATTCGCATGTTGAACCTTTCTAACACCTTGTAGATATAATCCTCCCGAGATAAATACAATTTCTTGTTTTTCCTATCTATATGTATTTACATGTCAAGGATTATTTTTACAGCTCCTAAATCCTTCCTATAAAATGTGTGAGGTAGTTTTCCTTAATCTCACCAATATCCCGCATACTAGATCCTGTAATTAGCATATCATCCACATACAATAACAAAATAATATATCTCCCATTTTCAAGTTTCTTGAAATAAACACAATGGTCGATTCACATCTTAAGTAACCATGTTCATGCATAAAACTGTCGAACCTCATGTACCATTGCCTTGCAGCTTGCTTGAGACCACATAGGCTCTTTTTTAACCTACACACTAGTTTCTCCTTACCCTTGACTTCATACCCAAGCGATTGCTGCATATAAATCTCTTCATCCAAATCACCATGAAGGAAATCCGTCTTCACATCTAGTTTCTCTAAATGAAAGTCTTCTACTGCAACTAAGCTCAATATAATATGAATAGAAGTTATCTTAATAGGAGAAAATATTTCACCAAATTTAATACCTACTTTATGTGTAAATCCCTTTACTACAAGCCTTTCCTTGTACCTTTTATGTCCACCCTCTTCTTCCTTGATCCTGTAAACCCACTTGTTCTATAATCTTCTCTTACCTGCTTACAACTTAACCAAATCCCAAGTCTGGTTCTGTTCCAAGGAGTCCATCTCCTCATCCATGCCATGCTCACACCGAACATGAGTCTTATCTGAGTCAATTCTTCAATGCTCTCTAGTTCACCATTATCAATCAATAATAAATAAAATAGAGAAAGTGTAAATATTTATGGATATTTACTTACCCTTTATGACCTTCTCATAGGAGTTTGGGGTACCAGAGGCTCAAACAAGACCTCTTGGACATTCCTATCTAGATTTGACAATGACCAATGCTAGTCACCTCTAACCGACATTGGTTCTACTAACTGATGCCAGTTTTTACCCTCTATAAATGATACCGGTTTGTTTAACCGATGTCATTACTGGGGTCAACCGACATTAGTTACTATGTAACCCTGTTAGTAATACTTTTAAATACGAGAGTTCATTTTCATTCACAAACTTCTCAACTAGTTCATCCTTGGGTACCAAAATATGATCCCTATACATTCTCTTTTCATTCCATTCAATATCATGACTCCTAGTAATTTTAGAATTCTCTAAATCCCAAAAACAGAAACTCAAATCACTAGATCCATAACCAATGAAAGTGCACCTCTTGGATTTTGCATCTAACTTCTTCCTATTTTCCCTATCAACATGCATAAAAGCTTATGAACCAAAAAATTTAAGAAAAGAAATATCTACCTATTTTCTGGTCCAAGATTCCTCTGGTACTCCTCCATCTAGTAAACTTGAAGGCCCACGCTTAATCAAATAAATCGATGTATCAACTGTTTACCCAAAACAACAAGGGCAATCCGAATGTATCCTCATACTTCTAGACGTTCCATGATTGTCCTATTCATTCTTTCTACAACACCATTCTCCTCTCGGTGTTCTTAGAACCATTTTTCTCTACATATTGCATTTATTAAACAATGATCATTGAAAGATTTGCTACAGTATTCACCACCATTTCCAAGTCTAAGAAACTTTAACTTAGAATTTGATTCATTCTCAACAAGGACTTTCCATCTTTTAAAACTCTCAAAAACATCAGATTTATGTTTAATACAATAAACCCATACCTTCCATGTAGCATCATCAATGAAAGTAACATAATACTGGGATCCTCCATGAGAAGCTACATGAGCTAGTCCCCACACATCTAAGTGTACAAGCTCCAATTTCTGCTCCTTCTTAGTTGCCCTAAATTTGAGAAATCTCACTTTCTTTTACTTTCCAAAGATACAATTCTCATAGAAATCAAGATATAAATCTTTCAAATCTGATAACTTACCCTTAGCCTTTAAGATCTACATTCCTTTTTGACTCATATGGCCCAACCGATTATGCCACATGCATGCATCTGAATCTGATGTAGATAATGTAGAAAAGGAATCATATCTGGTAGATAATTATAACATTCCTACCTTCTTACCTCTTTTCAAAATAAAATAAGCCTTGGTGACTTTCCAAGAGTCTCCTTTAAAAGTAACCATGCAACTGATTCACATAGTTGCCCTGTAGAAATAAGATTTCTCCCGAGGCTTGGCACATGCCTCACATCTTTCAATACCCACGTATTTCCATTTTACAACTTTAGATGAACTTCCCTTTACCAATAATATTGCAAGGTTCATCACCACCCAAATAAACATGCCAAATAAAGCCTTGAACATAATTTCTGAAATAACCCTTATTAGGGGTTCCATAGAAAGAAGCTCCCGAATCTAAAACCCATGATTCATTTCTACTATCTAAATAAATACTAAGATCATCTTGCATTACCTCCGATGCAACAAGATTTTCTTCTTTACCTTTGTCAGGGTGTTGGTTCTCTTTGTCCTTTGACCAAAAATATTTCTTTACATGTCCTTTCTTTCCACATTTCCAACACGTAATTCCCTTACTTTTAGATTTAGATATGCTATCCCTTGACTTTGATTTCCTATTACTCTTACTCTTGGATATCTCCTTCTTCCCCCCTACTTTCTACATTCAAAGCATTTCTAGATGATGATTCCTTTGTAATTTTCCTATGAATTTATTCATTCAAGATTATAATAACCACATCATCAAACTTCAAAATATTATTAGCAGATGTTGTATTACTAATAGCCATTACCAAGTTATTCCAATTATCAGGAAAATAACATAAGAATAAAAGTGCTTTTACTTCATCATCAAATGGTATAGCAAACCGACTAAATGGGGAAGTAAAAGTGGTGTGGAAGTAAATGTGCTTACATTAGATGCATGAGTCTAAATGGGAGCCCTCCATTGCAGCCCTCATCTAACATAATATTTATGGTAAACTAGACTAAGGCCACTCCTATAGAAGTTTCAAATATGCATCTATAACTATACAAGGGGCCAAGTTCACTGGGTATTTTGAGGTATTAGCACTTGCGAAGTAAAACAATTTTCTAGTCCCGCTTGGATGCCCTTGGTGTTATGTGAATAATTTTGAATTGAGATTCAATAAGGGGTATATCAGCTTTGAAAAAAAGGAGGAAAGGGTTGTGATGCATTTTACGGATGGAAATTCTACACCATATGTTGAGCCTCTAAGTGAGGAGGACTTAAATAGAGTTTATATACGCACCGGAGGTCTAGCTAATAGACATGATTTAGATGAGCATATCGAAAATATGATTCAAATGGATGGGCACCGAGCCATAGCACGATGGAGTCAGAAGTAGGAAAAGGCTAGGTAGAAGGCATGGCATGATAGAAACATAAGGGATAAGAAGTTTAAGATTAGATAAATGGTACTTCTTTATGACTCACAATTCTTGCGCCATCCAGGAAAGCTCAAAGCACATTGGTTGGGGCCATATGTCATCATTTCTATACTTGAATTAGGTGCTTTCCAGTTAGAAGCACTTGATGGAACACATCTACCTAGTTACTTTAATAGGAGTAGGCTGAAGCCCTACTATAAATAAGTCTTCTTTGTGTTTGTAATAAGGTAGTATTGCCATTTAGATTAGGTTTTCAATTCTATATTTCCTTAATGTATTTCCTTCACCTCTATGCTTTGTCAATTTAGTTTTTATTTTTGTGTAATAAGTTTTCTTGCGTGCATGAAGCTAATTACTATATGAAGAATGTCTATGCATAGAGGAATGCACATACCTTTTGTGTGTGGTGGTTGTAGCTATCCAAAAAAATACGTGGGAATTGAAAGGTGAAAAGATTAAGCTGCTATGGGTGTGCTTTAAGTCAAAAGAAGATTGCTTCTCAAAAGTGACCAAGTATGGAGATGAATGAAATAACGATATAATGTGAGTTAAGCAGAGGCCATGATAGCTACCAGGAGAGAAGGTACAAGTGATGAGGTACTAGGGTGCAAAGGTGTGTGCTAAAGAGAAGTTTGTGACTAGAGAATAGGAAGCGCTAAAAGGTTATAGTTGGGGCACGAAGATGGACCACGCAGAATGAATGAATTTGGTCAATGAATGAGGGCATATTTAGTAGGTGAAGGAGTAATAAATGTAGTAAAAGTTGAAAAAATTATATAAGTATGGAATGCAGATTCCTTTTTACCATTGCGAATAAGAGTATTTGAGGAAAGAGCCAAGTGCAAAGAGCTGAGTGATCAGGTTAAGGTGCGAAGGGTGTGAAACCAAGAGTGACAACTAGATCTATGCGAAAAGAAGATTGTGTCCCAGGTGGTGAAGAGTTTGAGAGAAGCGAGAAAGATAGAAAAGAGTTAGGTTATGAAGTTTCCACCTAGGGAACAATTGAATCAAGCTAGTGTTTGATTTGTAAAGTTACAGAGTTGAAGAGGAGACATTTGTAAGGTAAAAATGGCACCTAAGAAGGCATTTGTAGCAGAAGTAAAAGGAAAGAAGAACGTTGTCGTCGAGGAGGAAGATATGGCACCAAATCCATTTTTTAGAAATATAATATCTAGGAGTCATCATCGGCCAGGAATGGGATTCACCCATCAGAAAGAGAAAAGTAAGTGAATATAATCACAAGACTTTGGAGAAAAAGAAGGAGCTCGGTTCCTTGCTCACTGCTAGGGTGAACAAGTGCATGGTTGATGACATGCTAGTTTATGACGATGTAGGTAAGAAGCTTCTTGAGAGAATTAGGGTCTACCAATTATATGAGCTTCTATATTTTGGGAAGTATGAGCCCTTGTATTAGTGGATCATGAGTAGGGTGCACAAGGACTTCTTCTACTTTTCAAGACGCAGAGTTAGAATCTCATCTGCACTTATCTCATTAGTTACAGGTTTGAAGGCCACGTGAGAGGACATAAAAAGTGATCTCATAGATAAATCTATGATTTTAAAACTAGATAGGATTTGGGGTACCTGAAGGGTCCATGTGGAATGGATATAGACAAATTGAAGAACTGTCTAGTTGTGCAAGTTGTAGCACACCTTGTTACCAAGTTGAATGATCAAGAGCGGTGGTCATAGGTAAATACTATGTGGTTACACATGGTGTGTAAGATGTTAGAAGGGGAAATTTATAACATTATAGGCTATATTGCGAGAGAAAATAGTCAAGAAGAGCACATAAGAGGGAAGATCAGCTTTGGGGATGTTTTACTATCATGGATATTGGAGTACCATACGGATTGAAGGAAAAAGTATGGGAATACCCCATTGAGAAAAAGTCATCAGCGAAAGATTCAACAAGTATCTATGCAAAGGCGCCATGATGATGACGTAAAGCAAATGGTGGAGAAATGGTATAACAGCCTCCACACGACATTTGGGGAAGAGTGGCGCTTCCTAAGGGCCTACCAAAGCGGGGTAGGGAAACAATTCTAGTTTTTATATATCAACATTTATATATCACACGTTTCCCAATGAAAGATGGAATCTAGAGCCCTTGGTGTAAATTGCCTAATGCATTCACTGCAAGGTATTTCCAAGCATCTGTTCATAGATTTGAGACACGTCTTGACCGGTATTCAATGCGAGATAAGGTAGATTGTGACTACCATACATTGAGGAAGAAGTATGTGTATCCTGGCAAAAGTGCTTATACAGAGAGGATCATTTTAGAGGTGTTGAATATTAAGCCAATAAGTCTGATTATAGCAGATGTGGGGGCAACATTGGTGTATCTTCAGCTGAAGCCAAAGATGGAGAATAACAATTATGTGGAAGGTGAGTTCGCACTTCTAGCACCACCAAAGGGAAAGTATATAATGGAGAACATCCCAACACCAATCCCACAGAGCCAATCAAGTGGAGGATTAGGAGGAGCGCAAAGATAGGGCTAGTTTGGAGCAAAGAGGTAGGATACATCCTACAAATAAGGGTGAAGTTGAATGTACCATTACACCACCTCAGCCATAAGAGGGGGATGATGAGGAATTGAATGCAGTCCAAGGGGAGCACATGTTTAAGAGGGTGTTTAGGAGAATAAGGACCCAAGGTTTTATTCCAACATCTATGCGCAAATCATGCGAGAATCTCTCCACGAAAGGAGGTGACCATGTAAAGAAGGAGGAAATTGAAGTTAAATGAGGAGGTGGAAGATTCAAAGGAAAGCATGCCTAATTCTCCTACACTTCTAGAGAACATAGAAGAACAGGTGAGGAATCAAAGGAAAAAGAAGAGGATGAGAAAAGACCAGAGGAGACAACTGTAGAGAATGTTCAGGACATGGAGACACAAGTTCCAAATTTGGAAGCTAAAGTCCCTAATCAACAACATTCTAGAAGAACAAGTGGAGAGCACATTCCACTAGTCATTGGGTATGCAGAGGACACAAGAAAAATTGTCCATGCCCGCTTCTAGAGTTTGATAACACAAAAGGATTTATTTGGCTGGGAGCTAATGGATGAGGATATGGCAACTGTGTGGAATCGAAAGTAACTATTGTGGTCAATGCACAACCACATAGATGAGCTTGAATTTGATGTGTGTGAAGAGTCATGTGTTTCAAGACAACTAAAGAAGGCACCCCAAGATAGACACATAACAATAAAGTCTACTATCATGTTAGATGAGTAGGTCAACAATGCATTGGTGAAGGTATCTGATGAGGTGGCTAGAAGAAACATGGAAAAATCAGCAACATATAGAGCAACTTTGCGTGAGTAGATGAAGATAAAGGATGCGAGAGATAACACACATAACATAGGAGAGGGAATTCACACAGAATAAAAATGAGGTATTTATCAAAGATCACGAGAGGATATTGGGGACAATGTCATCAGAGCAAGGCCACACTTGGAGGCCAAGGTACCACAGACGTTTCCTTCAACGATACACTATGTAGGAAAGTTGGTGGACTTGGTACTTGAAGATGAACCTCTACGCATGCCAGTGCCAAGAAGCTCAAAACAAGATGTTGAATGAGAGAAAGCATCAGTGATGTGAAATATTGCATCTTATGAAGGGTTGTTGCAAGCGTTATAGGAAGTATGAAGAAAGAAGACCATACTTTAAACATATGCACAAACTCCGAGGAACTTATCAACATGAAGACCCTATAAGATAACAATGAGGTCCAAAAAGTGATGAAGGATGAGACGTTGGGCCACGGAAAATATTTTTAATGGTTAAGCGAAGCATGAGGCCCCGGCAGCAACATAAGAGCCACAAGAGACTCGCCTAGAAAAGCATGGGAAGCTAATTGCGCAGAAGATGGATCTTTTAGAAGGGAGAATGACATCAATGTCTAGCATTGTGTTGGTTCTGCAAAATGAGAAAGGAGAGATTGCGAGGGATGAGTTGGAATCCATTACTGTGGAAATCCCAAAAAAATTAGAGCAAGCACTCATTGAATGACAGGTTTTGGAGGTCGAAATAAAGGAGGAGTATCCAAATCGATACTTCAAACTAATACGAGAGGAGGTTGCCTCATAACCTCATAGAAATTCTTTATTTATCTACATTCTTTCATTCTTATTCTTTCCATTCTTCTATTCTTTACTTCAATTTTTGGAGATACCCATTGTCGGGATGAAAATGAGATTAGTATGGGGTAATGTTGATCAAAGAATACTTGTCAAAGATCACACAAGGATTCCATGTGGGATAGAAGGCCTAGAACCAAGGGTGTGGAAGGACAGAAAGACCCGTGCATAGAAGACAAGTTCAACTTTCAGGACTTAGCTAATTTTGAGCATGAAGACCTATTTTTAGAAGATGGCATGTGGAACACACCAATGATGCAGAGATGTGCATGCCATGCATTGTCTATCTTTGGAGGAGTGGATCAAAGCATTTTGCATGGAGACGAGCTAAGAATAGGATTGACACTTCAGTTAACTACAAGAGGACTATAGATAACACACTTGCATGTGTGGTTATGCCTATAAACAGCATGTGGCTATCAATAGCATGCGGCCTATTTCTGGAATAGATAAGTGGTGAAGGGAAATTCCCACCATATATATATGATGTTAGGTACATAGTAGAGGTGTGTGTGTAACAGAGAATATACATTGTGTGTGTAACGAAAAATATACGGTGTGTGTAAGTGTAACAAAGAATATAAAGAGTGTGTGTATGTATGTGTGTTATACGCATATGACTGAATTATGGTATATGATCCATATGCACATTGGTATAGATTGACAATATTGTAAGGAGCTTATGTATTTATTAATAGATGGAAGATATTGGCTGAATCTAAAAGTTATTCTGTGTGTAGTTGAGTAGTTCATGTTATTAATTCAAACATGATTCTTGTTTAAGCTTATTCTTTCATAGATATGATGGTAGCATGCATCATAGAATGATGGATTAGTTATGAATCTATATGTTTCTTCCTTCATCATTCAAACATACTCTTGCTATAGCAAACCCTAAAGAGGGACTCGGTACCTTTGTGATCTTTGGGTGAGCGCTCAATCAAGGCCGAGTGATGTGCCGGTGTGACTAGGGTGTTATCCGGTAAATTCTAGGCTACATCACATACTTTGATTGATTTATTTCTCTTTTACACATATTTATAGCCTTTCCCATGTCCTTCCATGCACTAGAGAATGGGAAAGGTCATAGAAGGGAAAATACATGGACAACCCTTTCAATCCTAGGTTTGTTTGTTTCCCAATTTTCATTTTTATGTCAAAAGTGTCACGACCATTACTCGGTGTAAGCGGTGATCACGGTGACCACCACCCTAGCAAGACAAAGGTTATAGGACTACCACCGGTTGGGCGGCGCTTCAGAATCTTGCCACCTTGCATAGAGTGGTGGTTCTCGTTAAAATAAAGACAAAACCTCTTTTTCATCTAATTTCTTCTTATGTTGATTGTTTTGATGAAGTGGAGTAATTTTTTGGATCCCTATGGATCAACAATTAACCATAAACCACTCTAAAGTCCATCTGTGGCCCCTACAATGTGTTCACAATGTGACCCCCTACATTTGTGCCCAAAAAACACCTAAAATGGAGATTTTAAAACATTACATGAAAAAAATACATTTTTGGATTCCTTATGAAATTTTTAACACTTTTCATTTTTTCTCCAAGGCCTGGTTTGGACCCTAAGTGCTCCAAAATTAAGGATTTCCACAATATTCCCATGGCTTCTTACACAAAGTCTACTCACCGTGCTTTTATAAATTGTAGCGAGCTCGTTTAACCACCCGACCGAGCCACTAGGTGAGTAGGTTGGAACGCTCTAGCGGCATCTGTTGGGTTTATGGTTTTAATCCCTATCAACCTTTTGTGTCAAGATCAATTTTCATAGAAGTGGGAAAATTCCACATGGGTTACGGAAATGGTGGGACAGGTTGTTTGAAAAGGCAAGGCCGACCTATGATTTCGTGGCACATAGCCATGTCTCCGCCATTTTTTTGGGCCTCAATACTACCGGCCAAGCTATACATGGTCGGTTTGATGTGTATTCTTTAAATGACATATGGCTTAGCTTGGTTGTTTTGACCAATGTCATGGCTGAGATAGGTGAATGACTCGCTATTATGTGGTACCAAACATGTATGGATCATCTAATATGTTGGCCGAGTATATGGGCTAAGGATATAGAGATAAGGTAGGTTGGTTTCACCACCCAATGCGGCCAATTCATGCTTGTCGTGGCTGGTTTAAACAAAATGCCAAGTCATGGATAATCTAGTGAGTCATTGGGATATCTTTGTTGATCCACTTCATAGTTTAGACCGCCTAAACAATTGTTGGGATTAGCACACCAGCTTGTGCAGATAATATATCGAGATCTAAGCATACATGTAAATAAAAGTGGATATTCTACCGGAGAAATATACAAATCAAGAGACATAATCAACACCAAATTTAATTTGGTTCACCCATTGTGGGCTACGTCCACCAAGAAACAAGTCAATCTATTATCCAAAGCTTTGACAAGATATACAATGAAGATTTACAATCTTCCACACCTCTTAGATGTATAGTACTTTCTTTCTCTCAAGATTTTGCTTCATCACCAAGAATTTTCTCTCTCACCAAATTTTGCAAGTTCTTTCTAATTATTGTTAATGATACTTCTAAACCCTAGAGTTTATGCTTATATAGTCATTTATAGACTTAGGGCACTTAGCCATGCAATTACAATCAATAAATATACTTTAATGCTAAAAATAGATCTAATTCTGAGAGTTAATTAAAACATCCTCGCACAGTAACCGATGTCGGTTATCCCTAACCGATTTCAATTCCTCCTTTCTTAATCGATGCTAATCATACCGACCGATGTCGATCCCCGGTGACCAATCTGGTTCCCCCTAATCGATGACGGTTGTTGTATTTTCCAGCAAGTTTCCATTGCATGCTAAACTAAAGTAATCGAGCTCCACAACTCAAAAATATCCCACTTGGAGATTAATTACTACACCATACCTATACAACTTCATTTTGGATCCTTTCTTAGCTCTATTTCTTCGTCTTCAAGTCTCAAGCTCAAAGACCAATAGAAGTGGAGTGTAGCTCCAAATCCTCTTTTGCTAATTGCTTCGTTAGCATATCCGTAGGGTTCTTACTCACATGAATCTTTTCCAAATTCAAGTATTCATCCTCCAATACTTTCCATATGAAGTGATACCTCAATTGAATGTGTTTCATTCTCGAATGAAATGATGAGTTCTTTGGCAAATGAATTGCACTCTAACTATCACTAAAAATTTACAATCACCTTACTCCTTTCCCAACTCTTCCATGAACCTACTCATCCATATCATCTCCATTCTAGCCTCTGTAGCTGCAACATACTCTGCCTCTGTAGTATACAAATCCACAAGCTTCGTAATCTTGAAATCCAACAAACCTGTCATTCCACCTACTATGAAAATATATCCAATAGTGCTCCTCCTACCATTCAGATCTCCAGCCATATCCGAATCGACATAGCCACATAATGAAATATCCAAACCTCCATAGCATAACTACATGCTAGATGTCCCTTTCAAATACCTGAGTATCCATTAGACTTATTTCCAATGCTCTTTACCTTGATTGGACATATATATACTCACAACTCCCACTTCCTGTGTAATGTATATTCTGGTAAAAACCATAGCATACATGAGACTCCCAACTGCTAAAGCATATGGCACTCGTGTCATGTATTTGACCTCCTCATGTGATGAAGGACACTGATCTTTGCTCAATTTGAAGTTTCCAGCCATAGGTGTACTAATAGGTTTTGCATTCTGCATGTTGAACCTTTCTAACACGTTGTAGATATAATCCTCTTGAGACAAATACAATTTCTTTTTCTTCCGTCTATATGTATTTGCATGTCAAGGATTATTTTTACAGCTCGTAAATCCTTCATATAAAATGTGTGAGGTAGCTTTCCTTTAAGCTCACCAATATCCTACATACTAGATCCCGTAATTAGCATATCATCCACATACAAAGAATAAAAAATAATATATCTCCCATTTTCAAGTTTCTTGAAATAAACACAATGGTCGATTCACATCTTAAGTAACCATGTTCATGCATAAAATTGTCGAACCTCATGTACCATTGCCTTACACTTACTTGAGACCACATAGGCTCTTTTTTAACCTACACACTAGTTTCTCCTTACCCTTGACTTCATACCCAAGCGGCTGCTACTTATAAATCTCTTCATCCAAATCACCATGAAGGAAATCCATCTTCACATCTAGTTTCTCTAAATGAAAGTCTTCTACTGCAACTAAGCTCAATATAGTATGAATAGAAGTCATCTTAATAGGAGAAAATATTTCACCAAATTTAATACCTACTTTATGTGTAAATCCCTTTACTACAAGCCTTTCCTTGTACCTTTTATGTCCACCCTCTTCTTCCTTGATCCTGTAAACCCACTTGTTCTGCAATGTTCTCTTACTCCTTTGCAACTTAACCAAATCCCAAGTCTGGTTTTGTTCCAAGGAGTCCATCTCCTCATCCATGCCATGCTTGCCGAACATGATTTTTATCCTACATTACTTCTTCAAAGCTCTCTAGTTCACAATTATCAATCAATAATAAATAAAATAGAGAAAGTGTAAATATTTATGGATATTTACTTACCCTTTATGACCTTCTCATAGGAGTTTGGGGTACCGGAGGCTCAAACAAGACCTCCTAGACATTCCTATCTAGATTTGACAATGACCAATGCCGTCACCTCTAACCAACGTCGGTTCTGCTAAATGATTTTGGTTTTTACCCTCTGTAAATGATACCGGTTTGTTTGACCGATGTCAGTCTGGGGTCAACCAACATCATTCTTATGTAACCATTTGTCGGTAATACTTTTAAATACGAGAAATTCATTTTCATTCACAAAATTCTCAACTGGTTCATCCTTGGGTACCAAAATATGATCCCTGTACATTCTCTTTTCATTCCATTCAATATCATGACTCCTAGTAATTTTAAAATTCTCTAAATCCCAAAAACAGAAACTGAAATCACTAGATCCATTTCCAATGAAAGTGTACCTCTTGGAGTTTGCATCCAACTTCTTCCTATTTTCCCTATCAACATGCATAAAAGCTTATGAACCAAAAACTTTAAGAAAAGAAAGATCTACCTATTTTCTCGGTCCAAGATTCCTCTGGTATTCCTCCATCTAGTGAACTTGAAGGCCCATGGTTAATCAAATAAATCAATGTATCAAATGTTTCTGCCCAAAACTACAAGGGCAATCTAGAATGTATCCTCATACTTCTAGCACGTTCCATGATTGTCCTATTCATTCTTTCTACAACACCATTCTCCTCTGGTGTTCTTAGAACCATTTTCTCTACATATTGCATTTATTAAACAATAATCATTGAAATATTTGCTATAGTATTCACCACCATTGCCAAATCTAAGCAACTTTAACTTAGAATTTGATTCATTCTCAACAAGGACTTTCCATCTTTTAAAAGTCTCAAAAACATCAGATTTATGTTTAATACAATAAACCCATACCTTTCTTGTAGCATCATCAATGAAAGTAACATAATACTGGGATCCTCCATGAGAAGCTACCTGAGCTAGTCCCCACACATCTAAGTGTACAAGCTCCAATTTTTGCTCCTTCTTAGTTGCCCCAAATTTGAGAAATCTCACTCTCTTTTACTTTCCAAAGATACAATTCTCATAGAAATCAAGATATAAATCTTTCAAATCTGATAACTTACCCTTAGCCTTTAAGATCTACATTCCTTTTTGACTCATATGGCCCAACCAATTATGCCACATGCATGCATTTGAATCTAAAGTAGATAATGTAGAAAATGAATCAGTAATATAGGTAGATAAATATAACGTTCCTACCTTCTTACCTCTTTTCACAAAAAAAAAGAAGCCTTGGTGACTTTCCAAGAGTCTCCTGTAAAAATAACCATGAAACTAGATTCACATAGTTTCCCTGTAGAAATAATATTTCTCCCGAGGCTTGGCACATGCCTCACTTCTTTCAATACCCACGTATTTCCATTTTACAACTTTAGATGAACTTCCCTTTACAAGTAATATTGCAAGGTTCATCATCACCCAAATAAACATGCCAAAAATTGCCTTGGACATAATTTCTAAAATAACCCTTATTAGGGGTTCCATGGAAAGAAGCTCCTAAATCTAAAACCTATGATTCAATTCTACTATTTAAATAAATAATAAGATCATCTTGCATTACCTCTGATGCAGCAAGATTTTCTTCTTTACCTTTGTCTAGGTGTTGGTTCTCTTTGTCCTTTGACCAAAAATATTTCTTTACATGTCCTTTCTTTCCACATTTCCAACAAGTAATTCCCTTACTTTTGGATTTAGATATGCTATCCCTTGACTTTGATTTCCCATTACTCTTACTCTTGGATATCTCCTTCTTCCTGCCCCTACTTTCTACATTCAAAGCATTTCTAGATGATGATTCTTTTGTACTCTTCCTGTGAATTTCTTCATTCAAGATTATACTAACCACATCATCAAACTTCAAAATATTATTAGCAGATGTTGTATTACTAACAGCCATTACCAAGTTATCCCAACTATTAGGAAAAGAACATAAGAATAAAAGTGCTTTTACTTCATCATCAAATGGTATAGCAACTGATTTTAACTGATTTACAATAGATCGGAAATCATTCAAATGACTAGATGTAAATCCACCTTCATGCATCTTAGAACTAAATAGTTTCTTCATCAAATAAAATTTATTTGAAGCACTAGGTTTTTCATATAAATTAGCAAGAGATTTCATTAAGTCTACCGTAGAAGCCACTTCTGTAATATTGGAAGCCATAGATGTTGCCAGAGCTTAATCTTATAGATCCCAAAGCCTTTCTAAGAATCTTCCATTCTTCATCAGTCATCTTCATAGGTCTAGAATTCTCATCCAACGGTAAATACAAATCTCTTTGATATAGATAATCCTCAATCTGCATCTTCCATAATTGATAATTTCATACGTCAAATTTCTCTACCTTGTATTTGTTTTCTTCTACCATTATTGTAGCTCCCACTCAATCAGAAAAACCTCTATGAGTAAATCTTTTAACACATAAAACCCTCAAAAAAATCTCTACGATACCAGTTGTTGGGGTTAGGACACCATTAGAAAACAATATATCGATCTGAGCATACATGCAAATAAAAGCGAGATATTATACAAGAAGAAATATACTAAATAAGAGACATAAATCAACACCAGATTTAATGTGGTTCACCCATTGTGGCTATGTCCACCAAGAAACAAGACAATCTATTATCCAAAGTTTTGACAAGATATACAATGAAGATTTACAATCTTCCACACCTCTTAGATGTAAAGTAATTTCTTTCTCTCAAGATTTTGCTTCATCACCAAGAATTATCTCTCTCACCAACTTTTACAAGTTATTTCTAATTCTTGATAATCATACTTCTAAACCCTAGATTTTATTCTTATATAGTCATTTATAGACTTAGGGAACTTAGCCATGCAATTACAATCAATAGATATACTTTAATGCTAAAAATAGATCTAATTCCCGAGAGTTAATTAAAACACCCTCGCATAGTTAACCGATGTCGTTTATCCCTAACTGATGTTGTTTCCTCCTTGTTTGACCGATACCAGTCATACCTAACTGATGCTAGTCCTGGATGACTAATGTCGGTTCCTCCCTAACCGATGACGGTTCCTTTATTTTCCAGCAAGTTTCCATTGCATGCTAAACTAAAGTAATTGAGCTCCACAACTCAACAATAATATGGTAATAATGTGATCAACTCGGTGGGGATTTGATCACCCAACCAAGCTAATAGATAGCTTTCCCAAGCTCAATTCAACCCTGTAATGTAAAATCGACTCTCCAATACAATAATCCCACATGGGAAATGTTAGAGAGATATATGGCATATATAATCAAAAATACGATAATGATAATATAAAATAAAGGTTGTAAAGGCACCCCTCCTACAAAAGAGTGTTTCGAACCTAGATGAAGTCCCCCAACAAGAAAATAGTGAGGCCTACTAAATATTTCATGTGTTAAAAAACATAGGCTTGAAAAAAAAAATTTAACCTTTTCACCTTTTTACAAACTTGTCATGTGTCAACGCATTATTCTCTAATTGACCATCTTGGACCATTTTCAAACCAAATCTTTGACATACGATAACTTCTACATCTGGACTCCATTCCTAGATTTCTGCATACTGTCGGAAAGGTCTCAAAACACTCAACAATGTGGTCATGGTTTAGGGAGATTTGGGAAAATTCTAACAACTAATAAATCCTTTGTATCACTCCTCCCAAATGGGAATGCTTTTTGTCCACAAAATGTTGTTTATCAACCCTCAAAATGTGCTACTCTTCTTGCAAATGCACAATCACATACATGAACCAGAAATAACATCATAGGTTAATTAAATGAAAATATTTGATTAGCTAGTCACATAAATTGATCAGATAATAACACCCAATTAAGCTAGTGTTCAACTGATACACTGCACTCCATGTCAACTCTGTAAAGACGTGAACTGTCAATCCCACTATAATGCCATCACAAACAACTGACTAGATAATAACACCCATTCTATAACAAAAATATAGTGTTTAATCTGTCACTTTTTTATACGACCGATTACAAAAATTGTAATTCCATCAAATTAGAACATTAGAACAAACATCTAAATTTTCCACAATTAGGTTCGCACCAATTGTCCATGTGAAACTACAAAACTACAAATATCCACTATCCAAAATAAATTATACTATCAATGCCAAATAGCTATAGTAAAGACTAAATCCATGTGCATTTTCTCAAAACTACTATAATGCCATCATAAACAATAGGTAAGATAATAACACACATTCTATTACAGAAGCTAGTTTTCAATTGAAACTTGGTGATATGGCCGATTAAGCTACAACTATTCACTATCCATAATAAATTAGACTATCAACACCCAAAATAGCTATAGTCAAAATTTGAATCAACATGAATCTTCCAATTCTATCCATACATGTTGAACTATAAAAGGATAGAAAACAAATCTGTAACTATGCTTACCCAAAACAGTGAACTACCATCTGCTGCAAATGATCACCAGGCATACTTACACACTACTGTTTTTAGTGCAAATAATGTACACATCAATTATAACTACATAGGGTAGTTACAAATACATGCCCTAAAAATAAGGGTCGTCATGAATGTGCAATTACCCTATATAGACACAATAGATTTGTATATTACCTACAAAATAAAAAAGGTGTCATAGACTTGCACAATGACATTTAACAACAATAACTTAAAAATGCATTCCAAAATTAGACATTTACCACATGCCCATTGAATCTGCATACTACTGCTAAAAATAGAAAATGGTATATGTCATCCTTAAAATGTAAGAAGTTAAAATCTGAGTATTTTAAACCTGTCTCCCAGATCCTCTTACAGGTGACCCCAATTTCCCAATTTCAAAGTAATTAAAACCATGTGAATTAATCCTTCAACATACATCGAAAATCCACAAATTACTCTGAAATTTTTTACATTTTTGAAAGCATGCAAAACAAATCTATCCAACTCACATGAGCCTACATTATCCATATCAAAACAGAATGGACTCATCAGTGGTTTCACAATGGATAGTTTAAATATTGATTTAAAAACGTGTTTCAAAACTTCCTTTACCTTGACTCCAACTTGTCTTACCATACACTAGATGGTTTGTTGGATGGAGTTTCCAATAATTATCAACCCAATTCACACTCAACTGATGATGAGTGAAAAATTCCTCTTATTGTCTTGCTTCCGAGGTGAGGAAAATAAATTTTCCATTTCTCACCAGAGTCTCTATGAGATTGGTTCTTTAGCTCATCTATAAAATATGCAACTGCTCATAGTGCACCTATACCTGTTTAATCAATGAACTAACTACACCAACTGAATCAATCACTGTTAATCAGAATAAACATGAAGAAAAATATCGAGATAAAACATCTCGATACCAAACTTGATCACAAAATGCAAGTTATAATTTTCAAAGTTAACCATTCACAAGGATCTTGGAACTAAACATTAATTTTATGAATTTTAATTACTCTAAAACTATTTAATTCATGACTTATTTATGCACTTGAATCGACTTTTCAATCACAACACTGAAATGTGCATTCATTTTAAACTTTGTGGATTATGGATACTAAAATGAAATTCAATCTAATTTTCCCATTTTAATTGATGAATTGTTTAACCAAATTAATAAAAACCAATTATTAATTTTATCAGATCAAAAGCTTCATAAAAAAATCATCCAAAAAATAAATTGATAATGATTTCACCCAAAGGGTATGTCTCCGATTCATAAAAGTGAATCAATTTATTAAAGTCTAAAGAATTAAAATTACCCTTACATAATGACAATAGACCTTTGTAATTTGCAAATGGGCTGATATTAGACTTCATGGAACTCTACAATTTACCAAAAACCATTCCAAAGTCCATCCATGGCCCCTACAGTGTCTTCACAATGTGATCTCCCTGCATCTATGCCCAAAAAATTCCTACAAATGGAGATTTTAAAACATTACATAAAAAAAAGTACATTTCTATATTCCTCATGAAATTTTGAACACTTTTAATTTTTACTCCAAGGCCTGGTTTGGCCCCTAAGTGCTGTAAAATTAAGGATTTCCACACTCTTCCCTTGGTTGGTTACACATGACCCGATCACTATGCTTTTATAAATTGCAACGAGCCAATTTAACCACCCGACTGAGCTACGAGGAAAGTTCGTTGGAGCGCTATGGATGCATCCACTAGGTTCATGGTTTGAATTCACTATCCACCTTTTGTGTTGGGATCTCTTTTCATAGAAATGGGAAAATCTCACATGCGTTAGGAAAATGGTGGGATTATTGTCAAGGCAGGGAAAACCTATGATTTTGTGACACATAGCCATGTCTACCCTTTTGTTGGGCCTCACAACTCCCAATGAGCTGGTTTTTATGATGGTGAGTTTTGCATGGTCAATTTGTTGTGCATTATTTAAATGACATATGTGTTGGCCTCGGTTGTTTCACTCAATCTAAGGGTCGAGCTAGGTAAACGAATCTCCTATTATGTGGTTACGAACATGTATGGATCACCCAATACATTAGGCGAGTATACGGGTCGAGGATATAGGAGATAAGGTGGGTTGGTTTCACTACCCAATATGGTCAAGTCATGCCTAATACACCGATTTGAAAAAACGTCGAGCTATGTGGATAATCCGCCGAGTCATTGGGATATACTTTGGATCCACTACATAATTTAAACCACTCAAACAATATGGTAACAATGTGATAACCTTGGTGGGGAGTTGATCACCCCACCAAGCTAATAGATAACTTGCGTGAGATCAATTCAACCTGTAATGTAAAATCAACTCTCTAATACAATAATCCCACATGGGCAATGTTAGAGAGATATATGGCATATATTATCGAAAATACAATAATGGCAATATGAAATAAAGGCGGCAAAGGCACCCCTCCTATAAAAGAGTGTGGCAAGCCCGGCTAAGGGCCCTAAGCCGTAAAATAGTAGGGCCCACTAAATTTTTCATGTGTCGAATACCGAGGCTTGAAAACACAAAATTTAACCTTTTCACATTTTTCCAAACTTTCCACATGTCTATGCGTGATTTTCCAGGTTGACCATCTTGGACCATTTTCAAACCAAATATTTGACCTATGATAACTTCTCGCATCCGTAATTTGTTCCTATGGTTCTCGCATACCATCGAAAAGGTCTCAGAATTCTCTATAACATGGTCATGGTTTAGGGAGGTTTAGGAAATTTCAAACACCAAAAAAATCCTCCGGATCAACATAGGCCTTTGTTAATTATTTTTCACAAGTGTTATTTGTATAAGAATTTTTTTATGTGTCTCATGGAAGTTTTGTTTCAAAAAGTCTTATTGTATGGTTTATAAAATTATTATGCCACATAAGTGTCCATTGTATTGTTTCATTTCCACCCCTATTCTTACTAATATTTTATTGTTCTATGTTGTGTATTGTGTATAAATTCCATTATATATGTAGTATTTCTTAGTATTTGTGAATATATGTAAGTGTTGTTTGGTCAAATTG
This sequence comes from Taxus wallichiana var. yunnanensis, assembly GCA_018340775.1. NCBI lineage: Eukaryota > Viridiplantae > Streptophyta > Pinopsida > Cupressales > Taxaceae > Taxus > Taxus wallichiana. Next base: position 12,694,429 of record JADAXU010000057.1, on the reverse strand, counting down.
GTTATGATATCTCCAAAGGATTTCATCAAGATCACGTTATCTACTAAATTTCATAATTTGATCTCACAGAGAAAAATAAGCATCATATCAATAGTGTGAGCTTTCACCACACATTGCAGGAAATTGACTACAATATAGTGCACAATCGAGTCACATGTTATTTGTGTGTGGAAAAAATCCAAGTTACCTAAGATCCCATGTTAGTAATTCTTGTTTTATCTAATAATGTTTATCTAACTTTATATTTTAGAGGCATTAGAGCTATATTGAGATAATAGTAAGGTTTTACTGAATTAAGTTAAATAAAAAATTAATTTGTGATGGTGTGAGCATAGTGCATAACATGAAAAGTTTCAAATATGAAATTATGATATGAGACATCATGGATTTTACCTAATCTTGATATCATAACCATTGAGCTAAATTAATTTTCATTGAGTTTTGTTTGGGCCCTTTGTATAAAGGATTATAGAAAAATAATTATATCATGTGGGTCACTCATAAGTCTAAGATGATTGTAAGTAGGTGCGTCTTGTAGTATATAAGCATGTCATTTCTCTTATGTTAGGGATGACTCCCACACAATTGATACAATAGACTATTTTAGTTAGTTTGGAGTGGTTTGTGTTGTAACAATACTCTTATCAAGATTATGAGTTTTGAGTAGATACCTTAGGATATTGATTTTTCAAGCATCTCTCTTGTGAGATTGTAATTGTGTTTTCACTATAAATCATTATGAGTTTGAATAAATATTTTTAATTTATAAATTTCCAAGATTTTGTAGAAAGGGTTTATATGTTTATACATATGTATTCCACTATGCATTATGAGGATTTTTAGTATAAGACATCCAATAATAGGGAAATCTAACCAAAAATACATATTATTCTCTATAACATCATAAAAATATCTTAACATATCATTTATTGCTATGATTATTGTGTCATCAACTTCATTAAGGACCTTGTAGATTTTATGACATATCTCATTACATGTTGCGACCATAGCCTCTACTACCCTTACAAAGATTATACAGAGAACCCTTGGTGAATGTAATTCATTAAAGGTGAATTGTGTGAAGAATGAGATGTTGTTACCATGTCTAAAAAGGATGGAAGTGAGGAGGGTTTCCTCAAATTTCCATAGTTTTATGTATAGACATGGGTGATCTCCATGATTGGGAAGATGAGAATAAGGAAAATGAAATATTATTTTTTTGGCATGGGGGAGGATGAGGTAGTCACAAATGATGTTGTTATCTAATATATGTGATAGGTAGATGATTTACATTTTTTTAATCCCATTTCATTATATTTTAAGTTTTTAGTGTGTTCTAATTAACATGCATAAAAAAGGATGAAATAAAGAAACAAGTGTATATTCTAATTTAATTAACTTTCAACATTAATTTCACAAAGTAGAATAATAATTTTCAAAGTGAATATTAATTGAACAACTATAAAAACAAAAGGGAGAGATTCACTTAGCCAATTATATGTGGATCTAGGATATTTTGAGTGATTTGATTGTAGGAACAAGCTGATATAAGACTCAAAATGATTCATTACAAAAATGACACCCGAGACCGAACTTTTTCAACACCGTATAAATAGGTCAAGATTGTTGGTACGGGCATAACCCTTCTATATGGTCTTAACCCTAGTTGGAATCTAATTATACAATTTCCTTAGTTATTTTCCTACTTAGAAATTAGTGTCACTATGTGTTGGTATTTTTTTCTCACCTTCGTAATGGATATGTAAACTCATCTCAAACCCTAGAACCCTTTTAGTGTAAGGAGTTCCCGCAAAACAAAGTTAGCTGAGTTGTGGGAACCCCTATGCACAATCGATGTCACCATAATTTCAAAATATCTCAAACCACACGTCATTATCCTAAGATGCGATATCTAACATAGTACAATAAGAACTTGACAACCGTGCTTTGACAATTCTTTTCTTGAGTTTCAAATTTTCTCAAATTCTTGAGAAAGGTCACTTTGATTGTTTATAGAATGAATATGGAGAGTCCTAGACCTAGAAAGATACTTTGGAATTGTAGAGGGTTCTTCCTAATGGATGTGCATGAGTTATTTCACAATTTAGTGATCTTGGAGTGCCTTTTGTGCTTATTTTTACATAAGGAGTTCTAAAAAGTGCCAAGTTTTTAATGAGGTATGATTTACTTGCTTATATATTATTTTGAAGGTTATTATGTCATGAAAATATGACCAAGGGGATATATTTACTCATAATAATGTGATAGAATCAAAATAATTATCCCAAAACATGTCAATCCAAAACCATATAATAGGGTCAACTTGTAGATTTGTACAAATCGACTTAAACTAATAGTTTTGATGGGAGGGAAAAAGAATATTTTTGACTTTATGGGTTGAAGGATGGATATTTATAGATTTTTTTATGCTATTAAACTTTTTAAAATGATGATAGATGGGTGTGAAAATATAAGCAAGTATTCAAGTGTTATCTAGGTGTGCTAAGAAAGAGTGAGGAGAGTGCATTTGTACATAAATGTCAAGATCAATAGTGTTAAAGGATAGATTTCCAAATTTGAGTGTCTACATTTCCCCTTTAAGTATGAAATGAAATTACATGCTTAAAGGAAAAGATACATGAGTGTGTAGACACATTTTTCTTTGCTTGCAATAATTTTGTTTTGTAATATCATGTTGTGTTAGTGTTAGCATACTCTAAAATGAAACTTGCAACACAAAGTGTAGTCAATGTCAAAGATAGGAAGCTAAACTTTTAGTAAATATGTAATGAAAGTACTATTATCCAAATAACTATCCTAGTTATTTGGATAACTTGTATACATATTCTGGTTCCGATCTCTTCATTATGAGGTTACGCGCACTCAAGTTCCCTCGGCAAATTCCTTTATTTTCTTTACGCACCCTTGCATGGTTCCCCTTCTTCCCTTCCTTTCCTTTTCTTATTTGTTCCATTTTCCCCATGTGCACATATTCTGCACATTCACCTTCTTCTTGAAAGTTGTTTACCCTCGCACACACCCATACATCATCTTGTAATGGTTGTGCCTTGACCATGCATTCTCTACTCACAATTTTGCCTCATTTCCCCACGCGCACCCTTCCCTTGTGCCCTCCTTTGTACCCTTCTATGCCAGGTCATCTTCTAACATGTTTGAGTGTGCCATAAGAAACCATTCAAAGCACTCCAATAGGGAGCCAAATCGTTATAACAGATCGATAAGTGACACATGGTAGAAATGATAAAAAAATTTCACAGCTTGGTTTTCCTTTCTAAAAATTCACACGTGCCACGTGTCTTACATGCGAAGATGGCTCTAACATCCTATGATATCCATATATTTTACTACGAGATCTCCAATTTTCATGTGCTTGGACTTATCGGTTGAGAGTCACCGACATCATCCATAATGTTAGACATTCAAATTCAAATTTTGGCGGACTGGTATGTGAGAAATGGGAAAATGTATTTTGGGAATTAATGAACAAATCTGATTTCTTCAACTACCCGATTCAATATGATCCACCCTCCTTCCTTCTCCAACATGCAAAATAAACTCGGGAAGAACATTTGAAAAATTTGTAGGTGGATTTGTAGGAATTAAATGATTCTTGTTGGTGGTTTTATTTAAAATTTAGGTTTTCCCTCCTCCTCTTCTCCTTCCAAAGATTCATATATAAATATAAGAGTTGGGATCATTATTAATGTTGGACACTCTGAATCCTTACATGTTTTTGCTAAGGACTTCATATTTTCTAAATTTTGAGTTGTATACCTCTAGATATGGCTCATGCATGTGGATATCGGCCTCTTTTTCCATTGTAATAGATACGCACATTTATGGAAGTAATAAAATCATCATTTTGTGACTGTTCTCTATCCTACCTTGTTTGCATTCCTTCTTCTTTCCTTTTATTTTTCATTGCATGTTTTTTATGCCACTTCACATCCATTACAATTCCTTATTTACTTGTATTCAATGAGAATGATATGGTAAACATGTTTTCAGTTGTGTTACTCGTGCCTAGTCTCCTTTCACATGTCCCCTTTTCATTCCCTCTTAGAATAGATAGTGTTCATCCCTATTTTTTGGTGCTATCACATTTTTAGTTTAGTTTATTTTCATGTTATCCTTCTATCCTTGGTCCCTTGGCATTTATTAGCCTGGGTTTCCACTTTCATCACTTAGAGTAGCGGTAGAAGTAGAAATATATTGAGGAACTAGCCTTCTCCGAGAGATCCATCTCAAGCGCACAAGATCTCAAAACTTGGAGACGGTTCCATTGTGATCTCAAACAGCTCAGATATTCAAAATCCGAGATGCAAGTGTAATTTTGAATACCAATAGTTTCTAGCACGCTTGGTGGGACCAGCAATGAAAGCTTAAATTTCATATTGCTAAGTTATGGTGTGTGGACTTAGTGTTCCATCCTTTGAAGGCTCATTTCAACACATCTAATGACTCCCAAAATTTCCAAATCTCTATTTTAGTAGTCCTAAGCACCTTTCATGAGAAGAGTGCATGCAAGAAGAAGTGCAGTAGTTGAAGATTCTTTTGAGTACCTCCAGCTATCCCCGAGAATATTTCATTCCAAAAGGCCTATAGGCACATATCTTTCTCCAATGCTCCACGCCCATTCGACTCATCCTAAAAATAGACAACCTACATGCCCCGTGATGGGACATCATCTACCTCCTCCACTGAGGAAATTTTCCAACTTCACAGGAGGGATTCCCTTGATGTTGGCCATGAAAAATGACATGTTTAATGGTGCACTTAAAAGTATTCCATACTTTACTAGTAAGAATCAAAACACCCCTTAGGAGCATATCTAGGATGTAGAAAACGTATGTTCACTCTACCTGATCACACATGATGATGTAGAAATTAGGCTACTTACAACCTCTTTCAAAGGTAAAGTGCTTCAATGGTACCAAGGCTTTAGACTTGGATCTATTACCACCTCGGATGAGCTTGGAACAACTATTTACAATTATTTTAAAGATAATTTAGATTATCTATCTCTGGTGGAGCAACTGACAAAAACAAGGAGGGCACCCAATGAGAAAATGACTGATTTCAACCTTAGATTTCAAAATACTTGGGATAGAATCCCTCTTGTGGTGAGACCTAAATCCTAACATGCTTTTCTATATTATGTAAAGGCATTGAACAAAGATATCTCAGTCATGATTCAATGCATGGGAGGTAGGACCTTACCATATATTTATAGTTTTGCAATCAGGGAAGAAAATAGTCTTATTCGGAGTTGGAAAGATAGCTCCTAGACCACCTATGCCCTTGTTCCTAGAAATGCTAAAAGAACCTCAACCTTCTATGGCCCTTATTCCTATTCCTGAATAAGGTGCGGAACTAGTTGCATCTACATCCTACTCCCACCGCAATTAAAAAAGATGAAGAATTAAAGGCTCTGATCATAAATTTATCATACAAATTCATATCATTAGAAAAGAAATAGACACAAGCCTATAGAGGCAATTATAATCATGTGCATATCCAAAAAATCAGCCTTAGTGGAATCAATATGGAAACCAAAGATACGCACCCAACCAACAAAATGATAGATGGCATGCTAATGCACATCTTCCCTTACAAGTTGTTCCTCCCACACCTTCTCTTCTAGTACCTAGTACAAGTCAAGTGCTCATTCCAGTTCAAAACAATTTGGCGCAAGATTCAAAATGGTGCTTCCCTTACAATATAACTTATAGTCAATATTACTTGTACTAATGTTGCGCATGCATAATCCTACATGATCTAGAATGCTTCATCCTGCGAGCCTTCAACAAGTGCCTTTGAAGTAGAAAAACAAGGAAGACCATAAGCTCCTTAAGAGGCAAATTCGATGTTATTTGGTGCTGAGGACTTTTGTGAAATCAACTAAACAGAAGATGATACAAGTAGACCACATGCCCAACTTGTAGATAACACGAGATATAAGAAGATAATATTGGATTTAGGCACACAGGTCACACTCCTAGCAACGCAAAATGACCCTCAAAAGTAGAAAGAAGCATCCAAGGAATCTAATAGTAAGAGTGCTCAAGTCCCTACGCAAGAGGCCCCACATAAGGCTCCTGAATTTGTGCATGCCCCTCCTTTGGTAGGTCAAGATCTTACTTCAACTAAAGATCTTACTTCCGCACCTAAATAGTTAAAAAGGGATTTTGTTCGTCAAATACACAAGTTAGCAGGTCTTCCATTCAGCATTGTTGACCAGATGAAGAATACAAATATAAATGTCACAATGTGGGATGCCCAGATGTCCCTCATGTCCCGACTGTCCCACGGACTAGGACTTAGCCATTTTTCATGATTTTTTCTGGCCCAAGCTTGTTTTCTGCAACTTTTCCACCTTTTCTCAGAACTTGCTCTTTCTTCTTGGACAGGGGAGTTAGAAAAAATCTGAGGGGACCCTAGAAACATGATTTTTGCCTTGCATCAATCTATTTGCCTGGGACTTGAGAATTTAATGCATGTTATCAAAATTACCTTGAGGGGTGAATTTTGGATAACAAAGGTTTAGTAGTCACAAGTTCAAAATTTAAAGTTTCCCTCCATTTAAAATTTTGAATTTCTAAGAACATATGAGAGAGGTAAGGATTATTTGTCAAAATTATTGGTGTTTATTAATTGTAAAGGATATAGTCATGAAAAATTAACTCTCAAATTTATGTAAGTCATAAAATGTGTAGAGGTTGTAAAATGCCTCACAATGTGTTAAGAGGTTCTTGCATGAAAAAGGTGGTTAGGGTTAGATAAGGAGGATGTAATGGATTTAATTTGAATGTATTTTTGGATAACCTCCTAGGAGAGTGAGAGTGAGAGAGAGAAAGAGAGAGGGGGGTTGTGAGAAGAAGAGATTCCTTGAGAAGGAGCTTAGGTGGAAAGAAATATTGATTTTTTAAAAGAAATATAGGAATAAAACTATGTTTTGAAGTTATATGTTGTCCTTTCATTTATATATCTAAGTTTGGCTTGTATGGATTTATAAATAGTGAATGATTTTACGGTAAATCTATATGGAATCCTTTCAAGAGAATTTTAAGGATCTGAAAGTATGAAGACTTTGTTTTGAGTTAGTAAGTAAATGTATTGGTCTGTGTAAGACTATGAACTCATGCATCAATAAATTTCTTAGTGTGGTTTGGATATGATCATGTTATGAAATACTTTCCAATAATATTTACATGCTTTGAGTTAACAACTTTGATAATTGAGATTGATTTCATTGATTGTTTCCCTTACATTCCCGAAACCCTTAAGACCGAGACAGGGTGTTACTTGAGATGGATATGATTTCATAAATATGAAAATATTTGGGCTTATGGTCATTATTATGAGGATGTGAAAGATAATTTATCATTAATAATATCATGTAGGTGTGAGTTATGATCAAGAATATTATTTATTTATTCAAGCATTAGAGAGAGGGTTTGGAATGTTTCTAACATGCATGCACAAGCTTCTTTGATTGTAACTAAAGTAAATTGCATGGTGAACCTTCACCGTTGGAATAGGAAAGGAGATAGGGGTATAAAAACCATCAAGAAAAAAATTTACCCTTGAATCGAGTTTTAGTGGAAGTTATAACAAAAAGAAACAACTTGGGCTATCAAAATGCACATTTAGGGTTTTGATAGAAAATTGAGTTTGAAGTACCAAATCGGTGAGTTTTTCCTCAAAATTTCAAGATATCATGGTAATATACCTCTAAAGAGTATTTTGAAAGAATTTTAAGAAAATATGGGTTATAATTTTATATTTTCATGATAGTCTAGGCCATGGTTAGGTAACACAATGGAAGGGCTAATCAAGAAGGCCCATTATAAAATAAAGGAGTTGGGTTCTAAATTTTTACACACACCTTGTTGATGATAAAGGGCATTTGAGTAATATTTCACATTTTTTTGGGTATCTCCATATGAGTTTAACTATGAAGTTAGCATGATGTATTGTCTTAAGGGCATCTAGAAGAAATTTTGAGTAGAATGGTCAAGTTTGATGATTTTATGTCTTTTGAGATAAGTTTGTGGTGGACATAACATTATGTGGTGAGTGTGAAATAGGAAAAATAGTTGGAAGAATTCTGTAAATGCCAAAGAGTCAATTTTGCTCCATTTGGACTAGTGCTAGTCAAGAAGAGTGAAGGATAAGTGGTGAAAGGTAAGTGAAAGTGAGTCTTCCTTGAAAAGAGACTAATTTGATGATTGAAATGACATTTTACAGTTGAAATAGGGTGTGTTATTTAGATAAACCCTATAAGGTGAAATAAGTCAAAAATTACAAGTTTTTAAGCAATTTTAGGGTTGTGAAAGATCCTACTATGCGAGAGTTGGTAAGAGTTATTGATGGAATCCTCTTGAACTTGTTTGAATGTACAATGAATGTATTTTCTCTGCATGAGGTAAGTTAGGGATCCGGAGATACCAAAAATTTAGTGGTAATAACATGTAACCCAAAAGCTACCATGATTGGAATGCATCCTTAAAAATTAATACAATGGGCACGAGGGAGGGTGTAACATTAGATGGTGTGAGTCCTAGAGTAGTCAAAGCCTCATAAGTGCAAATGTTCTTGTTTCAGTTGAAATTGAGAGGCACATGTGGCCAATATTTCTTATGGATATACATAATGCTAGTAAATGTATCAAAATGAGGAGTCTCATCATGAGTATTGAGTGCATCATGCAAGATATTGATAGTCCCATTATGATTGAGAGTGTTTATTATCAATTAGATCCTGAAATTTATTAGTGCCATGAATTATAACATGGTGATAATCATAAAAAGTATGACTAGCATACCTAAAAATATTGCAAGTAAAACGATGTAACTTAGAGGGTAATGGGATAAATACTTGATAAAGTAAAATCGGAATTAATTCATGTGGTGTGTCAAGATTAGTTGGGATTGGAATACTTGTAATATGAGATAAAGTATTCGAGTATTGACAGATTGGCCATAAGATTAGTGTGTGTATTACTAGAGTCAATATAATCAGGTGGAGATGAACTACTAGCACTAGGGGAAGTGTCCTTAAGTAATTAATGTTCAGGTGTAGTGGATATAAAGATATTATGAAACATAGATTCATCTGCATTAATAGGATTAACATTGAATTTGTGTAAATTATCATCAATGAGTGTGATTATATCATCATGATTATCAATAACGTATTCAAGTGCATTAGGATTTTGTGTAGAACCATCTAATAAAATGGAGGTTTAAAGTTTCATTTTGTTATAGATAGAAGATGTCAATGGATTAATAAGAGGAATGTATGTATGTGACTCAACATGTGGAGGTACATCTAATAAATGCTCAGTAAGAGCACTAGTCTCACCAACAACATATGTATCTAGCTTGTCCATAGGAATAGGTTGTGGTGGAGGAGTGACCGAAGGTGCTTGTGGATTAGACATATCTACTTTGCAATATTGATAAGGATCAAGATCAACATATATAGTATACTCAATGCCATTATGTAAAAATTATATGCAATTATGGAAAGTAGAGAAAATTTTCATATCATGGATCCAAGAATGTCCCAAGAGTAGATTTCATTATAAATTGGTGTCCATGATGTGAAATGTAGTGGGTGATGTCTTAGGACCAACAAGTAGGTCAAAAGTAATAGTGTCAAGTGTAGAATGTGTGATGTCATCAAAGCCTCACATGGTAGTAGCGAAATGATTGATCACAAGATGAAAAAGGCCATTTTTGTAAGAAATGATTTAGGACATATGTTGAGACCAGATCCATTGTTTATTAAAACCCTTTTGAGAAATAATCCTTGAATGCATGTAGTGATGAATAAAGGTGGACATCGATTCATATCAACATTAGGTAGGATATTAGACAAAGTAAAAGTAATAGATTTGTCAAGTGCCTTAAATGTATCCATGAGAGAAGTGAATGAAGTTAGATGGGTATCATTAGCTAATGTGAAAGAGTGCAAAGTATCTTGTAATATGTCTTTGTAAATAGGGGTTTTTGAAGCAACTCAAGTATATATATCTTAGTAGGGGTATTATTGAGTTGTTCAATTAAATCATAATATTTTTATGGAACATTATATTTAGTAATTGGAGCAGAGGGTGGGGAGGAAAAGGTAGATTGCCCCAATATGTTATTTAATATGATATATGGTTTCCATATTGATTGTAGTGGAATGAAATTGAGGTGTATGACTAGTAGTAATAGGAGTGATCTTAGATTGAATGTCAATGTAAGTAGGAGAGGTATCAACCATATAAAAATTAGGTTTAGTGTAAGTACCTTCATGAAAATTCATATTACGGGCATGGACCTAGTGAGAGGGATAGTATCCCCTACTACAAGTGAACTAGGAACCCTAGGCCAAAGATGAAGATCATAGAATTCAGTGGTAAGATGCATGATGAATAAAAATTGAAGATGACAACCAAAGGATAAAACTCTAAAGCTACTATGGGTAAATATGTAATGTTTGATTAGATAAGTTTGGGCTCACTAAAGGATTTCAATTTTTGTGAATCCAATTGCATTCCCTTTTAAGTTTTTAGTGTGTAGTCTTATTTTAACTTGAATTCCTAGGCACACTATAAATTCATCCAGATAAATATTAATTATCACATGAAGAATGAAAAGATATGAGGTCCCTCTTCTTTCCTGTCTTGTCAAGATGTTAGCATGCATGTTCACATTCACCATTAACAGATCAAGTAACTAAGTGCTAAGAATAACACGAATCACATCACATCCATAGAGCATAATGAATTAAACCAGAAATAAGATCAGATTAACCATACAAACACCATGATCAGATACATCAATTACCATAATCCATCCACAATACTTCATTGCATTAATTCATTAAGTAACCAAAAATTAATACATAATCATAGTAACCAGTGAGTCATGAGCGCTAGAAAATTAGGGAAGCATAACTCTGCAATACATACGAGGTCTAATACATGGTGTTCAAAACTATACTTGATTGAATAACATATATAGGGGTGGGGAATTTCCCTTCATCACCCATGCATCTCAAAATAGACTGCATGCTCAAAATAGACATGTGCCAACAACTGCATGCTTTTACAAAGTGGCTAATAATAGATTAATCTATAATTAAACTCTATCTTAATCTTATTATTAAATCAAACTATGTATGACATTTTATCTTCACTTTGTTCCCAAAATAGATCTTTCTTAGCCTCAAAGTATTCTTACTCTTATCTTTGCATGATCTACACTTCGTCCGATTTTCCTATTTTTAGCCTGTACCATACAAAAATGGCTAAGTCTCAAACTTGTCTTCCCGGGTACATCCCTATTAATTGTCACTTGCACACACCTATACGCCCCATGTGCACTCCCTATATTACTTAGGAAATTTCTCCAGCCAACATTACCCCACACTAATGATATTTCCACCCTCGGAAATAGAGTTTCTCAACTTATCTCTCCAAAGAATTAGAAGAATAAAGAATGAATATGAAATAATGAAAGAATAAGAAAGAAAGGAATAGAAGAATAACTAGCATGCCCAATCAGCGCTTAGCAAAATTTTAGGGTATCCCTTCTTGATATCCACTTCTAACTCATTCCATTCACCTAGCCCTTTCTTGGCTTTACCAGGGACATCACCGAGCACTTGCTCCATCTCCTCCAAGGTCATGTCCTCACCCTTATGCTTTAGTTCCCTTATTACTCCAACTAGCCCTGAAATCATGCCATCCATAAAATCCATTCTCCATGTGACTAGCTTCCCCAACTCCTTTATCCTCTCTTCATGGGTTTCCTGGTTGCTTTAAGTGCATCACACTTCTTTATTACTACAACTAATATTTCCTCCTAGACCAAGGTCTCATCTCGTATTTATTGTACGAACTTCATTTTGTTCCCGCAACATCCTATTCCTAAGGATCTGTTCAAGATCCTCACATATTTTCAGTTCCCACCTTATTTTCTACAACTCTTCCTTTAATGTCTAGAGTATGATATCATACTCTACAATTCTATGTGCAATCATCTTCTTGGTCCTTTCTTTCTTGGCCTTAGAATTTTCCCATGTCTCACTTATCGTAGCCTAATTCTTCTCAAGCAATAGATGAACAAATTCTTACAAAAAGTGCAAAATAAAAAGTAATTTTTATTTTTTAGCTAGTCAAAATTTGTATGTGGTTATAAGATTTCACCCCCAATTTCGTAATGAATTCTAGGAGCTATTACTTTCACTCTTTATCCTCTTTATGTGCCTTAGTCAATTGTTCAATCTGTTCCTTCATATTATTTTTATCCTCGAGAAATGATCTGAGTGTGGCTGCTTTATCCAAGTTTCTTCACACTACCTCTTCCACCATCTTTTTAAGGCATTACTTGCTTGTTCATCAATGAATTCATCGGCTTCATGGTCGTATGAGTTGTCAGGGCTCATTTCTTAATCTTTCTTCGATGCATGCTTCATCCTTAACATCAAATTCAAGCTCATCCATTTGTTTTTGCATGCTCCAAGATATTTTCTTATTTGTATGCATATTTTCCACCTTGGGATCCATTAACTCCCATCCATATAAATTTTCAGGCTCAAGTGTGCTCTAAAATTTGGTTGGAATGATTTTGAAGGATCATTTATATACCCCAACTTTGACATCTTATATAACTCTTCCCCATTATTCCTCCTAGACCACCTTCCCTTAAGAATATGTACTTTTGCATCATGAACCGATCCTTCACCTGTTGCACCTTCATGCCCCCTAATAGGCTCATCGGATGGTTCACCTATATTATTTCCTTTCTTCTCTTCTTCACTGTGGGTAATTTTTATTAAATCACACTCACCATGTGCTTCTATATAATATCATGTTACTTCCTCTCTAGGATCTTTTTCTCCTTCTACATCCAAAAATGGTTTTCTGTATGATGTGTGTAGTCTCATTAGAAATTTCTTCTTCACTTTCTCTCCTTGACACATATTTGTGCCTTCTCTTTACCTTCTTCTGTGGGATTGGTTTTACAAGAGATGTCCTCAACAATCTCCTCGGTGGCTGAGAGGGTCCCACCCTAGCACCCTCCATCCTTGTTCTCCTCAAGACTTTTCTCAAGCCTTGTTGTTCAACACCACCCTAATCTTTATCTATCTCCTAAAACATTGTCTTGTCTTTCACTTATTATTCTTCGGAGGGGAGCTCTCTCGTGACATCTTTGTTCCTACAGTTGGTTGCATCCTCCTACCATGCTCTAATACACCATTGTACTCCTCATATTCCTATAGTTCTTCCTCATGTGTATGAGGGGAGAGGGCTCAAATCATCTTGTAGGGTTCCATTATTTGCTTCCCTTGGGAAACTTGAGGATATTAAAATCGTTCTAAATATACTTTCGATCAACTAATTTGGGCTTAAGATAAATATAAACCTTAACGATAAAATCATGGATCTAGTATTAATTTCATCAAATATTAGTTTATCAATATACGTAGACTTACCCGGATAAACATACGTCTTCCGGAGAGTGTGATATTCATAGTAAATTTTGTCGGATCAAATCCTAATTTGTGCATGTTTGAAAATCTATTCACAGAGGCTTGAAAGTACCACACGGTGAAAGCATAAGGGAGCTTGCACCAAGGGCTCCACTTCCCATCCTTCATACCAAATCTGCCAATGCAGTAATGTTGGAAAACTATAAATTGTGCTTTCTTCTCCAACATGGCAGTAGGTCCTTTGGTATCCTCCATTTATGCTCAAAATCTTCACGCATGCACTTGTACTAAAGATCTAACCTTTTTTTATATGAACCACTCATAGTCCCCTCATAGGTGTACTTTACAAATATCTCTGCAAGTGATTTCTTATCCTTATGGAATTTCCATATCTTATCCTTTGGCCCATCGGAAACCTTAATCTCCACATGCTCAAAATCCTAACGCATGCATTTGTACCAAAGATAAAACCTTTGTTTATATGAACCACTCATAGTCCCCTCATAGGTGTACTTTGAAAATATATTTGCAAGTGATTTCTTCTCCTCATGGAACTTCCATATCTTTTCCTTTGGCCCATTAGGCACCCCAATCTCCACAAACACCATAGATAATAGAATAATGCCAAAAATTATCTTGTATCCTGGTGCACTTCTTCAATTATGGTTTCTGCTATAAATGTAGAAAAGTTATATACAACTCCTTAAGACATTTTCTTAGCACCATGTAGCCACTTCTTATTTACCTAGCTCCAACACTCCTAGTTATTTAACTTGGTGAGGAGGTGTGTAACAATCTTGATCACAGGATGATCTTCCAACTTCTCAATGTCCATAGCACGCCCTCCTTTTATATATGCCAACTCAACAGAAGTTACCTCCACACCTTCATCATCATTAAGGTCACTAGAAATTTTAGTTCCTGAACTCCTAAGTCATGTCAATTTCCTGTTTAAGGGCATGGTGAGGCACACCTGCCTTCCTGCAAAGTAGAAGAATTCCTTATGGACTCGGGATAGTAGCAATTATATTTTTCTTTGTTTGCCAAAGTATGACAACTCATATACTTGCAAAACTCAAACTTTCTCCAACATCTTCTACCCTACATCATCATAGATTGATTTTTCATCCCCTATTCACAAATCACAAGTGCTTTTTCCATTTCATCCTTTATTTTCTTGGTGTGGTGATTGTAATTACTCACCTTGCTTCTTATGATATGTGACTCCTAATCTCGCCCCATAATTATGTCTTTAGGGTACTACATATCCACAAATATGCTTTTAGGTGTGTCATTAACCTCCACTTCCACCTCATTCTTCTTCTTTCCATTAGTATCTACTCTAGGTTCTCTCTTGGGTGCCATTACCATTTTTACAACTTTTCCTTGTGCTCATTCAACCTATGTAACTCCAAAATTGTGTGCCCTAGCTGAAATTCTGTTCTTCTCAAACCCTATCTCCATGAACCTTCCTTCCATACATCTTCTACTCACTCAAACACCCTTCCAATGGAGCTTTGTTATGGACTTGTCTAAATATCCACTGGTTGATTGGTTTATACAAACATTATTGCACTTTGTACTTAAATTTCTCTTCAAAATGAAATGTAGAGCTCGAAAACTCAAATTATGCAAGGTAGAAATGAACTTGCAAGAACCCTTTTTTATAAATTTTACAAATTTTTCCACATTAATCGATCCTCACCTACCATTGTACTTAACATTAATAATGGTTTCTTTCTCTTTCCACTCTTTCCTCTACTTTTTCCACACCCCAGTCATAACCTTCTGAGTGCACCTACTACTTCTTGGCCACATACCTCCTTATGTGTTCCTTTATGTGTCGAATTACATCATCCTTTGTGCCTTGTACTAAGTATTTTCCCAAGCTATTTCGTACTTAATGTTACACTATGTGATCATCCTTCTATGTATGGTCTTCAATATGAGAAAATTAGCAAATTTCCTAAAAACACCTTCAACACAAGCACCTATAACCTTTTTCTTACGGTCTCCAATTTACATATGAATCATAACACTAGTCAATTCTTCTTTTTGATCCACCCCACACTTAAAGTATGTGTGGTCCTCTATGCATGAATCCAATAGATAGTAATCAGCTTCGGCATGTAAGCACACTTATTACAACAAAACACTGAACTAAATTGACAAATCATAACAACGATAGAAGGAAACACATATAAGGGAAATATAATCTAAATGAAAATACCATGTTATTACAATCAACAAGAGCCTTATTTATAGTAGGGATTCAACCTACTTCCATTGAAGTAACTAGGCGAAAGTGTCATTCAACACCTATAACTGAAAAGTGCCTAATTTTAATATCTTTGTTACCACAAACAGTCCCAACCAATGGAATTTCAATTTCCTTAGGTGGCGTGTAAAATTTGAATCATACAAAAGAACCATCTTTCCCATCTTAAATGTTTTTCCTTATATGCCTATCATGTCAAACCTTCTGTCTCACCTTTTGTCTTCTAGCTCCATCAGGAAATGGCTCACCTCTCATATAACTTCATCAGTTTGTCAATGCACTCTTCCACAACGTTTTCATTAGTTAGTTCTCATGCACATGTAATACCTAGGGATGGTAACATAAATTCAACAAGAAAAACAACATTCATGCAAAACACCAACTAAAAAGGTGTGGCCTTATTCAATCATTTATAAGTTGTTTTATATGCTCAAATTACAACAAATACTTTATCATCCTAGTTTCTTCTTCCAACATCACAAATTTTGGTTAGTTTTTATCCTAGAATCTTGTTGAAAGCTTCAAGAGTACCATTGACATGTGGGTGATAGGGTGTTTTCTTATGGTATGCCACCATAAACTATGCCAAAAGGATTCGATTGTCTCATTTCATAAATGAGTACCTTTCTTGTTAAACTCAAAGGACATATGTACCTATTGATAATATTTTCCCAAAAAATCTTATTCATGTAGCTATTGGATAATCCTTTGTAGGTGTTGCTTTTTCCCACCTTGTCGGATAATCCATATAAGTAATTATATAGTGTGTGCTAGTCCTACGCATGGGTGGGGAAATAGGACCTACAAACTCAATCTCCTATTTATCAAAAGGTTCAAAAATTGCAATAGGCCTCAAAGGCATCTCATCTCTAGTTCCAAGCTTCCCAAGGCACTAAAAATGGTCACATGCTTTGAAATATTATTTAGTATACTTGTACAAAGTTTCCTACCAATGGCCAACCATCAGAATCTTGCACATGGTGACATCTCCAACATAATGACCTCCTCCTGTAATTCCACCATGAGATTATTCCATAATATCCTCATGCTCATGCTCTAGAACACACCGGTGAAAAACTTCATCATGACCTAGCTTATACAAATATCTACCTATCAATTGGTAAGGTTCTACGTGTATTGAAAGCTTCTTATTATCTAGTATCTTCAATCCCTCGGGGCATCTGTCTAGTGTAAAAGATTATTGGAATGTCCTCTAGTTCTATGGGCAAGTGGCTTAACCTAAAAATAAGTGCATCAGGAATTGTGTCCTTAATGTTATGTGTGTCCTCACAAGAATTGATTCTTGACAAATGGTCAAGTCTTGAGTTGGTTTTTACTATCTTTACAATCGTTGTAAATTGAAAATCCTGAAATAGTCTTATCCACCTACAAATGAAACCTTACAAGACATGATTGTTGACTAAATAATTAAGTGTCATATGATATGTGAAGAAGATAAATGGTTTTGCCAATAAGTATTGTCTAAGTTTGTGCAACATGTAGATCATAGAAAAATCTTCATACTTAGTGGTTTTATAATTCTATTCCACAAGTATCAACTTCTTGCTTGTAAAACAAATAGAGTGGTCTAAAAATTCCTTCTCCTAGTTAAGCTAACAATGTACCAATTGCCATTCTAAAAGAATCAATATGAACATGAAATGGTTTGTCCCACGACAGAAAGCACAAAATAGGTGCAGTAGTAAGCCTTTCCTTCAATGTTTCAAATTCTTGTTGTTACGCATCACCCAAATAAAATTTCCCTTAACTTTTAATAATTCCTCCAAGGGCACAACAATATTTGCATAACCCTTAATGAATTTCCTATAATACCTTGTATGTCCCAGGAATCCACACACTTCACTTTGATTATTAGGTTCTTCCAAACCCAAGATTATAGCTATCTTGGCTAGATCTACCAACAACCCTTCTTTACAAATAATGTCCTAATAAAGTTCCAAAAGGTGTTACAAAGATGCACTTCTTAATATTAAGAGAGATGCTCAACTACCTACACCTCTCAAACATAAGTCTTAAATTTTCACAATGATCCTTGACCAAACCATATACTATCCTAATCATCTAGATACACCTATAAAAATTATGAATGAAGTCCTAAAATTCATGTACCACAATGCGCGAGAACACAATTGGTGCATTCTTTAGTCCAAAGGGAATCACTATGTATACAAAAATTCCCCACTTAGTGGTGAAATTTTTCTTTTCTTGATCTTCCTTCACTATGTGAACTTGATGATAACCTGAAAACCCATCTATAAAAGAGTATAATTAATGCCCATAACTCCCTCAAGAATATCTTCTATGAATGGGGTGGGAAAAGGATCAATAAAACATGAAGCATTTAATTCTCTATAGTCCACACATATCCTTATCCTCCCATCCTTTTTAATACTAATGACCATGGGACTAACCCATTTAGATTCCTCAATGGGATCAATTATACCAGATTTGAGCATGTTATCAATTTCCTCCTTTACCTTCACATGCAGATTAGGATTCATCTTGTAAGGACTCTTCCTAATCGGGTGCACACCTTCTTTAAGTTTGATTCACATATCACCTAAATAAGGGTGTACTCCCTTTAACTCATGATAGCATCATGGAAACAAGTCCTGAAAGTCATGTAGAAGTTCAATGATCTTAGCACCTCCTGCTCCGACCAGTAGTCACCAATAATGGCCTCCTTAGGTTCTACATTTGTTTTAATGTTAACCTTATTTATTTTCATGAGCTCATACTACATGTGTGCCTTTTCATATGTTGTTTCCATCACCTCTTATGTAACTTCATTGTGTTTAACATCCAGTTATTGTCCTCATCCTCCTCATCATTTATCATGCATACTAATTTACCCTTTTCTTTTTATTCCTAGGTGTGGACCATTTATTCTTCCTCAATTTCTTTAATACCCAGTGCGCGCCTCTAAATCTATCTCTCCAAACATATCTAACAGGATTTCCTCACCTTTGCACTATCCCCCAAAGTAAGGAACTTCATAATCAGTAGTGCTTGATTGACCGACTGAGGCTTAGTAGAAAAAAAAATCAAAAATATGAATCATGAAATTCACATATCTGAGAAGGTACATTTCTCCTTAGGAACCTAGTAGAAAATGTGATTCTAACTTCTCACCATTCCAATAGGTTGTCTCTATGTGTTTCCCACTAGTGTGCTTTGATATCCCACGCAGAGTATATACTAGCATATTTCTTTTTCTCCTTAATTTTTCCACTGGTATTCCATGGTGTGTAGAAATACATAAGGGTTCCCCTCACCAGTGTACCAAGGTACCTGGTTATAACTCAAGTGTCTAACCATGCGTGGCCTAATCATGTGAGTAATTATGTTCTTAATCTCTCACCAAACTACTTCATATGTTCCATGTGCCCAGTTATCACAAGAAATATTGTTATATCACTAACTAAATGATCATCATCCCACTATATCACTCCTTCCTTACATGGCTCAGTTACATCAAGGTCTCTGATTGTACACGCATATATCATGTTCAAATCATCTTCACTCAAAGGTTCAACATACAGAGCATCCTTTGCATTTGTCAAAGTTATAATGACACACTCTTCCTTTTTCTCAAAGCTAATGTACCCCTTGTTGAATCACAAATTTGTATTATTAACATAACACCAGGGTCACCCAAGTAGTGTTGGGAAGCTATCTGCTTTAGCAAGCTCCAATACTTCAAAATCCCTATAAAATTGGCCCCCTAAATTGTAATAGTTGCATCCTTTAGTACTCCAATAGGATTATCCCTAGTTCTATTTTTCATGTACATCACATTAAAATAAGGATATAATGGTGGTGTTCCCATCGATTCCAAGCATTGAGCATGAGTACATTAACTTTTGTGCACTTGTATCTATCAAAATGTTGCTCAAAATCCATCCATATATGAATGCATTCAATGTAATTTCCTTATCATACTCATGATTATGTGGGGGATATTTTCATGAAGTATCTCTGCCTCCCATGCTTAGAACCAACATGCGGTATCTTTTCTCTCAACCACTCTCTTAACAAAGGGGTTATATTCTCCTGGAACAAAATTCTGAGACTTCTTTTAAATCATCCACATCCTTCTACAAGATTTCAACCTTCTTTTCTCATTCGATCACATGCGCTTGCTCCTTCAGGATTTGAATCTCTCCTTGTAGATCCCTGATAACATCCATAGTCTCCTGGTAAACCTCTTTCTGATGTGTAACATCAGGGTACTTGTATTAATCACTTCTTTCTTTGTTATAGTTAGCTTATACTTTAGAGGTTCACGTGAAAACACAGCCTCAACACGTGTAGTAACCCAAACAGGTAACTCAAGAGTAGGTGTTACCTTTGGCATCCATTGATCCTCAACTATGTGTTGAACCTTAATCATTCTTGTGCCCTTATCTTACTTGCGATGCTTTCTCATGTTCACATATAAATCGGACATTCTTTAAACTTGTGTTGTTTTCCACACTATGAGCAAACCACATTCTGAGGGAACTCACGTTGATAATGATCAAGAGATCTAAAATTATAATAATTTCCTCAAGAAAATCCTCATCCGCCACCGCAAAGACATCGACTTATATATCCTCCATGGAAGCCTCTATTTCTATTATCCCCATTATTGTGCCCTTTATTATGTTTCTCTCCCTATTCCTTAGATCTACGCTCTATACTAGTATGGCGCACACCATTCTCAATGGCTTTATGGATATGATCAATCAATCAATAGTCAATAGTTTCATTGGTATGATTTTTACAAATCTTACAATACAAAGACACATTCTTCCGGATTGTGCACTCTAAGAGAGGACTTAAGCTCACATCATGGTCCAAATGAAAAATCTCACAATCCAATAGCATGGAACACAGGCCTTAAAAGGGAAGCTATCCTTAGTGTGTCCTTCAACCTCATAATTTATACACCATAT
Source organism: Taxus wallichiana var. yunnanensis (assembly GCA_018340775.1). Classification (NCBI taxonomy): domain Eukaryota; kingdom Viridiplantae; phylum Streptophyta; class Pinopsida; order Cupressales; family Taxaceae; genus Taxus; species Taxus wallichiana. The sequence goes on along the minus strand of JADAXU010000057.1, from coordinate 12,673,681 downwards.
CCCACTACACGTCTCATGAGATGAATTAGCAGAGATATTCTCCAACTGTTTTTCCATGGCTGCAATCTACACCTCTAAGAATGGGCTTACTCTAGTATCCATAATCCCAACTACCTCACCGTGTAGAGATACTTCCAAAGTGTTGCATGGATATACAAATTTCTAATGAGATAGTGCCCATCTAAATGGATTCAATCCACCAATAAACCATTGTGCATGTTGACTAGGATGTATGTCGTAAAATGACTTTGAAAACAAAGTTTTAAAAACATTTACTATTCCCGAACAATTTTTGATAAGCCCCGTTTAATTTCCTTAAGCACACTGATACTTTTTTTTCTCAAATTATGGAATATGGAACTCGGATAAAAAAGTAGAATGCAAAGCATTATAAGCCACTACATTCTGATGTAGGTCATACTTTATGTACCAGCTATGCACGCACCCTTAAAGACTAGTAGAAAATTGACTTTCTTTCATATTTGAGGCTTTGATTCCTTTAGCGTGTCATAGTAGCTCACACTTGTGCACATGTTCTACAACATCTTAAATTCCTTTATATTATGGAAAGTGAAGAGACATATCATAGTAAACCTTTTGTAGTTGATGAGGGTGTAGACCTTATCCACAAGATTTTAAACCGAGATCCCTCACTAGTATTTCCTCCACCACTAGAAACACCTGATCCACTTGATCCCAATACTCTTGATTCACCTGATCCTCCTCATGTAGCAGCCACCGAAAAAGTGGATCTAATTCCTTGTGTCCCAAATGTAGTTCTAAACTAAACTCCCACATTCTAAAAATTTTAGTACTCCTAGACATATTCCTAATGTTTTACACTCCAACACTCTGTCCAGATGACGTGCCACAAAATATTCCTCTAATTAGTCCCCCAAAAAAAGATGATGTTTATGCTACTATAGGTGTATATGTTGTTTGATGGAATTTTGTATTCAAATGAAAATGATATCTACCTGTATCTACTGGATTACCTACACTCTCCTTCTTATCAAATATTACTTCTGGAACTAGGACACCAAGCACAAGGGCTAGGTCCCCGGTAGGATCATATGCATGCCTGCGGTCCTCAATATTTCCTCCTATGATATGCTCTTATCACAAGCTGAAGGGGATTATCTGCTATGATTTCCTAAGTGGGGAGATCCTGATGCTCCAGCTCCATGTCTTCAACATGAGCTTTAAATCCTTCACAAGACATCATCCTTCGCAACTCCATAGAATCCTCAATATCACACTTCTTCACCAATTCCCTCTCCCGTACTTCATTATACTTAAGCTACATTTCTTCTCTCTGTCTTTCTACCACTAGGTCCACCATATTTCACCACACCTATCCTCCCCCTATGTGTAGTGGTGGGGTTAGCTAGCCCTCGCTAACCATTCCAAATTCAACACCACCATCAAGATATTAATTTCCGGAGGAATAATATGGATGTAAGATCCTCTCGGATTGCACAAGAACTCAAACGCAGTGACCTCCATACAAGAATACATATAAATAATGTACTCTAGAGTATAACTACGCATAACCCTAGCCCACTAATGATCTATAACATGTGTCCAAGGTCCATATGCATAAAAAAAATTTTTAAGAAATATTCCTATGTCCAAACCCTTGGTCCAGTAACTCTAGATTTTCATTGATGTGTATGCAGACAACCACTCATACATTTATATTGGAAATTCACTGAAAAAACGCCTCATAGATCTCATGATACATATTATCTTCCACCCACTTGTGCATATTGAAATCAGGTCCAAAACCATATCTTCACACAAATTGATCTTGTCCTTCATCTACCCAACTTTCAATGGACTCAAGTATCAATCGATACACCATCATCATGTAACATCATGGAAAGCAATTTGAAAAGATGTCCCGAAAATGGAACCAAAATTTAGTCTTGTTTTCCCACTCGAATTCCTAGGTGCACTGACACTTCATTCAGATAGATCTGAATGCTCACCCGAATTGCACAAATCTACCAGTCCCTCTTTCATACCATCTTCTTAAGATGTTAGCATGCATGTTCATATCCACCATTAACATATCAAGTAACTAAGTTCTAAGCATAACATGAATCAGATCACATCCATATAACATAAAGAATTAAAATATAACTAAGATCAGATTAACCATATAAATACCATGATCAGATACATCAATTACCATAATCCATCCACAATACTCCATTGCATTAATTCATCAAGTAACAAAAGCTGAATACATAATCATAGTAACTAGAGAGTCATGCACGCTAGAACATCAGGGCAACATAAATCTGTAATACATATGGTGTCTAATACATGGTGTTCAAAACTATGTATATCAAATAACATATATAAGGGTGGGGACTTACCCTTCACCACCCATACATCTCAGAATAAATTGTGTGCTCAAAATAGACATGCACCAATAGTTGCATGCTTTTACAAAGTGGCTAACAATAGATTAATCTATAATTAAACTCTATCTTAATCCTATTATTAGCGTAAACTATGCATGACCTTTGATCTTCACTTTGTTCCCAAAATAGATCTTTCTTAGCCTCAAAGTCTTCTTACTCTTACCTTTGTGTGACCTACACTCTGTACAATTTTCCTATTTTTAGCCCATACCATGCAAAAATAGCTAAGTCTCAAACTTGTCTTCATGGGTGCCCCTCTTAACTCGCCACTTGCATTGCCTATGCACCCCATGTGTGCACCCTCTAATACTTATGAAATTTATCTATCCCAATATAGTTTGTTATAATTAACATACATAAAAAGGATGAAATAATGCAATAGGTTGATATTCTTATTTAATTAACTTTCACATTAATTACACAAATCAAAATAACACTTTTTCAAAGTGACTATTGATCTAGTAACTATAAAAACACAAGGGATAATTGAAATTAGCTGATTCTATGTAGAAATTGGAGATTATAAGTGATATGAATGTAGGCGTAGGCCGATATGAGACTGAAAATGCTTTGATACAAAAATTAGCACCTGAGATTGAACCTGGTCAAAACTATACAACTAGGTCAAAAACATCTCGTATGAGCTTGAACCTTCTATATGGTCTTGTACCTACTTGGAATTTGGGCCTACAACTTCCTTATTGCTTCACTTACCTAGAAATGAGTTTGTTGTGTGTCAATATTATTTTCTCATTTTTAGAATGGCTTTGTAACTCGATCAAACCCTATAACCCTTATAATGCAATGAGTGCCTACAAAAAAATGTTAGGTGGGTTTTGATCACCCATATGCACCACCAACATCACCACTACCCTAAAGAGGACTCAAAATACACGTCATTCTCTTAACATGTGATATTTACCATAGTGTAATTAAAACTTGACAACTATGCTTTGACAATGCTTTTCTTGAGTTTCAAACTTTCTCAAATGCTTGGGAAGGGTAAATTTTCATGCTTTTAGAATGAATATGGATATCCTTTTAAACCTATAAGGATACTTCAGAGGTGTAGAGGGTTTTGAACTAATGGATGTGCATGATTTATTTTATAGTTTAGGGAGCTTGGAGTGTCTTTTTTGCTTGATTTTACACGAGTTCTTAAAGTGCTAGGTTTTTAATGAGGTATGATTTACTTTCTTATATATTCTTCTAAAGGTTGTTATGTCATGAAAATATAACCAAGGGGATGTATTTTATCATAAGAGTGTGATAGAATTGTAATAATTATCCTAAAGCATTTCAGTCCAAAACTGTATAGTAGATTCGACTTGTAGATTTGTACAAATCAACCGAAACTAACAGCTTTTACCATGAGGGAAAAATATGTTTTAAATTAATGAGTTAGAGGATGGATGTTTCTAGATGTGTTTTATGTTGTTTAAATTCATAAAATTATGATAGAGATGTGTGTAAAGATAATAAAGTATTCGATGAGCTATCAGGGTGTGCTAAGCAAGAGTGAGTAGAGTGCATTTGTACATACAAGTGTGCAATGTCAAGATCAATAGTGTCAAAGGATAGATTTCCAAATTTGATTTTCTAAAGTAGCATCAAAATGTGATTGATATACACAAAATGAGAAAAAATATTATAGAGAAGGGATGGGATGGGCTATCAATTAATATTCTTATTATTATACTCATGCTTTAAGGAATTTCATATGTTTTCATTAGGCATTATAGTCTTTGATATAATGTCCAACTGCCTCATGCGATGTTAAAATAGGTACAAGTATAAAATATGAGGTTATAGGTGATGTGACAATATGAAAGGGACATGTTGTAATTGTAGTGAAAGGTGTAAGATCCATGACTAAAGACTTAATAAAATGAAAAAAAAGTGGTATTGAGTTCACATTGTGATTGAATAAGGGTGATAAGGTTATCACACATCAAGTCATCTTCCTCTTTTTTGGAGTTAGAAATGATATTTATTTCATTGATACTAGAATTAACATTGGTTTTTACAGATTCTCAATATCATAAGACCTTTGCATTCTTATATTAGGCATAACCAAAAATAAGGGATCATTTGTTTAATATATATATATAATCCTATTTAAGAGTATTGAGAACAACATTAAGATATTCAACTATGATTTTATTAGGAGGATAAGAAACCTCCTTAAAAGATTCTTTATAAATAATATTATGATAGGGATTATGCCAATCATTGTATTACAAGATCTAGATCGCAAGGAAGTGGAATTTTTCTCATCATTACACGTTACTTTTTCATTCATGTAACAAATATTAAGTAACTAAATAAGTAATCCATATACAAACATCATTCCTAAACTCTATCATTTTCATCACTAGTTACCTTTCCAAAACCATGCATTTGAGGTCTATAGTGGAGTACAATTGTGACCAATATGTACGGTCCTAGACCATTCCATCTAACAACACTTTTTCCATTTTAAATACTTTATATGAGTCATTTCACCTTCTATAGGTTGGATATGATGTGAATATTTAACCTATGGAATATTATATAAGTAATTCAATTACACTTTATAACTCATTTGACATTACCATAATCTCACATTATTTCAAATGTCAATTCTAAAGCACTCAAATCTCTCCCAAATATTGTTATATTAGTTACACATTAGTTAGATAATCCACCACATAGATATGAATCACTCAAATCAGGTTTGATAGTCTAGATTCCTCAATTTAAAATCACTCAAAGGTCATATAGGCATGTCTTAACAATATAAACTCACTCGAAGCATTGTAAAATATATTATGGCTAAAATGGTTAAAATACACATATGAAGCACAACATGCCACACTAATATCATGTTGGGTATATTATCTATTATATGCCCACTATCTTTGTTTCAAGAGACAAAAGGGCACCAATAGGGATTGAATTATATATGCATGAAAACTTCACCTATACAAGGATAACTACATGAGGATTTCTCCCACTCAAGGGGATTTAGTACAAAAATTGGATTGCTTCAGCATGGGTTGATCATTAACGATAGTCTAACCTTACCCACACATTAATTTACTTTTTGGTTATCTAATGCTTTCATGATTTTTTTTGTGGGTATCTAGGGTTTCTATTTGTTATAGGTCATTATAGGTGGTGTTGAAGTTCATGAGCCCTAACAATAAAAAATTACACTTATGATGGATGAGTGGTCAATTGACAACATAAGGGTGTGCACAAGTGATTTTTAATGATATTTTGGTAGAGTAACACTAAAAATTCTCCAAGATTCCAATGATGAATTGAGAGGAATGGATATTCTTATTTATATATTAAAAATAATCCATGGATTGTGGAAGTTGGAATTGACTGAGTTGCAAGCTATTGATTTTAATTTCCTTATTGAGCATGGTTGATTTATTCTGTGTAGTTAGATATTTGAACAAGAAATTAAGAGGATTTATTTCAAATTGGTTGGCTCTTTATTTTATTCCAAATTTGGTTGTACGTGAATATTTTCTTCCATGTTTTTAGAATTCTAGAACTTGAGTGGAGTGACAAGTTTAACTTGAGTGAATTGGGTAGTAAAGTATAGATGAGTGGAAAGTGAGTAGATTGTGTACATGAATTAGTTAACAATGCAAAGGAAATAAAAAATAACACCTAATATCTTCAATACAATGCTAACTAGATCAATATACCATCATGCTAAGAGCTAAAAAAGTAATAAACATCAACACTATGCATTAAAACCTTGAAAATAAAACCTCAAGCTAACATGCTAACATTTATTGCTCTACTCTTTAGAAAGCTAAATCAATGAAATGGACCTAGGTAGATCCTTTATCTATCAAAGGGTTGATAGTTATTGCTTGATCCAAGAGGATTGAGGATGGAGGTTCATCAAGTCATGGCAACAAGGCCTTTCTTGATTAACTCCATTGATCTTCACAAAATAACTTGGATGATTGAATGCAAATGGATGATGCCTAGCTCCACTTTAAGGAAGAATTCCCTAGGATGATGAAATGGCTACAATATAGGCTCTATGATCATTTAGGTGTAAGTAGAAATGCAGGAGGGATCCTTATATAGCCTAATGGATAAAAGAATCTCTATATCCCTTTACATGTGGGATAATAGAGAGGTTGGATTAGTTGTGGATAAGGAATGTTTAGGAAGGGTTGAGTCAGCCTTAGGAGAGTTTAATTTGTCCTTTAGTGGCCCATGAGAATTAAGGTTACATATATTTAATCAAAGGTGATTCATTAATAATGAGATGAGCCTATTAGGCCAGCTTAGAAGAGATTTAACACGATTTAGGGGATAGGAAGGATTAAATTAGATAAATGAAAATTTATTTATCTAATAGAGGAGGAAACGTAATTAATTAGAATTAATTAATTAATCTATATAGAATGGGGTTTAATTAACGGAAGGCCATTAATCATCATTTTTACTTGATAGATGAGTTAGTTAACTAGTGTAATGTAGTTAATTGATGACAATAGAAGATAGAATGAATTCCATTTGACGATTTGTCATCAAATTACTAGGAAGAGTATAATTAGTGCAATTTAAGTATTTAAATTCCTTGGCCTAAATTATAGATGTCTACATTTTTCCTCTTTGGGGTGGCGTAAGTGATGTCACTTCAAAGATAGTAGACAGTAAAAAAAAAATTTAAGGGGTAGAAGAAAAATTAGTAGAAGTGAGATATGCCCCCTCTAGTGTCGAGGGGTGATGAAGGAAGCTTATTGACAATCGAAAAATATATGAGATAAATAGAAAGAAAATGAAGGACAAGATGCCCCAAGTAGAGGAGAATAATGGGTAGGGGCAGGATGCCCCAAACAAAATGGAAGAATGGTTTCAAGAGGAGAATGATATAGAAGAAATATGAAGAAAGGGAGAGAAGAACTAGCCTTCACCCATTGCATTGGAACAACTTTATTGTCATCATATAGCCAAATATATACATCATCGGTCCTTATTAAATATATAAGCATATGAAAATGTGTAAGATGACATGAAAAGCCATAATACGAAGCTATTGCCCCTTGCTGAAAACCAACCCAATGCAACACACCAAATGTAATGTAGGATGAGAAGTAAACAAGCTCATGTAACATGGAGACAAATACAAACACACATACTTAAAAAAATGGTCAAGATTGTTGCATAAATGTATTTTTTAACAAGTTGAAAATCTCAAATGTTCGTGATTAATGACAATGGTTAAAAATGATTCCACGGGAAATAATATATGTGAGGGAAAGTGATGGAGGACGTAACGGTCCAATGATAAAGTGTTGTGCACAATGAAACAATATCAAACAACCGAATGTGCCCCAAAAATACCGATGAAGAAATCAAGATAGCTTTGTAAATGGTTGTAAAATTGATGATCTATGAGTCATGTGGTTTATGAACATGTGAATATTCCAATAAGATATGGGAGAAGTACCATGCACAAGACACAAGTTTTAGCCATTTTGGGTTGTTTACCTATTTTACAAAAAAAAAAAAATTTACAATTTTTAGGATTTAAAACTGATATTTATTTTATTTTTAGAGTTTTGAAAAATTATTTTAATTTTTATTGTTTTTTGCATTTTTTAGATTTTTAGATTTTTAGATTTTGAAGATAGAAGAATTCGAAAGAATAAAAAACAATCTCCAAGGAGTGAAAGAAATGTTCCATGGAGAAGAAAGAATCATTAGGTGACAAAAGTGCTGCCCTGGGTAGGCGAAAATTAATAAAATAATTATTTAATAAAAATAATTATTCGTTGGAGTGTGTAGAAGGAGTGATATCACTTAGAAGCAATAAAATTGTCCTAGTGAGAAGAAGCGAGTGCTAGGTGGAAAATAATGCCTCAGCGTGACAAACAATTAAATAAAATAATTGTTTAATAAAAATAATTATTCACGGTGAGCAGAAGAAGAGATAGAATGAGAATGGTGGTCAAAACACATTCCCAGAGCATCATGATCGGTGAAAAAAACTAAATATACCCCATGTGAGGGGGTAAATCATTATGATTAGTTCATTTGTTATGAACTTACGCCAAAAGTTACCACGAGACCTCTAAGAGTGATGAAGATGATGGTGAGAGCATGATCCCGTAGGAGATGTGTTAACCAAGTTTTGGATTATGCCTTTCATGCATACGATGGCCCCTTCATGAGTAGCTTAATTGTTCCCTTGTACTTGCATGATTTTAATACTTTATTAAATGTTTTTAGCCCTAGAAAAGGTGCACACGCATACTCTTGATGACACAGAGTCCTCGAGAGTGCACAAAAATCACAAAAGTGTGTACACACACATACACATAACATATCTCACCAAAGGTGTGTATGCACAGGAACTAGTGTGTATGCACAAGAACCAATAGTGGTTAGATATATGTGCCTATGCATGCGTGCCAAAATGGTGGTCGTGCAGCACACTCAAGCACTTGCACACATGTATGGGTTGGGTTAGCTAGGAGGGGGAAACATACTCGAAAATGTGTATACATGCACTAGAGAATGCACACATATGTAATATGTGTGCATAAAGTGAACGGGGCATGCACATGCCCAAATGGGTGCGCTGGTACGAAAAAGGGAAAAATGTCCCAACCTAGAAGAAAAAGATAGGAGGAATTAGAAACTTGACAAGAGAGATTTATAGAGGAAAATGAAAATTAGTATATGGTATAAAATAGAATAAAATAGAGGAAATTTTAGTGCCTAACACTTATTGTGTTGTGCAAAGATGATTGTCGGCATTGCATACTAGAGAGTGGCATAGTCATATTGCCATGACAGAGGCAAGCCTACCTCGACGGGATCATCGTGACATGGAGGTATTATTGGAGGTGGTTGGTTTAGGTCACATGGCTCGATGCCATCTATTACATTAGATCACGACCTTCTGATAGCATTGATAGAGTGATGGCATGACAAGATCTAGTGCTTTCACTCCCTACAGTGAGATTATTGTTACCTTGGAGGATGTCCGACACATTATGCACGTCCCCATTGTTGGGTCCTTGATTGAGTATAGCAGTGACTTTGGACAAATTACAGAGGAAATCGGTGATGTCTTTTGTATGGATGACATACCTCATCAGGGTATGACAATTTATTTACATCATTATATATCAGATTGCACCATTCACTGGGGACTCTTATATCTGATGGCACTTATCAGTGGGTTTTTACTTACTAATAAGACATGGAATTCATTTCCATTGGGCCTAATTACCATTATTCATGGTCTATATAGTGGCGAGAGATACTGTTGGGGTCGGTGTATACCGACACATCTATACTTGGGATCTTCATTTGATCTCATACCACCATTAGAAGATGGTGGGACCTACTTCGTTATTACATATTTGGTCGTGGGACCACATAGATATTAGTCATCCTGTTAGCGTACTATGTGTGTGAGCTTCAGAGGACCTATAGTCATGGGATGAGTTCCTATTAGGAATGATATCCGAGGGCACCTAGGCAATACATACTATTTTCATCAAGAGTTTGATGAGATACAATAAATAGACATTATTTTGAGGCCCTACGGGCATATACAAAGTGGCTAAAGGATGGGTTAGAGCTCAAATTTTTATGGTAGAGAACTTTTTATTGGGTAGCCATAATTATATTATATATTTTTATAGGGTTGACCGATGTCGGTGATAGTTTGGTATCATTTAGGGTGTTCCTCAACCCGATATGTGGTACGCTCATCGTGATGCTTTGAGAGAGGTGGACCGTGGGCCCCCATATTTAGATAGCTAGATCTAGGGCTAGCTTTGAGCATATGGTACCATAGGTTTGGCACCCAACAAGATAGATCAAGGACCACAGGATGACATAAGATTACTTGGCTTGGTATGCCACAATTTTTCCTCGATGATTGACCATATTATATGGTGCATGGGTTGTATGTGTGAGACCACCACTAGAGATTCCCTATAGTAGTGATGAGGGTGATGATGTAGAGGGAGATGGTGGGGGAGGTGATGATGATGATGATCCATTTAATGGACAAAGGTATGATAGTGGACATGACAAATAGGGTCTATTACAGGTGTTCTTAGAATGAGGCTATAGAGACAAAGGCATGTCCTAGCGATACAACATGTACTACCTGACCATAGGGTCTAAGGCATAGTCCTCCTCACATTCCTCCAAGAGGAGGAGAGGGTGGAGATGATAGGGGACAACTAGCTTCCTTGTATCGCAGCTTCAAAGTCACTATAGTCTAGCTTCGGGTAGCATTAGAGAGGGACTAGGCCTAGGCCTAGATACAGGTTCTTACAGTGGAGTGGGACCAGGCCAAAGCTCAAGTTGGTCGGGAGGGGAAGGTGATACCTGGTTTCATCGGGTAGGATAGATTACCTCACATATGGCTCAGATTGTGGGTTTATTATATAATTCCTAAGAACATGTGCAACAGTTGATTGCAAAGAGGGATCAACTCTGAGATGAGTGAGTAGTGGGTTAGGTTGAGGTTTATAGGATATCCGTAGAGGTAGTATCCTTTTGACATATAAATGGGGCTATAGTGACACCACACACATATAGGGATTTAGCGGCAGTGAGGGAAGAGCCTCCTACTATTGTTCAGATATTATGAGTTTGTTCTAGAGTTTTAGTGAGCACCGAGCTATAGCTTAGTAGCAATGAGTAGATCGGTGAGGTCACAGAGGCCATTTGCATCTGGTAGATCAGTTGATTAGTCATGGGGGTAGCTAACAGGTCATCCTGGTGCACAAGTTATGGGTCCTCCCCCGGCTTGTAGGCCACATAGTCCTAATGAGGGTTTGAGTTAGACGTGACTCTTATGCATTTATAGATTTGTATGTACCTTATCATACATGCCTCTTATGAAGGCTTTATTATTTTTTACCGATGTATCATTTTGATTTATGCCTCTCGATGAAGGATTTAGTATTACTTGTGCCCTTGATGACCCATTTTGTACCGATGATGTATATCCTATTAAGATAGACATTTTATACACATATATCTGAACACTTGATATCTTACACTTTCATGTTGTGATGTATCTTATGATGATGATTTATTATGGATGTTGATTATATCATGATGTTGTATGGTTTTATTTCATATGTTTGTGTGTATCATAACTATGGCTATGACAATGTATCTCATGTGTTAGATTTATGATATATCCTTAGATGATATCAAATGTTTTGGTTATGAGAAAATTTATATTACTCGATGGGTACGAGATGATATGATGATATTGGTGTGGGGGGGATAGATTTTGATATTTACGATCCCTCTTTCCCCCATTTGATGATACAATATGTGATTATTAGCTTAACATTCATGTATGATGTACACTTAGTTTTTATTTATATATGATGTATAGATGATGTTAGATGTGATGATATAGATGGAGATATGATGATGTGATAACAAAACCATGAAAATGCAACAAGAAAACACAAGAAAATGTTAACAAATCTACCAAATATACATGCTACCAAAATGAACCAACATAATTATATACAAATATTGACAAATATACAAAAACATACCTCATATGTATAAGTAAGCATGAATCTAATCTAAGCAAGAAAAGATCAACCTCAAGTAACAAACTATACAAATGTACAAGCAAGGAAAAACCATACAAGCAGAAAGTACACAAACCAATAAACAAAAACAAGAAATAAGACAAAGGAATAAAAACAAACAAACTAAAGCTATGTTTTTGTGTCACTATTTTCTATGCGTTTTTGTATTGTTTTTGGGATTTTGAACATTTTTTAATGTTTTTGGATTTTGAACATTGTTGAATGTTTTTTTGATTTTATAGTTTTCTATTGTTTTGGATTTTGAATATTTTGAATGTTTTTGGATTTTGAACATTTTTTAATGTTTTTGTGATTTTCAGCATATTTTAATGTTTTTACGATTTTCAACATATTTGAATGTTTTTGGATTTTCAACATATTTGAATGTTTTTGTGATTTTCCAGGGTTTTCCAAATTTATGTATAGGAAACTGAGAAACTTGGATGCCCCCAACATTATATGGGAATATATAAGGGCAGGTACCACATGTTATATATAGGAATATGAAACTATGAAGGTGCCCCCAATGTTTAGAGGGGGAATATAAAACGGTAATCCCTTCACCGATTTACAAGAGGAGAAACAATCGGATCAAGGCTTGAGAAGATGGGATCATAAGGAATCTCAGACATGGGTGTGGAACTATCCCTAGAGCTAAGTAATAGTACCCCCTAGATGCAATATCACTAGCCATTCTTCACCGGGATCTATCCAAAGTGCCAAAATTGCATGGTTTTCACACATGGATGACATGTTTTCTCTTTTTCTTTGTCCTTTTTTACTTTTTGTTTGTTTTCCTAGTTTTGTGCCATGTTTAAGCATAGAACCGCTTAAGGTGCATGGAATTCATAGGCTCATGGATCTCATCTCCATTAGGATGAGAAATTTTGTATGCTCATGTTCCATATTTTTCCACAATGACGTAAGGTCCTAACCAGTGTGGTTTGAACTTGCCTTTCTTCTCTCTTTCTACCCTTGTGTTGAACTGATTCTCTTTCATGACCAAATATCCGACCTCAAATTGACAAGGTATGATCCTTTTTTTAGTTTTGGGAGACTCTGTTTTGATATACCTTGAGATGGTTAAGGGCACAAATGCACTTTTCATCTAGGAGTTCCAATTCTGCCAGCCTAGCCACTTTGTAATCCTCATCTTTGTCCAGATAATCCCTAAGAGATATCCTTAGGGAAGGAAGCTCTATTTCTAATGGGATGATATATTTTGTTCCAAACACTAGGGAGTAGGGTGTCACACCATTAGGAGTGTGAATAGAGGTCCTATAATCCCAGAGGGCTAGGTGAATTTGCAAATATCAATTATGACCTGTCTTACTCACCATATTTTCCATGATCTAAACCAATGTTTTTTTAGTGGATTCGACTTACCCATCATCTTGAGGGTAATATGGTGTGGACCACTTTAATATTATTTGAAATCGGTGACAAATATATTTCACCATCTTGTTCTTGAATGATTTTACATTGTCATTAACTATGGCCACAGGAATACCATACTGGCAAATAAGGTGATTTATGGTGAAATTTGATATCTAAGTGCACGTAACATTTGTTAATGGTAAATCCTCCACCGATTTAGTGAAATATTTTGTGGCTATGATGATGTGGGTATGACCATTAGATGAGGTAGGGGTGAGCTTCCCTATTAAATCTAATCCCCATTTAGAAAATGACCACGGTGTTGTAATTGGTTGCAATGGTTGTGACAACGCATGGATAAAATTTCCATACTTATGAGATAGAACACATTTCCGACATGGTTGTAGAATATTATCTCTATAGTAGGCTAGAGTAGCCCACCTATAGAAAATTCTTTGGTAGGACCATTCCATTTGTATGGTCGCCACACACCCCCTTCATGTACTACCTTGATCACTTGGGTGACTCTTCTACATCTAGACAACGCAATATATTTCTATCATAACCACTATGATAGAGCATACCTCCTAGGAGGGTGTAATGAGTTATTTTTTGGATAAGGATTTGTTTTTCATATCAGGAAATGTCAGTAGGGAAGGTACCAATTTTAAGAAATTCATAGATAGGTGCATACCACTAGGTGTAGGGACAAACAAATTCACATACAAGACATGATTATGGTATATCATATGCATGGTGATGTAGATTTTCAACAAAAAAGGCATATAATTTTTTTCTAGCGAATTCACATCATAGAACCCACTATCGCCATTACATCTGCAGATTGGTTTTATGCCCTTGGAATTTTATCAAAGTTGATATGCACAAAGTATTATTTCAGTGTTTCCACCAATTTCTTTTATGAGATGAGCTTGTCATCCTAGACCTTGTACTCATCGTTGAATTTTTTGATAATCAGTTTTGAGTCACCAATGACCATGGATATTCTATTTGATTTCTAGCTTCATCCCACTGATGAGCACCTCATATTCTACTATGTTGTTTTTGCAAGGAAATCCAAGATATAAATCTTATGAGATAGGATCTCCTAAAGGAGTGATTAGTACTACTCCTACCCCTAAACCATGAAAATTGAATGATCCATTGAAGTGGACCTACCACATGATATAGTATTCAATATACATCAGTGATGCATCTGGAAGCTCCAGACTTACGTGCTCTGTTCCGTAAAGGTGCTCTTATTAATTGGTTAGCAAGTACTTGTACTTTAACTAATTTTGGTGTACGTATTCAATGTCAAATTCATTGAGTAGAATGATCCAATTAGCCATTCTACCTGTAAGGGCAAGTTTTGAAAATAGGTATTTAAGTCACCGACTTTAGATATAAGCTTGGTTTTATTATTCAATAGGTAATGACAGAGTTTTGAAAGGTAAAAACAACAGCCAAACAAGATTTTTCAATTTGGGGATAGTTGAGCTCATAGGAAATTAGGGTATGACTAAGGTAGTACACAACATTTTATTTTTGGCTTAGGTCATATTGTGTAAGCAAAGTGCCAATAATGAATTGTGTAGTATATATATATATATAGAAAAAGTGGCTCACCTAGGGTTGGATGCATGAGGATGGGTGGATTGGCCAGGTATTATTTAAGCAAGAAAAAGGATGGTTGTTGGTCGGTTCCCCAAAAAAATCAACACCCTTTTTAAGCATATGAGTAGAGGAATGGAACTTATCAGCAAGTTGCGAATGAAGCAGTGAATGGCTTGTATTTTTCCTTGCAAATTGCACTGCTATTTGATATTCTTGGGAGGAAGCATTTTAGTAATGGTAGTGACTTTAGACAGGTCCACCTCACTCCCTCTCCTTAATACAATGAAGCCTAGCAGATTCCCTGATGATACTCCAAACATACATTTCTTTGGATTCAACCTAACCTTATATTCTCACAGAGACATTCAAAGATATGTCACAAAACTTCAAGGTGGTCTTCTCTTATCTTGTAATTTCTGAGGATATCATCTACATAGTCCTCCATGATGTCATATAACATATCATGGAATATTATTTTCATTCTCGTTGATATGTTGTGCTTGGAATTTTGAGGCCAAAGGGCATTACCTGATAACATAATGTTCCCCAAGGGGTTATAAAGGTCGTCTTATGTTGATATTCTTCATTATCTTGATTTATTTGTATCCAAAAATATAATTATAAGAGATAGCATTTCATAGCTTTGTAGTTGAATTGAAAATCATGTCAATATTGGGCAAAGGAAAATCATTTTTTGGATATGCCTTGTTCATGTCTCGAAATTCTGCATGTGCAAATTCTAATGCCAACCAATTTATTTTATCTTTGAACTATGTTTGATATCCACTCGGAGTAGTCAATGGGTCTAATGAACCCTACACTAACAATATATCTAACTCATATTTAACTAGAAGGGCCACTCGTGGATGCATTTTCCTTAGCTTACGCTTCTTATGCTTTACATTTGGATGCACTACTAAGTTGTGCACCACCAAAGTTGGATCTAATCCTAACATATCTTTATAAGACCATGTGAATATATCCACAAATTCTCTAAGAAGTAAGGTGAATGTATTCTATTCTTGTGTTGAAAGTGAAGCTCCTAGCTTGACTATCTTTGGGTCTTCTTTTGTTCCAATATTCACCTTAATAGTTTCCTCTATGAGAATTTTTGACATATCCTCCATATGCGTAGGATCAGGGGGAAGCCTAAGATCTTTTCCAAGGGAGTCTCTATGAGATTTTCATCCTTAATGTGGTCACTTATTTTTTCTATTTATTTTTTTACTTATTGGTCAGACATCACCTCAAAAGGTTTTCACTATGTGACTTGGACTTTTGTTTTTACCGAGGCTTCTCTTTGGAAAATTTTCCCTCACTTTTTCTTAAGTTTTGTTAACCACAAAGCTCATCTTCCTCTCCAAAATATGCACATGTATCTAATTCAATGTAGAAACCTTTCTTATGGTCCCCAATTGGAATTATATCTCGTATGCCCATAAAATTTGTAATGGCCTCATCATTCTCAAAAAGGTCCAATGACACATGACGTTGTTGGTCCTAATCAATAAGGGAAGGGTAGACAAGGTCAATTTTAGACTCAGTGGGGGTTAAGGTAAGGACAATAGTATCCATAAAAAGGTTTGTGGAGGCAAGATTCTCATATTGGATATAGTGGGAATATGTGTCACTGTCTAAATAATCAGAGCTATCCTTGTGCTCAGAATAGGTAGTGTCTTGATCATTGGGGTGTGATCCATAGGGTTGAATTCTGATACCATATCTTTCCATTTTAAAATGTGGAAGTGGAACTAGTTCTCTTGGTCCTTGCTTGTTTTTTCCACATCCTAAGCCCTTGTAGCCCATAGAATACATCATTCGAATAGAATTTTCATACTCGGGGATTTGGTAGTAGGTCGGCTAAGTGTCCTCTAGGACTCAAGTTGTAGGTGGGTATAGCGATTTACATTATGTAGGTAATCCCCCGGTAAGAATGTCCCAATAGTTTTTTCATCTCTAGGCCATTTGAAATGATAGTTGGTTCGGCCTCTTGTTTTAGGTGACAAAGATAGGTTTAAAACTAGGAGATCTTGTTGCACATTGTATTCTCCATAACCATACTCTAGAAATTTCATCTCCCATGAATCAAAAGGATAAGTAGATGTAGAAGCTTCTCGAGTGCAAGTGCTAAGGGAGTTTGAATCAACTTGTGATTCCATAGCTTCATTGAAGGGGAACAACTATATTAGTAGAAGGACATGCATATGTACCCTTACGAGAAAATCTATTGAGATCTCTGTAGTGAGCGAAAGGTTCTAGATCTCCTTATATTATAATAGTGTGTCCCTCATGTTTTAACTTGATGCACTGATGGAATGTTGATGGTATGGCCTACATGGCATGAATCCATGAGTGGCCAAGAAGCATATTATATGGAAGTTCCAAGTCTAAGACGTGAAACTTGGTATTGTGACAAGTTGGTCCTACTTCCATCGAAAATGTGATTGTTCTAGCTGATTCCTGCTCCATGTTATCATAAGTGGTTATGGTAATGATATGGGACTCTAGATATTCCTTTGTGTGTCCCAGTTGTTTGATTAATTTAAGTGCGCATATATTCAATCCCTTCCCGTTGTCCACAAGTAACCTGTTTTATCTTCGAAGGGTAACAAATACCTCTATATATAGGGGAAGATTATGTGTGTGATATTAATTAGGGATTCCCTTTCGGTTAAATGAGATGTGATCGATCGGTGTAATTTTTTCCACCGTAGCTTGTAAATGTGAAGTGTTTACTTCCATTGGTACTCCCGACCCCTGGAGAGTTTTGTATAAGATTTCCTTATGTACATTTGATATCTTAAGAAGATATAAGATTGAAATATTGGTAGATGTCTTCTAAAGTTGTTCTAATATGTTAGTCTTGACCATCCCGAGGGGTTAAAGGAGAGGTTTTTAGGGTCATGAGATGGGTGTGCCTTATTAACACAATGTAATCATTTCCCTTGATCCTAATGGTATTCACATGTTCATCGGTGAAGCATAATGATTATTGTCACTTTTGGTGTATAGATAGTTTGCAGCTTTGTAGCTTTGGGATGAATCTCCTTGATATGGAATTTTCTCATCTAATTTTCCATGTTTTGGGAATGGTTCTTTAAATATCCCCATATTTTTCATTTTTCATTTTATTTCTCTCTCGGGATGTCAAATTCTATCTCTCCATTATCAATGAGATATTGTATGTTGCAGTGAATTCTTATGCACTTGTTTATCTTGTGTCCCTTTACACGATGAAAATCACAATATTCATGCTCTTTATACCATGATGGTTTAGGAGCATTTTCATCAAAAGGTTGCATTGTAGGATAAGTCACCATGTGGACTGCATCCAATTGTTTCAATATTACAGACAAAGACTCATTAAGAGGAGTGAACATTCTACACTTAGGTGGTGGTTGAATAGGTCCTTTGGTCAGTTTAAAAGGTTGACCAACTTGAATTATTTATACTCGTTTGGAATCCATGATTCTGTCTCCCACCACGTTCTTGTTTTTGTTAAAGATCTTTGGCTTTTCCGTTGGTTTGGAATTTTGATTATCTTTAGAAGGTGATTTGATTGTTCCTTTTACAATGAGGTATTTTTCTATTTGTATGCCATTTTCAATGACCTCTTCAAAGGTACAGACACAATGCATTTGTAAATGAAAGATTAGGCACAAAGATGCTAACAAGCTATTTTTGGGAAATACACAAGGGAAGTAGTTGGTTATCCCTTGTCATCTTTGTAAGAAGTTTGTGAATGTTTCATTAGGATGTTGTTTAGTACTACACAAGTCTACCATAGTTATGTCACTTTCTATGTTGTATGAGAAATGTCAAACAAACCTTTCTGCTAGTTCAGGCCATGTGAAGATAAACCCGCGAGGTAATTAAGTAAACCATTTTAAGGCTTGTCCCCTTAGAATCTTTGGAAAGAGTCATATGAGGTAATTGTCACTATATTCCACTTCTTGGCATGGAATGTAAAAATATTTCACATGATTTTGTGGGTCACCTTTCCCTCTATACTTGTCAAATTTTAGCATGTCAAACTTCTTAGGAAAGGGTTGAAGTGTCATAGCTTTATTAAATGGATGGGGGCATAGCTCTTAGTATGGGTACCTTTTTCTATTCCCAAAATTACTTTCTTGAAGCCTTGTAATTGTTTCTTTCATGGATTATATTTCTTGTGTAATAATAATTTCTCCTTAGTAGGAGAAGCAGGGAATATATACGTGATTGTATTCCATATTTTCTCCTTATTGGTTTTCCATGTGAATTTCACTAATTTTTTACCTTAGACTTCTCCTTATGTACATTTTTGTTTATTTCCTTTTGTACATGAGATGTTAGTAAAGCTAATTGGTGACTAAGGTTTTGGATTTTTTTTTAATAGGGACTTATTCCTCAAGAGTTTCTTCTTCTTCTTTTTACGTGGAGGTTGTTCCACATTTTCATGTTCTAATCTAACTCTATGTGACATCTTGACAAAAGGGGCATTTTATAACCCACTATATTATAATTTCCTACGTTGGATGTGGAAGCATGCCCATGTGTTAGGATATCTTCCATGTTAATGAGATGTTTTTCTTCCTCATTACCTTCATTCGTGGGTGGGATTGTCTCATGTTCTATAGGCATTTTAGCTCCTAATTCCACCACTCTTGCTAGCACCCGATATTTGTTTCTAAAAATGAATTCATCTAATAAGGTGGGGTAAAAATAAAATTCCATGTGTGGTGACCCTAACTCATCACCATTATGATCTACCATCTCCTCCACTTATTTCTCTATGGAAAATAGAGGCTTGAGATCATGGCCAATAAAGGGATTTGGCCCTTGTTTGTTTAAATTTTCCCAAGTTTTTTCTTGTTTCATTTCAAATGCCTAATTTTTGGCTCCCAATCTTGTTTTAGGGGCCATGATGTATGAGAGTTTCACTAAGGTGTTTTGAATTTATTAAAAAGGTATTGATTAATCCTAAGTGAAACATAAAAATAATGTCAATAGTTCAAGAGTTATAATGAATGTCAAATGATAAATGTGCCCAAGTGATTGTTCTAAATGATTAAGTCAAAAGGTGACAAATAAGATACAATCACATGATGTTTAGTTCCAAAACATATCAACCAAATGATATACTTCCTAATTCTATTTCCAAAATGGTAGTTGGTGTTTAGTATGATTAACAAAATGTCACTACTTATTTTTTGAGTTCAAATAAATGAACAAGGTGTAAGTAATAATAAGGAGTTAACATGATCCCTAAACAAAGTATACTAAAATAAATCTTAAATCCAATCAATACCTATATTCCAAAAAGTGGTGGTTATAATATAACCAAATTTGAATCCAATCAAGACCTTTATTTTAACCAAATTTGACATTCCCAACATTTTTCAAAGTCAAAGAAAGAGAAAAGAATTATTTCGATTCCCAAGATCACTTAAAAAGGCATGAGGGAAGATCATTTATGAATTTAATATTATTATTAAAAACACAATGTTTATCCAAATTTAATACAATTTAAACAAAAGCATGTAAATACACCCTACAAAACATAAATTAATCAGAATAAACCTACAAGATGTTAGTATTTTAATGACACAAACTTTTGTAAATGTTAAACTTATATTCAAAACTAGATTGTGGTACCTACACACATATCAGGGTATATGTGTTCCTCTGTGTGGAATAGTAGAGCTATAGAGTTCCTACGCGACCGAGAGAGATGCATGCGCCTTACTTCAAAGCATGCATACGCTACCAGATAGATGTGTGTGCGTGGGAAGAAAAATAGAAATTCAAACAAATATGACAGTACATGTGCATTGGTAGAATCATGTATGCGCTAGGAAATAGGTATATGCATAGCTATGTAGGACACAGGGTGTGTGCGTAATCATAAGGATGCATGCGCTACAGGCCTTTCAGTGCTGCAAGTTTGATAGTTTTGACAAAAACATGGTACAATACTACAAAATTACATGTGTAATGGAAGAATGATGTTTGTGCTAGTAAATGAGTTCCCGCATTTAGTTTTATTTTCTTGTGTGCCCCATGCAAAAATGTACACAGATGACATCAAAATATGGTATAATGACGTAAGTTCTAGAAGCTCAAAATTTTAACATGTTAGCTCAAAATCGACAATAACCCATCAAAATAAAACCCCTAAAGAGTACTCACATATGCAAAGTTAGCAAAAATCAAAAGAAATTTAACATTATTTCAAACATTTGTATATCAAGGGTTAGTCAAATATTTAAATAATAACAAAAATTGACCTACAATGCTAAGGGACTAAGGACCCGTCCCATCGGGTGTGCAAAATGTGTACATGAATTACTTAACAATGCAAATGAAATCAAAGCTAACACCTAATATCTTCAATATAATGCTAGCTAGATCAAAATACCATCATGCTAAGAGTTAAACAAGAAATAAACATCAACACTATGCATTAAAACCTTGAAAATAAAACCTCAAGCTAACATGTTAACATTTATTGCTCTACTCTTTAGAAACCTAAATCAATAAAATGGACCTAGGTATATCCTTTAGCTATCAAAGGGTTGATAGTTATTACTTGATCCAAGAGGATTGATGATGGAGGTTCATCAAGTCATAGAAAAAAAAGGCTTTTCCCCATTTTAAGATACCGGAACAAGGGAATTTTTATTTTTATTTTGATAACGTTCTCTGTTATGAATTATAAAATTCAAACACACGTTCAAGTTTTAATAATTGTTCTCTGCCCAAACAACACAGTTTGGATCACACAATTTTTTTAAAACTAATGTTCCTTATTCGCATATTTACAATATGGAACACACATTCAATGCCATTCAATCCTATAACAGATTCTATATGCTACTGTAAATGACTCGAGGAACTGCCGATCTTCCATTTTCATGGCTCGGAGTTTCAACGATCCTTCATTTCATGACTTGGCAACAACCGATCCTTCATGTTTGTTTATGCATAGTATATTATATATACCAGTTCTCTTAACCGTTTCGGTTATCGAAGTGATCCATTTAAGAAGCCTATCTGAATATCTGTTACTGATATTCATCTGACATCCTGCATCTTAAATTAAGTGATAAGGACAATGCAACCAGCACTTGCGATACTTTGGCCAAAGATTTTCACATGCTTTGCATGATCATATTCCTGGATGTGATACACATCAATGGAATACGTCCTTCACTTCACTTCACCTGTTATCTAGAATGGTCTTTCCTGGTTCCTACCAGTCCTCTCGATTTAAGGTCAGATTTAAACTTCCAATTTCCAACTAGTAATATGAACGAATATAGGAAGGCACTCCTAGTAACTAAAGATACGCAGACATACGGTGTCGTTCCCCATGACTCCATGTGTCTAGTTATCTTTAGTATCCTGGAGTCACTCCGTATACCTGATCATACTCCTATCCCCTGCCAAGAACTTCACATTCAGCCTATGTATTCTTGATGTTTTAATTCGGGAGGGCATTGCAATATGTCAGCTGCAACATTGTGTCGTCATGAAGACCCCGTCTTCATGAAGACACCTTGCTGTAGCTGGCGTATGCCAATGTCCTACGGAATCCTCCCATCGAGAATACACATCCTGCTCAAGTGATTTGGATATGATTTTAATAATTAAGAATCAACTTTCAGCAACCATGTTGATCCCTTTATCCTCGTTCCCGTTACAGTTGTATATAGCTAAGAGAGACTAAATCCATCCTTTAGCTTGCTATGCATCTTCTCCTTCGTGTCGAAGGGCTGCATTTCTCTACTTGGTTCTCTTCTTAATCATTGGATTAAGCAGCCCGTTACCGATGGACGTGATAAGTTTAACCTATTAAACTTAACCAAGATTTTCCCAAACTGTAACTAAATTCAGAATTCTAACTTATTAGACGTCATTTAAATGAGGTCTAATTCCCAAGAAATGTATTCATTTGTTCTCCTTAACATTACATAGTTAAGGTCCATTAGTTATGGATATACTTATCCTATATCCTTTATTCTGAATTTAACATACGAGGTCATTAATGGAGTTCGAAAGCGAAGTTCGATTACTCCGAAGTTAATTGATATTCCTTAGCTTCCAAGCTAATCCTGAATACCTATCAGTTGTGAAATCATATTCTTCCTAATCCTTTTTAATGTCAATTAAAAATTCATCTTTACCCAAGTATGAACTAATTGCATATTTCAACTTAAAAGTTGTATTTAGGTAAGAATAGATATCAGTTCCCATTTAGCATCCATCCAAGGACAATTAAACAAATCCAAATCAAGAAATAACATTATATTTCCAATTTAGTCAACAATATCAAACTGATATAATTATTAAAATATCACACTTGTAATTGTATTCATCAATTCATGTCATAATCCATACATTTGCCAATCCAACTGAATGGACATTGTTTACATAAAACATCATTACAACTCATAGATAGAAGAATATACTTTCTTCTTTTCACAATTCCTCGAAGAGGAATAAAAGCAAACAATTACAATTCATCTTCAACCAATCAAGAAGCATCAGAAAACAGCCATGTCTTCATTCTAATCAAATTCCATCTGCAAAATGATTTGCAGGTCGATTGATGAATCCAGAGCATATTAAGCACTTATCATTAAAATGAGGTGCTTCAACTAACTGTCTCAATAAAAGAACCCTGCTTTTATGAAACGACAGTAAGACATCAATCACGAAATAGGCACAAAAGAAAGATCAGCATAACAACTGAACTATCAAAATATCATCACAATCAGCCAAAGAACTGCTGTCCCATTTTCCACATAACCTTTACAAGTCTCAAATTACAATATTTGTAAAGTTAGGAATACAAGTAGCATACTGCTGATATAACATACTGTTATCCTTTCCACGCCTTTCATTAATAATAAATGCAAGGGATGAAACTAACTGAAATGTAAACCCATTACCTTCCTTTTAGTTCATGCATCATATTAGATTCCAAGCAATCAAGCACAGACAAGAAAGTGAACAACAATGCATATAGTTGCTCATATCTAAGCACTACAAAATTCATTATTAACGATTATAGATTTCCAACTGAATGAAAGAAGAACAGATCATTTTTCCAAATCATTCATCCATATCCCTATTTCTTTCCACATGACTGTCCAAAAATGGAATCCAAATGAGACACAAATCAAGATAACAGTTCAGAGTGAAACTTACAAAATCCATTCAGAATTCACTTTCCGGCAGCAAGAGTAATTTCATTCATAATCAGCTTTAAATGAAACAAGGAAGAATTCATCGTCCTTATCCATACTTCATTTAAATCAGGCTCATATGCATATCCAAGACAGGTTAGTATATCATCGTATTTATCATAGATCAATTAGTACAAGGATGCATACTATATATTTACCGTACTAGAAGAAACCATAATTCTTTCACTGTATGTAAAACAGATAAATAGTTATACAATCATGCAATCAATTATTCACATGATTTTCTAATTCTATGAACGCATTCCGTTCAAAATAAAATTTTATTCATTGTTGTTACCTACAGCAAGTCCAATAATCACTATTCAAATACTCACGGATTTTACCAAATCAAAACAGCAGACAGAAGAAGAATTCCCTTCCAATAAATGATTCTACCCGAATCCATTTTTCAAGTTCATGATAGTATGCAGAACTCCAGAATGCAAAAATCAGATGTCATTACCTTTATCAAAGTAAACCGTACAGGGTGTTAAATACATGGATCTGATACAGTCAAGACAACCCACACAGCAAGACAAAATTTCTATGCATTTATTCTTTTGTTCAGCAATCCAAGGCTAAGTCGTAATCACCAAAACAGTCCGATCTTAAAAGACCGATCAACATTAATAAACACAACTAATCATCATACCTTCTCAGCAAGAAAACAATATATTTCACTATGAGTTCAGAAGGAGAGACTATTTCTTTTCCAGCTTCCACGATTGCTCAAAATCGTATTTGTCCATTTACATAAAAGAAGAAACACAACAATAATTGTTTTACCAGCATATCCTTCTAACCGAGTCCGCATTGCTCAGATAGAACTCACAAACCCATCTCTTAAAGATCAAAAGAAATGCTATTTCTTTTCAACGAAACAACAAAAAGAAAAAGAAAAGTCTTATTTCTTTTAAGCGAGAAAAAGAAAGAAACAACAAAAACGTGTTACCATTTCTTCCCTCAAACCCAATTCGTATGCTCATACAAAAACCAATGTTGTATTCATCATAATCAAACACAACAGAAAGAGAAAGGAACTATTTCCTTTTTAAAAGAAATTTCAGTATAGAAACGACCTCATGCAACTCGTACATCCTGTACAATTATATCACAAAAGACCATATAACAAAAGAACATTCTCATAGCAGTGAAAACAACCCA
The DNA here is from genome assembly GCA_018340775.1 of Taxus wallichiana var. yunnanensis. Classification (NCBI taxonomy): domain Eukaryota; kingdom Viridiplantae; phylum Streptophyta; class Pinopsida; order Cupressales; family Taxaceae; genus Taxus; species Taxus wallichiana. The sequence goes on along the minus strand of JADAXU010000057.1, from coordinate 12,648,247 downwards.
CACAGTCTGCTAATTCTTTATATAACACTTAAGCAGAGAAATACCCATTCCTTAAAGCTCGAAAAGAAATGATATCCCCTTTAATCCCGAAACAGCAGATAGTAAACAAGAAAGATCTTATTTCCTTCAAGAAAACTTCAGTATAGAAACGACATCAAGCCGCTCACACAACCTATACAATCGTATCACAAGTTCATGTGACAAAAGAACAATCGCACAACAATAAAATAACCCACACTGCCTGCACAGTTCCCATATCACATTTTACAGAGAAAAACCAGTTCGAATTTCCATCTAACGTCAACAACCAGCACAACATGGAGGTATTCCATTCAAAGAAGTGCAAAGACAGTTAAACACAGCAACCAGAGACGATTTTCCTATCATTTCCAAAAATGACAGCAAGAGTCGACGAACCCAAATCATATCAACACAATCAACAATCACATAAACCCAAAACCCAAGAGCAGGGTTGTTTTAATGAGACATTTAAACAAAGCAAGAATTTTTAAAGAGAAGGGCTTAACATGCCTGTGATCTCTTTTCCAAAACTTGAAGAAAACTGCGTTTGCCGAAGTTATTTCCTTCCACGGCGACAGCAAGAACTTCCCAACAATCCTTTCCTCTTCAGGCTCAGCAACAGCCTCAAAATCTCCCAAGAACAGTGATAAATCCAAAGAACTGGTTCGACTGAACCAGACCAAAAAAACCAAATGCAGAGCAACTTTGCAAAGTTCGAATCGACACAATGAAAAATCAATTTTCCCTCATACACTTTCCAAGGCGAGCTGGTCGCGAGGACCAAGAGAATTTAATGCATTAAAGGCTCTGCCTTTTCCCAACTTTCCACGCCACTGCCAACTTGAGTTGGCGAACTCAAATTTTCAAATTTCACAAGCAAAAACCAAATTTAGCTCCATCTCCAAATAGATACCTCCGCCACTTACCTGCCCCGCCAAACTGGCGCTGTCCACGCATGGACTTTCCATTAAATGCCAATGAATACCCCTTCATCCTTATCCTCTCCCTCCAAGGGTCTGCGCGTCCCCTTTAGGTTAGGATTAGTTTAGGTTGTATATTAGTGTTCAACCTAGGTCATAGTTTAGTCTTAGGTTATTAGGACTTAGGTTCATTTCCTTTTTTTTTTTGTAATTTAAAAATCCACTTAGGATAGTAGTTTAGGATGCATGTTAGGACTTAGGATTAGCTTAGGATTTAATTCCTACTAACCACTAACACTAATCAACCCCTAACCCAATCTCTCAACTGACTCTCGTAACTATGTTGTGCAGGACGTTCCGTCCTTTGAATCACATGCCAAGGCCACCCGTGTCCAGGCATTTCTTGCCTCACGAGGTTTTAAGTTCGACAGTACAGGGTTCAAGGATCGAACCTTTGTCGTTGGCATTTACGTGCCAGCTGCTCATACCTGCAATCAGGCGCTGCACATTCATATCAACCTCCGGTTCGGTTCCAGAGTAAATCGACACAGAAATCACAAGAAGACCACAACATACTTTGGATCAATGAAATTGATTCAAGGTGTGCTGTCAATCAGCAACGAGAGTTTAGCAAGTATACGACAATTTGTCGTCACATCAGCAAACACACAAGTACAATAACTGTTGTCCTATGCAATAAATCACAGCATGCAAGAATCCAAGTTAGCAACACATTCTCTTAAGATCAGAACATATCTTAACATGTTTGCCTTCATTTCAGAAGTTATAATAGTATGAAAAACATTCACCAAGATAACTTACAAAATCAGAGTGTTACATTCTTCCCTCCTTAAAGAATCATCGTCCCGATGATCAGATTAAACAAATCAAGGAGTTCCTAGGACAAAGTTCAGTTATTGTCCTTTCATTCATAAGTTCATACCAAAAATAGATTCACTCTTAAAAACAACGTTTTAAGACAACTGTACAATAGACTAATAATTGTCTAAATTTGGTAGAATTATCAGTTCCTCGAATTTCAAATTCGATTAAACAGATGTGGAAAAGTAGATCTCATTTCTTCGAGATTTTCCCAAGTTGCACTTTCTTCACTGAACTGGTCCCACTGGACCTTACATTGGTTCACTTCGCGATTTCTCAAGTACAACTGGCGAGTTCCCAACACTCGAATGGGCTTAACCACGATTATTCCTGGGTCTTGGACCTGCAAGGAATTCCAATTTAGCACATGTGATAAATCTGTCACGTATTTCTTAAGCAAAGAAATATGAAAAACATCATGCATTTGAGACAAAGCAGGAGGTAATGCTAGACGATAAGCTACAGGGTTGATTATTTCAACAATTTCAAAAGGTCCCACGTAACGTGGCGACAACTTGGCAGCCTTGCCAAAAGTTATTGAGCTCTTTTTCGGCTTCACCCGAAGAAAGACCTTCTCTCCCAGTTTATAATGCCTGTCAACCCGCTTCAAGTCTGCATAGCTCTTTTGCCTATTGGCAGCCTCCTTTAGATGTTCCCAAATCATTTTGATTTGTTGTTCCATTTCCATAAGGATTTCTGGCCCAATTACCTCTCTGTCCTCAACGTTGTCCCAGCTGACAGGGGTTCTGCATTTTCTTCCATACAATGCTTCAAAGGGTGCCATTTTTAAAGAGGCATGATAGGTGTTATTGTAAGCAAATTCTACCAGTGGAAGGTATTCCTCCCATTTATACTGCTGGTCCATGCAATACATCCTTAACATGTCCTCTAAAACTTGATTAACTCTCTCAGTCTGTCCATCCGTTTCCGGATGATATGCAGAACTGAAGTTCAATTTAGTCCCCAAGGCCGCATTAAGCATTTGCCAAAACCTTGATGTCATCCTCGGATCTCTGTCCGATATGATTAATTCCGGTATTCCATGCAATCTGAAGATTTCATGTACAAATCTTCTTGCTAGCACTGGTGCATCGTCCTTCAAATTACCAGCAATGAAGTGTGCCACTTTGGTCAATTTGTCGACTACAACTAGGATAATGTCATGCTTATTTCTTGACATAGGCAATCCTTGAACGAAATCCATCGTTATCACTTGCCATTTATACTGCGGAATACTGTGGGGATACAATAATCCAGCGGGGTGCATATGTTCCACCTTAACACGCTGACATTCCAAGCAGTGTGTTACAAATTCTACCACATCCTTTTTCATTCCCTTCCAGAAATATTGCTGCTTAAGATCAGCGAGCATTTTTGTAATGCCAGGGTGTCCAGAAAAAGGTGAATTATGAAATTCAGTTAACAATTTCCCTCTTAAGTCATTTGCCACAGGTATATATACCCTGTTTTCGAACCTCAGAATTCCTTCATTATCAAAATGGAATCCCTTATACCTACATCCCTCGGGTCTGCAGCAAGTGCTGATTTGACTTGCTGGAAATAAGGATCTGATTCCAAGGCATCTTTCACCTCATCCTTAAACTGAGTTCTTAACGTTATAAGAGCAGAGATATGCTTCCTTCGACTCAGAGCATCTGCTACTCTATTTTCCTTGCCCTTGATGTAGCTTATATCAAAATCATACCTTGAGATAGAAATTCTAACCATCTTGCTTGCCTTGCATTCAGATTTGGTGAGTAAAAATATACTTCAGCCCCAGATGGTCTGTTTTTAACTCGAAGGGCTTGCCTAAAAGGTAATGCCTCCACATTTGAAGTGCATGAACAATGGCAGCGAGCTCAAGATCGTGTGGAGCATAGTTCTATTCATGTAACTTAAGCTTTCTGCTTTCATAAGTGATGACATGGTTATTCTGTAATAGAATACCTCCAAGGCCTTCTCCTGAGGCGTCCGTTACAACCATAAAATCTCCATTTGGATCAGGTACAGTCAAAATAGGTGTTGTAGTTAACTGTTCCTTTAAATTCTTAAAGGCAGATTCACATTTGTCTGTCCAGACAAATTTCTTTTCTTTCTTTTGCAGCGAAGTGATTGGGGCAGCAATTTTTGAAAAGTCCTTAACAAACTTTTGGTAATATCCTGCCAACCCCATGAAACTCCTCACTTCGTGCATGTTCTTAGGCGCAGGCCACTCAGTTATAGCTGTGATCTTTGAAGGGTCAACAGCTATCCCATTCTTGCTTATAACGTGTCCCAAATAATGCACCTCTGCATCATAAAAGGAACATTTGGACAGTTTGCCATACAACTTCCTCTTTCTTAAGATTTCCAGCACTATCCTGAGATGTTCTTGGTGCTCTTCGACATTTTTAGAGTATATAAGAATGTCGTCTAAGAATACAAGCACAAACTTGTCTAAGTATTCTTGAAAAATATTGTTCATTAGATTCATGAAGGCGGCAGGTGCATTAGTCAACCCAAAAGGTAACACCGTGAACTCATAATGCCCGTACCTCATTCTAAAAGTTGTTTTATGAATATCTTCTTCCTTTATTCTCAGCTGATGATACCCTGATCGAAGATCTATTTTTGAATAAACTGATGCTCCTCGCATCTGATCAAACAGATCATCAATCCTAGGAAGTGGGTATCGATTTTTAATAGTTGCTTTGTTCAACAATACATAATCAATACACAGCCTCAATGTGCCATCCTTTTTCTTTACAAATATTACCGGCGCTCCCCAAGGTGAGACGCTCGGTCTTATCAGCCCCTTAGTCAGAAGTTCTTGTAACTGAGCCTTCAGCTCTACCAACTCAATGGTAGTCATTCTATAAGGTGCCTTAGATATGGGTTCAGTTCTGGTTTGATTTCTATTGCGAAGTCAAACTCACGTTTGGGTGGAAGACCTGGCAATTCCTCCGGAAACACATCACGGAAACCCTCAACAATGGATATCTTTCCATGAAATCATTATCTTCCCCGCATTTTCTGTCACTTTTACTGCATACAAAGTGCAGCCTCTGTTTTTAGCCCTTTTTAGTTGCATAGCCGTCAGTTTCCTAACTGCAACTTCCCGTTTTACACCTTGAATGACTGCTGCTTTCTGCAGGTCATCAAAGCAACAGATTTGTTTTTCATAACAGTCGACCTTTGCCTTATGTTCAGCCAACCAGTTAACTCCAATAATGATATCATATGATCCTAGAGGAGTGACATACAAGTCAACTTCGGTGGAGAAACCAGGCAGATCAAGAATTGCCCCAAAAAGGCACATTTCGACTGTATGGACAACATTATTCCCATAATGCACTGTCCATGTTTTATCCATTCTTGCAGCCTTTCTTTTTAATTTCATAGCAAGTTTAGCAGAAATAAAACATTCTGTAGCTCCAGTATCAAAAAGTATAACTACAGGTGTACCGAATAACTTACCCGTAACTTCTATGGGCGTCACTTGCTTTTCAGCTTGTCTGTTAGCCACTGCAGCGTGTATCCTATGCTGCTGTCCGCATGATCATCCTTCTTCAGAGGACAGTGATTCACATAGTGGTCCTTTCCACAGTTGAAGCATCCTCCAACTGGCCCTTTTCTAGGCTCAAATTTGTTACCAGCCTTGAAGTTATCATTCTGGCTTCCATAGGACTTCTGTCCAATGCCATTAACTTTTGTGAAGTTGTTCCATGCTATTTACAGGTCTGTTCATCACAGGTTTCTTGTTGTTATCTACAACAATTTTGTTTTTCACACCAAACCTTTTCCAAGGTCCCCTTTTTGGTGCAAGAGACGAAGAAGAATTGGGAATCTTCTTCCTTATCTCTTCCCTGTGAGCAGATATTGCCCTCAATTTCTGTTCCTGTCTGATTGCCTTTTCGACAACTCCATCCATGGTGGTTGGGCCGTGGACATCCACTTCGCCACCAATGATGGGATTCAGTCCCATTATGAATTTCCGTATTCTGAACTTCTCATCAGCTTGGTACTGCGGCACATACTTAAGGAGTTTAGTAAACCCTTCCCAGTATTCCGTCACCGACAGCCTTCCTTGCGACCAGTTCTGAAATTCAGTCATTTTCCTATCAAAATAGAGTTGAGGCAGCCATCGTTGCCTAAAATAACCCTTAAATTGATCCCAAGTTATGTCTGATTCGACAATATTCAGCTCAACCTTACGGTTGTCCCACCATGATGATGCTTCATGAGAAAGCTGATATGCTCCCCATATCACTTTAGTCTCTTCGGAGAAGTTTCTTATTGCAAAGTATTTCTCCATTTCACTGAGCCAGTTCTCAGCTCCATCCCCAAGAGTTGTTCCATCAAACTTTGGAGGACTTATTCTCTTTATATCATTTGTAAGTTCAGCTGCTAATCTTGCCCTTTTATTTTCAGGGGGATTAGGAGCAATTACATTATTATCATCAACACCCGGATTCCCTCCATTGATGTTGTCCATAGGAGAGGCGGTGATCATTTATTTCAGCTTCATTCTCCTCCTCTTCATTGCCCATTGACTGTTGTTCCGAGCAGTCAAACGATCCCTCATATCAAGTAGGGCAGCAAGGATTTCATCCAGCTTTTGGGCAATTCTTTGCTTCTCCACCCTGTAACGGGTTATTCGCAGCATTCCCTCTTGTTCTGACCATTTTCTGTTCAATAAGAAAATGTAAACCTTATTAATATCGTGGACTCATTAGGTCCAAGAGCTGCAACCTTCAGCTCTGATACCAAGATGTAACATCCCCATTTTAAGATACCAGAACAAGGGAATTTTTTTTTTTTTTTTGATAACGTTCTCTGTTATGAATTATAAAATTCAAACACACGTTCAAGTTTTAATAATTGTTCTCTTCCCAAACAACATAGTTTGGATCACACAATTTTTTTAAAACTAATGTTCCCTGTTCACATATTTACAATATGGAACACACATTCAATGCCATTCAATCCTATAACAGATTCTATATGCTGCTGTAAATGACTCGAGGAACTGCCGATCTTCCATTTTCATGGCTCGGAGTTTCAACGATCCTTCATTTCATGACTCGGCAACAACCGATCCTTCATGTTCGTTTATGCATAGTATATTATATATACCAGTTCTCTTAACCATTTCCGGTTATCGAAGTGATCCATTTAAGAAGCCTATCTAAATATCTGTTACTGATATTCATCTGACATCCTGCATCTTAAATTAAGTGATAAGGACAACGCAACCAGCACTTGCGATACTTTGGCCAAAGATTTTCACATGCTTTGCATGATCATATTCCTGGATGTGATACACATCAATGGAATACGTCCTTCACTTCACTTCACCTATTATCTAGAATGGTCTTTCCTGGTTCCTACCAGTCCTCTCGATTTAAGGTCAGATTTAAACTTCCAATTTCCAACTAGTAATATGAACGAATATAGGAAGGCACTCCTGGTAACTAAAGATACGCAGACATACGGTGTCGTTCCCCACGACTCCGTGTGTCTAGTTATCTTTAGTATCCTGAGAGTCACTCCGTATACCTGATCATACTCCTATCCCCAGCCAAGAACTTCACATTCAGCCTATGTATTCTTGATGTTTTAATTCGGGAGGGCATTGCAATATGTCAGCTGCAACATTGTGTCGTCATGAAGACCCCGTCTTCATGAAGACACCTTCTTTATAGGCGGCGTATGCCAATGTCCTACTGAATCCTCCCATCGAGAATACACATCCTGCTCAAGTGATTTGGATATGATTTTAATAATTAAGAATCAACTTTCAGCAACCATGTTGATCCCTTTATCCTCATTTCCGTTACAGTTGTATATAGCTAAGAGAGACTAAATCCATCCTTTAGCTTGCTATGCATCTTCTCCTTCATGTCGAAGGGCTGCATTTCTCTACTTGGTTCTCTTCTTAATCATTGGATTAAGCAGCCCGTTACCGACGGACGTGATAAGTTTAACCTATTAAACTTAACCAAGATTTTCCCAACTGTAACTAAATTCAGAATTCTAGCTTATTAGACGTCATTTAAACGAGGTCTAATTCCCAAGAAATGTATTCATTTGTTCTCCTTAACATTACATAGTTAAGGTCCATTAGTTATGGATATACTTATCCTATATCCTTTATTCTGAATTTAACATACGAGGTCATTAATGGAGTTCGAAAGCGAAGTTCGATTACTCCGAAGTTAATTGATATTCCTTAGCTTCCAAGCTAATCCTGAATACCTATCAGTTGTGAAATCATATTCTTCCTAATCCTTTTTAATGTCAATTAAAAATTCATCTTTACCCAAGTATGAACTAATTGCATATTTCAACTTAAAAGTTGTATTTAGGTAAGAATAGATATCAGTTCCCATTTAGCATCCATCCAAGGACAATTAAACAAATCCAAATCAAGAAATAACATTATATTTCCAATTTAGTCAACAATATCAAACTGATATAATTATTAAAATATCACACTTGTAATTGTATTCATCAATTCATGTCATAATCCATACATTTGCCAATCCAACTGAATGGACATTGTTTACATAAAACATCATTACAACTCATAGATAGAAGAATATACTTTCTTCTTTTCACAATTCCTCGAAGAGGAATAAAAGCAAACAAATACAATTCATCTTGACGAATCAAGAAGCATCGAAAATAGCCATGTCTTCATTCTAATCAAATTCCATCTGCAAAATGATTTGCACGTCGGGTCATATGAATGAGCATATTAAGCACTTATCATTAAAATGAGGTGCTTGACTAAGCTGTCTCAATAAAAGAACCACCGCTTTTATGAAACGACAGTTAAGACATCAATCAAGAAATAGGCACAAAAGAAAGATCAGCATAACAACTGAACTATCAAAATATCATCACAATCAGCCAAAGAACTGCTGTCCCATTTTCCACATAACCTTTACAAGTCTCAAATTACAATATTTGTAAAGTTAGGAATGCAAGTAGCTTACTGCTGATATAACATACTGTTATCCTTTCCATGCCTTTCATTAATAATAAATGCAAAGGATGAAACTAACTGAAACGTAAACCCATTACCTTCCTTTCAGTTCATGCATCACATTAGATTCCAAGCAATCAAGCACAGACAAGAAAGCGAACAGCAATGCATATAGTTGCTCATATCTAAGCACTACAAAATTCATTATTAACGAATTATAGATTTCCAACTGAATGAAAGAAGAACAGATCATTTTTCCAAGTCATTCATCCATATCCCTATTTCTTTCCACATGACTGTCTAAAATGGAATCCAAATGAGACACAAATCAAGATAACAGTTCAGAGTGAAACTTACAAAATCCATTCAGAATTCACTTTCCGGCAGTAAGAGTAATTTCATTCATAATCAGCTTTAAATGAAAACAAGGAAGAATTCATCATCCTTATCCATACTTCATTTAAATCAAGCTCATATGCATATCCAAGAAGCAGTTAGTATATCATCGTATTTATCATAGATCAATTAGTACAAGGATGCATACTATATATTTACCGTACTAGAAGAAACCATAATTCTTTCACTGTATGGTAAACAGATAAACAGTTATACAATCATGCAATCAATTATTCGCATGATTTCCTAATTCTATGAACGCATTCCGTTCAAAATAAAATTTTATTCATTGTTGTTACCTACAGCAAGTCCAATAATCACCTGACTACGGATTTTACCAAATCAAAACAGCAGACATAAGAAGAATTCCCTTCCAATAAATGATTCTACCCGAATCCATTTTTCAAGTTCATGATAGTATGCAGAACTCCAGAATGCAAAAATCAGATGTCATTACATTTATCAAAGTAAACCGTACAGGGTGTTAAATACATGGATCGTCCTATAGTCAAAACAACCCACACAAAGAAGACAAAATTTCTATTCATTTATTCTTTTGTTCAGCAATCCAAGGCTAAGTCGTAATCACCAAAACAGTCCGATCTTAAAAAACCAATCAGCATCAATAAACACAACTAATCATCATACCTTCTCAAAGAAAACAATATATTTCACTATGAGTTCAGAAGGAGAGACTATTTCTTTTCCAACTTCCACGATTGCTCAAAATCGTATTTGTCCATTTACTTAAAAGAAGAAACACAACAATAATTGTTTTACCAAAGCATATCCTTCTAACCGAGTCCGCATTGCTCAGATAGAACTCACAAACCCATCTCTTAAAGATCAAAAGAAATGCTATTTCTTTTCAACGAAACAAAAAGAAAAAAAAAAAAGTCTTATTTCTTTTAAGCAAGAAAAAGAAAGAAAAAAAAAAACGTTACCATTTCTTCCCTCAAACCCAATTCGTATGCTCATACAAAAACCAATGTTGTATTCATCATAATCAAACACAACAGAAAGAGAAAGGAACTATTTCCTTTTTAAAAGAAATTTCAGTATAGAAACGACCTCATGCAACTCGTACATCCTGTATAATTATATCACAAAAGACCATATAACAAAAGAACATTCTCATAGCAGTGAAAACAACCCACACAGTCTGCCAATTCTTTATATAACACTTAAGCAGAGAAATACCCATTCCTTAAAGCTCGAAAAGAAATGATATTCCCTTTAATCCCGAAACAATAGATAGTAAACAAGAAAGATCTTATTTCTTTCAAGAAAACTTCAGTAAAGAAACGACATCAAGCCACTCACACAACCTATACAATCTATCACAAGTTCATGTGACAAAAGAACAATCACACAACAATAAAATAACCCACTTTGCTGCATTTTCCCATATCACATTTCTGAGAGAAAAAAACCGGTTTGAATTTTCCATCTAACGTCAACAACCAACACAACATGGAGGTATTCCATTCAAAGAAGTGCAAAGATAGTTAAACACAGCAACCAGAGAGATGATTTTCCTATCATTTCCAAAAATGACAGCAAGAGTCGATGAAATCCAAATCATATCAACACAATCAACAATCACATAAACCCAAAACCCAAGAGCAGGGTTGTTTTAATGAGACATTTAAACAAAGCAAGAATTTTTAAAGAGAAGGGCTTAACATGCCTGTGATTTCTTTTCCAAACTTGAAGAAAACTGCGTTTGCCGAAGTTATTTCCTTCCACGGCGACAACAAGAACTTCCCAACAATCCTTTCCTCTTCAGGCTCAGCAACAGCCTCAAAATCTCCCAAGAACAGTGATAAATCCAAAGAACTGGTTCGACTGAACCAGACCAAAAAAACCAAATGCAGAGCAACTTTGCAAAGTCCGAATCGACACAATGAAAAATCAATTTTCCCTCATACACTTTCCAAGGCGAGCTGGTCGCGAGGACCAAGAGAATTTAATGCATTAAAGGCTCTGCCTTTTCCCAACTTTCCACGCCACTGCCAACTTGAGTTGGCGAACTCAAATTTTCAAATTCCACAAGCAAAAACCAAATTTAGCTCCATCTCCAAATAGATACCTCCGCCACTTACCATTAAAGCGCGCTTTGTCCACGCATGGGACTTTCCATTAAATGCCAATGAATACCCCTTCATCCTTATCCTCTCCCTCCAAGGGTCTGCGCGTCCCCTTTAGGTTAGGATTAGTTTAGGTTGTATATTAGTGTTCAACCTAGGTCATAGTTTAGTCTTAGGTTATTAGGACTTAGGTTCATTTCCTTTTTTTTTTTTTTGTAATTTAAAAATCCACTTAGGATAGTAGTTTAGGATGCATGTTAGGACTTAGGATTAGCTTAGGATTTAATTCCTACTAACCACTAACACTAATCAACCCCTAACCCAATCTCTCAACTAACTCTCGTAACTATGTTGTGCAGGACGTTCCGTCCTTTGAATCACATGCCAAGGCCACCCGTGTCCAGGCATTTCTTGCCTCACGAGGTTTTAAGTTCGACGATGATCACGGGGTTCAAGGATCGAACCTTTGTCGTTGGCATTTACGTGCCAGCTGCTCATACTGCTGCAATCGGCGCTTTGCACATTCATATCAACCTCGGTTCGGTTCGAGTAAATCGACACGAAATCACAAGAAGACCACAACATACTTTGGATCAATGAAATTGATTCAAGGTGTCTTTTCAAACGATTTAGCAAGTATACGAGAGTTTAGCACAGTATACACGACAATAATTTGTCGTCACATCAAAGTTAGCACACACAAGATCGTAACATATAACTGTTTGCCTTCATTTCATGATGCATAATAGTATGAAAAACATTCACCAAAATAACTTAAAAATCGAGTGTTACATTACATGTGGATAACGAAGGTTTAGGGAGGGTTGAGTCAACCTTAGGAGAGTTTAATTTGTCCTCCCATGGTAACTATGGGTGTATATAATTAATCAAAGGTGATTAATTAATAAGGATATGAGCCTATTAGGCTAGTTTAAAAGAGAATTAACATTTAGGGGATAGGAGGGATTAAATTAGATAAATGAAAGAATCCAAGTTAGCAACACATTCTCTTAAGATCGAACATATCTTAACATGTTATATATATATATAAGGGAGTGCCCTTCAAGCATATGGGTGATGTGATAAAGAAGTGGAAAACCACTTGATAGAAATAATAAGAGACTTCCACGGGAGCAACGGGTAAAAACAAGCTCCAAAAATGAGAAATGAGGGTCAAAGGCCAAAATGAGGGATTTAGGATGTGAATTATGGTTGGAAGAAGGGTTAAATAGAAGGGATACATGATTGAGTTGATGATGGTAAAGGATATAGGATGGACAAATGATGATGATTTAGGATTTAATATTGATTGGGATGAGGATGGGATTAACCTTGCTCATAGCTTGAGCTTCCATTCAGATTTTGTAATTTAGAGTAACCTATTTTTGTTGTATATCGAGAGATGAAACCATGATTATTAAATAACCATGATGATTAACCCATTATGTGCATAAAGAAACACACACACACACACACACACACACACAAGAAATAAAAAGGTAAAAACAAACCCAATATATGAAGTAAATGTATGTAACATATTTATAGATGAAGCAAGATAACAAACAATAAACTTGTAATTGGTTAAAAAACTAACTAAGAAAAGTAACAATGCAACACAACTTTACATAAAGACATTTAACTCTGTCCCTAATGTGTTCCACAATGATAATTGATTGATTTGATTTTTCCCCAAGAAGGGGTAAGATGATTTGGGATTTATTGGGTTATTGAACTGAGTAAGGATACATGTAAGGATGAAAATTAGAGTTGATATGTCCTTATATGAGGATACACACAAGGGATTCGAAAAAGGATGTTTTGATTGATTGATTTTTATAATATATTTGGAATGGACACCAAGCTAAGAGTTAATGTGTAATTTTGTTAAGTGTGTTGATGTTTTGGGACTTTTTAAAAAAATTACAAATGTTTAGGACTTTTGGATTGTTTTTCGATTTATTTTTAGATTTTTGATGGTTGTTATATGTTTTTGGTAGTTTTGGAATATTTAATTTTTTTGGGGATTTTTGAAAATATAAGTGTGTTTTTAGATTTTTTGATTATTTAGATTTTTAGGTATTTTTGACTAGGTATCAATGTGAAGACCTAGTTGTGATAGTGATCATGGACCCATTCCAAACTCATGTAAGAACTAAGAGTCTCAAAAATATTTCAAAGATGGATAGAGTGAAGATGGATAATACAATAGATGGTAAATGTCTTGATTGTTTGAAACAAAGGAAAATAGAAGACAGGGGAGGTGATAGGATAGGATAGATAAGAGGAGGTATGAGAACATACATGTGTAAATGTTGTATGTTGGGAACTCATTTTCAAAAAATATTAAATATTTCATTTCATTGGAATAATGTATTGTAGATGATATAGTGATAGGATGTCTTACTTCACTCGTGACTCCATGCAACTAGTAAGATGTGGGGACTCAACACTAAGATCGAAGGACGTGAGACACATGATATAGTGATACATAAATGAATATGATGGATGTAAAAACACGAGGTGTAATAATGGTCCATTTGGTAAATTGTGACTTATCTCCGTGTAGGATTATTTGGTGACACCAAGATGATTTCACTTTATAGGTTTTTTTACTAGACTTAGACCTTTAGGTGGCCTACTGATTATAAAGATTTGGTTTTAAGGAATGGTTGTCTCTCATAATAGAGGCATCTAAATTTTTCTTTGGGGTTTTGTAAGATTAAGCACTTGTGATTTTAAAGGCTTTCTTTTTATTGATTTTTTTGTTTTTTTGTTTTGTAAATGACCCATATTGTCTCATGCCACAAGAAAGAGGCAAGGGCTTAGCACCAAAGAATAAAATGTAGATGAGTAAGGGAACCTTTCTCTATTCCCATCCTCACACTAATAGTAATAAGTGTGGGCTCAACATCAAATACTATGAAGGATGAGAGGTGTAATTATTTGTAATACGCATATGCACATATATGTATTTTTTAATTTATTTTTCCTTGTATTTGAATTATGCTTGATGGGAAGGAAAATTTTCCCCCAAATATCAGCCCCACATGACTAGTAGGATGTGAGGGTTCAACACAAAATAATGAGATGGGTGGTCAAAAGATTCGGGTAAATAATTTTTAGAGCTTTCATATTAGAGAGAGAGAGAGAGCTTCACGTAAAAAAGGATTTTCCATCAGTAAGCTTCTAGATAGGACCATAGGTGAAAATATCTGAAATGGAAGAAACCATAAGAGGGATGAGATGCACAACACCTAAATAGGAATTTTTTTGATTTCTTTATTATTCCCTTTCACTAGAATTGGAAGAATTTGGTTTCATTTTTAATTCATCATTAGTGCTCCCACAATGGCAGAATCATGATCATGCTTGTGTGAGAAAAATGCACCAATTTCTCCCATGTGAATGATTGATCATAAAAATGTGACAGTGTCTCAAGAATCGAAGGATTGTCTCAGTGATGAAAGTCACCTTTCAATGTTCTTATTGGTCTACTTTCCAAGTTCTCATCACTCCTCTTGAAGTGTTTAATTAGTGTTGCAGAGGTTCACCATTTCAAGATTTTTCAAAAGAGCAAAAGAATTCAAAGGTCTTGATCTAAGCTCTTCATCGGTGAATCATAGTGGAGGGATATCATGGATTAAGTTGTAATTTTCAACATATTTAGAGACTGATATTCATCAGATCTTTGAGCAATATTCACCCATGTTTTGGAGAATTTCTTCTTTCCTCTCCTCATTATTTCTCCTCTTCTCTCCCCCTTTTATAATTCTTCGTTGTAAGAAATCATTGTATTTTGTCTTATTCACTTAAGTGACTCTAATGTTGAAATTTGAAAATCCCCTTGATTTATAAGAAGGGGAATTATTTTCTCATTTTCTAGAAAAATAAAGATTCAAAAGTGGAATAAGGACATGAAGAGTCATGTGGGAGTAGATGAAGAGTTGCATTATAAAGTTATATATTGGGAGATCCTCCTCACTTCAACAAATGGTTATCCTTGTTTACTAGCTCACATACTCTCTCTAGGAACAAGTGGTCAAATTTACTCTATTTACTTTTCTTATGTTTCCTCTCCATATCAACTACACTCCATGAGAATGTACTTGTTGAACATTATACATTGATACATCATGCTTTTTTGTTTTGTTCCTTGTTGATTCTCATGGTGTCTTCTCATTAAATTCATGGATAATATTCTGGTTTTGAAATAATAAACTATTTTGTACTATTTATTATGCAACCCCCACTTACTATTCTCTTCGAACACCTCTCTCTTAATATTTCTCCTCCTTGTAGTTTCTACAAGTACTTTGCCACAATTGTAGGGAAGTTCCCCTATGTGATCCCTAATTGAAAGATCATCCCCATTGATAGAATAGTGTAAATATTCATTGTTTTTAATAAATGGAGCTTCCCAATTCAAGCAAAGGGACTTGGTCCCACACAATTTCTGTGAGATCCCGCTAATTTTTTCACCTAACAAATTATTTTTCCAACACAACCATAAACAAGAAAGAATGGAGTGGTTCATGCAGCGTGTGATACGATGTACGATAAGCCCAAAGCCCAAGGTAGATTTGGGTATGCTAGTTTTGTCCATGTGCATTGACTATATTTTCCATGATACTCTTTAATGTTTTGTTAGTCACTTTATCTTGGCCATTACCTTGAGGTTAATATGGAGTATATGATGAAGGTGGATGTGGAAATGTTTAGCAAGATATTTGACAATTTTATTTTTAAAGGATTTGTCATTGTCAGTGACAATGGAGGATGGGATACCAAAGCAACATATGAGGTTATTGAATATGAATTTAGATATCATGATGATACATTTATGTCCATCAGATGATGTAGGTTTGATTTTACCAATAATATCGAGCCTCCATTGAGAGAAAGGAAAAGGTGTCATGATTGGTTATAATGCTTGGGATGGTGTATGAATGAGATTCCCATGTTTTTGATAATCTAGACACCTTTTGAAAAATTTACATGCATCATTTTCCATGGTGGGCCAATAGTAACTAACACGTAGGATTTTATTGGCTAAGGCCATTCCATTTGTGTGTGCACTACAAATTCTTGTGTGCACTTTAGTTAAGGTGTGAGATGCCTCCTCTTGATTAAGACATATGAGTAAAGTTCCATCATAACCTCTATGATATAAGGTGTTAGATAGGATAGTAGAGTGAGAGGCGCATTGTGATAATGCATTTTTATGGGATTTCTTATTTGGGGTAGATTTTTGTCATGAATAAAGGTATAGATATCATGGTACCAAGGGCTATCAGGACCAACTATTTCACATACCATGGTAGTATCGGGAAAATTGTAAGCAGGATCCAAGAGATGTTCTACAAGGAAGTGTGTTTGTGTTTTATTGGCTGATATGGTACTAATTTTTGTGTTTCACTTGATACTCATCCCTAACTTGTTTGATGATTAATTATGAGTCTTTAATGACTTCTATTTCCTTGATATTCCATTAAATGGATACCTATAATACAACTATAAGGGATTTATACTCCGTAGTATTGTTAGTACAAGGAAAACCATAGAGAAAGTCCTTAGGAATTATATCTCCATCTCATTTGATTAATATTATTCCATCTCTAAAACAATGAACGTTGCAAGATTCATCAAAGTAGAGTGTCCATAAAGGAGTAACATCAAGAAACATGAGAGACTCATTGATAAAATCAAAATGTAGTTGTTATATTCTATGGAAAGGTGATGTGGTAAGGTGATATACAAGGGATTGTCCTTTGATATCATTTTGATTAACAAACTTAATGTCGAATTCACTAAGGAGAAAAATCTAGCTAGACATCCGTCTTGTGAGAATTGGCTTGGAAAGCATATGTTTGAGAGGATCAATTTTTCCTATGAGTTTTGTGGTGTGGTTTAGAAAATAGTGGTGTAACCAAGCATACTTTTTCAACATGTGAATATTTGTGCTCGTGATCAATCAAAGTTCTACTAAGATAATATATTGTTTGTTTACATGTTTGATCATTGTGTTGCGCAAGCAATGTTCCTATAGCATATTCCATGGCTGATGTATAGAGAAGTAGTGGCTTGTTTGGAATAGGTGGTATGAGACTAGATAGATATGTTTTTATCCTATCAAAGGAGTCTTAGAAATATTCATCCCACTAAAATTGAATGTCATTTTTAAGTAGTCGGTTGATGTGATGGAACTTATATGTTAGTTGTTATATAAATTATCATATGGATTGGATATTTTCTTGGAGACTCCTTAGTTGTTTGATATTTTTGGGAGGAATAATTTACATTATAGCATAAAAATTTTTGGGATCCAATTCTACACCTCTTCATGAAACAATGAACCCAAGTATTTTTCCCCGATGTAATGTCGAAGACACGTTTTTTAATTAGTATACCTTTGTATAAATGTAATATTTCAAAGATGCGATGAAGGAATTGTGGATGTACAACTCTAGTTTTTTATTTTCCTAGGATTTCATCAACATAATATTCCATTATTGTATGTAACATGTCATGAAAGATTATAGTCATTACTCGTTGATAGGTAACATGCACATTTTTAGGCTAAAAGGTAGGAATTTATAATAGAATGTTCCCCTTGGTGTGGTAAATGTTTTCTTGTGTTGGCCTTTTTATGTGATTTGTATTTGATTATAGGTAGAAAAACCATCCATGAAAAATAGAATTTCATGACTTGTCATTGAGTCGATAATCATATCAATGTTAGGTAATGGAAAATCATCTTTTGGACATGCTTTGTTGATGTCACGAAATTTAATGCAAATTCAAATCACATGAAACTTGTTAGTGACTAACACAATGTTAGATATCCATTCTGAATAATATATGGGTTTAGTAAAAAAATTCTCTAGGATTTTTTCAATTCCTCTTTGACTAGTAATGTGATTTAGGGATGCATTTTTCTTCTTTTATTTGATTGGCTTAGTGTCAAGATGAACCATGAGGTGGTGTACAACTAAATTGGGATCCAATCCTAGCATATCCTTATATGTCCATAAAAATACATCTTGTAATTATATAAGAAGTGTGGAAAACACTTATTTTTATTGTGTAGTTAGACTAGCTCCAAGCTACATAATCTTAGGGTGCTCGGTTGTTCCAATGTTGAGGTATATGGTTTCCTCTACCATAATTTTGGATGTATAATTTTCTCGTAAAGGATGTTGAGATTGGTGTAGATTTTTATTTGATATTCCTCATCTTGAGGGGAGGAGTCTTGTGTGGTTTTCTTATCTTTATGTTTTTGTTTCTCCAATAACATCTCAGTGAGGTTTTCACTATGAGATATTTTGCCTCTTTTTTTTCTTTTTAGTTTTCGTTGGATGAGGGTTTTGAAGATCTTCACCAAAGTAGGTTGTAGCATCCAAATTGATATTGAATCCCTTCTTGTGATCAGAAGGGGGTATGTGATCTTGATTTCCAATAAATTCTTCAATGGCCTCATCATTTTAGAAGAGGTCTATGGAAACGTGATTTAGGTGATCCTAATTGATGAGGGAAGGATAAAAATGTCAATGGTTCAAATGGAAAGATAATAAAAAGGATTTTCTATGAGATCCTCATACATATCTGGAATTGGTGGTGCAAATTAACTCGTAGCAATTAGTATGTTGTTTATTAATCCATATTCATTTAATTATCAGACCTAGGGATGTAAAATTTCAATATTTCCAGTGTTGTATGCACAATTACAAATGTTGGGAGGTATAAGGGAAAATTGTTGTCACTACAATTAGGAAATACAATGTTGGAATTGAACTAGCTTATAACTGGAAATGAATACTATGGCTATCATCAAAGCATGTAAAATACATATCATAAATAAAGGATAAGTTCTTGCCAATCTAATCTAATCATACAAGAAACTATAATAGAAAAAAAGGAGAGGGTTAGTAGACCGCAAGTGGGACCTGCCTTGGGTGTTAATCCCTCCTAAGGCCTGTGTCTACAATAATTTAGCAGAAATCATATTTTATTCAATAGCATGAAGATTACAAATGGAACATATAGAAAAATATATACCTATGGATCGATCGACTTTTAATATCCATTTCATTCTTTTTATATTATTCCCTTGAAAAGGGGCATGAAGAGACGCCTCATTACTAATAATTAAAATTTTATTAAGTAAAATTTCATGACCAAGTAATCCAGATATTTTCATGCATGTAACATAAATGTTAAAATGTGCCTTCATATAATGACATAACTTAACAAACTGATCAATTCAAACAACCAGATTATCAAATTAAATCAAATAGTTCCTTGTTGGAGTTGCAGAGCATAATCAGGTGTTGGCGTTGAATCTTCTTTGTGTTCTCATAACTTCTCCTTTAGCAACACGTGAAAAATTAGGTGAAGTGTCCACATTTCTCAAGCTTTCCAAAATTACGGTCTTGTCTACACGCATGACCTCCTTTGGCTACTGAGTGCTTTGTTGTGGATGAGTCCCAGTTGCTGCATGTTAGTTGATGTGGGAAAGTCCCTTTTCATTGTAAATGAGTTTCTTTGGCTACATGTTAGTGGATACACATAAAAACTATTTAGAAATTAAGGCTAACATTTATTCAAAGCACTATTTAATCATCACATTATATTCAAAAGAATAAATGCATCCATAATCCACAAAATAAATTAAACTTAGTAGTAATTATATTAATTAATATAAGTGCCATAAGTTTAAGATATAACAGATATGTTCAACATTATATGGGAAACACAAGTTCAGGGGGTTCATATGGATAAAAAAATACAACAGATGAGGCATTTGAAACTAGAAACAATAAATAAAATGGCTCATCAAACATTATACTTATTTCATTGTTAGATTTGATGTCTACATTATTAGTATCTATACTAATAAACACTTAACATGTGGAAGCATCAAGATTGTGACCCAAACCATAAGATTTTATATTTTGTATTGAGGTAATGGGATATAAATGACCTTGTTCATTATTTTCAAGACCTTTTCCCTTCCATTGCATGTTTTTCATGATTTTATTACCTATGATGTGTTCGAGCGATTGATAGCAATCAACGTGAACCAATCATCATACAACCAAGAGCTCTTAAAAGCTTGAATTTTCTCATCTTCTAAGTATCCAAAATGTCGAAAGATGTTTTTTTCCTATTTTATAGATGGGAGAAATGTGTATATGTGAATCATTTACGTTTCCATAGATGTATGGTGATAGGGTTAAGTTCATGTTATCTAAACCTAGCTCCGAGTTGTTTTAATGTTTTGACAAGTCATGGTATTTCCATTAGGAAATTACAAAAATGGAGAGTTATGGGAAAAACCTTCATGTTCTAGCACTCTTTCCCCTCTTACTAAGCCTTTTGTGAAAAGGAGTTGGTTAATTCTTAGAAAATTTTGGGTCAAATTGGGAAACTTTTGGAAAAATCAACCTTTGGAGGAAAATGAGAAACTATTCCTGAGTTCCTCATGTTCCCCGGATCTCTACCAAAGATGATTCGAGATGTAAAAAGATGTATCGGTATAGTGGGAAGAAGAAAACAATTATTTTATTCCATGAGTTCATGATTAACTAAGATGTGGAATAATAGTAGTTAATGTAAACTAGGAACAATAGTAAATAATAGTAAATAAAAGCAATACATAAATATAGAAAGTGACCCAAGCAAATAGGCTAATGAAAATAGAAACCCTAATGTGAAAGAAAAGTAAGGAAATGAATTAGCTGATCTAGACTGTGTTGTAAAATAAAATGAATATTCTAGAAATCAGGAACAAACATGTAGAGGTCCTAAAAAGAACATATTTGAGTTCTTTGGCAAGACCGGTGATCTAAAAAACAATTTTAACTAAAGAATCATACAAACCATAGATTTTTCTATGTATTGATTTTTTTTACTTAAATTAAGCATTATATCCTTTTGTATTTTTAATAAAAGAATTAAAACTGAAAGTACTATGTAAAAATATAAAAATAAAGAGATGAATCACCAACAATTTGACACAAGAATTGATAACGGATTTGGGACTTGTGGCCTACATCTCCGGTCGGTTGAATGGGACTGATCTATTAAAATATTAAAAATAAATTAATGCATAGATTTATACAATAATATGATCTTCTCATCACATTCCTCTTCTAAAAATAATAGGAGTTACTTTTTACTTCATCTCAAAATTCCATCTCTAGCTCAAGTTATGAGCAAAACAATAACACAGTCACTTTCCCATGTCTATACTAGTAAAACATAGCTCCTTTTATAACGTTTTCCAAACGGTGGGCCTTATTTTTTTGAACCAAATATCATGGTTCAAATCTCAGCACATTTGGTTGAGCTATGATGGGATTTAATCCCACATTTATAGTGCCATAGTTGTAGGAAGGCCTTAAAAGGTGGGGTGGTGGTTATTTGAATTGGCTGAGAGCCATGTTTAATTGCCAATTGTTGTTTGAGGTGGAAATGCATAGTGATTTGGAGGGATAAGGGTATAATGCATGAAAAATTAGATTTTATTCAAATCATTAGAGTATAAAGAGAGGTAGTTTAGCGAAATGCGTTGGGATTTAATATATTGGTAATTGGAGGATATGCATTGAATTTAACCAAGTTTAGTGGGATAAGATAAGGTTTAATTAGAAATATTTAATTGCACTAATGGATTAGTCCCACATGTATGGTGTATAACACATTATTGATACATATATGTAAGAGCTCTAATATGCAATGTGAAGTGAAGGAGGCCAAGACACCCCTCCATAATCGAGTGTGTCAAACCTGGCTGAGGACCCCCAACTAGTAAATAGCGGGGTCCACCTGTCCATGTATGAGTGTCCAAGACCGGTGTTCCAAACCCAAATTTTTCTCTCACCTACATTGATGATGTTTTGCAATCCCATTGATCCATTTTGTGAGCGTGCATCCATCCAACTTGCACGCAGTCCCAAATTTTGCCAATTGCCCAAAAATTTCAGCGGGCTATAACTTTTACAAATGAGCTTTGTTTCCTGCAAACAAGATATCAACGAAATCATCTAATTTTTCTCCACACCATGGAACTGACTACAACTAATTATGATAATATCTTATATTGGTGTTTCTTAGTGAGGATCTTCTGGATCATTCCTCCCCACTAAGAAACTTTTGGACCCCAAAAGTCAACTTAATTGGTGAATAGGCGAGGGTATTTCTCCCTCACCTTTCCAGTTTCCATCCATTTAACCTTGTTCAGATGCATGTCTTTGAACCCAATACGAAGATACTCAATATCACCCCTTCACGAAGTTCTAGCCTTCCTGTCCAAAATGATGTCTTCCTACAACTCATCAAGATACTCAGGAGAAAAATCATCAATGGAAGGTACTATGTTAGCATCATCATGATCAATGATCATAGGCGGTTCATACAATCTTAAATTCTCAACATTTACAACTGAGTAGATTTGCATATAAGGAGGTAAATCTAACCGGAAAGCGTTGTTACCAATTTTTTCCAATATTTGGAATGGACCATACCGTATAGGTTTCAATTTTTTACCTTCACCTGTCAACCTTTCCTTGTTGATGTGAAGCCAAACTGAATCACCAAATTTGAACTTGTGATCAGTTCTATGTTTATCATGCCTGGCTTTGTACTTATCCTAAATTTTCTCCAATTGTTCATGGACATACTGATGAACCTGTTGTATTCTCTACACAAATCTTTTATCCTTGTCAGAATCACTTAAACCATTAACAACAGTTTCATGTCCATAATATACATCTAAAGGATAATTAGGCATATATCTATAACAAGTCTCAAATGGAGACTTCAAATTAGAATAATGTAAGGAATGATTATAAGCATGTTGCACATAATAAAGATGTTCATCCCATAATTTAGGATGTTTACCACAATAGCCCCTAAGAAATGTACCATTGTGTGGTTTACAACCTCTGTTTAACCATCGGTCTATGGATGAAAAGTAGTGCTCTTTTTCAGTTTTGTGTCCATTAACCCCCACAATGTTTACCAAAATTCCCCAAGAAATCTAGAATCCCAATCATATATAATTGAAGTAGGAAAACCAAAATGAACCCAAACAAACTAAAAAAATAAATGTGCAATTCCCTCACTAGTTATTTGTTTAGTACATGGAACCAACACACACATTTTGCTAAATTTTTTCACTACCACATATAAGTAATCATGTTTCTTCTATATCATTGGGAAATCCTCCAAAAATTCCATGGAAACACTTTCCCAAGGCCTTGTCGGAATAGGAAGAGGAGTGTAAAGTCCTAATTTCCTTGTTACTTAGATTGTTTGTGGCATAAAGAACACAACCCTTAATATACCTAGTTACATGTTCCTACATTCTAGGCCAATAACAATATTTCTATAAATGTGCAACTGTCTTACTAACACCAAAATTCCTAGAAATAAGAGAAGTATGTGCTTCCCTAATCATGTGCACACATTCATTTTCTAGAATGTAAAGTTTACCAGAATGATATAACAATCCATCATGCAAATGATAATATTTTTCTCCTACTTGTTTCCCACTTATTAGATCCTCATACACTTATTTAAAGTCTACATCATCAACATAGTGTTCCTTATAACTAAGATGAGCCAAAGAACTATGTTGTAAAAGAATAAATGAAATTACTACTATTGGAGGTCTAGATAACATGTCTACAACCTTGTTTTGTATACCTTTTTATACCTGATCATGAGATGAAACTTGCAAGAATCCCATCCAATGGAAATGTCTAGACTGTTGTAGCTTTTTTTGTGTTTACAAATACTAAAGGGGCTGATGATCAGTATGTATGATTGTTTCCTTTCCCATTAAGTAATGCTTCCATTTTTTACACTCTGCACCAAAGCATACAACTCTTTATCATAAGTTGGATAATTTCTTACCACACTTGTGAAGGTTTCTGAATGGTAACACATTGGTCATTTTTTCTACATCAAAACTACCCCCATTGCATAGTCACTAGCATCTATCTCAATTTCAAATGAATGCTGCAAATCTGGAAGTGCCAAGATCGGAGCGGTACTTATTTTCTCTTTCAGGTGTGTCAAAGGATTTTGTTGTTTTCCTCCCCACTTGAAAGACTGTTTAATACTTGTCAAAGCATGAAAAGGAGATGCAATATATGAGAAGTTAGAAATGAATTTCCTCCAGTACTTGAACTACACCTATAAAACTCCTAACTTCCATCACATTAGTGGGTCTAGGCCATTTTACAATAACCTCTATTTTTGTAGGATCAATTCTCAATTCTCCATTTCCTAAAACATAAATCAAGTAAAATTAAAGATGTTTTACCAAATTCACATTTTGACATCTTCAAATATAATTTCTCTTTCCTTATGCATCTAAGACTTTATGGATGTGTTTAACATGTTCATCCCATGATTTACTGAAAACAATAATATCATCTAAGTAGACAATAACAAAATCATCAATGAATGGTCTAAATATATCATTCATAACTCTCATGAATGTTTTCGGTGCATTGCACAAACCAAAAGGCATCACTAACCATTCAAACAATCCTTGTTTCATTTTAAAAGTAGTTTTCCAAACATCACCTTCTACAATTCTTACTTGGTGATAACCACTTCTTAAATCTAACTTAGTGAAATAAATTGCATTCTTTAATTGATCCAGTAAATCATCTATTCTAGGAAGAGGGTAATGATTCTTTATAGTAATCTTATTTAAAGAATAGAAATCAACACACATTCTCAAAGTGTCATCCTTCTTAGGAACCAAAATAATTGGTGAACCACATGGGGATGTACTTGGATGAATTATACCTTGAGCCAAAAGTTTCATTACTTGTCTCTTGATTTCCTCATTCTCTACTACTAAAAATCTATACATTCTGATATTGGGAAGAGGTGCATCCTGAAGCAACTGTATCTCATGTTGAACCCCTCTTTTGGGAGGTAGACCTTGTGGATCTGAAAAACATCATCAAAATTAGAAACAATTTTTACCAATTCATTCTTATGTTTCGGATCACAATCCTCAAAATCCATCTCATGTTCTTTCTCTTTGGCTTTGACCACCATGAGCACAATTTTTTTTCTTGAGTTTACAAGCCTTTTCATTTGACTGTAGTAACCAAGGATAGATTATTATTTTCATGGTGAGCTCTAACAATAAACTCAATTCCATCCTTTATAAGAAAATATTTATTTTCTTCCCTATAGAATATTTATTTTTGATCATACAAGTAAGGACTTCCCAAAACCACCCCACAAATATCCAAAGGAACTACATCCAATTCAACCTCATCTATAAACTTGTCTATAATGGAAAATCTGAAAGTACAAGTTTTAGTTACCCGAAGTTTCACATCATCAAAACCTAGACCAAAGGATAAGGCTTAGAATGTGGTTTAGTTTTGAGTCCTAATTTCTTAACAACCTCCTCAGAAATCAGATTAGCTTGAGATCCACTATCAAAAAGAGTATCAATTTTTGTATGTTTTGAAATTACTCTAATGTGGAAAAGATCATTCCTTTTCTTATCATCATGTATAGTTTTTTTACTAGAAGAAGATGCAACATTTGTAGTACTATTGTTGGAAATTGAAAGAGTTTATTTACCTTGAAAACTCATAGCTGTGATCTTGGTTTCATCACCTGAATCTAACCCAAGATCATGAACTGTAGTGTTTGTTTTCTTTTCCTTTCCTTTCTTAACCATCCATTTAGGTTTCATTT
Organism: Taxus wallichiana var. yunnanensis; assembly: GCA_018340775.1. Classification (NCBI taxonomy): domain Eukaryota; kingdom Viridiplantae; phylum Streptophyta; class Pinopsida; order Cupressales; family Taxaceae; genus Taxus; species Taxus wallichiana. The sequence goes on along the minus strand of JADAXU010000057.1, from coordinate 12,622,226 downwards.
CAGGATGTAATTTCCAACATTTAGACTCATCATGGTTCTTTTTACAATGATTGAAAAATGGTTTTTCATCTTCCTTCTTAACAGTAGAGTTTGTCTTATGCTTACCCTTTCCTTTTCCTTGTTCTTTTGAACCTTTTCCTTCATATTTCTTGTTCTTTTTTTAAAATAAGAGGAAGAGGAATCCTTTTCATTTTCCCTTGTGCTTCCAAATGGGTTGCTTGAACACACACTACATCAAGATTAGTAGGACCTAAAACAAGAATCATATGCCTTAGGTAACTATGCAATCCACCAATATATTTAAGTAGTTTTCTTCTGTGTTTAGGGAAATTCCAAGAATTAGAGCCCTTTTCCTAAATTCCTGTGTGTAGTATTGAACACTTTTCCCTTAGCTTGTCTTAATGTTTTCCAATCCATCATATCTTGTTTCTTATAACCAAGAGGATAAAATTTTTTCCTAAGACTTGAAACAAATTTAGACCAAGAAGTGATTGCTTTACCTTTGGTTTCTTCCACTTCCTGAAGCTTACTCTCCCACCAAATGAGTGTTGTGCCACCCATTCGAAGAGTTTCTAGATGAATTTTGCTTCATCATCCCCAATTCTCTAAACCCTGCAATATACTTCTATCTACTTGATCTAGTTATCCAACTTCTCTGCATTTATCTCTCCAGTATACATTGGCAATTCAAACTTGATATCTAACTTTAATGAAGGAAAATCATATTTTAAAGGTTCACCTTTAGGAATATCAGAACTAGAGCTTTCTTATTTCTTACCTCCTCTAGTTCCATTTTCTCTTTGTCTATCTTGGTACATTTCCTCCAACATTTCCTTCATCTATAGGAATGATTGACGAAAGTCTTCTTCCTCTCGATCCGCCATTGTAGGACTTTGAGATCGTCTTGTACCAATTTTGGGATCCCCTTCTACTAGCTCTCCTTCACCCTTCTTAGATCGAGACCTTGTTAACATCCAACACACAACTTGTAATCCAAAAATGTTAATCTGAACCAAAAATAAGTCAAAACCAGCTCTGATACCAGTGATCTAAAAATCAATTTTAACTAGCAATTGTATAAACCATAGATTTTTCTTTGTATTGATTTTTTTAACTTAAATTGAGCATTATATCCTTTTTATTTTTAATAAAATAATTAAAATTGAAATTACTGTGTAAAAATAGAAAAATAAAGAGATGAATCACCAGTAATTTGACACAAGAATTGATAATGGAGTTCACACTTGTGGCCAACATCTCCGGTTCAATTGAATGGGACCGATCTATTAAAATCTTGAAAATAAATCAATACAAATATTTCTACAAGAATATAATCTTATCATCACATTCCTCTACCAAAAATAATAGGAGTCACTTTTTACTTCATCTCAAAATTCCATCTCTAGCTCAAGTTATGAGCAAAACAATAACACAGTCACTTTCCCATGTCTATACTAGTAAAACAGAGCTCCTTTTATAATGTTTCCCAAGTGGCTAGCTCAATGGTTGGGCCTAGTTTTTGAACCAAAGATCATGGTTCAAATATCAATGCATTTGGTTGAGCTATGATGGGTTTTAATACCACATTTATAATGCCATAGTTGTAGGAAGGCCTTAAAAGGTGGGGTATCTTGGTTATTTGAATTGGCTTAGAGCCATGTTTGGCTGCCAATTTTTGTTTGAGGTGGAAATGCATAGTGATTTGGAGGGATAAGGGTCTAATGTGTGAAAAAATAAATTTTAGTCAAATATGTTAGAGTATAAAGTGAGGTAGTTTAGCATACCGTTGGGATTTAATACACATGGAAGTTGGAGGATATGCGTTGAATTTAACCAAGTTTAGTGGGATAAGATAAGGTGTAATTAGTAATATTTAATTGCACTAATGGATTAGTCCCACATGTATGGTGTATAACAAATTATTGATACATATATGCAAGAGCTCTAATATGTAATGTGAAGTGAAGGAGGCCAAGACACCCCTCTGTAATCGAGTGTGTTGAACCTAGTTGAGGGCCCCCAACCAGTAAATAGTGGGGTCCACTTGTCCGTGTACGAGTGTCCAAGACTAGTGTTCCAAACCCAATTTTTTCTTTGTCACCTACATTTTCCATGTGTCACAATCCCATTGATCCACTTGGTGAGCGTGCATCCATCCAACTTGCACACAGTCCCAAATTTTGCCAGTTTCCCAAAAATTTCAGCGGGCTATAACTTTTGCAAACGAGCTTTGTTTCCTGCAAACAAGATATCGATAAAATTATCTAATTTTTCTCCACACCCTGGAACTAATTATAGCTGATTTGAAGAATATGTTAGATTATTTTTTCTCGGTGAGGATCCTCTGGATCACCGTGGCACCTAAGAGATGATCAAGAGCTTGTGGCCACCCTAGTCGAGCTCGACCGCCTAGTCCATGGAAATAACTTTGAAACCCTCCTCGAGGTGTTTCGGATATTCACTTGTGTTCTCTCTTTATTACACCAAATTCATTGAACTACATCCGATGTCATTGTAATTCCTGTAATAAGGAATCACCTGTAAAACCCCAAGATGAGCATCAAATCCCTAAAAAGAAAGATGCATATGAAGGGGTCGGACTATCCTCAATGGCCACAATGGTGGAATTACTAACTAAGCATTGCACTACATCTTATACCTTATGTAGTTCTATATGAATGTGTGTGTGATCATGCCCTAGGTGCTCTTGTGCCAGTCACACTTTGTGAAAGTAGTGAGCTATAACTATGTATATAAAATTTAATAGAATGGTGGATGGAATAGAATAAACTTCCCTCCTATGATGTGTGATACGAGATGAACCAACCTTGTCCCTTGTGATGGAGCTAGATGGATGCAACCCTAGATAATGATAGTAGTTCTTAGTGCGTGGTTCCTTATTATGATCTCATAACTTTATATTTATATGGTTCTCTTGTTGTAATTTCATAATTAACCCTGGAAAATGATGAACACCAAAAATATTGAAAGATCAAATGACTAAAAAGTGCCCAAAAATTGGTGGGAAAGTGTAAAAGGATCGGGGTGCCCAGACTAGGACCATGGCGCATGTCAAGGCACCCTAAGACTAGCAAGGGAACCCTAGTCAAGTACAAAATAATAAAGAACGACATAAATAAACCGAGAAAGTATGTGGTGAAGGTCAGGAATGACAACAAAAATCAAAGTAAAATGACCAAAAGAAGAAGGTTAATTAGTAATTTATTCACTCAAAAACCATATGAATATTAGTATGAGATCGAGACTAAATTATACCCAAAGTGCGTGATTTAGTATCTACAGGTTCCCGATTGGATGCCAAATTCAATCCAATGTAAGTAGTTATGTTTGGTTTGGTAGGAACCTTGAACATTCCCTCATTCTCACTTCTCCAATCCCCGCCAAAGTAGATCTAAAACAATTGGCAAGTCGAGGCCCAACAAAATAGTTCAACCATTTCATAAATTCCCTGAAATCCTACCCAAGAAGTGCAATGCAATTGGTTATTCGACTGATTGGAAGAACAAATGAAAAATTCGGTAAGGTCATCTTTAGATGAAACAAAGGGAACTGATTCCTCATTTAGCCAGTTCTTCATTTTTCCACCCAAACTTCCAAATACAAAGTTAAATTAGTTAAATCATTTTTAAAAATCCCACAGGAAAATTTCCTCCATTTTAAAATTTCGTGATTCACCGAAAGGCCCAACAAAAAAATGTGCAACCTACAAAAATATCTAGTTAGTTTTATTAGCTTTTTCTTCACCCAAATTGTTTTTATCATGAAAAGGCTAAGATAAAACACATACTTATAAAAATAGAATTAACATGTAACATTCTCATGCTTTTTCTATTTTTATTGATCATACTTACATGTTTTGTCTTTTCCCCTTATTTTCTCTCTCATCCCTATATAAACTCCATGGAATTCATTGTAAAAAAGGTATTTACACTTTCTATCCATCATTATGGAGTCATTTAGAGTTTTTAGTGGAATGAAGAGCACACACTAATATTGGGGGTGAATCAATATTATACAATTTTTACTTATTTAAAAATTTAACATCCACAATAACAATAATCATACAAGATCCAATAATTATGAAACACATGATTTATGTGGAAACCCTTTCAGGAGAAAACCACAAAGAAAAGACTACTTGGATCTACTATCCAAATCTAGTCACAAAATTAATTTCTTTACAAATGTTTGTAGGAACCAACCTACTGGAGACACCAATCCCTAATGCCAAGCACCAACTTAACCAATTCATGAGCACCCACTCACTGGATACACCAATCCCCAATTCCAAGCTACAATTTAGCTAATCGTGAGCACCAACTCACTGCAGTAGCCAATTCCAAAATACACTTATTCACTGGATGTATTAAATAAATCTTATTCAAAAAAACCTCCCTTGAATGATACATTTTTTTGTCCTTTCTCCTTCTAAACTCTACCTTAAGCTTTAATTACATGTCATTACGGTGCCGCTCCACACACCTATTCCACCTACTCTTATTCACACTCGTTCCTCTCTCATTCATAAATATTCTTGACATGTCTTCATTATGTGTTGTACTCCATAGTCATAAATATTCTTGATACTTAGAAATGTGTCTTCATTATTCACTCATTTGTTCCCCTTTTAACAGTTCATTATTAATCCATACAAGCACTCAATCTTCATTTTAACTATATCTTATTTTATACCTTATATTTGACATGAATATATTATTTAGCATCAAACATGGGTTGTCTGTAAGTTAAATGGTATAAATACCAAATTGAAGAAGGGTTGCTAAAATAGGGAGAATCAGCAATAGTTTGAATTGAAACATGAAAATAGGGGATTAAAATGATAACACTAAGACAAATCATGAGTCATATTAATATAGCTAGCTCTAGAAAAAACAAGAAATGAAATCTAGACCAGTTCATTGCAAGCTCTAGATGACAAATATTGCAAGAAATTTTTGAATGAAAGAAATTTGAAGCGAGCTCCAATGACCGAGCTCGGGACCATTTATGCTCCTATCTCTAGATGAGAAACATTCTAGGTGAGATCAAAATCATTTATACTCTAAGATCCAGATGATCAAAAATCTAGGCAATATCTGAACCATTTATACTCTTAGATTTGGATGATCAACAATCTATCTGAGATCCAAACCCATTATACTTCAAGCTTTAGAATGAACATACTACCAAGCTTCAAACCAAATGTATTACAATCTCTAGATGAGAAACAACTGCTACGATCTTGGATTTATAAAATTTATACTTCTATCTCTAGAACAAACATACTACTAAGCTATAGAAAAAAATTATTAAAAGCTCTGAAAGAGCAAAACTTCTACAAGCTCATCTCAAGGCCATTTATACTTCTAGCTTCAGAGACGATCAACAATATAGAAATCTACAAACCATAGGAAGTGGGACCATATACACTCTAACCTCCATAAAATATCCTTTGACATCAATGAAAATAAATCCAACATGGAATATCGGGGGTCATGAGTGATATGTTGTAATGATTTCACCTCTTGGATCAATAAATCTTATAGCTTGTTTATCATGCAATGTTATGTCTATAATCGATTTTATCTCATAAGACTATTTTATCCCAGATTTTTAGTTTAATTTACATTCCCTTATGTAGTTATATATTTATTTACATGTCATATATTGTGTTTAATTTTTTTTAGGATTTAGCACTTGGAGTTCATCAAACTACCCTCTCGAAGCCATTTTTTTCGCTTCTTTATTCGGTCATAACTTCTCACCATTCTCTCGAAACACTTTTGCATTGACATACACATTTGTAAGGTGTGTATGGTGTGTGGGGTTCATGTTTTCCATTTGTGTGGTTCAAACAAGTCTGAGATCCTCAAAATTTCTGGTGTCTCACTATCTTTTCAGTTACCCCCTAATTCCTTCTCCCTTTTCCTTGTTGATTTAGTAAAGTAGAGTAGTTTTAGGAGTAGAATTAATCTTAGGTGTTTTAATATGGGAAAAAACCTCTCGGAGGTTCACTCCAACATATATGTCACCCGAAACCTAGGAGTGTTTCCATTTTATCGAGTTGGAAGGAAATTCATCATGCCATTCCCCAAAGGGTGCATTCCTCTATGAAAAAAATTCCTAATGTGAAAGGAATTTTCAACCATTTGAAATTTATATTCACAAAATTCTTTGTAAATGATTTTAAATGTAGATTTTTCATAGATGAAATAGTATGCATACTTTATGATGTAGAGTGGATTGGTAGATGTAGAAGGAGGATTAGTGATTTTACTATCAATATTATCGACCTTTGGTCATGGGAAGAATTTTTAAGAGTGTATCGGGATCAATTCGTGAGGTTTTAGAGAATGATATAATATGATGGGGAACATAATTTTATATAGATGGAAAATATTGGGCTTGTTGATATCTCCCTTCAAGAATTTGAAAATATTCAAAGGTTTTAATATTAGTGTGCAACGTGATTTATTTTCCTTAATAGGTAAATTTGATGTATTGATGGAATGTGGATGAGATGACTTGCATGGAATGGATCCATGGGTGCCCAAGGAGGATGTTGTATGCACCTCCATATCCAAAACATGGAAAATGTATTCCAAGATGATTGGTCCAACCATGAGTGATAGCGTGAATATTCCCATGGATTGTCTCTCATTATTATCATACCCACAAATGGTTATGATATCAGTAGTAAGAATCTCCTCGGTATAGCCAAGACATCGTTATAATTTCATGGAAAAAAATGTTTAGCAAAAAATTGCATTGTCTATAATCATTCTTTTGAACTTATGATGAGTAATGAATGCTCTACCACATAAGGAAATTCTATTTGAAATGTTTGGATTTAAACGTTCATGAGGACCAAATGATAATATAGGGCTATTGAGTGAAATATTTGTGATCAAGGTTTGAAATTTTTTGGTATTTATATCCTTGGAAACATGAGCATAATTTAATGTGTGAGTAAGGATGTCTTGAAACACAGGTGATGTTTTAAGAAAATCCATAAGGGATATTTATGTGGATGTCTTCTCCAATTATTTGATAATAACATAGGAACAAGAGGAATATTTTGTATTATATGTTAATTTTGAATTTTTAGTAGATTAAGGATTGGATGTTTGAGGTATTTTATATGTCAAAGTTTGTTTGGTGGTGGGCACATAAACATTATTTTGTCTTATGGTTATTGCATAGTCAGGAGTTTTGATTTTGATGGTACCAACAATGTTGGGTTTTGAATGATAAATGATATGATTGAATCATATTCAACATTGTTGGATGTTTGGTTCTTTTCCTTTTCAAATCTTTTGGATTCATCGTGTTTGGGAAAAGGGTCTTTCAATTTTTTTCATTTTTCATTAGTAGTTTTGTCGCTGGTTTTATTTTCAACTTCTATGTCTTTGTGATAGATTACATCTTGAATTTAGTGGTGGATTTTTTGGAAGCACAAACACTGAGAGGGGTTTGAATTAGTGTGCAGTAAAAATTTTCATCCACTTATACAATTTCAACCATTTAGCATGCATCTACAAAAACATAAGTATAAAAGAGAAAATAAGAGTGAAACAACACAAGAACACCATATATAAGTGAGAAACCATAAAATGGAAGAAAACCCACTTAAAAAAACTTTATTATAGATATGTATAAAATATAATCAAGCACCAACTCAACAAATAGCACAACCCCTAGGTTTAGTGAGGCACTAACCCCACAATGAGCACCAACCCCTAGTTTAGTAGAGAACCAACCCTTCCAGGAGGAACCAATCCCCAAAATGACTCATCACCAACCAAAGCCACCTAAAATGTATGCACCATTGAAATGTTTCTCTAACAACCGAATATGAAAAAATGAAGCTCACTCTCCTTCCTCCTAATTTTCTCACTAGGTCAACTTGCTCTATATCTTCTTCACCAAGCTGAATTAGGTCCAATGACCTATCTCTCCAACACCTAAAAACACTCTAGAAAATATTCATATACTATTTTCCCTCTCTTTCAGTTCAAAAATACCTCTTACACCTTCACAAACTACCCTCCATGTCACACTTTTCCTCCATGTATAGACAGTTAGCTCAAATGAGCTTTCTAATTTACCTGTATACATGTTTCTTCATTACAACTCACCTAGGTCGAAAATAATAGATAAATATTCATTCCCATATTATAATAACATTAGAAAATATCACCCAAAATACCATATAGGTCTCCAAGATCACCTAGAACCATCTAGACCTCCATTAGGACTCAAGAAGCCCTAAAACACCAAAACAAGCAACTTGCCACAAAGGGAATGTTATAGAGAAAAATAAACTTTACAAAAACATGAATCATACTAGAAAGTTTTCTAAGCCTTCAGAAACCTCTAAAAACCATGAAAAAAATTGCAACAACATCTCAAGCCATGAAACCTACTTGAGACCATGCACAACCAAGCACCCTCAAAACTAGTCTTCAGAAAACAAGCCATAACTTCCTCAAATCTCATCAAAAACACAAGTTTTATATACCAATGGAAATATTATTACCTCATATTCATCACCAAACTAAAACCATGCCACAAATTTGGTTTTATTACCTCCAAAACATCTCTGCCATTAGACTATTTCAAATTACACAAAACCTAGTCATGCAAGATAAAGCAAACACTCGACCTCCTAAGAGATCACCCATGATCTGAAACCATTTGTATGAATAAAAAATTCCATACTTCTATAAATTCTAAATTATTCATCGGGTTCAATGGAAAATTTTGGCACAAACTAAACTTTTCCATAAACTTACATCTTTAAGTGGGATCCATATTTTCACAACCTATAAATACCACCTAGAGAAATTTGGAGGAATATTATACAACCTCTAATCATCATATTTTTAAAATCAATAAATTTTGGACCACTACAATAAAGTTCTCTAAATTCGCTACATAGCTAGGGTTTTGATATGGTTTAAAATCAATTTACCTTCTTAACAATTGTTCATAAAAAACATGGTAATAAAATGAAATCATTCCACTTGGGAAATATTCTTAGTATACCTATTAAACTATCCCCAGGAGCTTGGGTCTCTATGAAAATCACACACTCTCTAACGAGCATCATAAAGTCAAATTTTAGCTCAAATTCTTACCTTCAGGAACTCAGTTTTGGTAAAATTGGCATAACATGCAAAATATTCAACAAAAAGACTTAAAACTTGGACCACACCTTTCATATAAACCTTCCACATACTCTTTAATTATCAAATTTTCCCAAATACACTCAAACTCCATGACATGCTTTATCAAGGGTTAAGTCTTGGAACAAACCTAAAACCACTATATAATACCTAAATCAACACTATAAGACACTTTTGAGTTTCCCTACACATCATACTCATTATACCAATTATCTCACCATATATATAAAGCTTCACATGCTTCACTTCATCATCACTTACCTCAATATGTCTTTAGGCCTTAAGAAAAAACACCTAAAACATGTTTGTTTCACTAAATCCGACCTCAATATTACTTTGCCAAAATTATACACATGCTTTAGGACCTTCAACACATTGTATGACATCATCACACAATCCTTCATACCTATACAAGTCTCTATCACACTCCTACAAGTCACTACACATCTCAATAACCCATGCAAATCTATACTGATCTCAATAAAAACTCACCTTGAATTTATAATACCAATCAACCTTGATGACTTATATCTCTTTGAAATCAATGAAACTCAATGAAAAAATTTCTAGCGTCGTAATAATTTGACATCAATTACAACACTATACCAATAATCTCCCATTTTTTCATTGATGGAAAACTTATTGATGGAAAAAAACACTAGATGCATTCTCCTCCTAAGGAACACACATGCCATCAGCTCATTATCCCCCTTTTTACATTAATGAAAAATCAAAACATACCTTGAACAACTTATTTTGACAACATAATATGTTTACCTTTTGGTTGGAAACATCAACCAAATAAATTTAGGTCCATTCTTCATCTTCAACATTGATTTTTAATCCTTGGAGCAACAACTTTGCTCTGCTAAGAAAATGCACATCTTCAAAAGAAATGACTTACCTTCTTCTTGAATTGAGCACACAACATTATCCCCTTATTTCATGCATATCTTCATGATAAGTACTCCAAAATGTCTTACATTTCAATGATTTATTCACCAAAACCTACTTCAAGATCCTTAAAATGCCTTCTTGTCTTCATGAATTAAGAGAAAATTTGACTAATCCTAGATCAAACATCACATAACACATAACTGTACAAATCCCCCTAACTTTTAAGAACATTCAATATTTACTTAGCATTACACACTACTTATAGACCCAATGTTGATCTCAAGATACAAATTTCATACACTTTCCTTCTAGAACAAGGACTCCTTGACTTGTTTAGGAAGAACTCGGACCTTATGCAAGGAAAACAATATAGACCAATATTAACATACCTTTGACCATGATCTTAACTTTAATCCTAAAATCCTTCTACATGATACTCTTCTTCATGCTTCATTGTAATAGACATGGTAGTACCTTATTCCATATTAGCTCTTCAATACTTTCAACTTAACAAACTTGGTGACTTCATGACTTTACTACTTGTATATAGGTCCTTGACTACACCATCGTGCCATTTCAACTCATTCAACAAAAATAATTAGTAACATACCTTGTTTTAATTTGGTGGACCTTTAAGATTTCACTAACTTATCCTTAGAGCATTCTATCTAGATCTTCTTACCTTGTTTTTAGGTGACAAAGACCTTGACCAAACTACACAACCTTTGATGCTTTAAACCAATTATCACAACCTTGATTATCACTCCTTGAGATAAATCTTGCTTCTTTTTTAGCACAATAAGATTTTTATATTTTTATAGCCCTTTTAGATCCTTAGATCACTCTTTTCACAAGTACATATTTTTCTTATTAGACTAATACCTATCTCGGGACATATAAGCTCATATAGGTCTCTAGACATAGCTTTAGCTCAACCAACTCGAGATAATACATGCTAGAGAATTATTTCACAAACATACCTCTGATCATTTGGATAAAAAGGTCACATCACCTCTTTAGTCCAAACACACATGTACATTATATTTGCAACTACAAGATCTTCCATCACTTTCCAATCCATCAACCAAACTTGAGAACATGGTTCTTGATTTCTAGGTATTTGCACCACCTTCTTGATGTATCCCCATTGCAAATTCATGCTATTTATTACAATTTTTGTATCATAACACTCCTCACATATATTCATCGAGTCTCCATATTTCTTCAACTCTTTTAACCTATCTTTTCATGATGAAAACTTTCCATGCCAAGAATTTCAATAATTTCAAGTAATCTAATGCACATCATTATCTATCAATCTCTCACACATCTCTATTAAACTTCTAAAAATGTATATCTACCTATGAATCCTTTAGATACACATCATAAATGTAGTTCTGAAAACTCATAGATTCATACCTTTCCAATCAGGTAACCATCTCTTCACAATACCTTTTGAGATATCAATATAACTTCAACCTTGAATACCAACTTTCTCTACCCAGAATTCTCTTGTGAGCATACCTCATGCTTAACTATGTTGTCATATCTTTAAGTTAAAACCCATAAATATCCTCCTACATATCCATAATAGAAATATCATATTCTAATATTTAATACTACAAACCAGGCCTTCTTGGTGCTTAGACAACCTTAAAATACTCAATGTAAAAGATTCAAGTCTAGAGTTTACTATGCTCGACCTCCTATGCTATAAAAAGGACTCATATAGATCTAAAATGGTCCTCATACTCAACTAGACTTATACCACTTTGTAACTCAATCAATAACTTTACATTGAAGTAGTACAACACATACCTTTGTCCATTTCACAAATTGACATGTAACATACATACTTGATCAAGTCACCATACCTTTATACACATATCTTAACCTATTTTGCAACCTATTAGGTTATCAATCTTCTCTTGAAGTCCATAGAGCACACAAACCTTTTGAAGAAACAATACGATCCTCAAATCACTGAAAACACCAAATATTTCACTACTCTCTACTTCCAATGACATTCACATACATAAATGAGATAATGAGACACTATATATATACACATCGCACTCTGTTTTGCTTGAAAAATTACTTCAAATTTTGAAATTCAATTTCTTGAAAGTTTAACTACTTGCAATGCCCCTAAACATATTCTTGAAGCATGACACAACCCTTAAAAATTAATTTTCATGCAATATTTCCTTCTAAGAAAACACACCTTTTTATTTTCATACTCGGTTGAGAGTCTTCTTGATTGAATCCACGGAATCCATAAATTGTTGATAATAGACTAGTTCTTGAAATATCTTCACGATTATCTTGACACTTTTTCTTTACAACAAGAATTGTCATCATGGCATAACATGTTTAAACATTCTTCTCCTTGTAAACTTGCATACCTTGTTATATATTTTTTCAATAATCCAACATGACTGTCCTCAAGCATAATTGATTCATCTCCTTATTTACATGTAGAAGGATTTTCCAACATATAGTCCTTCTCTTATCTTTTCAACACTAGTCCTAACTTGATATAACTAAAACAAAGCCTTCAAGTCTTCATACCCCTAATTTTAGGTGGCATATACCTATACTAGGTATCAAAACACATTTGTAAACTCCATCACACATATTATAGACCTTAAATCTTCTTGCACACCTTTGATACATCCTTTAAAATTAAACTTATGAAAAAAAACATAATGCTTTAGAACATACCTTTCATTTCTTAATGACATCATATGATTGTACCTTCTTGATGTACTTGACAAATTTTGAACCAAATCCATCTCTATAGAATTTCAAACCACTTTTGATACATCTTCCCGAGTAATGAAAATATCTTGGGCTAATCAACTATTCCTTATAACTACATGAATGTATCGAAACAGATCTAGAAAGTATATAGGCCTCTAATATGAGCTCAATGACACCATAACTATAAATCCACATCCTCATTGCATATCCTTCAATATCCCCTATCTTCATGTTTCATTTAAGTGCTGAATTTCCCTAAGAATATTAGTAGAGAAATCATAAGTCATAGGAATCTAGAAAAACATTTTGAGGAGATTCCATGACCTCTTTGTCACTTGTGACTCAAATTTTTCATCCTTATTTTTATCATAAACCTATGAACAAACTTTATTTTACCCAAAACTATCTTGGCTTGATCATTTTGACTAAATATTGGCTCACATGCCTTGTTTTCCTCTTATCTTGCACTCTAAGGTCTTGAAACTTCTTATTTTTCCTTAAAGGACCATGAAAATAAATTTTTGTAATGTGACTAGTATGATTACAGTCATAACACACAATTTCATTCATACCTCTTGACTGATATGAGTTGAAAATCCTTTCATAATTCCATGATCCCTCATACTTAGATGACCTTCTACATTCTTTAGCTCTATGCCCAAAACCATTACAACTATAACAATAACCATTAAAGGACCTTACATACCTTCATTCATTTTGTTGTTTGATAGATCTTGTATTCTCATATCCCTTGAATTTTTCACCATCTGATCTTCCTTTGAACTTGAGCCAACAACCTCCTTACTCTAAATGGAATATTCTTGAATCACCTCTTTTCCTTTTATGTTCTCCTTGAACCCTACACTAGTCTTGTTACCTTTAGTCTTCTGACTATCCAAGATATCATTTAGATCCTTGGAGCTCTTTTAAAATCTATGAAATAATATTTCCTTCCTAGAATCTATAGACAACTCTTCCCTTAGAGAGACTACTTCCTTTTCAAATCTAATGCACTCTTCATCCTTAGATTTTAGGCTTGTAGCTATAGTATCCATCTGAGTCTCTAACTATTTGATGATCTTATCATACTCATTGGTGTCATTCCAATGCTTCTCCTCAAGAACATGAATATTTTCTTCATACTCCTTGACTTTTTCCTTGAGTTTCTTGTTCTTCTTCTCTGCATGCTTCAATTCTTCTTGAATACACATCAGCTCAGTTTCAAGATCAACTTCTTCTTCTTCGAATGCATACATGAGCCACTGATAAATGAAACCTTCATTATTAGAACTGATTTCACCCTTGTCCCTAAAAATAAATTCATTTCCAACATATTCATATTCATATTTAGAATCAGAAACACCATCTTCACTACTTACCTTTGATGAGCTACAATCTTCCTTAGAGCATAAAATATTTTTGGACTTTTTTTTTTTTTTTGATTTCTAAACTTATTCTTACTCGTATATGAACTATGGTAATACTTATCATCATCATGTTCCTTTCCCTTATGCTTTTGAGGAAACTTGTTTGCAAAATTTCCAATCTCTCCACAATTGAAACACTTGAAGGAAACTTACCCTTATACTTTCCTAAACCTGTTTTCAACTTCCTAGAAAACATGGAAATCAACTCATCATCATCAATATCAAAAATATCATCATATAATACCTTCTTACCTTTTGTATTATTTTCAACTTTGAATTTTGATTCCTTCTTGGGGGTTTTTCCACACCTTTCCTCATCTCATAAGCAGTCAAGATACCATGAAGTTCATCCATCAACATAGTACTCATATCATTGGCTTATTTTATAGTTGAGACTTTAGGATCAAATTTATAAGTTATACATATCAGTACCTTTTGTACCACCACAACTTCCTTCACATATTCTCCTAATCCTCTAATGGTGTTGACAACTTGATCAAATTTGAGAAGATATGCACTAATGGTTTCTTCTTCTTTCATCTTCAAACTTTCAAACTGATTTCTATAGGTCTGAATCTTGGCAAAATTCACTTTGGAATCACCTTCATAGATCACTTGTATCTTGTCCCACATATCCTTGGTTGTAGTACATTGCATCACCTTGACAAACTCTGACTCTACCAAACCACACAAGATAGCATTCATAGCTTTAGAATTGTCATTACTAGCTTTCTTACCTACTTTGCATCATTTGGAGGGTTTTGAGGAATGGTGTATCCATCTACAATTGATTTCCATATGTCACATCCCAAATACATGATGTGAGTTCTCATCCTGATACTCCAAAAATCATAATTTTTCCCATCAAACATAGGTTCTTTGCTAATAAAAGAACCACTTTGTTGACTTGGCATTTTGTGTTTCAAAGATCACCTCAAACCTTTTAAGATTTCTTCAAAGAAAATTATCTAATAATTATTATTGGAATCACAAATCTTGAGAGGGGGTGAATCGGTGTGCAGTAAAATTTGTTATCCACTTATACAATTTCAACCATTAACCATTTAATTAACCATTAAGCATACATCCACAAGAACATAAGTATTGAAGAGAAAATAAGATTGAAACAACACAAGAACACCAGATATAAGTGGTAAACCCTCAAGGGAATAAAACCCACTGAAACAAAACTTTATTAGATCTATAAATCAAATTTACTGAGCACCAACTCAACAAGGAACACTGACCCCTAGGTTTAGTGAGGCATCAACCCCTAGTTTAGTATAACACCAACCCTAAAAGGAGGTACCAACCCCAAGATGAATAAACACTAACTAAATCCATCTAAAATGTGTATCACCACTGAAATTTTTTTGTACCAACTAAACATGAAAAATTTAATCTCACTCTCCTTCCTCCTAATTTTCTCACTAGGTCAACTTGCTCTATATCTTCTTCACCAAGCTGAATTAGGTCCAACCACCTATCTCACCAAAACCTTAAAAATATAAAACATATTCACACACTCTTTTCCCTCTATTTTAGGTCACAAATACCTCTTACACCTTCACAAATTACCCTCTAGGTTGCACTTTTCCTCCACATACTCAACTAGCTCAAATGAGATTTCTAATTTACTTTTATACCTATTTTTTCTTTACAAATCACCTAGTCTAGAAATAATAGAGAAAAAAATTCAAATCATAAAAATAGCACCCAAAATACCATATATGTCACCAAGATCTCCTATAACCATATAGACCTCCATCAGGACTCAAGAAGCCTAAAACACCAAAACAAGAGACTCACCACAAAGGGAATGTTCTAGATAAAAACCAACTTCCAAAAACATGAAACATACTTATACATATTTAATAAGCCTTAAAAAAACCTCCAAAAACTAGGAAACACACTGCAACAACATATCAAGCCATGAAACCTACTTGAGACCATGCACAAGTAAGCACCCTCAAAACAGGTCTTCAAAAACAATCCATAACTTCCTCAAATCTCATCAAAAACATAAGTTTGATATACAAATGGAAATATAATGACCTCAAATTCGTCACCAAACTAAAACCATACCAAAAATATGACTAGCACCTCAAAGCATCTCTGTAACCACACTTTGTTTCAAATTACCCAAAATTATCCAAAAACTAGTATTTCAAGATAGGGTACACTTGACCTTATAAGATATTAACCATAATCTTAAACCATCATTTAAATGAATAAAAAATCCCATAATTCTATAAATTCTAAATTATTCATCAAGTCCAATGGATAAATTTGGCACAAATTAAACTTTTCCAAAAACTTGTATTTTTAAGTGGGGCCCACATACTATCACAACCTATAAATACCACCTAGAGAAATATAGAGGATTACTCTACAACCTCCAATCATAAAATTTACACAAGAAATAAATTTTGGGCCACTACAATCAAGTTCTCTCAAGTCACTACATAGCTAGGGTTTTGAGAGGGTTTAAAACCAGTTTACCTTCTTAACAGTTGTTCATAAAAACATGAAAATAAAAAATGACCTCATTACACTTGGAAAATATTCATAATAGACCTATTCAACTATCCCCATCATCTTTGGTTCCCATGCAAAGAATACACTCTCCAACGAGCATCAGAAAGTCAAATTTTAGCTCAAATTCTCACCTTTAGGAACTCGGTTTTGGTAACAATGGCATAAATTGAAAATAATTAACAAAGACATGAAACTTGGACCACACCTTCATATAAACCTACCACACACTCTCCAATGATCACCTTTTCCAAAATATTCTCATACATGTTGAATCCACCACTCCAGGACATGCTTTCTTAAGGGTTAGGTCTAGGAACAAACCTAAAACCATTATCTAACACTTGAACCAGAAATATAAAACACTTATGAGTGTCATGTACACCATAATAATTCTCCCCATTCTCTTACCATGCATATAAATCTGCTACATGATTCACTTAATCATGAATTTCCTCAATTGCTCTCTAGGCTTCAAGAACAAACACAGAACATGTTTGTTTCACTATATCCCGACCACAACATCACTTTTCAAACCTTCTACACACTGTTGGGAATTTTAACACACTTCACCACATCATCACACCATCCTTCATACCTATGCAATTCACTATCACACTCCTACAAGTCACTACATAGCTCAAGAACCCATGCGATCTCAATAAGAAACTCACCTTGACCGAACACTACCCGATAAACCTTCACGACTCTTAGCTCTTTTGACATCAATGACAACATTGATAACACCATACCAATATGTGTTTCATAAATTGATCGAGTATGGTGGCTATTGATATGATGTTACTCAAAATATTCATTTTTGTGTATCAAATTTGGTTTTATTTACCCTTCTTTGAAGGGGTTTGCGATTGATAGGTGGTCATATCCACACTTCATAGGTGACAGAATATTCTAGAAATAATTTTTCTAAGTGGAGTGAATTTTCTTCATCTAAATTCTGAGGAGTATATTTTTACTAAGAACTATTATTGGTTTTTGAGTTGATTTGTTTTGTTTGTATCGTTTTTTGAATGTTCCAAACATAGTGATAATGAGTGAATTCGTCATCACAAAATTACAATTTCAATTAAATTACCTTGTCTTGTCTTAATTGTGATCAGTGTCTTTATGAGGTTAATCCTTAGAAGGATTATGGATTAGACCCTTAGCAATGAGGTATTTCTCAATTTATGTCCCCTTTTCGATTACTTCCTCAAAATTTGTTAAACAATGCATTTACGTTTGGAAGGATAGTTCGAATTGATATTTGGTATGAAAATGTTGACCAATTGTTTCTCGGGTATTAAAAAAAGTAACCGGCTTGCGATCCCTTGCCATCATTGAATAAAAAATGTGAATTTTTGTTGTTTCTTTTCTTTGTATTGCAAAGGTCCATCATGGTGACCTTAGAGTCTAAGTTAACAAAAAAGTGTTTGAAATATTTTTCAATAGGTCAACAAAAGTGGTAATGGATCCTTTTGGAAGATGTAGGAATCAATCTAAGGCTTTTCCTCCTAATTTTTTTGGGAAAATACACAAATGGTATATGTCATTATAAACTACTTCTTAGCATTGCATGAAGAATTATCATACATGTTCTCTTGGGTCATGTTTTCTTTGTTTTTTTGAATTTAGAAGTTTCAAAAAATGGAGGAAATGGTATTTGTAACATGGCCTTATCAAATGGGTAAGGAAAAAGTTCCTCAAAGTTAAAGTTCTTGGTATGTTTTTTTTTTTTGTGGAGGGGTATATATGACGTCCTTGATTTTGTGACTAGGTTGTTATTTCTCTTCATCATGCAATTTTTTAGAAACCTTGGAAATCCTTGTGGGTGATTTTTGTTTAATTTCGTGAATCTTTTCTAACAAATATTTATTGTATTTTTTGTGGAATCATTAGATGTGTGATTTTGTTTACTTGATTTGGGATTTTCTAAAATTTTCTTCACTAAAATTAGAAGGTAGCTTCTCCCCCATTTCTAGGATGTGAAGAAGGTATTGGTTTTTATTTTGTCTTAATAATTTTTCTACTTGTTCTCATTCTTCATCATTGAGTTTGAGTTGTCTTACCTCATTCTCTTCATCCAAACTATCATTTCCAAGAGGATTGAATCTATCAAGGTTATTGTAAATTATTGTGACTCTTATTGTGAGTAACCACCATGTTGCTAATAGGTAAGAACCTATGTAAGCTCAAAATTTGGATAAGTGGTTAATCGTATGGGATAGGATTGGATTTTTGTTTACTTGGTGTTTACTCATAAATGAGTTTAAGGAATCAAGTTCTAGTTTGATAAAAAGGGTGTGTACCCAAAGGATAAAATTCAGTTTTGGATGGGGTAGATTGGATTCTTGATTTTGATTGGATTGAATTTGATTTGGATGGTGTTTGTGGAACACAAGTTTTGATCTACAAGATTTGATTAAAAACAACAAGAATGTATACAAACAACAAGAAATGTTTTGATATGTTTTGGCTTAAGAGGTAGAATATCATCAAGAAGTGTAATGTTTAATGCAACAAATAAAATGTTATGGAATAATGGATGTAAGGCTCTTATCACTCCAAATAGATGTGTCTTTCAATATATCCTAGTCCTAATATACCAAAGCTACCATAGGAAAAAAGTGGTACAAGGAACCCTTAGAATACTGAAATTGAATCACCTAATCAATAATGTCCCTCTTAGATGGGTGAATTAACACTCCAATGATGGGGTTACTTAAATAGGTTGTAGGGTAGTGAGGGAATGAATGTGTGAATGGTGTGTATTTTTCTCCTCAAAGAGTTATCAAGATGATGCCATATAATTCATTGTTACATCTATTTTAGGAATATACTCATAGTAACATGTCATGAAAACTTTACCATTAAGTTGGGGAAAGAGTGAGGAAAGTATTGAGCGTTGTTTTTGAGACTAAGTCTCAAGTGCAATGCAATGCAAAATGATTGGTGCATGGTGGTGAAATCCACGTCACTGGTGTAGCTAAGTGGTGATGAAATCTACATCGCTACATGCAAATACAAGTATGAATGGTTACAAACAAGTTCTTTCCAACTTTGATGAAAAGAAATGTGAAAATGCAAAGAAAAGTAAATACTATACCTAAATTTTTTTATAGAAAATTTTTGTAGTTTTCTTTTACAAAGGAAACATGTATGTACCAAGTTAGTAGTGTTTTTCTTGATTTATAATTCTCTATTTACAATTTCTAATGATTATGTAAAACCAAGTTAACAAAATATAATAAAAACAACTTCAACTATTTATGATTCTCAACTTCACCAAAAGCCTATAGGGCGCGCGAGAGAGCATACCTTTGTTTAGTTGTAAAATTTTAGTTATGATATGGGTTAGATTAAAATATGAAAATGAGACAATTTAATAATGAAGTAACTATAAATTGATTTTGATTATCAAGATTTCCCAAAGGGTGAGAGAGAAGAGCATACACGACATTGATTGTAAAAGTATAATGTTAGAAACGGAAGAAAATAAAGGAAATAATTTCAATTTGGTTTTAAAAAATCACAAGACATGTTAGATTCTATTTTTTTGAACTAATATGCAAACAATGTTACATATGTAAATAAAAAAGAGTAGGGAAGCAAGTACAATTTTTTGGAAATTTGTAAAAATCAAAAATTTACACAAAACGCTAAGATGCAAAGACTAGCACACTAACGCAAGGAATGGAATAGAAACACATACTATGAAAATGTAATTTAATCATAAAATAATGTAATTTAAATGCACACTAGCACAAACAATATATTTCTAGCATAGGAATATCACACTAGTGCAAGTTATGATAATGCGGGGACTTGCATGCACTAGTGTAATACTAGTGTGCTAGTCGAGGAATAACACGCTAGCACGAGGAGTAACACACTAGCATATTAATACATGGAA
Organism: Taxus wallichiana var. yunnanensis; assembly: GCA_018340775.1. Taxonomy (NCBI): domain Eukaryota; kingdom Viridiplantae; phylum Streptophyta; class Pinopsida; order Cupressales; family Taxaceae; genus Taxus; species Taxus wallichiana. The sequence goes on along the minus strand of JADAXU010000057.1, from coordinate 12,601,482 downwards.
AATCATGCTAGCACAGGGACTAAAGTGGAAATGTAGATCCATAAAAAATTAAAAAAAAGACACACTAACACATATCTTGAGCTACGATAGCATAATTGACACGAAAGTATAAATCACATGTACATGCACAAAATGTTATAATATTGCAAAAACATATATTCTTTCTCAAAATGATCTCAAACCATCTCACTAAATGACCTAAAAATTTTTAGTGACCTTTAAAGAACACAAGAAATGTGAAAATGAGACTAAAATAACAAAAATGGATACAAAATCTTGGTGCAACAACCGGGTGTGCGAGATGTGTCTGAGAGAAATTGCGAAATGAAAAAGAACAAACAATAACAATGAATTCAACCCATTTTCAATAAGCTCCTTGCCACATCAGATTGAACCAACTGAATAAAAATAGTGTTGGGTCCTTGATGAAGTTGAAAGTTCTTCTTTTCTATGTGGATGCTCCAAGAAAGCCCCAAATGGAATTACTTCAAGCTACAGGAAATGGATGAATGGATGATGGTTGAATGATGGAAGAGTGGTCAATTGGACAACATAAAGGTGTGCGCAATTGATTTTCAATGATATTTTGACATAGTAACACTAAAAATTCTTCAATCTTCCAATGATGAATTGAGAAGAATGAATCTTCTTATTTATATATGCAAAAGAAACCATGTATTGAGGAAGGTGGAATTGATTGAGTTGTAAGTTATTGATTTAAATTTCCTTATTTACCATGGTTGATTTTTTTACAGTAATGTGGTCGGATATTTGAATGAGAAATTAAGAGGAATTATTTCAAATTGGTTGTATCTTGATTTTATTCCAAATTTGGTTGTACATGAATATTTTCTTCCATGTTTGTATAATTCTAAAATGTGAGTGGAGTGATAAGTTAAACTTGAGTGAGTTGGATTATGAAGTGGAAATGAGTGGAAGGTGAGTTGATAATTGATTTTTCTTTATTTAAATAGCTAATTAAATAATCCAAAGTAGTGTATAGTGTATATAATTGATTAAATTAATTCTAGAAGTGGAATATGAGTGAATGATGGGTTGATATTATTTTTGGATGTTATAAAGTGGAATGGGTATTTTTGGGGTGTCTAATGGGTTTAGTATTATTTTTGGATGTTATAAATTGTAATGGGTATTTTTGGGTATCTACACTATCGTCGATGGTTGTATTAGAAGTATGTTATAGGACAAAGGGATGTTAAATATCATAAAATTTAGTGTAGGTTTAAATAATCTGGTAATTGGAAACCTAATGTACATAATGGGGACATTTTACTTCAAAGGGTATCCTTGACATGGAATATGAATTGATTTTAGATTATAAATTTAAAAACCTAATGATTTGAAGAGTTCAAAAGATGCCACACATTTTTAGAACCACTATGTGTGAGACACCTTTTGATTTGTACATTTTCAATATTGAAAAATATGAAAAACAATGTTTATTGACATGAAACAAGAGTTAATATATTGGATTGAGAATCAAATGGATAAATATGAATTGGTGGTTTGACCAATTTGAATATATAAATATAAATGAAGATAAATATGAAGATACATATTTTTTGAAATTTTATTATTTAAACCATTAAATGGAGCCTTTTTCCCAAAATTTGGTGGTTAAGGATATTCATGTTAAATATTGCCTTATTATGATGCTCGGGAGATGTTCTCATGAGTTTGAAAAGGGGATTTAACTTGGAAAATTTGAGAGTTGTTTAATTAGATCCCATTATTCCAAGCTAGGTTGTATGGTGTTGGTATAAACCTAAGGAGTCTCATTCAAAATAATATCATAAATGGTTGAGGAATCATATTGGCTTTGGTATTTATTTTTTATTTTGTATAAATCTTTATTAAGGCTAGCAAATAGTTTTGTTCATTCAAAAATGTCATTGGTATTTATATAATGGTTTGGCTAATGAAATTGGTTTCAACATGACTCGTAGATAACATCATCAACCTTATAGAATTAATCTAATTAATGTAAGTGTAGTGTCGAAATAGGTTTTTGATTTAACAAAATTAAATATTTATCGATGACTAAGATCAAATAGATAATATCATAAATATACAATATCTAACGTCTGATGGAAAGAAAGTGCAAGTAATGAGAGAATGAGAGTGACTTAAATGATAATTCATTTTATGTGGTGTATATGTGCTAGAATAGAGATTTAACAAGATGGATATGGAGTGTATATGCTTCATTTGTAAAACAAATATTTTCAGGTCTTACGGACATTAGCACTAAGAGGAGGTCATGACCGCTCAAGAACTAGTGTTTGTACTAGGTTTTAGCATCTTAGAGGCTGGATCTAGTCTTTTGAGAGTTTAACAATCTCCCCTTCATTTCACTCTTTATCACTCTGAATTATTTATAGGGTTTCATTTTCATAAATGTTCTGTAAAACAAACCCTAACTACGTACACAAGGCTCAATCACATATTAGATGGAATAAAATATGCATATTCTTGGGTTGTCTTGACCTTGAAGGTCACCTCAATGTGATTTTCACTTTTCTCTACACTACATTTAAAACTCAATGTAGTTCTGGTGTGTGTGTTATATAATTATGTCCCTTGAAATTAGGTTTCCCTTGTTTTATTCACACCAAGATAGTGGGCTATAGATACTTTTACCTCAAGAAGAATGTTGAGATGGAATTCAAAATTTCCCCTTCTTATGTAATGAATGATGTAGCCCAAATGTAGTCATTGAATGTTTCTCTTTTCCCAAGTAGTAGATAGTAAGAAGTATACCAAATTTCCCAATCCCTAATAATAGTAAGCCATGCATATATATGATTCCCTTGCTTAAATTTTGTCATTAACAACTACAAATCCAATCCACAATGATAATAAATTTTTTAGAAAAGATAATGGTTAATGTGACACTTTAAAACATAAGAGAAGAGGGAAAGAGGACAAAAGAACCCAAATGGGACAATATTGCCTAGGAAATCCTGTCCCTACCAAGTGGTAGTGTCTGATAGGCTCCAAAGATAAAATAAAAGACAACGATTTGGCTCACATGTTGTGCAACGTCCAAAATTAAAGGGATAGTTATATAGTAGCAAAGGACATAAGTATAAAAATATAAATCAATGTAAATGCAAAGAAAACAAGTGTTATTAATGTCTATCTTTATTTCTTATGAATCATGCATATAATGACATATTGGAGGCATGATGTAATAATACTAAATGCATAATTTCATGTCTATAGTTTTCCTAATAAAGATTGATTAATAAATGTATATATATGGTTTTGAGAATGATGAATAAAATAATAAAAAATAACTCATTGATCCTAAATTTTGTATTGCAATTATTTAGATTATTCAAACTCTAGAAATTAGATTAAAAAAACTCACGTTATGGTTTAGAACATACTCATCTTAAAATAAAAAATATGAAGTGATTCGATTTGAAAGTGTATAAATAGGTTGTGTAGATTTTTGTGTTGAACTATATTATTGATGAATGTTTTATACACCCTTCAAAAGTCATGGATAAGGTAATCTCCTCTAATTTTAAGAGCTAACTAATGCATTACTTATGGTTATTTTACATTAAAAATACCAAATTACGGAATCCCACATGGAACTATTTTACTACCCTTGAGGGTACTTATATCTTTCGATTGGCTTGTTGGGTTAAACTAGACTTGAATATAATTATCGTAAATATTTATAAAAATGATACCAATACAAGATATTTCATTTCCAAAATAAACAAAAAATAAAAGTAAGGTAGAAAAGATGTTTTCTCACAATTGTCATAATGGAGAAAAAATAGTATACTCAAACAAAATCATCAATTTGTGAAAACTAAATACATGTGTTCATTATAGTTAGCTCAAGAACATGTCGATGTGAGACCCTTATGAGGAACTATGTGTTCAATATCAATGGTGGTGTGATGTAGTCAATTTTACTCCCACTATAAAAGGAAGGAATCCCATGCGCGTCGGCCTATCACCCAATAGAAGTTGAGTGCTCACCCGAGGCACATGCGGGTGCCGAGTCTCTCTTTTATATGAGTTTTAATGGGAAGCATTTATCTATGATTAGTGTAAGAGTATTCAAGAAAGAATTTTAGACATACAAGAATCACAGGGCTCAATGGCCTCCATATCTTTGTAGTTTCTTCAAACCGAGTCCATAACATATATTGTAACTGAGAAGGAAAGATGCGATCATTCATTCATAACATGAAAGGAAAGAACTTCTATGAATGAAATATAAATGAAACCCACTAATATTCATATCTAATTGTAATAGGTAACCTCATTGCACCCGTTGTTTCATTACAAAGAGCCATAGAGAAGACCACGGTCATGCACATCACTAGGCTTGTATAATTATGCCAAAAAGAAAAATAAATTACAATGATAAGCTTAGTACATTCCTTTCTACATCATAGCTCCACTCGCAGTAATCCTGCAAAGCTTCACCCATGTTATCTCTCTCTGTGTGTATCCATCTTATATTCTCCTCTCATGTCTATATCCCCATCTCCTTATTCTGAGTGTAGGCACTTGTATTTATCACCTTCCCACACTGCCAACTCGCCTTTCCACACCCTCAGATCCGTCACCAAGTGTCGAATGTGGTCCTTTAGCGAGCATGTTTCCTCAAGCTTGAGCTCTCCACTCCATATCATGATGGTCTTCTAGAAGATTCCTTTGCTGGCATGCTCTTTCCTAGGCCACCTGTTGTCAGGCTGACATCTTATCCACATGCAACCGATCATGCTTTTCATGTGTTCTACCTTTGTTGCTTAAATTGGCTAAGTCTCGAATCTCCTTTCATGTGCCATGCACGCTATTTACTTCCTTAAGCCTTTTCTCTTGCGCGCTTTTACCTTGCGCGCCCTTTTATAACTGGGGTCCCATGCACCCATGCACCTTCATACTTAGTCAATATTTTAGGGGCCCAACATCACCCCACACTATGCCTATTCTCCACCCTTGGAAACATTTTACTTGACCAAGGTGCAAGTTGGTTCAATGGAACCAAGATGTAGACAAATATTACAAAAATGAATAAGGAATGAAAGAATAGGGGAAAGAATGAAGAATGGGGGGACATTAAATCAAAAGGTGGGGAAGTCCTTCCATAAGTCTGCCTCCAACTTACTCCATGTATCGACCTCATTCTGCACCTTCTAACAAAGGTCACCCACCAAGGTGCTTACTTCATCAAAGCTTAGACCAGCTCCCTGGGTGCCCAAGGTGTCCACAATTTGTTCCATTTCCTTGCCTAGGTCTGCAAGCTTGTCCATTCTCCTTGTAATATGGGGTACAGTTCCTTCAGATTGGGCCTTAGTTGAGCTTCTTAAAGCCTCAATCACCTCTGATTTCTTTTCTACCTCAGCCAGAACCTTGTCCCTTTCTACCTGTTCCCCTTATTCTTTTCCTGGAACTCCTTTAGCTCTACTTCAAGCGTGGCAACCAAAGAGCTTGCCACCTTATCTCGATCCATACATGTGTCATATGCAGCTTCTGCAGTTAGGTAACGACCTTGATCTCCATGAGTACTTGACTATACTTGGCAACAAGTGCTATCACTTTTAACTAGTCCTCCTCCTTCAGGCGTGTGGCCACTTCCTCTGCAGATTCTAATGCCAAGGGTCACCTCTCCATGGTGAGGACACGTGTTAAGTATTCTAGGCATTCTAGTGTTGATGCATACCTCTGAGGGATAGGTGTTAGATCTGGGTGTTTCAAAATGATGGCACTTTTTATTGAGTCTACTTTCTTGTAGACCTCCTACACCTTTGCCTTCTCCTCCTTGAGCTCACACTTTAGCTACGCGCTGATTAATTCCTCTTGTTTTAAGCTTCTGGCCACCTTAGCCAACTCTTCCTCCTTCTTGGCCAGCTTTCCCTCTAAATCCCTTATGTTGTTGTTCTGCGTGAATAGCCTCGCCTCTATGTCTCCACCGCGACCTTGTTTAGAGCATTACACACTTTCTCATCTGAGAGCTCCTGGGAATTCACTAAGGGGTTGTCTCCCTTAGAATTTGATAGTGTGATAAGTGCCTTTTGGCAGACTTCAAAGTCGGCTCGGCGGTGTGGGACTCAAATGCCCAAGAAAGCATCTTCTTGGTCCTAGGGTATGCACCCTCCTTCTTGAACGATCCCATGGCTATAAGTCTTTCAGTGGGTATCGTGCTTTGGAATTGTGCGCATAGCACCTTCCTTGAATCATCCACGTAGCCCATTATCTACCTCTGTTCTACATCCAGAGGTCTTCTACAGCGCGCACCTTTGGGAAGCTAACTGTCAGAGCGGGGCCTCCTAGGCTGTCATGTCCTTTTCAACGCTCTCCTCCTTCCCTTCCTTTAGCACTATGTCTGCACTACGCTCTAACTCCTAGTCTACAAGGGCCTCAAGCATCTTCTTCACTTCTCGCTCTACCACTTCGGTTATCTGCTCCTTGGTAAAACCCGTGGCTCTCTGCCCCTTAGCATCCCTCTCATCTACCTTTGTATCTTCAGTGCCTTCATCACCTTGTGCACCTTTTCATCACACGAATACTGAAACTCTTGCTTTTATTCTCCACTCTCCTCCGAGTCATAGACACTAAATATGTGAGGTTCCAAAGGTTCCTTGTCTTTCTCTAGCTCTTCCTCCTCATCACCACCTCCTTCACTCTCATCCTCTCCTTCTCCCAGATATCTCTCCAAGCTATCGGTCGCCTCCGAGTCAGCTTCTTCATCCACCCTCTACTTCTTCCTGAGAGGTGTCTTCTGGTCAAGAGATTCTACCTTCTCTTCTTCTTCTTGTGACTCCTCCATGGTGGTGGGTTGTTCGGGCACCTCTACTTCTAGCATCTTCTCCTTTACTGGAGACTTCTTCCTCTAAACATAGGTGGCTTTGCACTCATAAGGCATGCTCACTTTATCTAAGTAGTTGGTACACTTGGTGCTCCTTCCTCTCCTTTGCCCCTCTTCTTAGACACTGGCTTCTTCTTTCCCAAGGGGTCTTCAGGTATGGAGATCTCATCCACCAAGTACGTGTCATTTTTAATTTCAGCCTTATGCACATGTATACACGCATCACGGATCCTCCAGTGATAGGAAGTGTTATTGGCCTAGTCATATGGATCTTGTGCGACACGTACTTCTCCACGTACGCACGCTTACCTCTAGGATAGTTTAATTTCTTCCTCATATCCTTGTGCTCTGGTCCAAATTTCCTAGCTCCAGCCTTAGCTTCTTTGATTCTTTAAATCTGTTCACTCCCACTTGGAAGTACTGGGCAGTGAACGTAAAAGGTAATTTACACCAAGGGCTCCATGATTCGTCAACAAGTTTGAACCTACCCAAGCAGTAGTCTTGGTACACTACGAACTCAGCTTCTCCTTGTGTGGCTACTAGGAGTTGTTTAGGAATCCTCCACTCCACCTTGAATGCATTTCTCAAGCATGTATACCATTTTTCAAGCCATGCCTTGTGGGGAGCCGTCATTGTATCACATGCATACTTTTCAAACCTCTTCGCGGCAAAGGGTCTTCGGCTAGGTACTCCCACACAAATTTATCTGGTGCATCTGGTACTCCAATTTCTACAAATACTATGGTGAGTAGGACATTTCCAAAGAGGATCTTGTCCCCTTCCTTCACGTACTTTACAATTTCCTCAATAATATATGTGGATAAGTTATAAATAGTCCCCTCTACAATCTTCCTGCAGACATGTAGCCATGGCTTGTTGACTTGCGTCCACCTTTCTTGGCCATTCAACTTAGTTACCATGTGTGCGGCCATCTTCATAACTGGGTCCTTGATGTCTGAGATGTCATAATACTGTGACTCTTTCTTGCAGGAATACTCTATGACGGTCTCCTGAATGGCCTCCTTAACACCAAGGTCATCTTCCAGGCTATCTCCCTCACATATGAGGCCTATAAACTATGTAATCAACTAGGGAGTTACACACATCTTATACCCAACAAAGTGGAAGTAGTCCTCGTGTACTGAGACATTAACCACTGGTACAAGTGATCCGGCTTCCCAAAATAAGGAAACTCATAAAGTTACAGCAACCCTACCTTTGCTAGCTTGACCTTCACATCATCATTGTAGATAGGAAACCCTTTAGGTGTTTGCTTGTTGGTTGGGCGTACCAATTCTAATGCCATCTCTTTTTCTATAGTGCTAGTGTGGTGATTATAATCACTAACTGGTATGCTTCTCAAATGGGATTCCCATTCCTTCCCCATCATCACTCCGTTAGGGTACTACATTTCTGCATACCATTCTTTGTTTGTATCTACCTTGGGTTCTGGTTATTTAGCCTTCGCTTTGCCCTTTCCTTTCTTCGGTGCCATGGTCGAGGTAATTGTTTCACTCTAATCCTCTCCTTGTTACTCTACTTTCCTTCTCCCAACCTTCGATCTTAGATCCATGATACAATTCTTCTAAACTCGTGCCCTAGTTTGTTGAACCCTATCTTTGATAAATTCTTCACAAGATAGCGTCTTTTCACTTCTCTCCACGCCCATGTAATTCCTTCCTTCTAGTTCACAATCTCAAACTAGCTCTTCACATTTTTAATCACACAAATCTTTCACTTGATCAAATCTAAAAAACCCTAGCTTATAGCGCTCGTTTATATTCCCAACTCTTCATTTTTGCAAAGTAAAATGAGAGTGCCCCGACCCTCTATTTATATTTTTTCCTTTTTCTGGTCATTAAATGCTACTTTACCTACCCCATACTTTGTTCATTTAATGCATATTTTTAAAACAAATCTCATCTTCAGCGCCTTCACTCACGCGCCCTTCTTGCGTGAAAACTCCTCCTTACCTCATGCACCCTTCCTGCATGAAAACTCCTCCAATCTTCGTGCGTAACCAAACCAACCTAACAGAGACTTACACGTGCTTAACCCGGGCCAAAGTAACTTCTATCTTGATTCTTGTTTTTTCCTACCTCGTGTTGCTTTAAATGCACTTCTTTTTCCTTTTTACATGGGATCTACAAGTAGCTTTACCCTGGCACCAACCATTCTATCTTTTTTCTTCATCTCTCTTTTAACCGGGCTACTCAACAAGGCTCTTCAACACAACTTCCTTGGTACTTTTAATCACGTGCTTCTTCACTTTTCTCCACCCCACACTTAAACGATGTGTGGTCCTCTACGTACTCATAAATCCTCCAAAAATAGCAATAAGGTTACCGGTGCCCAAGGTGCAAAACAAAACAACAACGCGAAAGGGAAACACAAGGAAAGGAAAAATGCTAAACTAACTGGCAAAACTACCTTATTTACAAACACCAAGAAGACTTATTTATAGTAGGGCTTCAACCTACGCCATTAAAGTTTCTAGGTAGATTCGTCCCATCCAAAGCACTTATAATCGCACGCGCTGAATCAAGGATGTATGAGATTTTATAGGGACCTAACCAACGGAATTTCAATTTCCCATGATGGTGTAGAAATTTAGAGTCATACAAGTAACACCATTCTACCCAACCTCAAAGTTCTTATTTCTAATATGGCGATCATGCCAAGCCTTTTGCTTTACTTTTTCTATTGTTTGGCTCCAACGGCAAGTGATCATCTCTCATCTAGTTTCATGAGTTCATTAATTCTTTCTTCCAGTGTTTGTTCATCAGCTAATCCTCCTGCATGTACTATTCACAGAGAAGGTAACATAAATTCAACCGGAAAAATAGCTTCTACACCAAACACCAATTGAAAAGGTGTGGCTTTATTTAGTCTTTTATGCGTAGTCTTGTAAGCCCATAAAACTGCTAATACCTTGTCATCCCAATCATGTCTTCCAACATCATATATTTTGGTCAAGGTATGACTAAGTATTTTGTTGAATGCTTCTGCGGTCCCATTTTATTTTGGGTGATAGGGCGTAGTCTAATGATGAGCCACCATGAACTCAGATAGTAGGATCCTCATGGTCTCATTTAGAAATGCATACCCCTATCACTGGTCAAACTCAAAGGGCATCCATACCTGGTGATAATGTTCTCCCATAGGAACCTTGCATTTATTACGCCATGTAATCTTTAGTCGGGATGTTTCTTCCCACCTTGTGAGATAATCCGCGCAAGTGATGACATAACGTGACCTAGTCCTACGCGTTGCCGGTGTAATAGGTCCTACAAAGTATATCTCCCATTTTTCAAAAGGTTCCACACTCGGAATCAAATGTAAAGGCATTTTATCTCTCCTTCCTAGTTTGCCAATGTGCTGAAAGTGGTCACATGATTTACAATAATCTCTACAATCCCTATACAAGGTTTCCCACCATAAATTTTCCATTAAAATCTTACGTGCGGTGGCATCACCTACATAATGCCCACCCGTACTTCCTTCATGTGCTTCCTCCATGATGGCCAGGCGTTCATGCTCCAACACACATCTACACAAAACTTCATCACGTCCCAATTTGTACAAGTCCCCATTAATCAACATGTAGGGCACGACGTGTATGGTCAACTGCTTCTTTTCCAATGCCCTCATTCCATCTCGGTGCCACATCTTTGTTTAAAAATATAGGAATCTCTTCCAAATCGAGGGCACACACCGAAATCTAAATAGTTACACATCTGACATTGCTTCCTTAATACTTTTTATGTCCTCTCCCGAATCAATTCTTGATAGATGATCAAGTCCACAATTGCTTTTTCCGAGCTTCACTACAACGGTGAACTCAAAATCTTGAAACAACAACACCCATCGACATATGTGCCCTTGAAGAACGAGCTTGGTTCACTAAATACTTGAATGTCATGTGGTCGGTATAGAATACAAAGGGTTTTACCAGAAATACTATCAAAATTTGAAAAGTGCATAGATCATTGACAATGCCTCGCATTCAATTATGGTATAATTCTACTCTGCTAGTGTTAACTTCCTGCTCGTGAAACAGAGAGGATGATCAATAATCCCCTCACCTATTTGTGCAAGTACTACCCCAATGGCGGTTCCTAAGGCATCTACATGGACATGGAAGGGATTTTCCCAAGAGGGAAATCATAAAATAGGCACGGTAATAAGCCTATATTTTAAGGTGTCAAATGCCCTCTACTACGCCTTTCCCCAATGGAAGGTACTTTTGTGTCTAAGCAGCTCCTCTAAAGGTGCGGCGATCTTGGCATACCCCTTAATGAATTTTCTGTAATATCCCATATGCCCAAGGAATCCACACACGTGATCTGGCTAGTAGACTCCCTTAACCCCATAATAACTACAACTTTAGTGGGATCTACCAGCAAGCCCTCCTTACATATGATAAGCCCCAATAAAGTCCCAAAGGGTCTAGCAAACACACACTTCTTGATGTTGAGGGATATCCTCAACTACCTACACCTTTCAAACATTAATCTCAAGTTGTCATAATGGTCCTTAACTAGACCATATACTATCCAATCATCCAAGTAAACTTGAAGAAACTTATGAATGAAGTCCTGGAATGCTTGCACCACTATGCGCGAAAAGACAAGTAGGCGCATTTTTCAACCCAAAGGGCATGACCGTATATGCAAAACTTCCCCACTCGGTGGTAAAATTTGTCTTCTCTTGGTCCTCCTTTGTAATCTAGACTTGGTGGTATCCTGAAAATCCATCCGTAAAGGAATAGATTTCATGCCCAACGAATCCTTCCAAAATTTCTTCGATGAAGGGGGTTAGAAATGGATCAATGACAAAAACTACATTTAGTTCCCTATAATCCACACAAATCCTAATCCACCCATCTTTCTTGATGCTTAATTACCATCGGACTTATCCATTCCGATTCTTCTACTACCTCAATGATCCTAGAAGCTATCATCTTGTCTATCTCCTCCTTAACCTTCACGCGTAAGTTGGGATTCATCTGGTAGGGTCTTTTTCTAACCAGTGCACACCTTCCTTTAGTTTTATCCTCATCTCTCCCAAGGAATGGTGGACGCCTTTTAGCTCATGGTACCCGCATGGGAATAAATCCTTAAATTCGTGTAACAGGTCAATGATCTTATATACTTCCTTCTCCATCCAATAATCCCCAATAATAGCTTCCTTAGGTTCTTCTCCTAAACCAATGTTAACTTTCTTCATCTTTAAAGGCTCATGGTAGGCAAGCACACGAGCATCTACACTGTTCACTACCTCGCGCATTCCTACAGAATGGATAACATCTAAACTCTTTGATTCCTCTCCATCAATCACATATACTAGATTTCCCTTCGCTTCTCTAAACATGCACACTCAAGTCAGTAACTCTTCTATTTCTTTAATCTCTTCAAAGCGCACCTCCAATCCTAGTTCACCTAGTAATTCCAATAGCCTATCTTCCATTCTGGCACTATCCCCCATGGTAAGGTGCTTGATACCTTGCAAGGCCTTATCAATGATGGCTTAGTACTCTGATACTCAAAGGCTTGAATAAGATCAGTCGTGAGCTCTTACCAATTCCTTATCTGGCAGCGTGTCTCTGAATGAATGTACCATGTGTGCGCACAACCCTGTAGTGTAGAATACAACTTGTGCACCTAGAGGGATGGTGGCAAGGCCTCTACACCTTCTCTCCAGACCCATTCACACTCCTGGATATGGAAAGAGGTGGGCTCCTTCCCATGGTACTCCTTGATGATGGTGGGTACATTACTTCTAGAAAATATGACAAAGAGAGCAATTCTTACCTCACACCATTCTAAAAGGCTCTCCTGATGTGTGGCCCACCAACGAGCTGCTATGTCAAGCAAGACGTAACTCAAAGATCTCCCTTTGTTCCTTTTCATTCTTCCACTGAGCTTCTATCTCCTGCAGAAAGATCTCAGGGAAGGATCCTCCTAAGTACTTGGGCAGTTCTTTCCTCTAAGGTGCCAAATTGTGCGCGCCTTTGTTACCTTGGTCACCGATCCTCTCAACTGCCATCCCATTAATTCATAAGTCCCATGCACCCAATTTTCACATGCCAGGCTGGTGGTATCACTCACTGACTAAGCATCTTCAAATTGGATAACCCTATTAATAGGGTGTACCATCTCAGGGTCTCTGATTGAGTGCACATAAATCTTATCCAGAACTTCTTCTCCCAATAGTTCAATGTAGGGTGTTGACTTCCCATCAACTAGGGGTATAATGACCCACTCCTCTTTGTTCTCAAAACTGATGTACCCTTTGTTAAACCGGAGGTCTGCATTGTTCTTGTAATACCAAGGGCACCCAAGTAGTCTTTGGGAAGTTGTCTGCCTCAGCCTGAGCGCTTGAAGACTTTGAAGTCCCCAGTAAACTTGGCTCCCTAGATAGTAATAGTTGTATCCTTTAAGACACCAATGGGAATTTCCTTAGTCTTGTTTTCCATATACATCACATTTGAATATGGTTGTAATGTAGGTCTCCCCATCTGATGCCATACATCTAAAGTAAAAACATTAACCTCCACACCAGTGTCAATGAGTATATTACTGAGGAGCCATCCATCCACAACTGCATTCAATGTAATCTCTTTTTCATAGTTGAGGCTATGAGGGGGAAGGTTTGTGTGCAAGACCTATCTCTCACGCTCTTCTCTAGCATGTGGTACCTTCTCTCTCAACCAGGATCCTAGCAAAGGAATGATGTTCTCCTACCTTAGCATTTTACACACCTCTTTGACCTCATCCAGATCATCCTTTTGCACCTCGACTCTCCTTCCTTATTCCTCCTTTCTGGACTACTCCTTTAGAAACTGGATCTCCCCTTGCAAGCTTCAAATAACATCGATGGTTTCATGATATATCTCCTTTTGATGTGTGGGGTCTAGATACTTTCCATGAATGACCTCTTCCCTTGAAACTAGGTTCTTCTGTCTTGGTGCTTCCTTGCACATACGGCTTCTGCCCTTGTTGTTACCAAGATAGGCTCCAAACCTTCATCTCATGTTACCCAAGGCATCCATTGTATGTCTACCTTTTTTATGCTAACCATTGTAGTGCCTTTGTCCTTCCGGTGTTGTTGATTCATATGCTCAAATAATTCCGGGCATTCCACACCATGAGCACTGCAACAAGTCTGGGCACTCATGTTTGTAATGTTCTGTAGATCCACAATTGAAACATGTTCCATGCGGAACTCACTTCTTCCTCCTCGGTTACCTCATCCATGGAATCCTCCTTGAAAACCTCTTCCACGCGTGCCTCCATCTGCATGCTCCTCATAACGGTGATCATCATTTTTAGAACCACTAACAATGTTGGTTTGGCACACCCCATGATCAATGGCCTCATGTATCTGATCAATGAGCCCACAATATTAGTATCATGGGTCATGGAGGTGTAAATCTTGTAATAATAGGATACATTCTTCCTAATCACATGTTGTAGCAAGGGACATCTACTGGCATCATGGTCCCCATGATAGATTTCACAATCTAATGTCACAGTGTGTACCATCCTCTAGGGGCAATTATCCTTAACGTGCCCCTCTATCTCACAATATGTGCACCACAAACCACTACGAGTCTCATGGACCGAGTTCACAGATAGCTTTTCTAACTGCTTATCCATAGTAGCAATCTGAGCCTCCAAGAATGGGCTAACTCTAGTATCAATACTACCAACAGCTTTGGCGTGCAAGAAGCCTCCAATGCTTTGCATGGATCTGTAAAATTATTATGAGACAAGGCCCTTCTAAAAGGGGTGATCAATCCTCTAGAAAACCACTTGTGTGTATCCTGAGAAGGATGTATATCATATGATAATTTAGACAAGAGAGTCTTAAAGCATGCATCATACTCCCGCACACTCTCTTGCCATTCCTTGTTGTATCTCCTTCAAAGTGCTAATACTTTTTTGCTTGAACTCAAGAATGTGGAACTCTGCCAGGAATGCATTCTTTAAGGTAGTGTAATCCACCACCATTTGATGAGGATCATACTTTCTATACCAGCTATGCATGTGCCCTTGCAACATGGTTACAAATTGACTAGCCTTTCATTCTAGGGTTGTGATACCTTTCGTGTGCTATAGCAATTCGCAATTTTGAACATGTTCTGCAACATCCTCAATACCTTTGTAATCTAGCAAATGTAGAGACATCTCAAAGAATACTTGAGGTGGTGGTTGAAGTCCTTGTCCTAAACCAGAGCCTTGGTTCCCTTCGGTGTTTCCTCCACCTCTTGATCCACCAGGTCCATCAAGTCCTGTACCTCCAGAGCCACCAGATCCACCAGAACCACTGGGTTCAATAGGACCTGTAGGAGTTGTGCCAAGCACCCCCTTGGTCCCACTGAACTATACACCGATGGTCTATGATGGCGCCCCACTACCGCTACTTTGTTCTGCGCCACTCCTTGATGCGAGACCAAATGCTTGTACACTTGCCCCTTTTCCAAAAACTCCTCTGAATACTAGAATATGTGCATCCATAGAAGATGGAACTAAAAAATTATACCTCCTAGCACGGATCTATCTCTTCCATTGGTTTCAATTGATCAATACTTCTTCTTGGATTAGGAAAACCAGCGTCGTGGCTCGATCCACCGGGTGGGTTCGATATGTGCCAAAGAACTCTCCTTTCTCCATGCGACAAACTCTCACCGGTCAAGGGGTCTCCCTCACGCATTTTCCAAGATGGGGTAAAGACAGATCGCTCTGTGTTCCACATCCTCTACGTGAACCTTAACTCTTTCCCACAACATCTGTCTCCATAGATCCATCACACTAGTAGCTTCACATCGTCTAGTAATCTCCCTTTCATGCGCTTTGCCATACTTGAGTCATCTTTCTTCCCTCTCCTTTTCTGTCTCATCTCGCCATCTTCCTCCACCCAAGCTTCCTTACCTAGCACTTAGAATGGTTTATCCGGTTAATGGAGTGCTTCTAAACTCATGGTAACCATCAATCTCTTCTTAGCTAGAGGAATAGCACATAGAAACGATCCTCTAGGTTCTTGTAGAAACTCAAACTCAAAGCAATCTCTCGGGAAAGAATACATGGAAATGGCATATTCCAGAGTGTAGCTAGCTAGTACTCCTCCCCACCAGTGATCTACAACACGGGTCCATATCATATCTACATCCTATAACCTTTTGTAGTCTTCTTTGGTCCATATCTACGATCCATAACTCCAACTTAATCTAGATGCATAGGCTAAAAGCCACCCAAATAACTCAACTAGGAAGCAATATAAAAAAGTCTCATACAAATCATGGTAGAGATTCTCCTCTACCCATCTATGCGTATCAAACTTAGGTATAGTGCTGAATCTCTGGGTAAACTCATCCTCTGTGCTCTTGAACCATGATTCAACATTTTCCAATGTTAACCGATCCATCATTACTCTTTTCGCAGATCATGATGCATGTTATATCCCACTACAACTTCGAAAAGAGGTCCTAGCAATGGAACTAAGATGTAGTCAATTTTACTCCCACTATAAAAGGAAGGAATCCCATGCACGCTAGCCTATCACCCAGTAGAATCTGAGCACTCACCCGAGGCATGCGCAGGTGCCAAGTCTCTCTTTTATGTGAGTTTTAATGGGAATAATTTATCTATGATTAGTGTAAGAGTATTCAGGAAAGAATTTTAGACATACAAGAATCACAGGGCTTAGAACGGCCTCCAGATCCTTGTAGTTTCTTCAGACCAAGTGTTTTAATAGACTCCATAACATATATTGTAACAAAAGGAAAGATACAATCATTCATTCATAGTATGAAAGGAAAGAGAACTTCTATGAATGAAATATACATAAAACCCACTGATATTCATATCTAATTGCAATAGGTAACCTCATTGTATCCATTGTTTCATTACAAAGAGCCATAGAGAGTAGACCGCAGTCATGCACATCACTAGGCTTGTATAATTATGCCAAAAAGAAAAATAAATTACAATGCTAAGCTTATTACATTCCTTTCGCATCGTAGCTCCACTAGCAAAGTAATCCTACAGAGCTTCACCCATGGTATCTCTCTCTATGCGTATCCCTCCTATCTTCTCCTCTCATGTCTATATCCCCATGTCCTTCTTCCTGGTCCACAGGCACTTGTATTTATCACCTTCCCGTGCTGTCAAATTGCCTTACCACACCCTCAGATCCGTCGCCAAGTGTTGAATGTGGTCCTTCAACGAGCATGTTTCCTCAGGCTTGAGCTCTCCACTCCATCTCATGATGGTCTTCTAGAAGATTCCTTTACTTGGCATGCTCTTTCTGGGCCACCTATTTCCAGGTGGCATCTTATCCACGTGTAACCGATCACGCTTTTCACATGTTCTAGCCTTTGTTGCTTAAATTGGCTAAGTCTTGAATATCCTTTCGCACACCGCACACACTATTTGCTTCCGTAAGCCTTTTATCTTGCACACTTTTGCCTTGTGCGCACTTCTATAATCGGGTCCCGCGCTCACGCATCTTCATACTTAGTTAATATTTGGGCCCAACATGTGATAGATATCATTCAATGATATAAATGTAGAATATTTATATCAATTCGAAGAAAGATAAGATAGACAACCCAAACCAAATGTAGAAAAATTTAAAATATGAAATATAATTTTAGTCCTATGTAGAAAATGAAGCCATAAAATTATGGAATCAATTTTAAAGAATAATATCGCTTATCACATCTAGAGAATTGAAATAAACTAAATGATATGCAATTATATCCCTTTGATCTTTTAGAAAAATATTAGAGTTTTGTGTCTTTTATCAACTGTCCACCCCATTTTCAAATGGGACCAAATACATACATATATATAATACATACATACATGTATACATACATACATACATATGTGCATACACACACACACACATAATTACTTACTTACATATGTACATACATGTATACATATATAACCATCCCCAAGAAAAAAAAACAACCCAAAAATATTTAATGATTTACACTAGCTAATAATTGATTGGTAGTCTTAAGTTCGACAAGAAGTAAAAGAAAATAGATCTAAAAATTAAGTAGGGTGTGTTCTCTTTGAGGGATCTCCCTTATCGATGTAGTAAACTAGAGTTTGATTATTGGCCATGAGCTATCTACTAAAGTTATAAATCTTGTGCATGTTGACCATAGTATTTTTTCAATATTTACCACACTAATTATTGGCTTCCTAAACATAGTACCATCTTTCTCTAATACTACAAAATAACATTCAATGCCTTCTCGGAATGAGCCTCTAAATGTAATGACTCTCTCAATTATTTCCCTAACATGGCTAGTCAAACTTACCACCTCCTCCCCTCGACCTAATTTTTGATTTAATCTTTGTCTTGAAAGAACCCATTAAGATGATAAGCTAAATATTAACATTTTGGAGGGGCACAAGAGTATTATCTAGTAAAACATATTAATGTAACCAAAATCAAATCAAAGATGTATGGATTTATCTAAGGATGCTTGTAATTATTTCATGTTTAATTAGATCTCATTTAGGCCTTGATTAATATATGCCTTCATCATATAAACTAGATGCTATGAGACTTCAATAGCATATTGGGTTAGAATATTCGAATGAGGGAACAAACCCTTTTGGAGGATTTGATCCATCTTTTGTATTTTAGTCTTAATAGTGTCGTATGATGCTAGATAGAAAACTACAATATGTTGAATTTTTTGGCCCTCTTTTTTTCTCTCTACGATGACC
The DNA here is from genome assembly GCA_018340775.1 of Taxus wallichiana var. yunnanensis. NCBI lineage: Eukaryota > Viridiplantae > Streptophyta > Pinopsida > Cupressales > Taxaceae > Taxus > Taxus wallichiana. Next base: position 12,582,864 of record JADAXU010000057.1, on the reverse strand, counting down.
TAAAAAAATTCATACAATGATCCAAAATAGGATTTTAGAAAAATTATTTTTAGAAATTCCAAAAAATTATTAGTGGTACCTTTTAGTATTTTTCATTTTCAAAGGTATTTGGAGAATTTATGGGCTTACAATTGTACAATAATTTTCAATGTGGTTTTTTTAGAAATATTTTTGATTTCAATCCGTAATATTTCTAATGGATCCTACAATTATTAAATCAAGTCAATGGGTCGAGATATGACCTCAATAAGGATCACTAAGTAAAACAATATTAATAATAGGATATATTTGAAAATTTCTCCACTTCTTCCTTTTTGAATCCATTCATAAGGTGGATATTAATGGTTTCTATGTAGGACAACCTTTTGGTTTCCATTTGGAACCCTTGATATTCTATTTTTAGCACTTTATCATATTCTTCAATGTATAATTATAAAACAACTTGTTTTAAATAAAGAGATAGATCTCAAGGAAGCCATATATTTTATGGAATTTGACAATTTTTTTATACATTTTGAATTATTATTAAATTATTTTGTACAAATATTTCATTGTGAATTGATTGTTTTAAAACATTAAGCACCATCATTAGTGTGTATTCCATCGGGTTGCATATAAATCCAAATTAGTGGTATTAGAGTAAGTTAATTACATGATTGCATGTCAAAACACACGAGGATAGAATACTTGAAACTAGTGTCAAGAATTGTGATCTTTTGGATGACCTTCCTTATCACTTCAAATGACCTTAAGTAATGTAAGAGGAAATAATATTGTAGACACCTAAACTTAGCACCATTAATTCCCCTTGTCCGCTTCTACTAGTACCCCTTCATTATCACATCACTACCATATTTATCCATTAAAAACTCTATCATAAGTATTATTTCCCCCTATATTTACTCCCGTAAATATCATCTTACACCTTAAAATTGTATTTACCCTCTCTCTAAACTACACAAACCACTTACAAACCAAAATCAAATAAAACAAAACAAATTAATATCCTCCCAACCATCCAACAACATCCTTGACTTGTATGACCTATTTCCAACATACATCATTCATCCTAAATAAACAAAATATCGATGTGGGTAGTTGTTTTAACTACTTTCCTTATTTCTTGGATCGCCGGTGATTACCTCAATCACCATTGATTTCCCCTTATTGATAGTAAAGTCTATAAATATGAGTTCCATACCTGCATTCAAGGTTAGTGCGGTAGTCACCTAGACTTATCTTGTGACGGGAAATTGTTCAAAGACATCCACAACGTAATCTTACTATATTATTATCCTCTTCATCACTACAATATTCCACTCTCTTCTTCATCCTTGAGATAAATCACAATTCCAAGAATGTCTCGGTGAATCTTCCGACATATACAGTCTCTCTTCTATTAGGTAATATCACCATATTAGCTTCACTCACTAGCCCACACAAAGTAAGTATTGTTCTACTTCAATTTATTATCTCATTCATCCATTTGTTACAAGTTTCAATCAAGGTTATCTATTTCCTTTATCAACCTACAAATTTCTCTAGCAATCATTGGTGATTCTTCAAATCACCGACAATTCGACCCAATCATCAAAGTGACCGCCTCAATCGTTAAAAATTCTTGTTTGTTATATTATTTAGCATATCATCTTGCCTTTCTAATATCCAGGACCTCAATCCTTATCAACACTATTCCTTCGCAACTATCCTGTCCAATGATATCAAGCTCCTTTGTGCCATCTTTGGCATTTTATCAATTAATCTAAATCAAATTTATCATCTCGCTCACCTTTGTGAGTACATAACTATCCACATCCTTACAACCTTAAGCCATTTTTTGATTCCTAAACTCCCTTTGGATCAGGTATCACCATTAGACCATCATGTAGCCATGGACCATGTCAGTCCCTTTGCCTTTTCATTTTTGGTTATATCATCTATTTTATCAATTTATCTTATCATTATCAGATCAATTTCTTGAACGTGGATTGACATCCTTGCAAGAAATTCCATTGATTTCTAGGGAATGGCCTTTGTTAGGTAATCCTCCATATATCTATCTAATCCCATTTTATTATTATTTTCTCGTGATCTCGTACGTTCCTCCATTTGTGAAAGAAGGAAGGAATTTTCATCCATCTCTACGGTATTGGTAAACCCCACGTATTCGAGGTTAGTTTCATTTTAATTAGTTCACTACATTAATTTGAGTAGAAAGGTAAAAGAAATACCGAACATTCTCGCACGCTTGGTGGGACCGTAAGTACCTTTCTTTATTTCATTCAAATTTCTTATTTTTCACATTTAGGTTTTCTACTTTGCAATCATTAGTGATTTGGTCAATCTCCAAATGATTCACCAATCACCGATGGTTTCTCCGATTTCTTTTAATTACTCAACAATCAGCCTTCTAACCCTTATTTTTATGTTGTTTTCTCTTTTCTACTAACTTAATCTTGCAGTTTTTTGTTTCTAGAGGATTTTTGGTTACTTGGATTGCTATATTGCTAAAAAAATATAAAAATCAAAAATTACAAAAAGTTAAAAAAGAATCGTTATTAAGGTGAATCCTTTCATTTATTTTTTTCTTTTAAATCTTTGCACATTTACTATTTTTCCTCATAAAAATTAATTGTTTCTTTTGGGATTAAAATGAACATTGCATATTGCTTGATCATATAGTTTCAATTAGCAAGGTTATCTAATCAATCCACTTGATTATTCCCCACATAGCCAAATCATGTAAAATTATCAAATTTACATCAAACACTTCTACCTAGGTGATACCTATTAGGATTTCATCACCCAATAGGGAAATTGACTCGTGTTCTCACCGATTATAAAAATTATTTGTTGGTATATTGTCTTAGAACTCGACTCCCTTATCACTACGAGACCGTGAAGTGAGGGGGTAGGCCCTAATATCAATCCTCGTACCGGCACCAACACATATTCAGCCTCACTTACCTTTAGGTATATTGAAGAATCCATCCTTAAAAAACCTAAAACCAACCTTAGAATGGCCATATCATTAGGTTCCCTCTAAGCCTCTTCCTCCACATCTAAATTTTAATCAAGATAATTAAAATTATTTTTCTTGACTTGTCTATTACATTTTTAGCTCACTTAGGGATTTTTGTGTCATCCTCAGTTGGTTATCACTTAATATGGATCAACCTTCTACATCAGAATATTATTTTACCCCTTATATATCATTTTTACAATCATCTTCAATTGCTTCATCCACCACCTCTACATATTTTTATCCCGTTGGTTGTCAAACTTGCACTGTTACTTAGATCAAGATGAATTGAGTTGTTATAGTCAACAATGGAATTGTTTCCAAGTGTGGGACCTTGCGTGCTTGAGATATACCTTTGGATAGTTAATTTTTTCTACCTATTTCTACTGCTTCCCACTACTCCTAATGTAGAAATAAAATCCTAAACTAAACATACCAAGGGACTAGGGATAGAAGGAGATGTAGAAAGGGAAATCCTAGGCTAAATAAGTGGTGATAGCACCGTAAGAAGGGCTCGATCACTCTCCATGAGGGGAAGGAAAGGAAGTAATCATGAGAGAGAGGGCAGACAAGCATGTGCCACAGAGATAAAAACCACGCAAACATATTTTCGTGTGCAATAACACATGGACATGGGGACCAAAAGCGAAAGATACACACAACATGCCAAAATGCAAATAGACAAGCAATATGCAATGAAAATGAGATAAGGAAATACATGATTTCCACAAAACCTAATTTTATTTCTTAGAGAATACACTATCAATTACATTCATGCAATGAGGTGAGAATACATTGCAAAGAACAATCCCAAGGTCTCGAAACCCATGGGAATTCAGCCATCATTTTGGTATGGTGTCATTACAATGAAGAGGGAGGAGGAGGAGAAAGAGAAGGGAAACTCGGAGTAAAAATCCAATCACCAACAACCAACAATAACTTCATAAAAATCCTCTTGCAATGTTGTCAAATACGCCTCCCCATGTTTGTTTGACATGTAGAAGAAGGAATGATACCAAATCAGAGAAATATGGGTGGTTGGATTGATTGGATGCATACATTAATGATATGAGTGGTGTTTCCTTTTTTTCCTACCAAATCCCGCCTAAATCTAATTTTGAAAATTCCAATGTGTTGCCTATGTTAACATCTTTTGTTAGGAAATAAGGAATAAAATATGTGGAATAATACTTCGCTGAATTGCAACAATAGAAACTAATATGCGAAAATATTACGATCTCAAATAAATGTGTAGAATAAAACAACACAACATAAAGAGATAGTATTTAACACGGTTCACCCAATTTTGGCTATGTCCACCAAGAATCACTTGCTCATATTTTATTTCAAGCCACCACTCTCTCAATACAATACCCAGATCTGTTTAGATCTATGCTCAACAAACTCTATAGAATTCACACAAATTCAAAACACATCTACAATGTTACATTATCCCTACCATATGCATAAAACCATATAAGTAGACAACTACTTAAGTAGTTTTACAAAACCGTGGGTATCAAAACCATGGGCCAAAACCATCCCATAAACCTATGGGTCAAAAATCCCACCCATATGAGAAAATAACACTACCTAGAATATCGGGCACGTTTTAAGGCCAATTTTTTTTTCTCAAGGGATACGCCCCCAAACCCCAATGAGATAACTGTGGAAAGTGTATATTACTCTTAGTGTATAGTCTTTAACACTTTCTCACCGAAAATAAGCTCCGTAACCTAACAATCTCCCAATTGGAGACTAGTTTTCCTCTAAGCAAACTTCTCGTTCCTTCACTAGTTTCGTGAATACCAACCAAAACTAAACACAACTTCAATTTTTCCTCAGACCACCTTAATCATCATGTCTACAAGATTTTGACTGGTATGAATCTTCTCCAGCTTCAACTTCTCTTCCTCTAAATTTTTCCTAATGAAATGGTACCTTAATTGTATATGCTTCTTCCTAGAGTGAAAAGAAGAGTTCTTAGCTAGGTGTATAGCACTCTGACTATCACTATGCAGCTTTCCTTCCTCCTAATTATGCCCCAACTCCTCAAGCAATTATTGTAACCAAATAATTTCTTTTCTTTCCTTTGTGGCAGCAACATACTCAGCCTCTATGGTTGACAAAGCCACTAGCTTCTGTAATTGTGAAATCCAACTCATTATTGTCCCAACTACAATGTAAACATAATCAGTCATGCTCCTCCTATTGTCTACATCTCCAGCCATATTTAAATCTACATAACCACACAAAGTGGTGTCTAAGACACTATAGCAAAAAACTGTCCCCATGGTACCTCTCAAATACCAAAGGATCCACTTTACTACCCGAAAGTGATTTCTACCTAGATCACTCATAAATCTACTCACCACTCCCACTGCATGGGTAATATCAAGCCTGATGCACACCATGGCATACATAAAACTACCAATCACTAATGAGTGAGTTACCTTATACATCTAGTTTCTCTCCTACTCTTTCTTGGGACACCGCTCCTTTGATAACTTGAAATGGCACTCGCCAAAGGAGTCCCAACTGGTTTAGCATTCTGCATATTAAACCTATCTAAGACCTTCTTAATGTACTCTTCCTGAGATAAAGTTAGCTTTCATTCCTTCCTATCTTGAGATATCCTCATACCAAGGATTTGTTTAGATGCCCCCAAATCCTTCATAGTAAAGGATTCACTTAGTTACTTCTTGAGTAATTTTATAAACTACATTTTTTTACCTTTTTCTGTGTAAACCCCTTGACCACCAACCAGGACTTCATTCCTCCTTCTTCCTCTTTGACTATGAAGACCCACTTGTTCTGTAATTCTCTTTTGACTTTGGGTAGCTTTACCAAATCCCATGTCTAGTTCTCCATGAGAGCCTGATTATCCTCATTCATGGCTTGCTCCCACTTCTTCTTGACATCTACCTACATTTCTTCATCAAAGCTCTTTGGCTCTCCACTATTAATGAGTAATAAATAATAAAGTGAAGGAGAAAAATGTTCAATCTCTCTTCTTACCCTAGAATACCTCCTCAATATAGGAGTTTGGGGTTCTTGTTAAGGAGGTTCCTGAACTGATTCATGTGTCACTTTCCCATCCGTAATATCCTCTACTACTACATATTCTTTCTTGGATTCTTCCTATTTTCCTACAATTGCTGCTTATACATGACTTTCTCATTAAATACCACATCCCTAGATCGAATGGTTTTCTTGTCCTTAATAATCCAACATTTATATCCAAAGTCATCACCACCATAACCAATGAAAGTACATATTTCTGATTTAGCCTATAGCTTGGTCCTATCATCCTTGTCTATATGGACAAACACCTCACATCCAAAGACTCTAAGAAATGAATAATTAACTTTCTTACCATACCAAGCCTCCTCGGGTATGCCTCTATCCAAGGCACTTGAAAGTCCTCTATTTATCAAGTACACAATCGTGCTCATGGATTATGCCCAAAAAAAGAGGTAGTCCTACATGTAACCTCATGCTCCTAACAGTTCCATTATTGTTTTGTACATCCTTTCGACACCCCATTCTACTACGGAATTTCTAGAACCGCCTTTTGCCTACTGATTCCATTCTTAGAACAATAACCATCAAATTCATTGTTGCAATACTCCCCTCCATAATCTAACCCGAGACATTTTAGCTTAAGACATGTTTCATTCTCTACCAAGGCTTTCCATTTAAAAAAGTATCAAATACATCATATTTGTTTCTAATACAATAAACCTAAACTTTCCTTATTGCATCATCAATAAAATTAAGATATGATACCCGAGTGACCCCCACACATCGAATGTACCATCTCTAACTTACTCTCTTTCTTTATAGGTCCAACCTTGAGAAACCTTACTCGTTTTATTTCCCATATATGAATTCCTCACGTAACTCCAAACCTATTTCTGTATATTCGAGAAAATCCTTCTTTATGATCTCCATGCCTTTATGGCTCATATGACCAATCCTATAGTGCCACAATGTTGTATCTACTTCTGAAGCCACGAGATTACAAACATTAGTGCTATAAGTGGTTAAATACAAGGTTCTAACCTTCTTACCTCTTGCCACCACAAGATCACCCTTGGTAACCTTCCAAGATTCCACTGTAAATATCACAATACAACCATCACTTCCCAACTACCCTGCCGATATCAAATTACATCTTAATGTAGGCACATGTCTGACATCCTTCAATAGCCAAGTATTCCCATTCTGCATCTTAACCTAAATAGAACCTTTTCCAACTATGTTGCAAGGCTCATCATCACCAAGAAAAATATGCCCAAAATCTCCTTGAACATAATCAACAAAATAATTCCTATGTGGAGTAGCATGGAAAGAAGCCCCCAAATCTAAAACCCAAGATTTAGTAATATTGTGCAAAGAAAGAATCAAAGCATCCTGACATACATTACCCGTTGCCACATTTTCCTCCTTGTTTTCTTCATGTTGTTTCTTCTTGTCTTGAAGCTCCCAACAATCCTTCTTTACATGCCCAAAATTTCCATAGTGCCAACATACTATCTTGATTTTGGATTTTGACCTTTCTGTTCCTTTGATTTTCTATGGCTTCCTCTATTCTTCTGTCCCCCTCTAGTTTCCATTGTCAAAGAATTCCCTAAAGTAGAAGATTTCCCAAAAAAATTCTTTGCATTTCCTCACTTAGAATCATCCCTACAACATCCTCAAACTTCAACTTTGAGTTAAATGGAACCGAGTTGCTTCTTTGCCATTACCAGTGCTATTCCAACTCTCGGGTAAAGAGCACGAAATTAATAAAGCCCTAACTTCTTCATCAAATTCTATTGCAACTAAAGCTAGCATATTTACAACAATATTAAAATCATTTAAATGATTTTCTACTGAACCATTCTCATACATCTTCATATTAAACAAATTTTTCATTAAAAAAATCTTATTTGAGGTAGAGGGTTTTTCATACAACTTCCTAATGCATCCATCGGTTCTTTTGTAGTATTTTCCATTAAAACATTAAATTATACTTGAAGATGCAAGACATAGCTGAATTGTCCCAAGTACCTTCCTATCCATAAAATCCCATTCTGTATTCATCATGCTCAAGGGTTTTTTCACCTTCTCAGATAACGGAATATAAAGATCCTTCTGATAAAGGTAATCTTCCATCTGCATCTTCCAAAGAATGAAATTCTACCCGTTGAATTTATCAACCCTTGATCTTCCATCATCTATCATAGCTCCCACTCAAGATAAAACTTTCCCTATGATTCAACACTTCAGAAAACCAAACTAGGATATGATACCAATTGTTAGGAAATAAGGGATAAAATATGTGGAATAATCCCTCACAGAATCATAACAGTAGAAACTAATATGCAAAAAATATTATAGATCTCAAATAAAAGTGTAGAATAAGATAACACAACACAAAGAGACAAGACTAAATGTGGTTCACCCAATTTGGGCTACGTCCACTAAGAATCACTTGCTCATATTTTATTACAATCCACCTCTCTCTCAATACAATACCCAAATCTATTTGGAGCTATGCTCAACAAACTCTACAGAATTCACACCCAAATTCAAAACATATCTATAATGTTATAGTATCCCTACCATATCCATAAAGCCATATAAGTAGATAATCGCTTAAGCGGCTTTACAACACCATGGGTACCAAAACCATGGGCTAAAATTGTCCCATAAACCTATGGGTCAAAAATCCCACCCATATGAGAAAAGAACGTTTCTGATATATCGGGCACATTTTAAGGAACGCCAACAAGACAACTATGGAAAGTGTACAAGACTCTTAGTGTATAGTCTTTAACACTTTAATCCACAACCTAACATCTTTCCAACAAGACAAGGCACACGATAATCGAGAACTACAAAAGAAGTTATGGTTGTTAGATATTTACAAGTGTAAACTTAACATGCAAGACACATGGCACACACTAATTGAATAAAGGAATAGTCCAACTCGTTCATATGATTTCTCATTTCGTAAAGTCGCACACACTAGTTCATTATCGGGATTCGGCACCCTGTGATGCACTTTGATAGGTTGCATGTTGAGAAATCAAGTCGGCAGATGATGACGTAGCACGGAATTGGCACGAGAAGAAGGTGTAAGGTTCAAAAGGAAGAAACATAAAAACATAGAAGGAATATGTGTGAAGGTGACACATATGGAAGAAATGGAAGCATACATGCAGGAGATAAGTATGTAAGAGGGGTGTGATAATTCAACTAAGGAAGGGAAGAAGTGCAAACGGAAAGTGCAAATACATGCAGGGGACTTAGCCGAATTAGAAGGAAAGTTAGCACGTGCACGCATAAGGAGTGCATGACAGAATGGGAATGAAAGTGAGTGCAAAAAGGGAAGGCACAGAGAAAAAAATGGAAGGAGATAAAATAATACAAAGGGAGGGGGAAGCACATGAATCAAGCGCGACAGGAAGAAAAAGAAAAGGGGATGACAAGGGAGAAATAGGAAGGGTGTGCGAGGGCATGTGAAAGAATTGTAATTGTGACAAAGTGCCAAGGAAACTACCCAAGTGTGCGCAACCTAAAATGTGAAACATCAGAGTTAGAGTACAAATATAAGTTATCCAAATAACTTGGGGATTTATTTGGGACAACAATTTGATGAATTTCATGGCCATGTACCTACTAGATGAAGATACCAATACCCATAGAAGAATCCATTGTGCGTGGAGTCTAGCACTAAATTTGAAGGTCTGATTTGTAACTTGAAGAACATCCCTAAAGTCACTTTGAAGGACTCTCTCTCGAACTCGATTGAATTATTGATACTCTCATGTGAAGATATTCTAGCTTGGATTTGTGAGAGTGGAAAATTGTGCGTGGAATATTAGAACTACCTCTTTCTAAAAGCTGAATTGCCATCCCAAACAGCAAAAGGGCACATGACACACAACAAGTAAGGAAACAACACTAAAAGAAGTGCACCGAATAGAAACACAAAAACTAAATACAAAATTTGAAAATCATACATGTTCCAAGGGGAACATGTAGAGTGTGCGTGAGCACTTGTTTTACTAAAAGTAAACCTAAACTAACCTACACTAGCTAGAGGCAAAGGGCACTTAAGTAAAACCTACAACAGGTAGGGAGAAGTAGTTTCCTTTCCTTAGAAATTGTGACTATGTAACTGATTTGGCGTTGACCATGGTCTTCATCAAGAGTGAAAAACTAACTTGTGGCTAGTTCTCCACCCTCCTCAAAGTATCAACAATAAACAAACAAAAAACCTCCTTTAGTTTCTCTGCATTTGGATTCGAGAGGCATTTCTGCTAACCTTTGGCATGTTGAAACTTAACCTCACACTTTGGAATGAGCATGACCAAAGACAACTCTTTCTTTGGCTCTAAACTAGCTAGATATTTGATCGGACATGACCTAATCCTTGTGATTTACCCACTTCTCTAAAGCTTAATCTCGCGGATGGGATCCTTGTGCATAATTTTGTCCTAACAGGAGTGTGGTTACTTTCAGTTGGTTCATACATGGTTCTACCTCTACAATAAAAAAATTTCTCCTTCGAACATTTCTCTCGAAACTAATCGATCTTCTATTGAAATAGGTGCCATGATGATATCATCTTCCCAATCTAACTCATACAAGTCATACCATTATTCAATTATGTTGTAGTCTATGAATATAATGACATTGGATGGGGATGATGCATGGGCAAGGGACTATTATTTTATAGCATATCTAGGAAGAGGGAACTCGAAAGAAGGAGGAGGAATGGACACGGAAGGCGCACACATATGAAGAGTGTAAGAATGCAAAAAGGGGATGCTTTGGAAAATAAATAAAGGTGGGATGGAAGTGAGAAGGTGAAGCAATGGAATTCTTAGTGGGAGAATCGCATAGAAAGTTGGGAACATGGGCAGCATGCTAAGATGATGTAAACTAGGGAGGGGGAATGAGAGGACTATAGGATGGTAGCACATGGTTCCCCCATTGAAATGGTTACTCAACACTAGATATTTTAGCATCTATTTCTTCAACCCACTCTGTAATCTAAGGCAACATCTCGTAAATAAACCAGTAGCTTTTGTTGGGTGCTAAACAAGCATGGAACAGGGCCAACCCCTCGGACAAGGGATCTTGAAGCCAACTCTAGCTTCCTTTATGGAGCATTTGACTCTGAGATGCATCATTTCCATCTCCATATTTTGAATCTACCTCTCAAAATCAGCATTTTTCCATGCATTTTACGCCATCATTTGCATAAACTTGTTCTTCGTAAACATTTTATTCAGAAAATAACCATATGAGTCAGTATGAGGGTTGGTTATATGCATATTCTAGATGATGGGGCTCATAAAATGTTTTTACTGAAATGATTTTGAAACTATGGTGATGGAGGGAAATAGATCTGCTACTGTAAATGGGAATTCCAAGAAGGAAAAGAAGTCATGATTGCATAACTTCAAAAGAGGAAAATGGAACGATGAAAAGGAGAAATGGATGAAAGAATGGAGGGGAAAATTGGTCTGCAAATGAGATAATGGGTGCATTTGAATCAGTGGAGTCACCAGATGTGTTACAAGATGCCTCCAAAGGCTGAAACTCAACAAGAACACACCAAACTTACTGAGATGAAGATGTATAGCTCTTCAAACTAGTCCCACTAGGCAAGTCAAAAATATTTGTTTTCAAACTTACACTTATTGTTCGGATCGGGATGAGCCGAGTTGTTTGAGTCAACAATGGGCCTGTCTCCAAGTGTGGGACCTTATGTTCTTGATAGATACCTTTAGAAAGGTTGGTTCCTCTACCTATTTATACTACTACCACTACTCCTAATGCAAAAATAAAATATTAAAATAAACATGTCAAGTTACCAGGGATAGAAGGAGATGCAGAAAGGGAAATCCTAGGCTAAAGGGGCAAGTGATAGCACAAAATAAAGGTCAATCACTCTCCACAGGGGTAGGAAAGGGAGACAAAGCAGAGAGATGGTAGATAGGCACATGCCATAGACAAGAACCATGAAAATAACTTTCTTCACATAACAACACATGAACATGGGGACCACAAGTGGAAGATATGCACAACATGCCAAAATGCAAATAGAGAGGAAAGATGCAATGAAAATGAGACAATGGAAGCCATAAGTTCCACAAAACCTAAATTTATTGCTTAGAGGATGCACATTCAGTTACATTCATGGACAGAGGTGAGAATACATTGTAGAGGCCAAGCCAAAGGTCAAAAACTAATGGGAATTCAGCCACATTTTTGGCATGGTGTTGTTACAATGAAGAGGGATCAATAATTTTTTAAAATGCATAAGTTCCATATTTATAGATGAAGAAGGAGAGAAGAGGAGGAGAAATAGAAGGGAAACTTGGATTCAAACTCTAATCACCAATAACTAGTAATAACTTCCTGCAAATCCACCTACAATGTTGTCAGATGCACCTCCCCATGTCTTTTTGGTATGTAGAAGAAGGAAGGAGACCAAATCTATAGAAATATGGGTGGTTGGATTGATTGGATGTATGCATTAATGATCTAAGAGACGTTTCCTAATTTTCTATCTACCAAATCCTACATAAATCTGATTTTGAAAAGTCCAATGTGTAGCCCACTTCAAAGCATCTTTCCAACAAGACCAGCACACAGAATCGAGCACCGCAAAATGTAACTTATGGTTGTCGAGAGATTTACAAAGTGTAAACTCGAACACACAAGACACGTGGTGCATGTTGATTGACTAAAGGAATCGCTTCTACTATTCATCCAATTTTTCATTTCTCGCCACATGTCATTCATTGGTTTATTGTTAGGATTTGGCACCCTGTTGGTGCGCTTTGATAGGTTGCATGTTGAGCACTCAAGTTTGACTAATGATGACATTGCACAGGGACTAACACAAAATAAGGCACAAGGCACAAAAGGAAGAGACAAAAAAACACGAGAAGGAAGGTGTGTGAAGGTGACGAGTACGGAAGAAATGGAAGTATACATGTAGGAGGAAATTATGTAAGCGGGGTGTGAGCATTAAACTTAGGAAGGAAATAATTTGAAAGCACATAAGTGTGAGGACATGTAGGGAAATTAGCTGAATAGGAAGGCAAGTTAGCAAGTGCTTACGCAAGGAGTGCATGACAGACGGGAATGAAAGTGAGTGTGCAAAAGGAATGCATGAAGTAAAAATGGAAGGAGGTATAAGAATGTAGAGGGCGGGGGAAGCACACAATGCAAGTGTGAAAGGAATCAAAAGAAAAGGGGATGATAAGGAAGAAACACGAAGGGCACAAAAGGGTGCGGAAGAATTGCAGCTATGCCAAAAGTCCAAGGAAACTTCCCGAGTGCACACAAACTGAAATGTGAAACATCGTAGTCGAGTATAAATATAATTTGTCCAAATAACTTGGGGATTTATTTGGTACAACATATCCCAATCAATTTCAAAACATCCCCTACATAGGATCTAGTCCTTATCAATCTTATCAACATATCACAGCCTACTCAACTTCATTTAGCTCTGGAATTTTTCTAGAGTCATATAGACCATATTTTGTTCCTTATGTAGTTTCTACCTTTTAACCAATCCAAGAACCCTATAACAACCCCATCCAACAACCCTATGACTACCCTTCACAATCAAGTTACTTCCAAACTATCACTTCTCAGCCCATGTCAAATGTATCCCATCAATCAGTCCTTTCCACATCCCTTCCTTCATCAAAAACTCATCGAATCTTAACATCTCCCATTGTTTATCCAATCAACCTATCTTTAATTCAATACATTTCTCTTTACCTTAGACATCCAAAACCTATATGCACATCCCTTCTCGTGCTCAATCAAACCCTCTCATCTAACAACAATAGCATACCCAACATTCCTACATGTCTTCTCACACCCCTTTATCACAACCTACTCTATAAATAATATCCTCTCAAGTTATCCCTTATCAACCTCCACATCAAGCCCATCCACAACAAAACCATCCTACTCCGCATTTTCATCAATTAAATCAATCACATGCCCAACCACACTCATGCATTAATTCCTTCACATATAATTTCACAAATTATCCCATACAAGATATTTTTAAAATATTACACAATTTGGAAGCCACTACCAAGGGACACTAAAATGTCCTCACCTATGATCAAGTTTATAATGAACCCATCCACCCATCAATACCGTATAGGCTCTATCCTCCACATTGGGAATTACATGAACTTACCATGTTCCACATCCAAAAGGATCCTCAACAACACATACTATCCTTTAGATATTCGTGTTATCTCATCATCGACGATAAATATCTCCTTCTTATAACCTTTCTATGTCACCTGGAAAGACTTGTCTTGGATTAGTATAACTCCCTCCCTCAATACTATTTTATTTCTTTCACTCACCTAGCCCCGTTATTTCTCGAGCACTTCACCATCAATGTTACTCATAAAATAACCATTTATGACCTTTCTATAATCAAGAAATATGATAATGAATCCATTATTGAATTTTTCACTAGGTGGCAAAGAATTATTAATCAATTGAGATTTACTTACCTTAATCATAACCGATCGAGTTGTTTTCCCGATTGTGTTCCCCTCACATCTCATGTATCCTATAGATCCACACATGTAAAATCTTTGATGAAGCCTTCACCATGGCTAGAAAATTAGAAATCCAAGCCCTTGAAGAATCTCGTCTCAATCCTTAATCTACACGTCACATCTGATTCCCCTAGGTCTTCCTATGAACCCGATGAGAATACCACACATGATTTTGTTACAAACCCAAAACCCTCGATGGATTTATTCCATATAGATATTATACATCCTTCGTGTCACATCATCAATACTATCACACAAGATCTTCCCCATGAAGAGATCCCGTCATCACCAACCCCGCCCGGAAATCTCAAAGCCCCTAGACCTCTTATTGATAATATTCACACATTGACATCACCTTTGCCTATTATCCAATCACCTACTACCTCCTTACAGCCTTTAGAATCCACTTCGAGATTGTTATTTAGGAAACCCCAGTAGTCACAGATCTCAAAATCCAACCATATTTTGAACTAATTGAAAAATTGGAAATCTCACATAAATATAACCCACCTCAATCATGTCTCAAAACAACATCTCCTTCATCCAAATCAGACCTAATACTATCCCCGACTCTTCACTTTTCATCTAGTCTAGAGCCATATCCTGAATCAAACACTATAAAATCAAATACCATCGAATCCACATCCTCACCCTCCTCATCTGACGTGAGACCCTCTCCTCTATCTAAAGTAAACATTACATAATCGAAACCTATCACATCCATAACCTCATCCTCATCATCTGTCATAAAACCACCTCCTTTACCTAAAATCAACATTACAAAATCAAAACACACATCATCTAAGGTCTCAAATTTACCATCCATTTTAGGACCTCATCCTTTATCACAATCCAAATCTATCAAATCTATGGTTCCACCCTCATCATCTATTTTGGGCCCCCATCCTTTATCTCAATATCATATCACGAGTCATACCATATCTCATCCATAATCCATCCCTCCTCATCTATTTTAGGACCTCATCCATCATCCAATTATATCAATCCCACATCATACCCTCTCTCTTATCAACCTCACAACATCCCTATGATGTTTCAACACCATACGACATCTATGAATCCACCCCCATCCAAAAATAAGACATGTCCTACTAAGCATTCTCGTAAATCAAAATAAATTGATCTAAATCCCCCAAATATTACTTACATCAACATCCTTGAGAGGATCATGTAGGCTTCTCTTATCACATTACCAATAATCAAAACACCGATCCACATTCTTAGAAACCTTCCTAGTATGATCAAAACAAAACTCCGTGCTTATCATAAAAGCATGTGCCATAACACGTAAAGTTATAAATCACTAAAATCCATAATCCAATGACTCTTCCTCATTGATGATCTTCTCTCAAAAGAAGACCATACTAATCCATCATCGATACCATTAACACTTATACCCTCTTCGCTTTCCTCACCATTGTAGGTCAAGGGGGTCATCCTCAATCTTATATTATCAAACCTTTGTCAGACATCTTGTCAGTGCCTTCCATTGAAGGTATCTCAATCTCTTCAATGTTCACACATTCCCTTGAAGTTATTTCAATATTACCAACATCTACACATAAGTCATTGAAAATTTCCTCACCGATATCTCCAAGACAAGGGGGTCATCCTCAATCAGATTTCGGTAAACCTTTCTCATGTGTATTCTCATCACCTTCCATTGAAGGTCCCTCATCTCAAATCAGTATGGTTCACCCACCTATACAAACCTGAAATCATCATACATGAAGAAAAGGTAAAATCAAATATTTTTCATCTTCCCCTCCTCATTAACCATCCTCTCATATCCCATCAAAATTTTCAACATCTCCTTTGTCAAGGGCTCCTTTATGTACCATATACTCAATCAATCAAGCTCAAAACTTCTATCATCCTAATCTACAAATTTTCAATCCTTTCAGTGCATGTTATCTCTATCCATAGTTTCATGCTAGGGGGACTCCTCTCTACTAAGACTTTGAAATTCTTACCTTGCACATTCCCCTAGTGCATCTTCACCAAACCTATCCTCTCAATCAAATAAAAATTTCACTACTTTGGAAAGGAGTAAACATGGAAATTTCACCCCTAACTGGATCGGTCCATATAGTATGGGTCAACCCTTTGAATTCCTTGCACTTGCATCCTCGTCTATTGTTAACATATTTACTATCATGAAAATAGTCACATCAAAGATCTTATCTTTCCATCAACCATCATCTTATCATCATAACGATTTGAAAGAATGCGGTTTTCCATCACTATCCTCAAACACCTTAAAGATGAGCACCATGATTTTGTTCATCACATCTTTCAAATGGATAAGTTCATCCCTAGCAAGAACGCCATAATAATTACATCTATTTACCTTGTATCAACTAAAGACATGCCTTAGGGAACACATGTGTAGTCTATGTACACGTTTCTTCTCTCCTCCTTGAAATGGTCTATTAGGGTTTTTCCCTTAGCTCAAAATAATGTCAAAAATATTTTTGGATGCTCTTTATCAAAAGTAAAAAATAATAGACTGATACCTTGAAGGAAAATTATTCAAAATATCAACATCATATTTTCAAAAATAAAAAAGTAGACTGATCACTTGAAGGACATCTACCCATCAAAATCATATTGACCACTCCCTCGTAGGATGGGTATCTTGTAAAATTCAAAAATAAAAATGTATACCATACCCTCAAAGGATGGCTACCCATGTAAAAAGGCTTCCCACATCGATCAGTTTGCATCAAAAATAAAATGTATAGCTATGGAATTTCTCTATGAAAATGTTGAAAAGGAGAACCCTCTTTTCCCACACAACCTACACATGTTAAACCCCTTCTCATGTCCTAGGAATGTACATCTTATCACTTCATCTTTATATCCAAGATCCTACGTGTGACTACCCATTGTTAGTCATCTGTTAACATTTTTGTAAAGGCCAAAAGTGCAAACACCTTCACTCTGTTATTTCCCATCACATATGTATCAAATCTAGTACAAATAAATCAATCCATGTTTCATTCTTGACCATGTTTTTGATAAATAGTAAGTCACTTTAAAATAAATATCAAATAGCATATCATACCTAAAACATAACTTCAACAGATTATCAACCCTCCCACATCCACATCTATCAGTATATCTATCTTCATCTCTCAATATCAACAAAATATTGAGCACATCTCAACATTACATCATTGTTTCTAAAACATCACATTTACTCATTAAAATCAACATTTATCAACTAGATACCTCCTCAAGTGCTACACTTCTAACCACCATCAAGAACCGCATCTTAGCCTTATAAGCCCATCTTTGTGGCAACATCAATTTATGGTCCTTTGACCTCATCAAATCATTTTTTCATCACCTTTCTGTCATTAAATTCATATGTCTATATGACACAAACCCTTTTGGTTCCCCTATCACTTGAATTCCTAGCCTCATAAGCCCACCTTTGTGGAAACATCAAATTATGGTCCTTTGACCTCATCAAATTGTCATTTCATTTTTATCACCATTAAGTCATATGTCTATAGGACACGAACCCTTTGGTTCCCCTATCACTTGACTTCCTAGCCTCGTAAGCCCACCTTTGTGGAAACATCAATTTTTGGTCCCTTGACCTCATCAAACCATCATCTTGTTGTCATTAATTCATATGTATATAGGACACAAACCCTTTGGTTCCCCTATCACTTGACTTCTTGCCTTGTAATCCCACCTTTATGGAAACATAAAAATTTGGTCCTTTGATCTCGTCAAAAACATCCTTCGTATTTTCCATTTCCATCATTAATTCATATTTCTATAGGATACGATCCCTTTGGTTCCCCTATCACTTGATTTTATGATGGCACCCATCTTGTTTCTATACCTCGTCCTGAGGCATCATCTCTCATATTTCCATCCTTGCATCTTTCCATCTATCTCTTTCAAAATCATGATTGATTCCCTTTTAGGTCATCAATCCCTAGTTTGAGGGGGAGCACCTCATCATATAATTCTACATCATTCATCTATCACATCTTGTTTTTTCTCATGGCTTGTCCTAAAACCACTCAATAAAAAGGGACAAATGTAGACACCTAAAATTAGCACCGTTAATTCCCTTTGTCCACTTCTGCTAGTACACATTCATTATCATATCACTATCATATTTATCCATTAAATCCCTATCCTAAGTCTTATTTCCCCCCTCCATATTTACTCCCCATAAATATCATCTTACAGCTATAAAATCCTATTTTCCTCTCTCATAAACTACTCAAATAAATTCTAAACCAAAATCAAATAAAGAAAAAAAAATAAAAATCCTCCCAGCATCCAACAATGTCATTTATCCCAAACAAAGAAAATCTCAATGGGGGAAGCTATTTTAACCAATTTCCCGTATTTCCCGGATCATCGGTGATTTCCTCTCGTTGATAATAAACTCTATAAATACAAGTTCCGACCTTCATTCAAAGTTAGGTGGTACTCACTCAAAATTATCTTATGATGGGACATTGTTCAAATGCATCCATGATGTAATCTTACTCAGTATTATTGTCATATTCATCGCTGTAATATTCAACACTCTCTTATTCAACCTTTCACATGAATCACAAGTCCAAGAGCATCTCAAGTGAATCTTCTAACATCTACAGCCTTCTTCTCACAAGTAATATCACCCTATTATCTTCACTCATCATCCCACACGAGGTAAGTACCATTCTCCTTCATTTTATTATCTTGTTCATCCATATGTTATAAGTTTCAATCAAGGTTATCTCTTTCCTTTATCAACCTACACATTTCTTCAAATTGCTAACGATTCTTCTAATCACCGCCGATTCGGCTTAATCGTTTAAGAACCGGCCTTAATCACTAGTGATTCTTATTTGTTAGATCATTTATCATATCATATTTCCTTTCTAACATCCAAACCTTAATCATGATCAACACTTTTGCTTTGAAACTATCTCATCCAATCATATCAAGCTCTTTTGATCCTTCTTTGGCATTTTATCAATTATCTAAATCAAATTTATCATCTCACTCACCTTTTTAAATACACAACTATCCACATCCTTTCTCCTTTGAGCCATTTTGTGATTCTTAGACTCCCTTTGGATTAGGTATCACCATTAGACCATCATATAGCCATGGACCAAGTCAGTCCCTTTGCCTTTGCATTGTTGGTTATAACATCTATTTTACCATTTTATCTTATCATTATCATATCAATTTCTTAAACATGGATTAACATTCTTATAAGGAATTCCATTGAATTTTGGGGACTAGAATTTTCGAGGTAATCTTCCATATATATATATATATATATATATATATATATATATATATATATATATATATATATATCTAATCCCATATTCTTCTTAGTGTCTATGATCTGCAGGTTCCTCCATCGGAAAGAAAAAGGAAGGATATTTCATCCATCAACATCATCATCCATCTCTACAAATATCGGTAAACCCCCGCATCTTCGAGGTTGGTTTCATTTGTATTATGTCACCGCATTAATTTGAGTAGAAAGGTAAAAACATCTCTCGAACAAATATATTCCTTTAATTACTCAATGAATCCATTAAGAGATAGATGAGTAATATGATGGCATAATAATTACAAGTAAAATCTGGCATTCCCTAGTTTGAGGAAAACATGATGCTAATGAATTTCATAAATTATTTAATCAACTAAAATCACATTTCTCTATAAATAATCTCTTTGATGGTGAAAGATAAAATTTTCACTTATAAAAGAATATATGCATGTCAAAATGGTGGTAATTATACTCCTAACATGATGATGATAATGATTATGTAATAGTCAACAAAAACCCCCGAAAAAATGGAGAATTTTAATAGAGACCATCAAAGAGGAAGATTATTATGTGAAGAACTATGATGACGAATTTATAAAACTTTACTAGTTATGTCGGGGTCATGATAAAATAATGCAAGATTACACTAGTGAGTTGAATACTCTATCGTAAAAAAGTGGGTTCACGACACACCCAAAAGCATCATATTCTCAAATACTCTAACAAGTTGTGATATTACATCTAGGAAGAGATGGAGTTTAAAACACAAACACTCTTGAACAATCATGTCGATAAGTAGTCAAGGTTAAATAAAGGTATAAACACGGGGGAAAATACCATTAATATTTTAAGAAAGGGAAAATTAATGCCATGTAGCAATTAAAGGATGCACCACCACAAAATATTATAAGAAACATGTATGAAAATAAAATACATGAAAAGGCGCAAGAATATGGTGTGAGAAGCACAAGAGCGATTACCATAGCATGAAGTAATATTAAGTTATCGTTAAAAATCTACTAATGATTCATGGGAGATAGATGTAGGAGAATACTTTATAGAGCATCAAGGTGCACATAAAGAAGGGGACTTGATTATGGAGAAAGATCCATATACCATTGTTACCACCACATGAATATTATACCCACCAAAAGAGGATGTAGAACAAATATTTTACTTGTAGAAGTGGTTAAATGGTATGAATATTTTCTTTATCATATATAGTGGTAGTCAAAAGAATGTGTAAATGCATAAATAATAAAGAAACTAAATTTAGTAACTCCTCCCCCACAACCATACTTTATTAGTTGGGTTAGTCAAGAAGATACATTTGTGTGAATCAATAGTGTTTCCTTCTATATTCAATCAAATAATTCAAGGATATGGTGGTATGGCATGTTACTCCATTATATTTTTGTGATGTGTTTCTTAAACAACCATACATGTAGGATAGTCATGGTGTCTACGAGGCCGGGCCTAGGGGTTTCATCATCACTCTAGGTCGTAATCGTTATCACATCCCATAGGTAGTTCCTATTAATTTGGTGGCCCTAATCAATGAAAAATATGTTTGAGGTTGATATCTCAAACTAGGACCTTTGTTCAACTCATTATTAAGCCGAGGATAAGTAAAAGGCTGCAAAACCATAAGATTTTTCCTACAAAGCCAAACAATACAATAAAATTAGATGGATAAGATGATATTTAAAAACAAAAATATATTCATGCCACTAATATGTGTGTCTTTGCATTGTTGGGTGAATCATCCAATTGACTTGGTCCCTTAAAAATCACTTTTGAATGGTCCCTATGTAAGTGATTAATAATTGAGAATGAAGAGATCAAGTGTAATATTCATGAGCTGATTTAAAAGGGGAACATTCCACTAAGTGTATTGCATTATGAGAGATTTATTTTTATTTCATAAAATAAATATGGTACATGACAGAGTTTTCATTAAATATCGACCCTTGAATAAAATCATAGTAATAAAAATGCATACTTCCATAGATTTATGGCCCTCTAGACCAACTTAGGGTAGATAATTTTTCACAAAGATTGATATGAAGTAAGTGTTTCATCGGATTCTTAGCAAATTAATGAAATAGATAAGGGTAGTAGGAAAGGGAGGGATACCGTTTATAATGTCGATTGAAGGTCGTGGCGTGCGTTACGATTTCCCGATCCAAGTTGATTGCGAGAGCTACCTTTTGGCTAGGAGGAACTACCTGTAAATTCAAAACAATACGACCAAATAGAGTTAAACAAAACAATGAGTGGACTACCTAGCAGAAGCTAGATTTAGGAAGCATGATACTTCCTGAACAAGTCCTGTCAATCCACTTTTATATAACAATATTAATGCTAGTTAAATCATACATGAAGTAAAGATCATATTGGCATTGAAATGATTTGTGTATCTCACACAAAAAAATAAGAAAGTTTGTTCAAAAGGTTGTTTAAGGTAAAAATGAGAGGGTTGGTTGGCCAGTGTTGAGTTACATATCTGGTATAGGCTCTAGGTAAGGTCTTGTAAGGTTTAGAAATGATTATGGGTTATTGGGAAGTGGGTATTATCTCACTGGTCTGAGCTATATTTCCAGCCACAGTAACCGAAGTGTCGCTAACTAACCGATGATGGCTAGCTAGAGTGACTGATGTCAATTGGCTAACCGGTGTTGGTAGGGGAAACTATCATAAATTTTCTAGAATTGGTTTTCCTACTCCCTATGATTGCACATAGGCTGGAAATGGTGAGGGTGGGGTTGTAAAATGGTTCGAGGACTCGAGATGATCATGAGAGGATAAAAATGGGTGGAAATTTTGGGTATGATGACGTGATGGATTGATAGAAGGAAGGAAGTATATCGGTGTGGAGATAAATAAACTACTGAGATGAATAAATAAATCTACACAAAGAAACTAGAGATTCAATGTAGAGATGTTAAATACTTACTGGAAAATAAATTAGAGGACATGGGTGATGAAGATGATAATAGTACAGACCTAGAGAGAAGATTCATTGTATTTGTGTCACTGAATTTCAGACCTTTGTGCCTCTCTATTGTGAATCTGTGATCATGAAGAGGATGATGAATGGTGATCGATGTTGGTAGTGCTCCTGTGTGTCTTCTTTTTCCTGAGTGCTAAAGAAATTTGAGTGCTCCAAGTCTCTAGAAGAATGAGATCCTAAATGAATTGACCAACCTGGGAAAAGGCTTTTAGAAATGTATTTAACCTAACCAACCACAATTTGGTAATCAAAGGTTTCGATTGAGATATAATTGGCATTGGTTAAGGCGGGAATATCTAGGTTGGACAAAAATAGCCAGATTGTTTCTATTTTTGGCGTGGTCTCCAACCTTTTTTCGAGTCTCGAGTGATAGATCATAGTAGGATAAGTAGGAGTCCTTTTAGGTTTGTTAATAGGAGTTAAGTCTAGGTTTAGACTAAGTCCTGGTTAGTTATGATAGGTTTAGACTTGGTCGTAGGTCATTAAAGAGTTCCGAGTAGGTCATTGAGTGAGGTGGATAGGTGAGGTGGTTAAGTGAGGATATTAATTAATTTAATTAAGATAATTTAATTAACTTGAGCAATATGGCATATGAATAGGTGGGATATGGTTAATTTAATAAACGAGGTTTTCAGTGGGAGTATGACCTGATTTTGGTGTCTATATTTTACCCCTTTTTATTGTGTAACTTGTATTTGTAAGAGACGTTGAAAAAATAGGACATTGGTGTTCCAGTGTGAATGGAGGTTAGATTTCCCCAAGTAGAGTTGAAGGTGATATTTCCACAAGTGTGGATGGAGGAGATCCCCTCAAACCAAGAACTCGATGAGGTATTAGATGAATTCAAAGTGAGTGGTTTGATAAATTTGTAAGTGATGAAAGTGAAGGTAGATGGGTTGTAGATAAGATTATGAGCACTTTTGGTAATGTGTAATGGTCAAATCTAGTAATAGGTAATAGAAATCAAATTCACACACATGTATAGATTGTGACACTGTACTAGGTAGAAAAGCATGCAAAATCTACATCGTCCAAGGTCAATAGGTTTATCCAAACGAGGGTGAAGTGATTCAGGTATCCAAGGTACATGATATGGTCCAAAAACAAAAATTAGGTTAGTTGCAAGACTGTTTATGTATGATCTGATACACCAAAGGTTTGGTTGGGATAAACAACACATCAATAGGCAAGGTAAGGTCATGGGGATAAACCACACGGGTAACAACATCGTAGGGTATAACGAGTACATGATTTCAAAGGTCACAAAAGGTAGTTCTGGTCAGGTTATGTAGGTCATGGCATGGGTAAGGCCGAGATATAGGTAAATAACAAGTCCCTAAACATGATTAAGGAAATGTATAGGTAATCTAGGCTTATGGGTAAGGTGTAATAAGTGTTGGTAAGGCCAAAAGGTATTTGACAGTAATAAGTTTAGTTCAAATTGGAAAAATGTAGGTGAAATGGTAATGATAGGTGACCGATGTTGGTTATAAGGTATCCGATGTTGGTTTGGTATGAACGACATCAATCATGTCAATTTAGGGTTAAAAGAAAAATATGTGTTTTACATATTCATTTTAACGTGTTTTCATTTTGTGAAAATGATATAGATGATGATATTTATTGCATGGATGATGTACTTATGTTTTAATTTCCATTTTTATTGTGTATTAATGGAAACTAGGTGAATTTAGGCATTATTGAGTCGAGGTCATGTAGGCATGATGGAGTCAAGGTGAGTTAGGCATGAATGAATCCAATTCATTTAGGCATGATTGAGTTTAGGTGAGTTAGGCATGGTGAAGTATAGGTCATTTAGGCATGATTGAGTTTAGGTGAGTTAGGCATGGTGGAGTCTAGGTCATTTAGGCATGGTTGAGTTTAGGTCAGTTAGGCATGGTTGAGTCAGGTATAGGCATGGTGGAGTCAAGTATAGGAATGGTTTGGTTATGTGTATGGGTTTGATTTAATTTCAAAGTTATTGGTAGTATGGAAAATAAATGATGATATCATGGATATGTGAAATGATTGATTTGGATGTTTTGATGATATGATAGGTATGTATGTTTTTATGATTTGTTTAATTTCCAAATGCTTGTGAAAAATGGAAACTAAGGTTGAATGTGAATAGAAAAATGAGGGGAAATTAGTTAGGGTAAAGAGTGGTCGAGATAACCTCCAAGGGCCTCTTGCCCTCGGGCGCTTCCTACATAGCCTCGATAAAAGGGGCCTCGGGACGATTTAATTCTCCCATAAGCCAAGGAATAATATGATGAGGTGGAGGGATGGTTTGGTAGATTTTAGGCATGATTGAGTCCAGTTCAATTAGGCATGGTTTAGTTTAGGTTAGTTAGGCATGGTTGAGTGTAGTTCATTTTAGGTATGGTGATGTTGATAAAAGAGGAATTCTTAACATGTAGGTGTCGATGGTCTAGTCTTGTATAGGAGAATCAACAAGTAATGAAGAAGGTGAAGGGTAAGAGGTCACTAAAATATATGCCTAATTGTAAAGAACCATAAAAAGTATACCATACCAAAGATAGGCTTATGAACTTAAGACCCTAAAGGCATTGCCTGATTGACTAGTCGAAGGGTGAAGAAAGTCACATGATCACGAAATGTTGCATTTGTGGCACGTCCCTTAAGCAGAAGAAAATTAGGGTGAAAAAGATGATGAGGTGAAATAAAATTGGTTTTAGTGTAACCTAGTGTGAGACAACATGCCTATTTGGCAAGAGACCCAAGATCAACATAGGAAATTCCATGATGAAAAAGTTAATCTTTTTATTTTTTCTTTTACTTTTGTTTTTGTTTTGATAGACTGATCGATGTAAGAAGTCTATGCAGGATGAGTATATTTTATCCTTGAGCTCTTCATGAAGCTAATCGATGCGGAAAGCTTCAATATTTTATTTTATTGTTTGCAAGAATATTCTTCTATTAGAATATGTACAATCTAGCTAGCTCAATATAGTTTTCCTTTAAGGGAGCGGTCTATTTATAGTAGTGAGATATAAAGTGTAGGTGTCATTTTTAGGGAGTCATATTTTTTCTAGAAGTTTTACTCAAGGATTTGAATCCCATTTTACTTTTGAAATTCTTTTTCTTTGGACTTTTAGGTCATGGACAAGACTATAGAGATCGATAGGCTCTTTTGTTACAGACAAAACCATAGCATGCAGAGGCTAACTATGAAAGAGAGGGTTTAAGTGATGAATGACCATGGGATTCCATCTTGAAAAAGATGAAAATTATCCATGAGAATCATGTCATGAGTAGAGTCATGGTACTCATATTGAAGATAAGGCTTAAAAGGTGATGGGTAATCACATGATTCTTGTTTAGTCGTTGATCCTTAAAATAGGTAAGCGGAAGGTGAATGGTGCTTAAGGGACAAGCGCTTAATGGAAAGAAGGTGATATAGGACTTGATTCAATAATATAATGGTCAAAGATGTAAAACATTGAGGGGCTCAGTGTCAGGTATAGCTTCGAGTAAAGATAAATGATAAGCACGTGATCCATAAGTATGAATAACAATATAAGGTCCAAGCCAATTAGGAGAATAATTTCCCCGTTTACTTTTCTCCTCTTTTGTTACATGTTGATTTTCCTTTAGGATGAGGTCACCGACCAAGAAGGTTCGTTCATGGACACATTTATCATAGGCACATTTTATACGTTTTTGGTAGATTTGGAGATGGTCAACAACATTGAGACGACACTTGTCGAATAACTCAAGTTATGCCAAATGGTCCTAGTGAAAGTCATCATCATTGATCATCTCTTTGAGTGAGATATGAAGATTTGGAATTTATAATTTAATAGGCAAGATAACCTCTCGTACCATAGACCAGAGAAAAATGTGTGGCAGCAGTTGAGGTATGAATACTAGTACAATAATCCCACAAGGAAAAGGAATGTGTGTGTGCAATCCTTTCCAAAGATCATCAACTACTTTCATAAGAATTTTATTTAAGGTTTTGTTGGTTGATTCTACTTGGCCATTTGTTTGAGGTTGTAAGGTAAAGAAAAAGTGAGTTGAATGTCAAGGCATCACATAGTTTTCGTAGGGTTTTTTTTTAATATTTTCCGTTATCAGTGATGAGACGGTGAGGAACACTAAAGTGACAAATGATGTGATGATTGATGAATTCACATATTTTTTCAGATTTTATAGAAATAATAGGTATGGCTTCTACCCATTTAGTGTAGTATTCAAAGATCGGTAATAATCCATTGATGACATTGGGAAGAATGAGGATTGATCTCCCAACAAGATCCAAACCCCATTGAGAGAAAGGCCAAAGGTCTCGTGTGACCTGTAAGGTGTGACTAGGGGTGTGATGAAGATTAACATGTTGTTGGAACTTCACACAATGTTTGACATAATCACAAAAATCACGGTTTAAGGTAGGCCAATAATATCCTGTAGAGAGAATGCGTTTAGCAATACATGGCTAAACCACTAAAGTGACCTCCATAAATTCCACCGTAAACTTCCTTAATGGTGTAAGGAACTTGAGCTCGGTAAGGCATCGTAAGAGGACACCGTTAAATACAAATTTATAAAGAACACTACCCATGATAACATAGTGAGAGACACTTTTGAGGAATACTCGTTGTCCATTGTGAGTAATATCCGGAGGCGTAATGGAAAGGGAAAGGTAGTTAGAAAATTGATTATACCAAAGGTCACGTGGGTCAGGTTCAATGGATTTGACAAGGTTGAAGTCTCGAAATAGATAATAAGGTGATTGCAACCTTTGTAGACGGTGACAAATATTTTTGATTCGGAAGGAAAAGTGGGGATTTGAGAAGAAATATAGGCCATGGTATCCGTAAATTTATTAGTGGAATGTGGGGTGGTTTGAAGTTCATAACACAAAAAGTAGTCAAAATTATGTCAACATGATGCTTATACTTTTGAAGTATCTCATTATGACATTGGTATATACCATTAACTTGGTTTACAACCAATTGGGAATTGCCAAATATATTAATTGATTTAACATCTAAGGTGATGGCAATTTGAAGGCCTAATACGAGTGCTTCATATTCAAAGATATTGTTAGTACATTCAAAATCTAGTTTGAAAGATAATGGCATAAGCTCATCATCATCAGAGGAATGAGGATAACTCCAGCACCTCCCCCACATTGACATTTAGAACCATCAAAGAATGAGGTCATTAGGTAAATGGTATCATCCAAAGACAAAGTAGCGATGGATTAATCTAGGAAATCAAAGTTAGAGGATTGATTTCATGAGAGGGATGCATCTGCAAGTTGGTAAGCGATGGTTTTTCCTTTGACATATTTTTTATGAGTGAATTCAAGGTCTAGGTCTATAAGAGCATGATCCAATGTTTAGCACATTGATTTTGGTAGGGTTTGTCATACATGTAATGTAAGGGATCAGTATTGGTGATGAAAAATGTTTTTTGGTTGAGTAGGTAATGTCAAAGCTTAGTGGAAACAAAAATAAGGCTAAGAAGAGTTTTTGGTGTGGGTGTATCTAGTTTTATCATCCAAAAGTGTACGATATATATAATAAATTGCTTTCTCCCTGTGTTTTTCGCCACGATGAGTGAGCATGGCACCCAAGGAATGATCAGTAGTAGAAATGTAAAGGTAAAATGGTTGGTCATCCTTAGGGGTAATGAGCACAGGTGGTTAGAGGAGGTACTATTTTAAGGCTTTAAAGGCTTTGTGGCATTCATCATCCCATTTTAAGGAGACATACTTTTAGGATATGATGAAATGGGTGGAAGCATCAAATATGTGAAATAAAGTGACAAATAGATTACAACTTGCCTTACAAACTACAAAGTTGAAAAAGGTTAGTAGGTGGAGGAATTTCAACGATAGCCTTGATTTTAGTAGGATTGAGTTCTATGTCGTGCAAAGAAATGATAAAACCAAGGACCTTGCTAGAGTGAACAAAGAAGAAACACTTTTTAGGTGTAAGGAGAACACAAGATTTGATGATATGGTCAAATATGACCTTAACAACTATAAGGTGTTCATCCCGATGTTTAGATTTAAGCAAGGAGATTGTCAACGTAATCTTACAATATGTGATGCATGATGTCATGAAATATATAAGTCATAGCCTGCATTGATATGTAACACCATCATTTTTAAGGCCAAATCACATGAATCAATAGCGAAAGGTTCCCAAGGAGTGATGAAGGTGGTTTTGTGTTGATCTTCCTGGGAAAGTAATATTTGGTTATAAACCAAGAAACCATCCATGAGTGATAGTATCTCATGGCCAAGTGATGAGATTAACTAGTTGGTCAATACTAGGTAGAGGAAAGTCATATTTAGGGAAAACTAAGTTAACGTCATGGAAATCCATACAAATGAAGAGTCCCCTATCACTTTTGTGATAGGTACAATGTTATAGATCCATTAGGGATAATCAATGCGTAGGATGAAGGAAACCAAAAGAAGGCACTAGAGTTATTATTTGACAAGAAGGGTACTGCAAGGATGTAGTTTCCGTAGCTTCTATTTTATAGGTTTGGCTTCAGGAATAGTGACGATATTGTGGACCACAATGTTCAGATCAATACCGGTCATATCAGCGTAGGACCAAACAAAAACATTGCTATGATCCTAGAGGAAAGAAGTAAAATCTTCTTGTTTAACAACATCTAAAGATTGTCCTATATTTAGAATGTGTAGGTCGTCCTGAGTGTTAATATTGATTTTGATGGTCAATTCATTTAACATGGTTTGTGTCTCAAAAGGTAACGACCGATGAATATAAGAATCCTCTACACCAAGGTAGGTGATAATAGACTCATCGTCTTAACATATATCGACATTAATAGAAGGTGTATAATCATAAATCATGTTAGGATACAGGAAGGGAAGGGAAGAGGGATCCTCGCCATCTTGTTGATAAGTTAGAGGTCCCAAGGAAATGGTGTTCATGAAAAAAATTAGGAGGAATGGATTTTGGATCCATAGACTATGTAGGTGAAGGTGGTGAAGTTGGTAGATGGGATGAAGGAAGGTTGTCGTCCTCAATGAGTTCGACGCAGATTTCTTGGAAGGTGGTTTGGAAAATCCAATACCACTTCAATCGTTATGTTTACGTGTGGTGCATTGGATGACAGTATGGCAGCCCTATTCATAGAAACCAAAGCCAACACCTTTCCACACACAACGATGGAAGAAGGTGTGGGAAAAGTGAAGGTTGGTAAGATATTGGAGGTTAGGTGAAAATGGTCGCATTTGGGAAGATGACTCGTGTGAGTATGTGGAATTATCTAGTCCCCCATATGTTAAGTTGGCACGAAGGTGGGGAGGACCATAAGGGAAAACCTCACCTATGCGGTGGTCATAGTGAGGATGTTGGTGAAGGTTACCATACTCTTGAGGAGTAAGGAATGTGTCGATGTTGTACATGTGGTACTCCCCTAGAGTGAGATGTTGAAAAACACCTTCTAAGGGATTGGTAGTGGATATGTGGGTAGCGGGAATAGATGAATCACTAGGTGATTGTGAAGAAGAAGCACTGGTTAGTTGAGGAGTCGATGGGTTGGTGGTTGGGTCAGCTACAGAGGCTATGGCAGTAGTGGGAATAGAGGAGTTAGGTGTAGGAGAGGTGGTAGCAACATTGGTGGATGGGGTTATGGGTGAAGGAGAAGTAGCAGTGTTGGTAGATGCCTTGACCGGTATAAGGACATCATTAGGCTGATATAGCATGTTGTAGGTTTTGAATGGTGAAGGGTCAGCTGGAATGGTATAGTTATGTCCTTCATGTTCAAATTTTATACAGCCATGTAAGGTTGAAGGAACACAACCCATGGCATGGATCTAAGGTCCACCAAGCAACATGTTGTACTGTAATTCTCCGTCTAAGACATAGAACAATTCAGGAATGATAAGGGCCCACACGAACATGGAGAATAATTGTACGAGGGTGGAAGTGATGGTATCATTGAATGAATGAATCATAATCAAGGGTTATTATGCATGTAATTGGAAGTGATGTGCATTTGGTTGTACACATGGGAGGAGATGTTAATGTTGGCAATGTCATCAATCATAACATGTCAAATGCGTATATTATCAATATAGATGGAAATGAAAAGGGTGGGATCATGATCGTCTTATTGGAGGTATAATATCTCCGTTAGAAAAATTGAGGGCGATACTTGATGAGTGGTAATGGATGTAGAGGAAGGGGATGAATTGGTGAGAGAGGCCATGTGGTGAGGGGTGATAATGGAGGCCATAGGTGTAGGGTTATTGGGTAAAACCTCGATGGATTACAGAACCTCCATGAGGGCATGTCGATGAGATTTAGAGGTTTGGATGAGGTCCTACAAAGACATTTTTAGAGGGGATTTGTGCAATTTTTTATCATTGTATGATGGGAAACCCCATCAAAAATAGGGTATGTGGGTCCCCTAATGGTGATTTTTGGTGCAGGTGCAGATGGTATATTGGGCATAGGATTGGCGGATGGGCTAGTTGCTTTCTCCTTTCCTTTGTCTTTCTGGGCACAAGTGGCAATGCTAACCATATTAATATGGGGTGAGGGAGCAACTGAGTCATGATAGATGTAGTGATAAGATGGGAAATAGAATGATGAGGGAATATATTGGTATTTTGTAAAGAAAGCAAACGCATTGGCATTTAGGCGGAGGTTTAGCTAACTCTCTTATGTGGACCATTTCAATCTTGAATTTTGGAGGAGGATAAATGGTATGTGGAGGTGGTGATGCAGGTTGTTGAATAGGTAGTGGGTGAGGATGTGTGGTGATAGGTGGAGGTGGAATTGGGTTCTTGTCTAGAAGATCATCATCTTCAAAGTTTAGTTCGGAGGACAAAGTTGGAGAAGAACAGCTTTTAGATGCTTATAATTTTCTACATCATGCTCTAGCACATGATGGGAGGCACAAGTTTTAGTATCATCAAACCCTTTTTTTGGGTTTGATTGTGTCATAAGGTCTAAGGAGTGGCAATGTGATGACGGAGGTATCTAAAAGGTTAGCTAGAATGTTGGCATAAGACCCTGCCAATGGATCATAGTGTGAAGTGAGTGTGGGTCTTGATTGAAGTGTGGGTGATTGTGATGTGTGAGGTGCTATAGGAGGTGGAATTGGAGATGGGATAGGTTTGACTGCTGGTTTGGTAGGTGGTACTATTTTAGGCTTGGGTTCTACCTTCTTGGGTAAAGGTGTAGTAGATGAACTAGCAATAGAAGTTATTTTAGGCTTAACTACCTCTTTGGAGGGTAGTGGGTTTTTCAACTATGGTTGCACCTTCCTGGGTAAAGGTGAGGAAGGAGTACATGATATGGAAGGGAAGGAAGATGTCGGAAGAGGATGATTTAGACATGGTGATAAAGGAGGTATGCTGAAGTTTTCTACGCACAGAAAGGTGGAAGGTATGGGTTGAAGAGAAGGAAATCTCATAGGTACGATATACGATTACTGTAGGTGGTGGGGGGAGTACAGGAAGTAAAAATATGCGGTAACGGTGAAGGTGTGCATTGTGAAGGTAATTTTAGTGTGATAAAAGATCATGATGAAGAGGTGGGCTGTTGTGCTTTTAGTTTTCCTTGGATAGGCGGTTGTTTGGCCAAGGTTGATGGGTGAGGCCTTAAGATAGATGGAAGTGGCAAAGGTGAAAAAGGCATAGTGGGTAAAACCGGTGTATGTGGCCTAGAAGGTTGGGTCTTCCTTTTAGATGGAGGAATAGTTTTTGTGTGGGCTTGGGAAGATGTGGCTAAGTATAATTTGATAGGAGGGAGGATTAGGCTTGATGTCGGCATGACACCCAATGTTGTGATGGATCTAGACCCAAGGGAAGGTGTAGATACAAGTAGGTTCTTAGGCATAGGAATAGGTTTGGTTGTTAGTAAAGGTTTGGATGTGGGCAAGGGTGATGAAGAAGAGTTCGTTTCAATAGGCATGGTCATGGTTGATTCGATTGTATGAAATACCTTTGGATAAATCGTAGAGGTATCAATAGATGACATTTGCATTTGGGTTGAAAAGGGTAGCCAGACATCCCCAAAGTGTGGAATTATCAACATAATCCAAGTGGTCTGCAAGCATGAAAATGGAACTGTTGAAGAGGAGATGACATTAATTTAGTTGTAACTCCTATAAATTATGTCTGTGAGACAGGGAACTGGTTGGGCTCAAACTCGTAGGTAAGAGAGCTGAGAGAAAATCAACTGGATCCTGGAAGGCTGATGGAGAATTATTACCAACATGCAGTGGGGCTTCTAAAGGATCCTCTATTAGTAGGGGACACGATAGGTGAGATGAGGTAGGTTCCTCTTTTAGTGGAGAGGGAGGTGAACATGAGTCTCCCATGGATCGGATATTTATCACCACGGGTTGTTAAATAGGTTGCGAGGGGATGATGAAATGACATCAGTAGATATTGGGGTTTCCTCCATGGGTGAAGGTGGAGATAAAGTGGACTCCTCTATAGGTGAAGGAGTAGATGAAATAGGATCCTCTATGGGTAAAGGATCTCATGCTAGAATCTCCTCGATGGAGGGGATAGGAGGAAATTAAAAAAGGGATGGTATGGTGTCAAACATAACATGGACCTCACAGACATTACTGTCATTAGTTGAAGGTTCACCAATTTGGTTAGATGATGGGGTATGGTTAGGGAACAACTTCTTGAAGATATGTAATTTCGATTAGCTAGTGCATTTAGGTTGTCCAAGACAAGATCTCCATTGTCTAACATTTCCTAGACGATGTTTTTGAAGGTGATATAATTACCATCGTTGTGTCCTTTAACGTGATGATAGTTGTAATAGTCATGTTCCTTGACGATACGAGACATAGCATGAGTGGGGTCAAAACCAAGATGTTGTTTGATGAGTGGGAGAGTAATTTCTCCATCTTTAAGAATTTTTCTAATACTGAAGAATAAGGCTCCCCGATTGAGTGTACTTTTGTTACTCTTTCCTAAACTAGAAAGCTTGAATGAGAGAAAGGTTAGAAGAAGGTTTCGATTGATTGGATGGGTGAGATGGGCCAGCTTTTAAAACTACCGCATTGGCAGATCCTTTTGCTTTGGAATAGTTATTTTGTGGTTTTGAAGAGGAAGAAGCATCATTGGATTTGAATGTAACATTTTTATTACGCAATGGAATTTTCTTCTTCTATGACATAGATTTCAAGCTTTATAGCCATGGTGAACACTTCATCAAAGGTACGGAAGGTTTGGACTTCAAGAGTTGGTGAGATGTTCCCTGAAACAAGCTTGAGTGAACAACTCTGTAATCTCAGTTTGAAGTATTTGGAATGTAAGCTAGTTTATGAGGCTCTGCCAACTAATGAAAAAATATGTGATAGACTTGTTTTTGTATTGTCGTGTTGAGTATAAGTCGGTCATGGTAACCTTCTTGATGATATTGATCAAAAATGGTCCGGGAAGGCTTGAGCCACCTGGTTGAATGAATAAATGGAATCTTGAGGTAAACCGTTATACCAATCCAATGCAGATATCAAGTAAGGACATTGGGAATGTCCGTAAGACTATAGTGTTGTCATGGGTGATTAGATAACACCCATGTTTTAAATACCGCAAGTGTTGTTTCGGTCTTCTTACTTGTTGAACCAGTAGAATTTGGGAATTTCCCAATGCGTAGGGTATGGATGAATGGGAATAGATGGATGAATGGGCTCATTGCAGATTTCATCGTATGTTAAAGAGTTGCAAGAGCCAGAAACTGATGCTTCCAATGTTTGTATCTTTTCCATCATCATTTTAATAAGGGTGTTGGTCAAGTTTTATGAATGAGCACCCCCTCTAGTATAAGGGGGTCAATGATGAATGTATTATGTGGATGACATTCTAGTATATGGTGGTGCTAAGTACGAAACCTGTGATGGGGAATAAATGCAAATGGAAAATATCCCAAATAGGTGATAGACAATATAGGTGGTTGTTGGTGATATGTGTAAGTAGGTGGGGTGGATGTAGCGATCCGTGTAGTGGTTATAGGTAAATATTGCAAGATGGAGAGAATGATGTTTTGGAATGGGGTATCGATTCTTCGACACCGTGGGTAACTATGATGCAATAGGTATATACAAGGTGGTGGGTGTATACGGGGATATGTTCAAGGAGGTCGATGAAGGAATGGTTGACACCATGGGAACAATTGAGGTCAAAAGTGTGATTGATGTTGTAGGTGCCATAGGTATTAATGACATGGGGTCAAGTTGGTATACTACATGTGGTAAGGTGGAAGAAGGTAAGGTAGTGTTAGTACTAGCCAATGTGAAAGTGGGGGCGAGGGCACGAGGTAGGAAATAGGCATGTCTTATACCAATTGTCCTAATGAATCCTGAGAAGATGAATGGGTAAGATAATGTTATAAGGTAGTAGGGTTATGGTCAATGATTCTTGTGAACTCCTCATCACCAGTACTGATGATAATGGGTTGAGTGGGGTCCATAGATGATAGATTGGAAGGTGTGATGGGCTAGGTGGGAGCAGATGAAGACTTGCATGGAATACAAGGGTTTTGTTTTGAATACGAGTCAAAACCATGTGATTTGGCATAGGCTTGGAAATATATTATTTGTAAATGACATAGAAAAATAGCAGAAATGGGTAAAAACCAATCTAGAAGATAAAAACAGTCGTTTTTTTACTTTAAAATTAAAACATAGAACCGACGTCAGTTGGGATAACTGATGACGGTGATAGGGTGACCGATTTTGGTTATGTTAACCAATATTGGTTACCATAAGAAATCATTTTTTTCAAATGGGTCAATAACTTATTAAAATGAGACAAAATTGGATCCGACGGTGAATTTAAAGATCTACGGGTATGGTGATGCTTCTAAGGAACCTTAGAAAGAACAGAAAATGTTGTGAGTGTTTTTTTAGTGAAATGACCAAAAAAAAGATAACCGACGATGGTCGTGTAGATCAATGATAGTCCGATGATTGAACCGATGTCGACCACCGAATCGACGCTTATAACTGTGAAATTTGAAAATATGGAAGAATTTAATTTTTGTGATTTAGATCAGATAAACTATCAACCCATAAACCTAAGTATGATAGTGATGGGCCCTAACACACCCAAAAAAATTCATAATACACCAACTATAATTTTGGGGTGTGAAAGGAAGAAGATAATTGAGAATGCATCCTTACAACTCAAAATACAAATCAAGAAAAAGTTAATAAACACAAAATCCTATGGGTTAATTTTATGTTTTAGCTTATGCTATTTAAGACTTACTCATAAATAGAATAGAGTTTTTGGTTTGATAGAAGGTGTCCTGTGAAAATTCAAGACCTAAGGGTGGTCCTTTCTCTGAGATTATGACTAGACAGAGAAACCATATAGACACCCACTACCAATCCTCTAATTGTGTGATCGTTGAAAATTCCACGTAAGGTGTTGTTTAATAAATGTGTAATTTATTTTTGTGTGGTTTGGAAAATAGAGAAGAGAATGTGCACTATGATTCAATTTTGTCAACCATCAGTTGGGCATGACTTCCAGTGTATAGGTTTCCCTCAATTTTAATGTGAGATAAAAATGCAAACATAAAAGTATGAAATGCAAGTATTTTAAAACCCAAATCAAAATGTGATATTCGATGTAAACAAAGAGTGATAGGAGAGAGTATGAATTTCACTAATGCAAATGCAAGAAAATAAAGTGAGATTATTTTTAGTTCTGAAATAAAAATTTCATTGAGACAATTAGAAGAGAGAGAAGATTCCCAAGGAGAGAATTTAATGTTAACTTCCATTTGAAAAGAAATAAACATACAATGGTTCCCTAAGAATGAATAAATGTAAGGAACCCCGAATGGTTCCCACCGTGTGTGTGACAAAATGTTTCACCAAATTTTTAGCAAATTAATGAAACATATAAGGGTAGTAGGCTAAGGAATAATACTTGTTTGTAATGTTGGTTGAAGGTTGTGCACGCATACGGATTTCTTGATCCAAGTTGATTGTGAGAGATCCCTTTTGGCTAGGAGTAACTACACCGTAAATGCACAATAATACCACTAAATAGATTTTAAAATAATGACTCGAATGCCTAGCGTAAGCTAGATCTAGGAAGCGTGACACTTTCTCAACAGTGCTATCAAGCCACTTCTATATAACAATATTAATGCTAGTTAAATCATACATGAAGTAAATATCCTATTGGAATTGAGACAATTTAGGTATCTTGCACAAAAAAATAAGAAAGGTCATTCAAAAGGTTGTTTAAGGTCAAAACGAGAGGTTTGGTTGGTCGGTGTTGAGTTGAATGTCCTGCAGTGCTCTGGTAAGGTTTGGTAAGGTTTAGAAATGATTCTAGGTTATTGGGAAGTGGGTATTATCTCACTGGTCTAAGCTATATTTCCAAACACATTAACAAATGTCACTTGACCGACAAATGATGGCTAGGTAGAGTGATTGACGTTAGTTGGCTAACCGGCGTCGGTAGGGGAAATTATCATAAATTTTCTAGAATTGGTTTTCCAGACTCCTTGTGATTGCACATAGGTTGGAAATGGTGAGGGTGGGGTCGTAAAATGGTTTTGAGGACTCAGAGATGATCAGGAGAGGATGAAAATGGGTGGAAATTCTCAGGTATGATCAGGTGATGGGTTGATGGAAGGAAGAGTATATGGGTGTGGAGAGAAATAAACTACGAGATGAATAAATAAATCTACACAAAGAAACTAGAGATTTAATGTAGAGATGTTAAATACTTACTAGAAAATAGATTAGAGGACATAGGTGATGAAGATGGTAATAGTAGAGATCTAGAGAGAAGATTCATTGTATTTTTGCCATGGAAGTTCAAACCTATGTGCCTCTCTGCTTTGAAATTGTGATTGTGAGGAGGATGATGAATGGTGATCGATGTTGTTAGTGTTCCTGTGTGTCTTATTTTTCCTGAGTGCTACGAAATTTGAGTGCTCTAAGTTTCTGGAAGAAAATGAGATCCTATATGAATTGACCAACCTAGGTAAAGGATTTTAGAAACATATTTAACCTAACTAACCACATTTTGGTAATCGATGTCGGTTGAGATATAACCGATGTCGATCAAGGTGGGAATATCTAGGTTGGAAAAAAATAGCCATATTGTTGCTATTTTTGGCGTGATCTCTAACCTTCTACCGAGTCTTGAGTGATAGATCATAGCAACATAAGTAGAATTCCTTTTAGGTTTGTTAATAGGAGTTAAGTCTAGGTTTAGACTAAGTCCTATTTAGTGAGGATAGGTTTAGACTTGGTCTTAAGTCATTAATGAGGAATGAGTATGTCATTGACTCGTGGCTAGGTGAGGTTGCTAGGTGAGGATATTAATTAATTTTTTTAAGATAATTAATTTAATTAACATGTACACTATGGGATACGAATATGTGGGATATGGTTAATTTAATTAACGGGGTTTTAAGGGGAGTATGACCTAATTTTGTTGTCTACAAGAAGGGTACCACAAAGTTTCCATAAATCTTGTAGAAGTTTTGGAAACTACAATCAAATCCAAGAATGTCCTTCTTGAATGGTTGATCATGTCTTTTGGGATGAAAATTTTACCTATAACATTCATTAGGATTGTGAAAAATATCTTGTGATCATTCATTGATTCATTTCTAGTCATGTACCTAGATAGTATTCTTGTCTTTAATAAGGCACAAGAGGAACATGTTTAACATGTCTAATAGGTTATTCATACCTTTCATCAACATAATCTATATTCCAACATAGAGATGTGTTCCTTTGGCATGGAAAGAATTAAATACTTGGGATACATCATTAAGAAGGATGGAATGAATGTGAAAAAAATAAAATATACAGGTCATCCAAGAATAGGTGGAACCAAATACCATCACTAAACTTTAAATATTCTCAAGACTAGCAAAATTCTATTATATTTTTATAATTTTTTCCCTCATATTGTATGGCCTTTAAATTATGTAACATGTGGAGGAGTGAAATAAAAATTCATATGGACATAGGCACAACATAAGTAATTTATAGGGATGAAGGAGAGACTCGGTTAGCACCAATTATGGTATTTCTAGTTCTTCAAAATTATTTGAGATATAAATAGATATATCAAAATATGCAATTGGCACAATCCTTACCTGATGTGGTTATCTAATGGCATACCATAGTGATACTTTATCTAATATAGGGTGCATGAACCCAACATATGACAAAGAGTTGTATGTCATAATGTAAGCCTATAAACAATGGATGCACAATACTTTGGAAAATATACTATCATACACACAATTCATAATCATTTGTAGTTCATACGCACCTAAGGCAAGTTGGAAAATTATCGTCACCAAATATGGTCCACCTATCTACACTAGTTACATCTCAACATATTGCACAAGAAAGGGAGTGTGAATTAAAATGCTAACTATTTGAGATGTCCCTCAATTAACTCCTTGAAGAAAAACCCTTAACTCATGTGGTAATGATTCATCAGAGTTTCCTCAAATGTGTGAATATAACCCTAAATGTTTTGACATATATCAGGGGGCTAAAGGTTGGAAACAAATTTCTAAACTATCATTTGCAATAAGTAATTTTATTCCAAATGGTACAACTCTATGTTCTTACAAGGTAATCTCAAAAATTGATTTGGGAGGCTTACTATAATTAGATTGTAGGTCACTTTGGAGAAGAGAAAATATTGAAATTATTGTAGAATTATTTCTACTAGCAAAATATTTGTCATAATGTTACTAGATACATCGAGTATTGCACAAAGTTCATGATTACAAATATATCTATTCAAAAGCAAGTCTTTTACACCCCTTTGCACTTCCAAAAACACTATGAGATTTTATCTCAATGTATTTCAAGTTAGGTATCTCTTCCACCATGCATGGTCATGACTATATTATTGTGGTGGTTGTGAGTTCTCAAAAATGGTAACCTTAGCACTTTATAAGAAGATAATTTTAACATTATAGAGAGCAATTTTTTTCTCGAGCATGTTTGGGTTCATTTTTTGTCTTCCAAAATCTTCGTGTCAAATAGAGATTTAGATTTATGGGGATCTTCTATTACACATGATTTTTATTTTGACCTTAAGATGCTCAAGGAAAATGCATGAATTTACTTATATCTACCTTTAAGTTAAATACTCAACCATTAAGGAGTTACTCTAAATGTGCACTACCACCATGGTCACATTTTTAATACTCATCATCCCATTGTCTAGGGAATCCTCTAATATATAGAATATTGTAAAAGGTATCCACTTCGATGCATCTATTAACATCATGTAGACACTCAAAATTGGTAATTTACACTTTGGAAACCTTTGATTTGACTATGCACTCTTGTTATGATAAATACAACTTCTACATTCCCACTTAGCACTTTTTAAGGTCCATTTTTAGCTTGTTTATCCTTGCACATTGACACGTCGATACATTTTTAGAATACAATGCAAAAAATCAATATAAAAACATTGATTTATCAGCTCCAAACTTCATTTGGCATATTTCATTCTCTAAGTGAGGCCTCGTACGCTTTGTTCTAGAATTCATATTTAG
The DNA here is from genome assembly GCA_018340775.1 of Taxus wallichiana var. yunnanensis. NCBI lineage: Eukaryota > Viridiplantae > Streptophyta > Pinopsida > Cupressales > Taxaceae > Taxus > Taxus wallichiana. The sequence continues at coordinate 12,542,330 of JADAXU010000057.1, read as the reverse complement.
TCCTTATCCATATATACGGTCTTAGACCAACATGTCCTCTAACTCGCTTTCAAAGTAAAAAAATTTGGATATTGTACTTCATATGGGTTAGCCTTTCGTAGATAGATCATTTATAAGACCCTAAATAAGAAAGTATATACTACCTCATTTACTAAACTCAAATTCATAAGGTAATGCACTAGACCACTCGCTTCATATATGTAGTGCCTTGTCCTATTGTACCCCTTCAGCAAGCCTTCTATAGGGCCATTAAATCATAACAAGATCAATTCAAATGTTCATTTTGTTAAGTTAATGGTTCAATCTTCATGGATTCTTTATGTCAAAGGTCAATCAAAAATTTATAGACTATATTCACTCTCTACTCTATGGTTGAGGTTTTTCTAGGTATCAATCATTACCATGGGTTTCATATTTCACATCATATGATTATAGTTCACAATCATGAGCACACTTGAATAAAAAATGTAAGTTGATAACGATATTAGTTTAAGTTTTACATTCAAATTTTGAGTGGTTTTCCAAATCTTGTGCCTCGATGAATGTGGTTCCATGGTCGTTATACCTGGTTAGAGATGGTGCGAGTTCCATTTCATAAAACAACATTTCATGGAACATGAAATCATTGTATTAACTCAAGTTTTCTTGTACTTGATTAATGAACCCAAGATTAGGCTCTGTTTCAAAAGTGACTAGTCCTTACTAAAGAATTTTAGCCTTTGTTGGGATAAGACACTTTCAGCCTCTTCGTTCCTTCCCCCTTTTGTCACATTTTGAGATGGAAAAATAGTGACGTTTAATGAATAGGGGTATTTACAATATTTTTCTATCTCTATTCGAGTGTTGGAAATATATTTCAATTTGGTATGAGGTGATAAATACTAAAGATGGGGATAAAATTGAATGGTGGAATATGTAGTGCCCCTACCTACCACACCTAGTAGATAAGCTTTCCTAAGGTCGTCTTTCGAAAATAGGATCCTTTTGAATTTTTTTGCCAATTTATCATATCAAATCATTGTGGGGGTATTATTATTATATTTTAATTTAATTTTAACGCCTCGTCATAAACCACTGTCTTTTCGGATGCCATATTTTACTTTGAGTCTTGGACCTCAAGAATATTGAACCACATAGTGTTCTTTCTAGAGTGTAAAAAAATGTTAATAATATTAGGTACATAATTTAACTTAGAATTCAAAGTGTTTGGTTTCAAATATTACTTTGTCAAACTTGAAGTCAAATTTATTTGATTCAATCTAGAACTCAATCTAAAAATTTATAAAAAATTGTTTGGCACAAAAAAAGGAAGACCAATATTAAATATATATGAAAGAAAATTTAAAATAAATAAGATATCATAGAATAATATATATATGTATGTATGTATGTATGTATGGAAACATATATACATATATAGTTATATAATTCAATTTTTAAAAAATGAAAAATAAAATAATGGTATGGAGGAAAAGCCCTAAAAGTGGTGACCTAGGGTTTGATTATGTTCTTTGGGAGCAGGTGAGTATGTTGGGGGTGAAAAATCCAACACCATAACCTTTTTTTCATATTTCATCTTTCCTGCACCATAATAGGATATTGACAAGGAACGCATGTCCATCGAGCATAAAAGATACATAAATTTGGTCAAAATTTATAGCTACATATAATTTAATGGATATGTATGCCAATGGAGGAGTGCACACAATAGGGAATGTGTTTTTGTAAAGAAGGAATAAAATAAATACGGCCCATGAAACAGTACAACTATACATAAGCTTCATTTTTTATTAGCATTCAATAAACTAAGTCCCAACTTAGCTATTCACATTTTTCCAGCATCCTCCTTCCCTATTTGAAATGGGAGCTTTGGAACAGGGTTTCATCAAGCATTATAGTTGTAGGTGCATTGGAAAATACTTATACTAAGTGGTAGCTCAAAGGTGTACAAACTCTTGGCATGAGTGCAAAGAGTGTTTGAAAAAAATTCCTAAAGAAGTGTGGTCTTATGGACTAAGACCATGGAAGTTTCATTTTTTATTAACATGTGGGTGTACAAATAGGGTAGGATCTGGTTAAAAATTCATGATTAAAAATTATGGTTTCATGGGCACACCTTGACCATGTAAGATTTATTTTTGTTTGATTCACTATGGAGGTTCTACGGTTGTGCTTTTGGATGGTATAGAGCAGTTGGATTGCCCGAATACCTCCAACCCATGTTAAAATAAGAGGTTTGAATCTGGTCATAAAAGATAGAGGATTTTTTCAGATGTTGTAGTTGCAAATGTCTGGGTAGATATGTATGAAAAATGTGGAAGCATGAACCTCGTAAGTGAACTATTTGACAAAATTCCATAAAAGGGTTTGCTTTTATAGATAACGGTGAATATTTTGTATGCGCAAAATGAGTATGCTGAAAATGAATTGGTGTTATTAAGTAAATACAATTGAGGGTGTAAAGACAAAATCAATAATCTCCTAGCTTCCTCATTGATTGTGCATGTGTAACCATCTTGATCTCCTCGTGTCACTTCGTATTATATAAGGCATAGCTTTCTCACTATTTCTAACATGTTTTAACAATTATAGTTTTCCTTTCTATGTGTTTTGAAAACTAAAACCAAGAAAAAGTATAGATTTTAGATAAATTTTGATATGTTTAGTTCCAAAAAAATGTAAAATTTTACCTTATCTGTTGCACATTTGTAAGAATTATTTTGAGTGTTAATCTTTCCTTAATCACTTTCCATAGTAATAGAAAAACATATAGGATGAGTTACGAAAATGTATACCTCTATAATTACAAGTTCAAGATTGACATTTCGAGATAACTTACTTGTTCACTTGCAAAAGTTAATAAAACACAATTTTCATAAATGGGTAAAACACCTCCTTCGAGCCTCGAAGTGGAAATTTAAGAGTTGACATTATTCCCTAATGACATGAGAAGTCACATAAAATTATAAATGACTTCAAATGGTCATTTAACCATTTAACACCACACATTTAGGAGCCTAGAGACCCTTTTTGTAGCTTGGGATAGTTGTAGAAAGTGGGAAATTTAGTTTGATTTTGGCTCACAATTTGGGCCCCGCACTATGAAATGATTTTTGTCACCGCATACCTCTAGAATTTTAACATGAAAATAACAATCAACCTTTAGTGTTGAGTTTATCACTCGATATATAGTTTTACAAGTGCATTTTATATTCTTTCGGTTGTTGGGTGACCAGTCAAACTAGTTCAATTATGACCGATGGCTCCGTAAAAGTAGTTGTCATTCATACCCCATTTGCCAATTCCGAGCTCATGTTGCCTCCAATGAATTCCCAGTATATAGTTGAGCATATAATATTTATCTCCGGTGCATTTGACTATTGGAAACCATTTTTGAACGCAATTGCATAGCCCTCGGGTTAAATTTGGACGTTTTCGAAACTTGTGGCAAAATGTGAAATAATTCCACGGACCTCAATCAAGTCAAATAATTGATGAGAAAAATTATGACACTTATATGCGACTTGTATGGAACTCCCTTTTGTTGTTTGTTTGATAAAATTAATTATGGAAAAAATGGAGTTATCTCTCTCCTCTCTCTATCTCTATTTATTTCTCTTTATCTTTGAAAAATAAATAAAATTAAATGTGTATCTCCTACGCCTCTTATTGCATGTCAAGTGTTGAGATCATTATGCATGAAAAAACTATGAAATTGTGAATTATGCTAGATCATAGGAGTATTTCATATCATCTTTATGCTGACAAAGTTTGGTTGTAGGTACCCTAGATAGGAGGATTCAATAACATGCTTAATATGTTGTGATGATAGTTTGTACTTACTCAAATGAATACAATGTAAATTGGTAATAGTATCACTATTTGGTGCAGATTTATAGAATAAAAATGTTGTATCAAGAAAGAGATATTACTAGCCTTCGTGATAAAATGATAATCATATTTGTTTTGGATAAATTGTTGAGTTGTAATCTGTTGTACTAGATGCAGAAGCTCATGTTGTTTTGTTTTCATATAAGAAATTGTTGACCATTGTAATTATTATAGTCCCCTCATAACAATCACAATGTATGATAGAAATCCAATATACTTAAAATGTTGATAGTTAACTAAGTTTTTAAATCCTACCACCTTATCTTCTCTCTCTTGGTTGGGTCATGACTAGTTTGAAAACCCTTAACATTTTTGAGACATAACTTGGAACTAACAACATTGTATTCCTTTCATACACCTATAATTCATCCTAAATACCATTTCTATAACTTAAATCGCTTCCCTCGCATGAAGAAATGACTATGTTGTGTGACCTTTCCATATATGGGTTAAGTGGGACTAGCACTTCCTGGTATCTTAGGTCTACTCACCTTCATGGAGTTAGAGTCCAATGTTCTAATTTTTATTTTTATCCTAGTGGAAAACCAAATTCTTATGACGATACTTATGATTAAATTCATCATCAAATGATATCTTCATGGGATCCACATGACGCAAGTAGAGTTAGTGTACCAGTTTTACTATGCATTGAACTCTTGTTAATGAACCCATTACATCCATGCAGATAAAGGTGTTATCCTAGCTTGTAACATCAAAACACCTTTGGATTTTACAAAGGTTTTACAAGATAAAGATGTTTGATCACTTTAAATTGACTTATAGTTAGGTGTAAATACCTAAGTGTTGTTAGAATTAAACTTAACCTAGGCCCATTAAGAGGTTAATTTGTGGGTGGAAATTATAACTAACTCATACCAAACAATTTTATTTGGGTATTTGTTGACTTAAGAGAAAAAAGGAAATTGAAAAATTTGTCCCCTAGCTCCTAGCTAAGTCCTTTTATGACATTAAGGATAAATAAATGTCCCATGTGGGATCATGAAATATGGAAACATGAGCTCTTACCATGTACATGAATCACTTATGATTTGTGTGTAGCTTTATAAAAAAAGCTTCCAATCGTGTATATCTACAAAATGTTAAGCAAGTATGTAACTCATTTTTGTCCTAAAAGAACACCAATAAGAGACCAAAGTAACAACACAAGTGTAATGAGAACAAGAATAAACGAGATATTGGTCTAGCAATAAATTATACTTCGATTCCTTCTTATAAATAAATTAGGTGTTCTCATGTTTTTAAAAATATGAATTTCCTAGTGAGGGTAAGCATTCACGCAAACATTAAATAGGGAAATTTATGATACAAAATTTTTAAATTGACTCAAACAAACTATTGAACTATAAAAAAATAAAACAGAAAAATAAACATACTCTAATGGAGGGAAGTTAAAAGAAGAGGTAATTTTGAACTCTCATCTCCTTTAAAACTGAATATGGAATTAAGAATATGGAAATTATTGTAATGGAGAAAGATCCAAATTAAGTGTACTTATCATAATTTATATCTTAAATTAAATTAAGAATATGAAGGTTGAGAAGGATATTTTACGCTTGCGCGTTAAATGCTCTTGGAATTTGAATTATAAAAAAGATGTGACCATGGTAATGATGTGTTGTAAATTATGGTTAGCCTTACGTTTCTCATGTGGGGTTGAATCATCATAACGTGTACATCCCTCTTGAGTAAGTTTGAAAATAGTGTGTTACGATGTTATCATGTTTTATTTTTGGTTCCATGCTTGTGTAAGTGTCCTTGTACTATTGAGTAACGTTTTTGAGCCACAGAGGTGTCGTGTAACAAGCAATGAAAGAAAAAAATATTTTAGAAATTTTACTTTTTTAGGTTGTAAATTTGTGGGCATGAAAAATAGTATCAGATTGAGGTTACATACTCTCAAACCTCTGGGATAGTTGGTGTTGTGATGGTTATTCATGATGGTGGAGTTGGAAGAGTAATGTGTTATTATGTTGTGATGTGACAACTTGTAATTGTGATCATGTGAATGCACTGTCGTGCTTACCACTTGGTGTGGCCCATCTATGATGTTGATCTCTCTCTCTCTCTCTCTCTCTCTCTCTCTCTCTCTCTCTCTCTCTCTCTCTCTCTCTCTCTCTCTCTCTCTCTCTCTCTCTCTCTCTCTCTCTCTCTCTCTCTCTCTCTCTCTCTCTCTCTCTCTCTCTCTCTCTCTCTCTCTCTCTCTCTCTCTCTCTCTCTCTCTCTCTCTCTCTCTCTCTCTCTCTCTCTCTCTCTCTCTCTCTCTCTCTCTCTCTCTCTCTCTCTCTCTCTCTCTCTCTCTCTCTCTCTCTCTCTCTCTCTCTCTCTCTCTCTCTCTCTCTCTCTCTCTCTCTCTCTCTCTCTCTCTCTCTCTCTCTCTCTCTCTCTCTCTCTCTCTCTCTCTCTCTCTCTCTCTCTCTCTCTCTCTCTCTCTCTCTCTCTCTCTCTCTCTCTCTCTCTCTCTCTCTCTCTCTCTCTCTCTCTCTCTCTCTCTCTCTCTCTCTCTCTCTCTCTCTCTCTCTCTCTCTCTCTCTCTCTCTCTCTCTCTCTCTCTCTCTCTCTCTCTCTCTCTCTCTCTCTCTCTCTCTCTCTCTCTCTCTCTCTCTCTCTCTCTCTCTCTCTCTCTCTCGATTCACTATGAATGTCACATGTGTTATCACTTTTTGTGTGAAAACAATGTTTTTGTCACCCACGTAAGTGTTGCAATGTTTCTTTATCTTGGGATGTTGCATTTTTATATCAACATGTTGTATGAAAAAGTTCTTCATGTTGAAATATGTCATATCATGTTAATTTTCACCATGTTTTGTCGTATTTGTATGTATTTCATGATGTTAAATCGTTGTGTTCATTGTATATATGTATTCTTATGTTATGTGATAAAATTTGTGTCATGAATTGGGGGCATATGGAGATTTTATGACCCCTAATGTATTGTACTCACACTCTTGGTGTGTTATGTGGAAACGTGATGTGTGGAAAGTTGTGGAATATTGTTATGTTATACCCCATAATTTTACCATGCGTAAGACGTTGTAGTTATTATTCGTATACATCATTGTGTTAGTAATGTATTTATGTGTTATATTGTGTATATTACACTAACTGGCCCTAAGGGAAGTAATTGGTAAAAGTGTATATGTGGAAAAAGAAGGTGTGAACTAGGTTTCCATAACCTTGAGCTGAGTACAAGTTTGGAAGTGGAGTCTCATGTAGACTAAAACCCATTTCTATCTATTTGGTATACTTTGAGCTTGCTTAGTATATTGTGGATTTGAACCACCTTAGGATCATATTATGAAAATGTGATTCCCTTCTCTCTCTATGTGGGTTGTCCATCGAACAATCCTATGTGATATTGACTATGTGGATCCTCGTATATGTGATTGGAGATATATGGAGATGTGAATATACTATTTATATGTATTTTACGAGATGAGGCTCGATATCTGAGTGTTATAAACTCAATTAGTAGCCCTTTGGTGGCCATCAAAAAGCCACGTAGTGATCGTAATGTGATTTTTCTATGTTCATATTTTATTTGTAAATTGATCATTTTATCTTTTTGTAAGAACCAAAAATTTTCTTGATTGATGTATTCTTAAATTTTGGGAAGTTAATTTTGTTTTGTGCTAACAAGATACCTTTACATACTACAATTTTTTAGCCATTTATTTTTCTTATTTTGAAATAAAATTTTGGAGTGTTAAATTTTTCTAGCCTAGCCCAAGGTTTGGTATTTGATGCCACTTGGCAATTGAAACTGATTATTATGATGGTTCTAATGTTTTGATGTGATGGAATGGGGTCATAGGATTCATCATAGAGTGGTAGGACCTATGGACCTACTTTTTTGTATGGAGGTATGCCCTAATAGGGGTCATGGGGTTGTGTATCTTTAGAGCTACATGTTACTATGCCACTTGGGTGGAGAAGGCGGGGCTCTATGTCCCTAGGACCATAGTGTGACCTAACCTCATTTAATGGAAAAGTAAGATGATGGGGCTCTTTGGCGGGACCCGACTTGATTTTGGAACTGTGATTCTTATATTCAAGTGATGGGGTTCCTTGGCGAGTGACCCAAACTAGTTTTGGCACTATGATTATTATATTTAGGTGGCAGGGATCTATGGTAAGTGACCTGACCTGTATCGTTACTATGATTATTTTATCTATTATGATACATATGGATTTTTTTCGTAGGATATGGATATTTGGGAGGCATTTTAAGATGATATGTATGATTCATGAGTTACTCCTATGAGTCTTGTTATGTATTGTGATTTTTGAGGCTTGATGTTCCTCCTTGTTGACATATGATTTTAGATTTTATCTTGATATTATGTAGATACAAATTGTGTGCTTTTGATTCATGTGAAACCCACTTGAATATGTATTTCGTCATTCCTTAATGTATGTTAGGCACGTGCCTATATTGGATCTTGATTTAACGAAAATTTATTTATTTTATTAAACCCTATTGCAGAGTAAATGATGTAAAATAAAATAATCATCTCATGAGTACAATATGATGCAATAAAATAAGCAAGTAAGTATGAAACCCTAATCAAGATATATAGAGATAATGACTTATCTCGATTTACACTTGATCCATAAATTATTTGGACTAGGAAAATTGCTAAACATGAAGTGAATACTGTCATAAATGCTTAGGATAAATTTTGAAATCCATGGATAGAGATGGATATGGATGTCTATTAAAGGATAGGGGTGCCTGGGCACTCGTAGAATGATGTTGAGCACCCATGACTATGTAAATGGTCAAAATCTAATTTTTACAAAGTGTCACACAAGTTTCATAAATATTCATTGTTGATTACTTGTTTGTCACTCTTTCATCTCCAAGGGTGCCTAAAATGACTATGCACTACACTACATCTCAAAATCCATGTATTTTTAGTACGGGTGAGTAAGAATCGTGCCCTATAATTCCCTTTTTCTAAGTTATACTTGATAGTGGGTTGTAGCTAAATGTAGCAATGTAGTAGAATGTGTGGATGGGATAACGAACTTCCCCTTCCTATGTTGTGTATGTAGATTTGCATCCCTTGTCATTTTGAATGGATTCTAGATGGATGCCTTGGCATGATTTAGGTGCCTTTTGAATGCAATCTTAGGTGATGATAGTATATGTTTAGTGCTTAGTCCTTGATTTTGAACACATAACTATGTTTTATATGATTCCCTTCTTTGAATTTTTTAATTGACAACTGGAAGGCTGACCCATAAGTGAAAAAGATGCCCAAAAGATAAAAGAAACAAAAATGAGCAAGTAAGATAAGAAAGGTTCGTAGGTTCCTGACGGGATAGGGGCATCTAGCGCTCCTTTCCCGGTTGGGTGTTGGTGTCTGGAGCCATAAAAGATTTAAAAAAAAATTAAAATACTGACTAGGTTATAGGGTGTGTAAGACCAAATAGAAAACATGAATCAAAGTAAAAGGTGAAAGACAGTCATCATTTACTATTTGTATTACTTATGAATCATATGAATGCTAGTATATGATTAGGACCTAGAAATTTCCCTAAGTACGTGATTTCGTGTCTAAATTTTCCCCAATCTATGTTGTTGAGTGAATACTTGATAACATAAAGTACATAGAAGATGCATACCTCATTATATTATAGAGCATGTGGCAAAGAAAGTGCCAAGTGGACAAGTGAAGCATGGAAACTAGGAAGATAAAGTGACCCTAGGGGTGAAGCATATGCATTGTATCATGTTGTACCTGTTATTCTACTTGTTTTTGTGCTTATTTTTGCTTCTTATTTTAAGAAAGAACCAACTAAAAGAAGAGAAAGAATGTATTCAAAGTTTTGTATGTGATAAATCGAGAAAAATGTGCATGAGTATGTAAAAGGAAAGTGTGCACCTGATGTAGAAGAGTGTAAAAGGATAGAAAAGTGTCCTGAAAATGCTTTGTAGAATGAGTTTCTAGATGATCTCATGATGAGTGTGAGTTTTTGGGAAATATCATGCCAAGAGTAAGTTTTGGGGTAATTGTTGAGAAGAAAAAAATGTTTATCTAAGGATAAGATGTGCAAAGGATTCACGCTTGCGGGAACAAGGCACATTTGAAGGCGCAGGAAGATAGGGAAGGAAACGCACACTAGAAAATTGTGTCTCGGACTTAGCCATTTTTATGGTAAAGGGATATTTTTGGAGATAGCATGTAAAGAACACATAGAGATGAAGACTTACGCGGCACACAATAGTATTTTGGGAACAAACAATTGATAAGCGTCATGCATAGTTCAAGATAATAATAATATTTCTTCTTAGAGTTAACCTATAGGAAATCTATTTTTAGAACACTTTTATGTTGTGGATGTCATTGTAAAGGTGCATTGTTATCATAATTATGCGACCTATTTTAAAAATTGCATGGGCGACAAGGGAAATTCCTACCTCTATGAATATGTATTTAACTGTGTAGTTTAGAGAGAGACTAAATTCTTGTAAAGTTATGCTACTGATCTTAATACGCACATGACTCATGGAGATACTTTATAGTGTAAGAAGATTATGTGTTTTACAGTGTTTAATGTAATGGATAATATTGGTTGGATAATGGTGTTAGACATAACTGAATCTAGTTCTTGTATGGTTAGCCTTATTATAGTTATTATTTAGTTCATGATTCTCTAAGATCTAGATCTAGTTTATGCATTGTGAAATGTTTATGTTTGGTTATGGATCTGAATATGTATTATCATCATCACACTAACATCCTACAAAAAAACTATAAAGAGGAGCTTGGTACCTTTCGTGCTTTCAAAGGAGCGCTCAACTCAAAGTTGAGTGATGTACAAGCATGCTTGGGTTTTCCACGATGATTATAAGTCGCATCATTCGTTCAATTACCATGACCTCTTTTTCATTGTTTTCGGGATATTTTTGATGAAGACATATTGGTTTACCCTAGAAAGTGTTGAGGAGTGGATAATATTTTAGGAAGAAGAGTACGCTTATAGCTTCAACATTGGATCTGAGTTTGACGCACGCGCGTGGGTGGAGCAAAACTTATACAACTATTTATATGAGAGTTTCCTTGCTATATTTTTGATAGATCCGTATGAGTGGATGGTTTCTTATGCATCTAAGAGGAATTGGAGGTATCACACTCTTTTCTGGAAAAAGGAATAATTTTAGGCCCTCTATAATGCTTATCTAATTTGGATAAGCGCTATGGACACTTGGTTACGTGGTGTTATGAATAGATATATTTTGGAGTACTCGCCTTCTACTTACTCTTTCTGAAGGTAGTTGAGTTCCAGCTTTTACGTTATCCTAGGGGAACCTATTTGCAAGGCATTCCACCGATGATCAAAAGCTTGATGGTAACCCTAAACTTGGAAGAAAAGCTGATGGCTAGCTAAACCTCACCACGTGTGGGGCGGTGTAGATTTGGTGAAGGATAGCGGACCTAGCGGTAGAGAGAAAATGGAAGAAATGAGTCTTAGGTATAATGAGGTGTGTGAAAGGGAGTTAGAGAAGTAGCACAATATTGTAGAATGGATGGAGTTGAGGAGAGATATGGATCGTGAAGGATTTGGAGCTCATGCAGAAGGCATGGAGCCAAAGCATCTGGAACTCCCCCATTTGGGAAAGTATGATAGGCAACTCTCTTTGGCCTAATATAGGATCATGCTAGAAGAGATGACATGGGCCATGGGTGCACATCTAAATCTACCTAGAAACCTATCCCTTGTGCTTGGTTTTTTAGTATGTAGTACAACTAGTAGTCAGCAAGCTAGTTTGGGGAGTAGAATAAAAGGAGTAAATCATATAGCAAGTACATCTATGGCTAGGAAAATGTCTTCTTTATTATTTAGAGGTACCTTTTCAAATGCATCATTGATAAAAACTCAAATGTGTAGAATTTTGGACTCACTTACGGATTTGTACCACATCGCAGACCATAGGAGTTCATTTTAGCACCACCGTGTTGGGAGATAAGGCAAGACATCCACTAGTCACTTCTAGCTACGGTGGAGGATCAAAGGAATAAGTGGCTCTAGTTTTGGTGGATCTTGTGGGTCTGGAGGTAAGGTAACATAGGAGGTTATGGATCAAGTGGGCATGGTCCTCACCAACCCTAGAATATTTACATGGAGATGTCACTTCATCTTCCATAGTATAGGGCAATAGAAGATGTTGTTGAGCATGTGCATATGTGTGAGATATTGTGCACACAAAAGGGATTATGGCTTCAAATGCAAGGAAAGTTAGTTTATAACTACGTTGCAGGACGTGCTCACATTTGGTACAGGAAATTTCACCCCGATCGGACTTTTGTAGATTATGCAAAGACTACTGGGATGCTTTCCTTAAGGATTTTTATATCCCTGAGTTCAAGTAGAAGAGTATAAGCATGCTCAAGGATATTAAGCAGGGAACTATTGAGAGCATTCAAGAATACAATGCTTGTATCAAAACACTTTTTCTAAGCTTTCGTATGATATCCATGCAAGCCAACATGCACAATGGTTTGTTGGGGGATTGATCACACTATTTAGGAGGGCACTATCACATAAGACATATACGAGACCCATGCGAAGCACTTGAAGTAGTGTTACGGCTGAGGTAGTCAAGTATAGAACTAGAGTGAGCCCATTCCTGGAAGCATAGATTACAAATATGGTGAAGTAATTAGAGAAACTATCGGCTAATTCAGCACATGAGACACACACTGGGATTTGGTGTACAAATTGTGAAGTGGAAGGGCACACTAAGGATAATTTTCCCCAAAGGTAAGTGTGTTCATTATTACTAGATCCGTGAGATATGTCATTTAAATCATGATGCAAGAAGCTTCTCATTATTACAAGATGCGATAAGAAAAAACATATCTTGTTATTGTAATATTTTTGGTCCATGACTCACAATATAAAAGACTACAGCTTTGATTGGTCAGATCCATTATGCCATCGATATTGGTGTGCGACAGATATGAGTATTAGATAACTCTAAAAGTAAAAGCGAGCACCATGATCTTGATCATACCCAAGGGCTCTACAATCAAAACAAGGGATGCTTTTAAGGAAGTTTTGGCAGGGGTCAAGGATACCGTGGTGGCTTTAGGGGCTGAGGCTGTGGTGGTGGACGAGGTGAGTTTCCTCATGGACTTTTTTTAAACATGTAGATCTCCGACCACTATATACGCGAATGTCCTCAGAATATTACTTGTTATTTTTGTGGGAAGAATCATAACTATGAGGAATGCCCAGACTTATATGAGCATCTTAGCAAACAACATAAATAGGAGAAAAATGGCGCAGGATGGTTAGAATACAACACACCATGGAAAATCAATGGATGCAAAAGTTGGCACTGGAACTTGAGGTAGTACCTATGAATATTATTACACAAGCTGAAGCTACACACACCGAAACACATTACAACATAAGCCTACCATTACTAAGGAGGAGGTTTTACATGCAACATATCCGAGATCCTACACATCGAAAGAGGTGTATCAGAAACCATGAAAGTAATCAAAATCTTCGGGTGAAATATAGTGTTTAAAGGAGAAGTCACGAAATTTGGAACAAAATGATGCAACAAAGATGGTCCAATCGACACTAATGATTTGAAAGAGGTACGCAAGATGTTTTACCAGGAGAATATTATTCCATTACTAGGGAATTGGTTAAAGGGAAACACTCCACGCGTAGGTATTGAAAATTGACGGAAGATCCTACATACTAATCTTCCCCCTCGTAGCTTGGATTATTATAAGGAAATCACTCTGAATGTTGTTGTGGATGGGTGCCTTTTGAGAAATATATTGATTGACACATGCACGGAAGTGAATGTGCTTACTTTAGATGCATAGGTACAGATGGGCAGAACTCCATTAAATCCATCCTCTAATGTATTGTTTATGGTTAATTGGACTAAGGCCACTCCAATTGGGGTTTTAAAGGATGCATCCATTACTATATAAGGGACCAAGTTTATTGTGGACTTTGAGGTTTTGGCACTTGCAGAAGCAAAAAGCTTCCCGAGATATAATTGGGAGCCCTTGGTGTTATGCAAATAATGTTGATCTACAGTTCAACAAGGGGTATATAAGTTTGTAAAACAATGAAGAATACATTATTATCCCTTTGACATATGGGAAATCTACACCTTATGTTGAACCTTTGATTGAGGAAGATTTGAACAGAATTTATGTGCGCACCATTCGAGATCTAGAATTACTTGAGCCATCTAAGGAGGGAATCCTCCAGTGGGAGGATGCACAGTCTAATAGTGATGCTACAAGTATTTCTTGTGAAAATTAGGTGCATGAAACCTATGAGATGGTTGGGTGCGAAGTAAAAAGTTCCTTTACACAAAGAAGTAAACCTTGTTGTATTAGATAGATAGGTAACAAATTTGTACCCCGGTACACCAGAGAAGGAGATCCTATAGTATTCTTGCATGCAATGAAGGATAAGTGGACGGATGAAGTAGAGCAAAGAAATATGTTAGTATATAGCCTACGCGAGGATGATAGCATGCTAATGGATGGTTCACATGGATAATCTCATAGAATGGAAAGAAGTAATAATTTCTCTAACAACCCGGTTTCTCAAGAGCAATACACCTACTCAAATCTACATATATCATGGTAATCAGCCATTCATCACCACGTTCAAAGAAGCGTGAGAGACTCGGATAGAATGGCAAGAATATTTACCACCTTCACTATGGGTGCACAAAATTTATTCCACTTTGCAAGGTTGTGCACGTGTTTGGTATGTTTATGCAGAACTGCATAGGGAGACTGGAAATTGGCAAGAATTGATTGTAGGAATGATCCAAAATTTTGACTACTTCTCTACTAAACCTCTAGTGAGAGAGGCATTACGGGTTATGGAATGCTTGACTATGGGAGATAGTGTAAAGGCTGAAGAACTCATTCAGGAGTTATTTGGTGAGGAAGAACCAGAGCACATTTTGATGAAATAGATGAGACAAATGCCAAACTATTTAAGTGCACTTTCTTTGAGAAGGAGAAAGGAAATATGGTCTACATAGTGGATGATGAAGAAGTAGAAAATTTGTACATTGATCATTCCAAAGGTACGTGCGTGAGGTTTTAGACAAAAAGTGTAGATAAAAATGTGCATACCTATCATGAACCTCTGAAGACCAAGAAAGTGAACATTGGTACGAATGTTGAAACTAAGGAGGCCATAATTGGGGATTATTGGTCTGACTCTAAAGTGGAAAAGATAATTGAATTACTACATGATTTCCAAGACTTATTCCCTAGGGGATACCATGAGTTAAAGGGGGTGCATGAGTCATTAGGAGAGATGAAGATTAAGCTAAAGGAAGATGTGTGATTGATTAGGAAGATACCTTACAGGATGAACCCTAACCTACACGTAAAAGTTAAAGAAGAAATTGAAAAAATGTTACAGTTTGGCATCATTAAGCCCCTAGAAGAATCAGATTGGGTTAACCCCATGGTAATCAGTATAAATAAAGATGGTCGGATTAGGATTTGTGTGGATTACAAGAATTTTAATGTTGAATGTGTGATTGATCCTATTCCTATGCCTTTCACTAAGGAAATAATAGAAGGTGTTGTAAGGCTCAAAATTTACTCTTTTACATATGGATTCTCTAGGTATCATCAAGTAATAATTACACAAGATTTTTGAGTAGACGAATATTGTTCTAAGGAGAAGACACACAAAGCATTCATGAGTAGGAAATAGGCACATTTGAAGCTGCGGAATGATAGGAAAGGAAACATGCACTAGAACAAGTTAGCTCGTGACTTAGCCATTTTTATGGGTATAAGATATTTTTGGAAGATAGCATATGGAGCACACATCAGGATGGATAATTGTGTGATACGCAACCGGTATTTTAGGAACAAGCAACTGATAAGCACCATGCATGGTTGTAGTTAATAATAGGATTACTTCTTCCAGTTAACTATAGGACATCTATTATTAGTGCACTTGCATGTGTGCATGTTATTATAAAGGCGCATGGTTATTATCATCATGCAACCTATTTTGAGGAGTTTGTAAGTGGTGAAGGGTAAGTCCCACCTCTATAGATATGTATTGAACTATGTAGTTTAGAGAGAAAGAGTTATTGTAAAGTTATGTTGTTGGATCTGATGCGCACATGACTTATGGATATACTTTATAATGTAAGAAGATTCTATGTTTTACAATGTTTAATGTAATGAATGATATTGGTTGGATAATGGTGTTAGAAATAACTGAAACTGGTTCATGTATGGTTAATCTTATTATAGTTATTGTTTAATTCATGATTCACTAAGATCTAGATCTGGATTATGCACTGTAGAATCCTTATGTTTATTTATGGATATGAATATGTCTTATCCTCATTACACTAACATCTTGCACAAAGAAACTCTAAAGAGGGGCTTGGTACCTTTTCACGATTCGTAAAGTTCTTAGCTCATGTTCGATGATGTGCCGGTCATTGGGTTTTACACAATAGATTCTAGGCTACATCATTAGTTCATTGTCGAGGACCTCTTTTTTAGTTGTTTTCAAGATGGTTCATGATGAAGACGTACTAGTTGAACTTAGAAAGTGTTGAGGAGTGAATAATAGATCTAGAAGAAGATTACACTTGGAGGTTCAACACTTTGGATCCGAGTCTAATAGATGCACATGGGTGGAGTAGAATTTGTATGACTATTTGTATGAGAGTTTTTTTCTATCTTTCCATTATATTTATACGAGTGGATGGTTTCTTATATGTCTAAAAGGAATTGGAGGTATCACATACTTGTCTGGACACAAGAAGAATTTTAGGCCCTCTATGATGCTAATTTGATTTAGATGTGCACTATGGACACTTGGTTCTATGGTGCTCGAATAGATATACTATGGAGTACTAAATTTCCACTTACTCGTGCCTGTAGGTAGCTGAATTCTAGTTTTTATGTTAACCTAGGGGAACTTATTTGCAAGGCATTCTACTAAAAATAAAAAACTTGATGGTAACCATGAAATTTGAAGAAAAAATGATGGCTAGCTAAACCCTACCATGTGTGGGGGAGGAGAAGGTTTGGTGAAGGATGACAGATCTAGCAATAGAGAGGAAAAGGGAAGAAAGGTGGCTTAAGTAAAATGAGGTGCGTGAGAGGGAGATAGAGAAGCAACGTGATATTGCAGAGCGGATGGCATTGAGAAGAGATATGGCTCATGAAGGATTTGGAGCTCACGTAGAAGGCATGGATTCGAGCACACTGAACTCCCCCATTTGGGAAAGAATGATAAGGAACCATCCTTAGCCTCATATGGGAGTGCGCCAAAGAGAGACGACATGGGCCACGAGCACACATCTGAATCTACCTAATAACCTAGCCCTTGTGTTTGGTTTTCCAGTATCTAGTATAACTAGTAGTCAACAAGCTAGTTTGGGGAGTATAAGAAAATTATTAAATCAAGTATAAAGTGCATCTATGGCCAGGAAAAGTTCTTCTTTGTTGTTTGGAGGTACCTTTTCAGCACATCGTCAAAGATCTAACTCAAGCACGTAGAATTTTGGACTCGATTACGGGAGTATTACCACCTCATAAACTGTAGGAGTTCATTTTAGTACCACTATTGGGACACATGGCGGTAAAATCCACCGGTCTACTTCTAGCTCCATGTGGAGGATTAGGAGGTATAGGGGCTCTAGTTCTAGTGGATCTGGTGGTTCTTGAGGTAGAGGTAACACAGATTTTCTAGATCATGTGGGCGGGGTCCTCATAAACCATAGAATATTTACATGGAAATGTCACTTCATCTTCTTGAGTATAGGGAATGGAATATGATGTTGAGCATGTGCACATGTGTGAGATATTATGGTGTGCAAATAGAATTATGGCTTCTAAGTGCAAGGCAAGTCAATTTGTAACTACATTACAGGGACGCCCTCACAGCTTGATATAGAAAGTTTGACCTTGATCGACTTGCATAAATTATGCAACATTAAAGGATTTTTTCCTTAATGAGTTTCATATCCCTAAGTTTGAACAGAAGAGTATAAGTGTGCTCAAGGATATTAAGCAAGGCACTACTGAGAGTGTTCGGGAATATGATGCCTATGTCAAAACACTTTTTTCTAAACTTTCATATGATATTCATGTAAGCTAGTATACAAAATGGTTCATAGGGGCTTAACCACACATTTTAAGAGGGTGTTGTCACATAATACATATAAAGACCCACACGAAGTAGTTGAAGTAGCATTGCACACTAAGGTCAGTCTAAAGTATAGACACTAGAGTGAGCACATTATTGGAAGCATAGATTCTAGCTATGGAAAATTAGTTAGAGAAACTATTTTCCAATTCAGCACATAATACGTGCACTAGAATTTGGTGTATAGAATGTGAAGTGGAAGGGAACACTAAGGATATTTTTCCCTACATGTCAATGCATTCATTATTGCTAGACTGCGAGATATGTCATTTAGACCATGATGCAAACCACTTTGCCCATTATTATAATGTGCGATAAGAAAGAATGTATCTTACTATTGTAATATTTTCTATTCCATGACTCACAATACAAGAAGATTGTAGGTTGATTGGTCAGATCCATGATGCTATAGATATTGGTGTACGATAGACATGAGTATTAGATAATTCTAAAAGTAAAAGTGAGCACCATGATTGTGATCACACTCAAGGGCGCTACAATTGAAACGAAGGGCACTTTGAAGGAGGTCATGGTATAGGTCGAGAATATCATGGTGGATTTGGGGGCTGAGGTCATGGTGGTGGATGAGGTGAGTTTCCTCTTAGAATGTGTTTTACATGCAGCTCTCCTGACCACTATAGATGCAAATTTCTTCATAATATTACTTGTTCTTTTTGTGGGAAGAATCACAACTATGAGGAATGCCCAATAGCATGCCATAGAGAATCAGTGGATGTCAAAGTTGGCATTGGAACCTAAGGTATTACCTATGAATATTACTACACACACTGAAGTTGCACATGCAAGAGAGACGTTACAACAGAATCCTACCATCACTAAGGAGGAGGTTTTATATGTAAGATACCCAAATCCTATGCATCAGGAGTTTTATTAGGAAACCACGGAGGTACTCAGAAATATTCGGGGTGAAATACAATGTTTAAATGAATAGTCACTAAATTTGGAATAGAAGAAGATAGCAGAGACAGTACAATTGGATATTTATGACTTGAAAGATGTGTGCAAGATGTTACGCGGAAGAATATCATTCCATTACTAGGGAATTGGTTAAAGGGAAACACTCCACACATAGTTATTAAGAATGGATGGAAGATCCTGCATGTTAATCTTCCCCCTCATAGTTTGGATTATGACAAGGAGATCACTCTGAATACTATTGTGGATGGGTGGCTTTTGAGAAGTATATTGATTGACATAGGCATGAAAGTGAATGTGATTACTTTAGATGCATGGGTATAGATGGGAAGACCTCCATTATAGTCATCCTCTAATGTATTGTTTATGGATAATCAAACTAAGGCCACTCCAATCAGATTTTTAAAGGATGCATCCATTACTATACAAGGGGCCAAGTTCACTGGGACTTTGAGGTCTTAGCACTTGTAGAAGCAGACAACTTCCCAGATCTACTTGGGTGCCCTTGGTGTTATGCCAATAATGTTGATCTATGATTCAACAAGGGGTATATAATTTTTGAGAACAAGGAATAAAGAGTTATTATCCCCTTAACATATGGGAAATATGTACCTTATGTTGAGCCTTTGAGTGAGGAAGACCTGAATAGAATTTATGTTTGCGCCATTTGAGATTTGGAAGTACTTAAGCCATCTAAGGAAGGAATATTCAAGTGGGAAGATACAAAGACTATTAGTGATACTACAAGTATTGTTTGTGATGATTGGGCACATGGCACCTATGAGATGGTTGGGCATGAAGTAAGAAGTGCATTTACATGGAGAAGAAACCCTCTTTCTATTAGGAGGATAGGTAACAACCCTGTACCCCGGTATACTAGAGAAGGAAACCCTACGGTATTCCTATGTGCCATAGAGGAGCAGTGGACAGATCAAGTGGAAATAAGAAATATGTTAGTGTATACCCTATGTGGGAAGGCATCACATTGGTGGATGGTTCACAAGGATAGTCTCCTGGAATGGAATGAAGTCAAAATTGTTCTAACAACCCTATTTCTCAGGAGCAATGCACCTACTCAAATCTACATATATCATGGTAATCAACATGTTCAACACTATGTTTAGCAGTGTGAAAGACTCTAGAAAAAGGGGAAAGAAGCTTTACCACCTTCACTATGGGTGCAAAAACTTTATTCCACTTTGCAAGGCCACACACGTGCTTGGTATATTTATGTAGAACCTGCATAGGGAGGCGGAAATTGGGATGAATTGATTACGAGAATGACCCAAAATTTTGAGTACTTCTCTACTACTCCTCCGGTAAGAGAGGCATTACAGGTTATGGAGTGATTAACTATGGGAGATAGTTCAAAGGCTAAAGAAATCATTCAAGATTTATTTGGTAAGGAAGAACAAGGAGTGCATTTTGATGAAATAGATGATACGAGATGTTGAATTATTTATGCACACTTACTTTTAGAAGGAGAAAGGAAAGATTATCTACATAGTGGATGATGAAGAAGTAGAAAATTTACACATAGATCATTCAGATAAGTACGCATGAGGTTTTAGACAACTGCTTTGGTAAAAATGTGCATGCTTATCATGAAACAATGAATACCAAGAAAGTGAATATTGGTATGAATGTTGAACCCTAGGAGGCCATAATTGAATATTATTGGTCTGATTCTGAAGTAGCAAAGATAATTGAGTTACTACATGATTTCCATGACTTATTCCCTAGGGCATACCATGAGTTAAAGGGGTTACATGAGTCATTGTGCAAGATGAAGAATAAGCTAAGGAAGGAGTGTGCCCGAGTTAGGAAGAGACCTTACCGGATGAACCCTAACCTACGTGTAAGAGTTAAAGAAGAAATTGACAAAATGTTGAAATCTGGCATCATTAAACCCCTAGAAGAATCAGAGTGGGTTAGTCCTATGGTAATTAGTATCAAGAATGATGGTCGATTAGGATTGTGTTTATTATAGAGAACTGAATGTTGCATGTGTGATTGATCCTTTTCCTAGACCTTTCATAGAGGAAATATTAGAAGGTGTTGCAAAGCATGAAGTTTACTCTTTTATAGATGGATTCTCTAGGTATCATCAGGTTAGAATTACACAAGAAGATAAAGAGAAAATGACTTTCACCACTAAATGGGGAATTTTTTCATATACTATGATGCCCTTTGGTTTGAAAAATGTGCCTGTTGTATTTTTGCGCATAGTTATTCAAGCATTCCAAGATTTTATTCACAAATTCTTACAGGTTTACTTGGATGATTAGATGGTATATTGGTTTGTTAATGATAATTGTGACAACTTGCGCTTGATTTTGAAATATGTAGACATTTAAGCTTCTCTTTAAATACTAATAAATGTGTGTTTGCTACACTTTTTGGAACTCTAATGGGGCACATCATCTGCAAGTAAGGTTTTTATTAGATCCATTAATGTTGTAGTTATTGTAGGCCTAGAGGAACCTACCAATCAAATTGAGGTGCACAGATTCTTGGGCCACACAGGATATTACAGAAAAATTATCAAAGGATATGCGAAGATTTCCACACCCTGGAAGAATTATTAAATGGAAAATGGACATTCTATTGAGGAGAACCGCAATGAGTGTGCATTTGAGGCATTAAAGGAGAGACTTACTACATCACCTATTCTAAATTTTACCTCATGAAACCAGTTGTTTCACGTATATGTGGACGCCTCTGCAAATCCATTGGCGTAATGTTAGCTCAGCCTAGAGAAGCTACTATAGATCATTGTATTTGATTTTCTAGTAGAAATTTGATTGTTATGGAATATAATTATATAACTACAAAGTGTGAGGCCTTGTTAATGCTCTATGCGTTGCATAAGTTCGAGACAGACTTTAACTAACAACACCATTTGTATTTTATACAAATTACATGGCATTAAAATACTTGGTAAATAAACCCATTTTAAAGGGGCACATATGTCGATGGGTTCTATTATTCCAATAATTTGACTTTACCATCATGGTAAAACTAGGTAAAAGTAAATCTTTCCCAGACCACGTATCAAGGATTCAATCGGGGAGGATGCACAGATAATTGAAGATACAATGATATCGGATGTATAGTTGTACAAGTTAAATCGCACTCCTTTATAATTGGAGTATATTGGTGTCTTTTTACGCACGCTATGGCGCGAGAAGGAATGAAAGCCTTAGAAAAGAAACAAATTTCAATATGCAAGGCACCCTTCATGTTGATCAGTGGTGACTTATACAAACTAGGCCGAGATTAAGTATTGTGTCGGTGTGTATTAGAACATGAGCCCACAGATATCATGGAAGAGGCTCATGGTGATATTGCAGTGGGCACTATGTTCGTGATGCCATTGTGTGCAAGATTCTACTAGCTAGTTTATGGTGGGAGACCTCTGTACAAGGATTGTAAAGAGTATTATAAGGCATGTGATCACTGTCAATGCCTTGGAAAACCTAGGAAAAGAGATGAAATTCTTTTGAGGCCTATTACTAGTGCAAATCCATTTTTAAAATGGGCTATAGAATTTATGGGTCCTATTTCCCAATTCGCGCATAGAACTAGATCATGCTACATCATCACTTATACATATTATCTTACAAGGTGGGCGAAAAACAACTACAAAGGATTGTACAACATGACAACTACTGATAGCCGGGTTCTTATGGGAAAATATTCTTACTAGGTATGGGTGTCTGTTGAGTTTGAAAAGTGACAGGGGTACACACTTTTGAATGAGACAATCGAATATTGTTGGATGAATTTATGATCCCTCACCACAAGACTACACCTTATCACCCTAAAAAAATGGGACTCATTGAGGATTTCAACAAGATATTGAGTCAAACTTTGACTAAAATTTTTGATGTTGGAAGGAAATATTGGGATGATAAATTTTATGTTGTACTTTAGGTGTATAGAACAACCTACAAGAGGTTGAATAAGGCCACACCTTTTTAGTTCGTGTATGGAATGCAATTTAGTTCTTCCCATGGAATTCATGTTACCTTCTTTGTGTATTACACATCTTTGGAGGTCTAGCTGATGAGAAAGCATTAGAAGAGAGAATTGACAAGTTAATATAGCTAGATGAGAGGCACATCATAGTACTTTGGATTTAGAAGTAGGAAAAGGCTAGGTAGAAGGCATGGGATGATAGACACATTAGGGATAAGAAGCTTGAGGTTGGACATATGGTACTTCTTTATGATTCCAATTTTCTGTGCCATCTAGGAAAACTTAAGGTGCATTGGTTGGGACCATATGTTATCACTCACATCCTTGAATTAGGAACTTTCTAGCTAGATGCGCTTGATGGAACACGGTTACCTAGTTACTTACATGAAAGTAGGTTGAATCCCTACTATAAATAAGTCTTATTGGTGTTTGTAATTAGGCAGTATTTCCATTTAGTATAGATTTCCCTTTACTCGAATTTATTTTAATGTATTTCCTTTTTGTCGCTATGCTTTGTCAATTTAGTTTGGTGTTTAGTGTAATAAGCACATTTGCTTCTTTGGAAGCTAATTACAATCTAAAGTATTTTTATGTACAGAAGACTACACATACCATTTGTGTGGGGTGGTTTTTATTTGTTATTCACAAATGGGTACACATGAGAACAAACTATTATAGGTGTTATTCAAGTATGGAAAGGAGTTGCTAGAAAGGAAATTGCTTCTAAAGAAGACCATAGATGGAAATAAATGAATGAATAGTATAATGTGAGGTAAGTAATGGTCGTGAAAACTACTAGGGGAAAGTGCGGTATCGAGGTACTTTGGCGCATAGAAGCGTGTATAAGAGAATTTTGTAGCTATAAGGTAGGAAGGCGCACTAGAAGGTTATAGTTAGGGCATGAAGATGTACTTGTGTGGAAATTGGGAAAATGGTCAATTAATGAGAGGATTGGTGGTAGGTGAAGGAGAAATAAATGCACTAAATTTTTGAAAATCTATATAAGGACGTGATGCGATTTATTTTTACCTTTGCGATAACAAGTATTTGAGCGAGCTAAGTGTGACCGAGCCAAGCAAAACATGTTGAGGTGTAGAGAGATACGAAACCGCACGGGAGAGAAAATTTGTGCACATAAATGGCTTGTGTCCCTATTGGTGAAGGGTTTGAGCATAGCAGAAGCATTGAGAGGGAGCTAGGGCATGTAGTTTCAAGCTATGGTTTGAGCTTACTTGACATAGAAGACAAAAGGTGGGATTTTTACAATGTCACTTTGAAAACACCTACAACAAGTATGAAGGGAAGAAAAAAAAGTGGAAGTTGAAGTCGAAGTTTCTCCTGAGAGTAACTTTTCAGAGATGTAGTATCCAGAAGGAGGGATATTCAAATGGCATTGGGATTCCCACATTCATAGATGTAAATTAAGTGATTACAACCACTAACAATAGGGGATAATTGGATGCATTATTGAATAAGAAGAACAACAAGCGCATAGTTGATGATATGCTAGTATATGATGATATTGGGCAAAATTTTCTTAAGAAGGTAGGGTATTATCAGTTATATGAACTCCCATATTTTGGAAAAATAGAAGCTTTATACCAATGGCTTATGAGCAGAGTCCATGAGGAAATTTTCTAT
Organism: Taxus wallichiana var. yunnanensis; assembly: GCA_018340775.1. NCBI lineage: Eukaryota > Viridiplantae > Streptophyta > Pinopsida > Cupressales > Taxaceae > Taxus > Taxus wallichiana. Next base: position 12,517,661 of record JADAXU010000057.1, on the reverse strand, counting down.
TTTTCTTGACGGGGGTAAGGATCACGTAGTCTTGATTGCTACATTGATAGGAATTTGAAGGGCATAGGGAAAAATATTATGAGTGATATGACTGATAAGGCAATTGTTATAGCCACCAGCAAGGAGTTAGGATACTCTAAGGTTCCATATGGAAAGGAAACAGATAAATTAAAGAAGTATCATGTAGTGCAGGCAGCCCCACATCTACTCACTAAGTTAAATGACCAAGAGAGATGGTCACATGTAAATACCATGTGGCTACACATTGCAAACAAAATTTTAGAGGGAGAAATATATAAATTGTTTGGCTACATTACAGAAACTATTACTGAGGAAGTGCGCATAGGTGAGAAGATATTTTTTTGTGAAATTATATTATCTCTTGTCTTTGTAGAAATTGGAGTGCCTGATGGGTCAAATAAAAAAAATTTGGAGTAACCCATAGAGAAGAAGTTCCTCGTGGAGAGGTTAAAGAAATAATTATGTGAAGAAAAAATGAGTGGCCCATTCAAGAAAAGGGAATAACTATGGTATGACCGACTTTGCACGGCATTTGAGGAGGAATGACACATTTCAAAGGAGATACCCTTGGTAGTGGGAAAGGCATTACAATCTGCGGTGTATCAGCATTTTTGCATCGTGTGGTTTGAAATGAAGGATGGGACATGGAGTCCATGGTGAAAAATTCCCTATACCTTCATAGCACACTACTTCTGAGGCCCAGTTCATAAGTTTACGATGTGCGTTGGTTGAACTTCAACACAGACAAGGTAGATTATGACTACCATACTCTCAGGAAAACATATGTTTATCCAGGTCGACATTCCTACATTGAGAGGATCATTTCAAAAGTTATAAATATCAAGCTAGTAAGTTTTTTTATTGGGGACAGTGGAGCCGTGCTCATCTATCCTTAGCTCAAGCCTAGGCTAGAGGATAAAAAGTATGTGGAGAATGATTTCATGTTACCAGGACCACCTAAGGGAAAACACATGGTTGAGAATGTGGCAGCTCTAATTCCTGTTGAGACCATAGAGATAGATGAGGAAGAAGAACATGATGATAGTGGAGGCTTGGACCATAGAGGTTAGAGGCAGCCCACAGGATATAGTGGAGAGTGAGCATACCGATACTCCACCATAGGCATAAGAAAGAGAATATGGCTTTGACGAGGATGCAGGACCACAAGAGAACAAATTTAAAAGGGTATTCAAAATAACTAGGACCCAAGGCACAGGCATCACATCTTGTACAAATATCACCACGAATATCCCCTCGAAAGAAACACTAAATAATAAGAGAAGAATAAAGCTAAAGCTTAGTGAGGAGGCGGAGGAGTCCGAAGAGAGCGCACCCTGGAACCCCAATTTAACTGAAATATTTGGAGGATCCCTAAGATGAAAAAATGAGATATGAAGAATAAGGGGTGAAAGAAGAAGAAACTATGCACGATAAATCAAACGCAACACTTAGAACTCGATAGGAGAAGGCCAACTCCATCCCTTGACACTCGTGTTTCTAAGGGGCAAAGAACAATGATAAGTGAAGAATATGTTGTGCCAAGTATGGGATCCACTGAGGACATAAGAAAAATCATCTGCACCTAGTTTTAGAGCATGGTGAACCTTAAGAAATTATATGGATGGGAGTTGATGGATCTAGATATGGCTACTACACGTGCAAGGAAATATCTATCCAGTCTATGCAGATCCATATGGATAAAAAGGATTTTGATGTATGTGAGGATTCATGTGTCTCACAAAGAGTGAAGAAGGCACCCCAGTAGGAACATGACCATAAATACTACTCTTATGTCCGATGATCATGTCGTGAATGCCTTAGTCAAGGTATCTGCTAAGGTGGCACAGAGAAATATTGATAAGGCTACCACCATTAGAGCACTAATAGAGGATAACAAAGATAAAACTACGAAATAGAGTGCTTAAAGGTAGAGAAAGAATGAGAACAAATAGAATGAGGCCTTTGTTAGCATGGTGGAGGAGATTGGTGATCACATTCTAAAAGCAAGGCATCATCTATAACTAAAGGTACTTGAAAATTTTCCTTCGATATGCGGTGCTCACTTTGGTTGATTTGGTGCTAGAAGATGAACCACTTAGAATTCCCACACCAAAATATGTTGAACAAGAAGTAGAGAGAGAAAGGGCATATATGATCAGAAAAAATTCAACGTATGAGGCATTGCTCCAGGACTTTAAAGGGTGAGCTGAAGAAATTAGACCAAGCTTTAAACTTGTGTGCGATCAGAGATGCGTGATAAGGACCGAACTCGGTTAAATATTATGTAGTTTTAGTAGCAATGAAATATGAGACATTACGGTGTGCGAAAGATTGACACTTTGGAGAAACAAAAGTGTAAATCCCTTACAACAGCCTAAGATCCATATAAGGAGAGGATAGATGAGATTGGGAAGCTCATAGCACAGAAGATGGATCTCATGGAAGGAATGATGTTAGGTATGGCCAATGTTGTCTGGGTACTACAGAATGAGAAAGAAAATATTACTCAGGACGAACTAGATGCCATAGCCATAGATATTCTAGAGAAGACAAGGACCATGCTAGATGAATGGTAGACATTGGAGGCTGAGATTAAGAATGAATATCCAGAGTTGATCCTCCTAGTTGAAGAAGAGGATGTTGTAGAGTAAAGATTCATTATTTTGTATAGTGATTCTTTAATTCTTTCAATTCTTATTATTTATTATTGGGGACATTAGAAAGAATTCCCATTTTCAGGACGGAAATGTACTTTAGTGTGGGGTAATGTTGAGTAGATAGAATATTTTTATAAGGATAAGACACGTAAAGGATTTGCGTGCGAAATAGTCTCATTTGAAGGCGTAGAATGATAGGAAAGGAAATGCACGTTGGAACAAGTTGGCTCAAGACTTAGCCATTTTTATGGATATAGGATATTTTTGGAGATAGCATGTAGAGCACACATCAGGATGGAGACTTGTGTGAAACGCAAATGGTATTTTGGGAATGAGTGGCTGATAAGTGCCATGCATGGTTGTAGTTAATAATAGGATTACTTCTTCCAATTAACTATAGGACATATATTATTAGTGCACTTGCATATGTGCATGTTATTGCAAAAGTGCATGGTTATTATCAACATGCAACCTATTTTGATGAGTGTGTAAGTGATGAAGGGAAATTACCCACTTATATAAATATGTATTAAACTATGTATTTTTGAGATACGGAGTTATTGTAAAGTTATTTTGTTAGATATGATGTGTGCATGACTTATGGATATACTTTATAATGTAAGAAGATTATGTGTTTTACAATATTTAATCTAATGAATTATATTGGTTGGATAATGGTGTTAGAAATAAATGAAACTAGTTCATGTATGGTTAATCTTATTATAGTTATTGTTTAATTTGTGATTCACTAAGATCTAGATCTGGATTATGCACTTTGGAATGCTTATGTTCATTTATGGATCTGAATATGTCTTCTCCTCTTCACACTAACATCATACACAAAGCAACTCTAAAGAGAGGCTTGGTACCTTTGCACACTTTAGGTGAGCACTCAGCTCGAGCTAGGTGATGTCCCAATGTGGTGGGTTTTACATAGTAGATTCTAGGCTACAATATTAGAAAGCATTGTAGGGCACGAAATTTACTCTTTTACAGATGGATTATTTGGGTATCATCAGGTAATAATTACACAGGAGGATCAAGATAAGACAAATTTCACCACTGAATGGGGAAGATTTGCATATACGGTGATGCCTTTTGGTTTGAAGAACATGTCGATGTATTTTCAAGCATATTTGTGCAAGCATTCCAGGATTTTATCCACAAATTCTTGCAAGTTTATTTGGATGATTGGATGATATATGGGCTTGTTAAGGATCATTGTGAAAAAAATTTCCTAATGTTTTAAAGATGCGATGACTTAAGAATATCTTTAAACATCAAGAACTACATATTTACTACATCTTTTGGAACTCTGCTAGGGCATATCATCTGCAAGGAAGGTTTGTTAGTAGATCTAGCTAAGGTTGTAGTTATTGTAGGCCTGGAGGATCCTACCACCAGTGAGGTGCTTAGATTCTTGGGCCATACAGGGTGTTACAAAAAATAATCAAAGGATATGTGAATATTTTCATGCCCCTGGAGGAGTTACTAAAGGGAAAAGGGACATTCTATTGGGGATAACTGCAGCACTCACATTTGAGGTATTAAAGGAGAGACTTACTATAGCACCTATTCGTGTTTTCACTCCTAGAACAAATTGTTTCACGTACATGTAGATGCCTCTGCATGGCCATTGGCCCAAAGTGTTAGCTCATCTTGGAGAATATATTATAGATCATCCTATCTACTTTGCTAGTAGAAAGTTGACTCCTGCATAAATGTATTATACAACTATAAAGTGTGAGGCTTTGTCGATGATCTTCATGTTGCATAAGTTATGATAGTATTCTTGCTAAAGAACACCATTTATATTTTATACAAATCACATGGCATTAAAATACTTGGTAAATAAACCCATTTTACATGGTCACATATAACGATGGGTTCTCTTATTATAATAATTTGACTTTACAAATGTGGTAAAACCACGTAAAATTAATTTTGGCCCAAACCACTTATAAAGAATTCAATCGGAGAGAACGAGCGAGATAATTGAATATACAATATCGGATGCATAGTTATACTAGTTACATCGCACACCTTAAGAATTGGAGGATATTGTTGTCTTTTTATGCACAGTGTGGAGTAAGAAGGAATTAAATCCTTAGAAAATAAACAACTTACAATTTGCATTGCACCCTTTATGTTGATCAGTGGTGACTTATACAAACTAGGCTGAGATGAAGTATTGTTTCGATGTGTATTAGAACATGAGTGCATGGATATCATGGAAGAGGCTCATGGCAGTATTGCAGGTGGGCATTATGTAGGTGACACCACAACATGCAAAATTCTACTCACTAGATTATGGTGGGAGACCCTGTACAAGGATTGAAAGAGTATTGTAAGGCACATGATCACTTTCTGGTAGCCTTGGAAAACATGGACAAATAGATGAAATTCCTTTGAGGCCTATTACTAGTGCAAAGCCATTTTGAAAATGTTCAATAGAATTTTTGGGTCATATTTCTCTATCCACGCATAGAACCAAATCATGCTACATCATCACTTGTACAAATTATCTTACACAATGGGAAGAAGTAGCACCTAAAAAGGATTATACAACAACTACAACAATCGATTCTTATGGAAAAATATTCTTACTAGGTATGGGTTCCCGTTGAGTTTGAAAATTGATAAGCGCACACACTTCTTGAATGAGACAATCATAATATTATTTGATGAATTTATGATCACGCACCAAAATACTATGCCTTATCACCCTCAAGAAAATGGGACTGTTGAGGCTTTCAACAAGATATTGAGCCATAATTTTACAAAAATTTGTGATGTTGGAAGGAAATATTGGGATGATAAAGTTTATGTTGTACTTTGGGCATATAGATCAACCTATAAGAGGTTGAATAAGGCGACACCTTTTCGCTGGTGTATCACACAAAAGTAGTTCTTCTCATGGAATTCATGTTACCTTCTTTGCGTATTGTGTGCCTTTGGAGGTGTAGGCTGATGAGAAAGAATTAGAAGAGATAATTAAAAAGTTAATATAGTTGGATGAGTGGCACATCATAGCACATTGGATTTAGAAGTAGGAAAAGGCCAGGAAAAATGCATGGCATGATAGACACATTAAGGATAAGAAGCTTGAGGTTGGACAAATGGTACTTCGTATGATTCCAAGTTTATGTGTCATCCAGGAAAACTTAAGGTGCATTGATTGGGACCATATGTTATCACTCACATACTTGAATCAGTACTTGTTAGTTAGAGGCGCTTGATGGAACACTATTACCCGATTACTTTTATGGGAGTAGGCTAAATCCCTATTATAAATAAGTCTTCTTGGTGTTTTTAATAAGGAAATTTCCATTTAGTATAGAATTCCCTTTCTATATTTCTTTTAATGTATTTCCTTCTTCATCATTATGCTTTGTTAATTTAGTTCGGTGTTTTTTTGTAATAAGTGCATTTGTGCAATCGGAAGATAATTACAATCTGAAGTATTTTTATACGCAAAGGACTGCACATACCATTGGTTTGGGGTGGTTATTATTCAAAAATGGGTACACATGAGAACATATTATTACAGGTGTTATTCAAAAATGGAAGGGAGATGCTAGAAATAATATTTCTCCTAAGGAAGACCATAGCTAGAAATAAATGAATGAACAGTATAACGCGAGGTAAGCGGCACCGTAGAAACTACTAGAGGAAGGCACAATGGTGAGGTAATTTTTCACATGGATGCGCACAAAAAGGAGGTCATGTGCCAAAAGGTAGGAAGGTGTGCTTGAATGTTATAGGCATGTGGCGTGTAAGTGTATCACACGGAAATTGGGAAAATGGTCAATTAATGAGAGGATCGGTGGTAGGTAAAGGAGTAATAAATGCAATAACTTTTAGCAACTCTATATAAAGACATGATGTAGGTTTATTTCTACCTTTGCAATCACAAGTATTCAAGTGAGCTAGTTGTGACCAAACCAAGTGAAACATGTTGAGGTGTGAAGAGTTGTGAAACTAGGTGTGGAGAGAAGATTTGTGCATAGAAGTGGCTTGCATCCCCATTGGAGAAGGGTTTGAGCGAAGCAAAAGCATTGAGAAGGAGCTAGGGCACGTGGTTTCAAGCTAGCACACATGGTTTTAAGATAGGGCACACGGTTTTGAGCTAGGGTATGAGAGCTTATTCGATAGAGGAAAAGGTGATATTTTTCCCATGGCACTAAGGAAAGCACCTGGAGCAGGAATGAAGGGGAAGAAAAATGTGGAAATTGAGGTCGAAGATGCTCTTGAGAGTAATTTTTCAGAAATGCAGTATCCAAAAGGAGTGATCATCGGGATGGATTGGGATTCCCATATCCGCAGATGCAAAGTAAGTGATTATAACCACTGCACCATCGAAAATAAGGGGGATTTAGATGAATTGTTGAATAATAATACCAACAAGAGCATGGTGGATGACATGTCAGTATATGATGATGTTGGGGAGAAGTTACTCAAGAAGGTAGGGGTGTATTCCCATATTTTAGAAAACTAGAAAATTTATACCAATGGCTTATGAGTAGATTACATGAGGACTTATTCTATTTTTCTGGATGGCAGGTAAGGATCACCGCACCTTTGATTGTTATGTTAATAGGACTGAAGGGTACTGGGACAAAGGTCAATAGTGATCTAACTAATAAGGTAGTTGTTATAGCTATAAACAAGGAGTTGGGATACGCCAAGGGTCCGTGGAATGAACATCTACAAATTAAGGAAGTACCTTATGGTGCAGGCAGTCGTGCATCTGTTTACTAAGTTGAATGATCAGGAGAGATGGTCACAAGTAAATACCATGTGGCTACATATTGCAAAGAAAATTTCATAAGGAGAAATATACAACTTAGTTGGCTACATAGCAGAAACAATTATTGAGGAAGCGCGCACAGTGAAAAGATAAGTTTTGGCACTATCCTATTATCTCTTATGTTTGTAGAAATTAGAGTGCCCAATGGGCCAAATAACAAAATTTGGGAATACCCCGTAGAAAATAAGTCCCTCACAGAGAGGTTTGAGAAGTATTTTTTTGAAGGAACAATGAGTGGCCTATTTAAACAAAGGGCAGAACTATGGTATGATCGACATCACATAGCCTTTAAGGAGGAATGGCACATTCTGAAGGAGTTACCCTCAGTAGTGGGCAAGGCAAGATGCAGATTCATAGTATATCAAAAATTTTACATCATGTGGTTCACAATGAAGGATGGGACATGGATTCTCTGGTGTAAACTACCATACGCTTTCACAATGCATTACTTCCAGGAAGTAGTACATAGGTTTACTAATGCACATCGGTTGAGCTACAATGTGGAAAAGGTAGACTGTGACTACCATACTCTAAGGAAAACATATTTTTATCCAAGTTGATCTGCCTATATTGAGAGGCTTATTTTTTATGTTATAAGCATGAAGCCAATAAGTTTGGCTATTGGGGATAGTGGGGTCATGCTTATCTATCTTCAGCTCAAGCCTAGGATGGAAAAGGGAAAGTATGTGGAGAATGAGTTTATGCTCCCAAGGCCACCTAAGGGAAAACACACAGTTGAAAATGTGGCAGCTCTAAAGCCTTCCTCGACCATAGAAGGAGACGAGGAAGAAGAGATCGATGAGGATAATGGAGGCTTGGACCATAGAGGCTAGAGGCAGCCCACAAACAAAGTGGAAAGTGAGCGTGCAAATGCTCCCCCTCAAACATAAGGAAGAGAGGAAGACTTGGACATGGGTACATTCCATGAGGAATTCTAGTTTAAGAAGTTGTTCAGAAGAACTAAGACCCAAGGCGCAGGAACATCTCTACCTTTACAAAGCTCGCCTCGACTCTCCACTCAAAAATAAGCACTTGAGAGAAAGAAAAGAAGAAAGTTGAAGCTTAACGAGGAGGAGGAGTCTGAAAAGAGTGCACCAGGAACCCCATCTCAACCTTGAAGATGTGGAGGAACCTCGGGATGAAGAAATGAGAGATGAAGAGGAAGGGGTGAAAGAAGCAGAAGAAATTGTGCAAGAACAACCCAACACGCCCATTACGACTCAGGTAGGAGAAGGACCAACTCCAGACCTTGGCACCCAGGTTCCTAAGGGGCCAAGGAAAAAAAGAGAGAAATCAAGTGAATATTATTTTATCCCTAGTATGGGCTATACTAAGGACACAAGAAAAATCATTCATGCCTAGTTTCAGAGAATTGTGGGCCTTAAGGAGTTATATGGGTGGGAGTTGATGGATCTAGATATGGCCACTATGTGCATAAGGAAGCAATTATCCTAGTCCATGCAGAATCATATGGATGAACCATATTTTGATGTGTGTGAGGATTCCTATGTCTCGAGAAGATTGAAGAAGGAACCCCAAAGCAGGAACACAGCGATAAAAACTACTCTAGTGTTTGATGAACAAATTCATAATGTAATTGTTAAGGTATCTTCTCGAGGTGCCATGAAGAAACATTGATAAGTCTCGCACTATTCAAGCACTAATTGAAGATAATAAGGCTAAAATCAGAGAAATGAAGATAAGGAATGAGAACAGAAAATAATGATGCCTTTGTTAGCATGGCGGAGGAAATTGGTGATCACATCCTTAAAATAAGGCCTCATCTAGAATCTTAGGTTCCAGAAAATTTTCCTTTTGTTATGCATTATGTGTGCACTTTGGTTGATTTAGTGTTAGATGATGAACCAATTCAAGATACATGCACAAAATATTTTGAACAAGAGGCAGAGAGAGCAAGGGCCTCTATGGTTAGGAAAATTTCAACTTACAAGGCATTGCTCCAAACTTTGAAGGATGAGCTAAAGAAATCCGACCAAGCTCTCAATTTATGTGTGGCACCAAAAGCGAAATAAGGACCAGAACTCTAGTTGAAGATAATGAAGTTCTAGTGGCGATGAAAGATGAGACACTAGGGCACGCAAAAATATTAGCACTTTGGTAAAAAAAAGTGTGAGGCCCTTGCAGCAGCCCAGGATCCACACAAAGAGAGGATTGATGAGATTGGGAAGCTCATAGTGCAAAAGATGGACCTCCTAGAAGGGATGATGTCAAGTATGGCTAATATTTCCTGGGTACTACAAAACAAGAAAGAGAAGATTACTCTATAAGAACTCGATAACATAGCCATAGATATTCCAGAGAAAACAAAGACCGCTAAGTGACTAATAAACATTGGATTTTAAAATTAAAGATGAATATCCAGAGATAATCCTCCCATTTGAAGGAGATCGTATTGTAGAGTGAAAATCCATTTTTTTGTATAGTGTTTCATTAATTCTTTCATTCCTTATTCTTTATTATTGGCAACATCAGAAAGAATTCCCATTGTCAAGATCAAAATTTACTTTAGTGTGGGGTAATGTTGAGTAGATAGAATGTTGCTCTAAAGAGAAGACACATAAAATATGCATGTGCGGGAACAAGGTGCATTTGTAGGCACGAGAAGATAGGGAAGGAAACACCTGCGAGGACAATCTAGCTCTGGACTTATCCATTTTTATGGATAAGGGATATTTTTGAAGATAGCATGTGGAGTACGCATAGAGATAAAGACTTGCGTGACACGCAATAGTATTTTGGTAACAAGCAATGATAAGTTCCATGCATAGTTCAAGCTAATAATAGGACTTCTTCTTAGAGTTAACTATAGGACATCTATTATTAGAAAACTTGCATGTTGTACATGCCATTGTAAATGCGCATGGTTATTATCGATATGTGACCTATTTTGGTATATGCATGCGTGGTGAAGGGCATGTCCCAAGCCTCTATAAATATGTATTGAATTGTGTAGTTTAGAGAGAGACTAAATTATTGTATAGTTATGTTGTTGATCTTAATACGTGCATGAATCATAGAGATACTTTATAGTGTAATAAGATTTTATGTTTTACAGTGTTTAATGCAATGGAGAATATTAGTTGGATAATGGTGTTAGACATAACTGAATCTACTTCTTGTATGGTTAGCCTTTTTATAGTTATTTTTAGTCCATGATTCTCTAATATCTAGATCTGGTTTATGTAGTGTGAAATTTTTATGTTTGGTTATGGATCTAAATATGTATTATCAACATCACACTAATATCCTTCACAAGCAACTATAAAGAGGATCCTAGTACCTTTGCGCTATTCAAAGGTCGGCGCTCGGCTCGGATGAGTGATGTGCTTACATGCCTAGGTTTTCCATAGTATATTTTATGTTGCATCAGTGATCTCATGCCAATGCAAATTTTTTGAGGTTATCTCATGCTTAAGAGCTAGTTTTGGGGAGATAGGTCTAGTGTTACTCTCCTTCCGTGACTCTACCTAATAAAAATTGCTACAATGTGTCCCTTTTTTGTTCCTATTGTCCCTTATTTTTTTGAATCTATTAATTGTTCGATTGAAATAGATTATAGGATATTTCTTATACCGTAATATTTATCTGTAAATTGTTATGAACTATGTTGATCCGAGAAAACTAATTTTATCTTCCCCACAACATTAGCACCTAGGGAGGACACAGTGCCCACGAACTCCTTTCTAATCACGGGCATTGGTTTCGTGATGTGTTGAGGACCCAAGTTAGATTTTATTTCATTCGTCATTATGTTCCTATTCTTATTCCTTGTTATATTGTACTTCATTTTAGCTCTGAGTTGTTGTATGGGATGATTTGTTCACCCAATGTATTCCCCCTCATTTTGAGTGCATGCAACATCAATCGAGTATGTAACCCGAAGAGAGGACCTGATGCTTATATGAATTATATCCTTGCATGTGGTAGGGGGTGTGTATGGTAGAAACCAAGGCACGTGCAAACAAAGTGGATAGTAATATGTGTTAGTAGGAAACAAATCATGTAATAGGAAACAATGTAACAAGCAAGTACTTGGGTTCTATACATTGTACATCACTCACAATGTCACAAGATAATCGGGCCAAAGTGGAAAAAAGTATATAAAGAGTGATCAAACCAAATATAGGGCATAGTCCATAAACAATAGCATATTGTATCAAACAATTTCAAAAATATGTAGCAGACAACCATGGTGTAAAATATTTCAGCAAGGTAAATGTTGCACATGAAGCACCCGCTAGCATGTTAAAATTAAGTCAAAACATGTATGTATCAATGTAAAGTAGTGTGCTAGTAAGAATATGAAGTAGTATATGATGAAATGATAGCACCTGTAATGTGTGAAAAAATCTATTCTCCCAAGATCCTCGGTGGGACCGGTAAGAGGTATAGTTCTAAGCATCGTTGCAGCGTGTAAAGGATTTGTAAGAAATCTGCATTCACTCCACAATACCAAGTGAACGTGCATGTGTATATAGAAGAGATATTGACATACTAAGTATATTTCTAGCATGGAAAAGAAAGTGTACATGTAAGTAGTATAAGCAAGCAAGATTAAGTGAAACAAAGATATACAATATGTTGTGAGTGTGAATGGGATGGTATGAAATGTGTGAAGATGGAAGGAGTAGTGTTCCCCCAATGAATGTGGATTAGTATGAGATGAGTTTCATTTATAGAATACCCCTCAACAATCAATAATGAACCACGAACAAGAATGCATCATGAGGAAATGGTTTGAAAATGTGGAATAGAAAGATAGATCATGAAGCATAAAGTGTAAAGAGTTAATGATGTGAGGCTCATTTCATATTTACACCCTCAAAATTCGACTATAAACCGTGGAACTAGAGTATGTCATAGGGTAATGATGATATAAGTTGTGTTTCGATGTGTGTAAGAAAGACTAGATGTAAAGCTTAGAGCTTAATGTGTGTGTGTGTAGAGATTAGGAAGAGTTGGTAATGATTGAAGGGGGATAAATCATGTTTCCCCCAAGTGTGTTATGTGAAAAATAATCAAGTAAAATCATCTAGGATATCATCATTTTTAGGATTGTAACCAATTGGAGTTGGATCAAAGACTTGGTAAGAAATAGTATGAGGTTGATCATATAAAGAGCCATTACGGCATAAATTGTACATGCCCATTGCATATTCTTCATTAGTGAAAGGTGGTTATGGAAAATCATGTGCATACCATCGAGTGAGATTTTGAGAATAGCCTAAGAAGGAGTCATTACAAATAGAAATGTGGCCAAAAGGCATAAGAAATGTGATATCAATATGATTTGGATCTAGTGTGCCACAAATGTAATCAAGCCAAGATTTCCCAAGTGTGAGTGGAGAAGAACGAGGAGTGCATGCAAGGAATGTTGTTAAATGGAAGATGTGAATGTCATAAGTAGAAGTAATGAATACACATCTGTGATATAAGTTAGAATAGTGAAGTGGAGGAATGAGATCAACAAATTTGAATCTTAGCTGAGCCAAGACAGCATGTGTATAAATATTTTCAAAGCAAGTAGGGTCCAATGGAACATGAGGCCAATAAGAAGTACAAATGAAGAGAGTGCATGTGAAGGGATCCAAGCATAGATAAGAATCAACTTGGGGAGATGCAATAAGTGCTAGAATTTCTAATGTATGTAGAGTTCCTTGAAAGGAATCGTGGCATTAGTGGATGGAGGAAGCTTCTTGAATTAATATTCACCACGACCAATAGCAAGGAAAGTATCTTGAAATTAGAATTCATCTATTTCAATGAGATTAAAGTTAAGAATGTGAAATTCAGCATCATTAAGTTCTATGACATCGTCCTAATCATTAGTACTAGGATTTTCTTGTATCAATAATATTGGTAGGAGTGGAGTTAGATGTAGAATTGGGAGGACAAATAATATGTGAAGAATTAGTAGCGATAGGGGTAGATATAGTGGGTAATAGAATATCGTAGTATGAGTAGGAATAGATGGAGTGCATGGAGAATTATAAAAAGTAGTAGGAGCACAATATTTCCCAACATCATATGTACTAATGTTGCAATATGGAATAGGTTGTGATGGAGGAATGGGCATGGTGGTAACAAGGTCTATATGGAAAAACATGAATGACTCAGGGTCTACAGTAATAGTATGTTCATAACCATAATTTAATAATTTCACGCATCGATGAATTGTAGATGGAACATTATGAATTGCATGAATTCAGGGTATACCAAGTAAGCAATTGTATTGAAATGTGGCATCGATAACAAATAATATAGTAGGAACCATTTTAGGACCAACTTGTAACGGTAGGGAAATGATGCCCATGCATGTGTGAGTGGTGGAATCATAGCCAAAAATTAATTGAGATGATTTGTTAATTAGATTATCAGTAATTCTTATTTTCCGAGAAGAGAGAGAGAGAGAGAGAGCATATGTTTATAGAAGATCCATTGTCAATGAGTACACGCTTAATACATATGGCACCAATAGTAGCAGTGATAAGCAAAGGTGCAAATGGATTGTCACCAATAGAAGGAGGGATATCCTCATCACTAAAATATATAACATGTGGTAAATTTTTGAGAGATTGAATGAGGTGAGAAAATGCAACAGGTGAATTATTTCTTTCAATGTGAATGGAATGAAGGGAGGCCTCTAATGTGTGACAAAAATTAGGTGCATTGCGTAATAAATCATAAAGAGAGATTTTTATTGGTGTATTCTTAAGTTTCTCTATGATGTCATAACCCTTAGAGGTAGTGGTAGGAACTACAAAAGTGATAGGTGGTGGGACATAAATGGGTGGAGTCGTAGGAGGAAGAGTCCAGTAGGTGGTGACTATATTGATTATCAGATCAGATATTGGAGTAAAAAAGTAAGGAGGATGTTGAGAACAAACTTATATAAAATCGAAACGAGTAAGTAGCAATTATAGAAACCTTGGTTATAGAAAAATAAGGATAAGAAAATCGATCCATGAATTTGGAAAAGGGAGATAGATTTTCATACATTCTCATAAGGTAGGGTTTGAATGATTGGGTTCACTAAATGATTTAACAAAAATATATTTCTTTTATTAAATCCTATTACGAGTAACGATGTAAACTATAATATATAGCTGCTAAATACAATATGACGCAAGCAAATAATCAAGTATGAAAACCTAAGCAAGAGATATAGAGAGAATGACTTAGCTTATTTATGCTTGATCCATAAAATATCCGGACTGGGAAAACTACTAAACAAGTGAACAAAGTGTCGTAAATTCTTCGTATAAATTTTGAAATCCATGGACATAGTTGGACATGGAAGGAAAAGGGAGTGTAGGCACTAGAGAATGACATTGGGCACTCGTGACTATGCAAATGGTCTTATTCTAATTTTTACAGTGTATCACAAGTGTTACAAATATTCCTTATTGATTACCTATGTGTATCTCTTGAATCAATGAGGGTAATTTTAATGATTGAGCATTGCATTACTCCTCGGAATCCATGTAATTCTGGTGTGTGTGTGTGTGTGTGTGTGTGTAAGAATCATGCCCTAGGATTCCCTTTGTGCAAGTTACACTTGGAGCAGGTTATAGCTAAATGTAGAAATGTAGTAGAATGCGTGGATGGAAAATTGAACTTCCCCTTCCTATGTTGTGTATGTAAAGTTACATCCCTTTTCCCTTTGAATTGATGTTAGATGGATGTCATAGAGTACTTTAGGTGCCTTTTGAATGCAATATTAGGTGATGATAATATATGCTTAGTGCTTGGTCCTTGATTTTGAACACATAACTATGTATTTATACGATTCCCTTGTTTGAATTTCGTAATTGACAATTGGAATGCCGAACCCATAAGTGAAAAATATGCCCAAAATATAAAAGATACCCAAAAGGAGTGAGTGATCTAGAGGATCCTCGTTGAGAAACACCAATCTAAAATCTTCTTAGAATCGATTCGGAAAGTTTCATTGTGTGGAGAAAAATTCAAGATTTTTGGCGATATCTTGTTTTAAGAAATCAAAGAACGTATGAAAAATTTATGGCTCCTCAAATATTCGGCAACTGGTAAATTTTGGGACCGTGTGTAGGTTGAACGTGTGCATACTCACCAAGTGGACCAATGAAAATGCGACATGTGGACAATTTGAATGAAGGGTAAAATTTTGTTTTGAACGTCGGTCTTAGACACTTAGTGACAAACAGGTGGGCCCCAATATTTACTTGGTGGCGGCCCTCACCATGTTCAACACACTCGATTATGGAGGGGTGTCTTGGCCTCCTCATATTACATTACAAGACTTATTGTTTATATTTTCTTCATACTCTATTCATTTGATCGGTGTGGGATATATTTGGTATTGCATTGTAAAGGGCTCGATGGATAGCCCAACTCAGCCAGCCGAGTCAACCTATCCACCAAGCCACACCCCTTATTACTCCATATCAGCTGCTAAACCATTTAAATCCAATGCATATTATTCAAACCACCTCGTTTATATCCTAAATACCATGCATATATCCTATCTCCTATGCTAATTTGCATATTACCTTATCTCTCCTTATAACTCCACGCTGCTACCTTGAATAATGCATAGCCCACAACATATAACCAATGCACCAAAATTATCACTAAACCAAGCCACCACTCAATCCATGGTGGTAAAATGGACCATAAGCCAATAAACTATAAACACCGCCCCCATTTTAAAAGCCTAAAAATCCTATCAAGTGCTGAATTTGGGATAAAGTTCCCAAATAGGTAAAACAAACGCGCTTTGGAGGGATTCGAACCCTTGATCTTTGGGCTAAAATAATATGTTTTTAACCATTGTGCCATGAGGATTGAAGTGTTATAAAATGGGCTCTGTGGTATATGCACAGGCATTGTTTGATGACTTTGTTAATATTGTAAGGCTTATAACTTGACCTAGGAGAGGAATTTTGAGATGATGTAAAAGGAGACTAATATTATTTTTGGCAAGAGAATACTATGAGAAGGTTAGATTATTGTAGAAATATTTTTAAATATTTATTTTCAATATTTTAATAGATTGGTCCTATTCAACTGGACCCGAAGACGTAGGCCTCAAGCGCCAAACTCATTTGTCACATCTCGTTTGAATTTTTGGTGAATTTTCTATATATTTTTTACAGGTACTCTTAGATTTTATTTATTTTTAAAAAAATTTAAATGTTGAATTATTGTACAAAATTTTAGTGTGTTTTTACAAGTTTGCTTTGGATTTTTAGATCGATTGTATCAGACGTGGTTTTTGTTAAGATTAATAGTTTTTAGATTGCAAGTTTTTGTGTTAGATGTTAACAAGGTCCCAGTCTAAGAAGGGTGAAGGAGAGCTAGTAGAAGGGAATCCCAAAATTGGTACAAGACGATCTCGAATTCCTACAATGGCGGATTGAGAGGAAGAAGAATTTCATCAATCATTCCTACAAATGAAGGAAATGGTGGAATAAATGTACCAAGATAGACAAAGGGAAAAGGGAACTAGAGGAGGTAAAAAGAAGAAAGATCTACTTATGATATTCCTAAAGGTAAACCTTTAAAATCTGATTTTCCTTCATTAAAGTTATATATCAAGTTTTAATTTCCAATGTATACTAGAGAGATAAATGCAGAGAAGTTGGATAACTAGATCAAGTAGATAGAGGTATACCGCAGGGTTCGAGAGAATTTTTATGATGAATCAAAGATTCATTTGGAAACTCTTCGGATGGGTGATACAACACTCATTTGGTGGGAGAGTAAGATTCAAGAATTAGCGGAAACCTAAGGTAATGAAATCACTTCTTGGTCTGATTTTGTTTCAAATATTAGACAATAATTTTATCCTCTTGGTTACAAGAAATGAGCTATAATGGATTGGAAAACATTAAGACAAACTAAGGGACAAAGTTTTCAATACTACACATAATAATTTAGGAAAAGGTCTCTAATTCTTGGAATTTACCTAAACACATAAAAAACATTACTTAAATATATTGGTGGATTGCATAGTTACCTAAGGCATATGATTCTTATTTTAGGTGCTACTAATCTTGATGCAGTGTGTGTTCAAGCTACCCATTTGGAAGCATGAGGGAAAATGACTAAGGAGTCCTCCTCTTCTTTTAAACAAAATAACAAGAAATCTGAAGGACAAGGAAAAGGTTCGAAAGAACAAGGAAAAGGAAAGGGTAAGCAAAAAATAAATTCTACTATTAAGAAGGAAGATGAAAATGAATTTTGCAATCATTGTAAAAATAACCATGATGAGTCTAGATGTTGGAAATTACATCTGGAAACTAAGCCTAAATGGATGGTTAAGAAAGGAAAAGAGAAGAAAATGAATATTGTGGTTCATGATCTTGGGTTTGATTTAGGAGATGAAACCAAGATCATGACCATGAGTTTTCAAGGTAATCATTCTCTCTCTTCTTCCAACACTATTACTTCAAATGTTGCATCTTCTTCTAATCAACAATCTATACATGATGAAAAGAAATGAAATGAAATTTTCCACCTTAGAGTGATTTTAAAACATACAAAAATTGATACTCTTTTTTATAGTGGATCTCAAGCTAATCTGATTTCAGAGGAGTTTTTTAAGAAATTGGGACTCAGAACTAACCCGCATCCTAAGTCTTACCCTTTGTGTTGGGTTAATGATGATACAAAGTGTAGGTAACTAGAACTTGTAGATTCTGATTTTCCATTACAGACATTTTTATTGATGAGGTTGATTTGGATGTTGTTCCTTTGGATATTTTTGGGTATTTTTGGGAAGTCCTTAATTATATGATAGTAAAGAATTATTCTATAGGGAAGAAAATAAATACTTTCTTGTGAAGGATGGAATTGAGTATATTGTTAGAGCTCACCGTGTAAAAATAAATCTTTCATTGGTTACTTGAAAGACAAATTAAAATACTTGTCAACTCAAGTAAGAGTTTTTACTCATGGTGATCAAAGCCAAAGAGAAAGATCACAAAAAGGATGTTGAGGATTGTGATCCTAAACATCATAATGAATTAGTAAAAATTGTTTCTAATTATGATGATGTTTTTCAGGATCCATAAGGTCTACCTCCCAAAAGAGGGGTTCAACATGAGATACAGTTGCTACAGGATGCACCTCTTCCCAACATTTGTATGTATAGATTGTCCATGGTTGAAAATGAGGAAATCAAGAAACAAGTGATGGAACTTTTGGCCAAAGGTATTATTCATCCAAGTACATCTCCATGTGGTTCGCTAATTATTTTGGTGCCAAATAAATATGGCACATGGTGAATGTGTGTTTATTTTTATGCCTTAAATAAGATCACGGTGAAAAATTGTTACCCTATTCCTAGAATAGATGATTTACTGGATCAATTAAAGAATGCAATTTATTTCACTAAGTTAGATTTAAGAAGTGTTTATCACCAAGTAATAATTGATGAAGGTGATATTTGGAAAACTTCTTTTAAAATGAAACATGGATTATTTGAATGGTTAGTGATGCCTTTTGGATTATGCAATGCACTGGAAACATTCATGAGAGTTATGAATGATGTTTTTAGACCATTCATTGATGATTTCGTTATTTTCTACTTAGATGACATTCTTATTTTCAGTAAGTCTTGGGATGATCATGTTATTCACATCCAGAAAGTATTAGATGCATTAAGAGGAGAAAATTTAATTTTGAAGATGTCGAAATGTGAGTTTGGAAAAACATCTTTAATATACTTGGGTTATGTTATGGGAAATGGTGAATTGAAAATAGATCCTGCAAAAGTAGAGGTTATTGTGAAATGTCCTAGCCATAGTAATGTGACATAGGTTAGGAGTTTTCTTGGTGTAGTATAATATTGGAGAAAATTATTTTTTGACTTCTCATTTATCACATCTCTTTTGCATGTTTTGACAAGTATTAAACAAATCCTTCAGTGGGGAGGAAAATAGAAGAAGGATTTTGATGCACTGAAAGATAAAATTAGTACCACTCTGGTCTTGGCACTTCCAGATTTGCAGTAGTCATTTGAGATTGAGATGGATGCTAGTGACTATGCAATGGGGAAGTTTTGATGCAGAACAAACGACATATGTGTTACCATTCTGAGATCTTCACGAGTGTAGTAAGAAATTATCCAACTTATGATAAAGACTTGTATGCTTTGGTGCAGAGTGTAAAAATTGGAAGCATTACTTAATGGGCAAAGAAACAATTACACATACCAATCATCAAATTCTTCAAGACTTGCAAACACAAACAAAGTTACAGTAGTCTAAACATTTCCGTTGGATGGGATTCTTACAGCAGTTTCATCTCGTGGTTAGGTATAAACAAGGTATATAAAACAAGATTGCTGACATGTTATCTAGACATCCATTGTTGTTGCATGTTCGTTTACAACATAGTTTGTTGGCTCATGATAGTTATAAGGAATAGTATGCTTATGAAGTTGATTTTAAAGAAGTGTATGAGGATTTAATGAGTGGGAAACAAGAAGGAGAAAATGATTATCATGTGCATGATAGAATTTCATATCATTCTCATAAAAATTTATTCCGGAAAATGAGTGTGTTCGCATGATTAGGGAATCTTGTACTTCTCTTATTTGGTCATTTTGATATTGGTAAAACAGTTGCACATTTACAAATGTATTTTTATTAGCCTAGAATGCATGAACATGTAGCAAGGTATATAAAATAATGTGTTCTTTGTGCCATGAGAAAGCCTAGCAACATGAAATTAGGAATTTATAGTCCTCTTCTGTCCCTACACAAATCATGGGAAATTATTTCCATGGATTTTTAGGAGGCTTGCCCATGTCACAAAAGAAACACGACTATTTATATGTGGTTGTGGAGAGATTTAGAAATATTTGTGTGTTGATTCCATCTACTACACAAATAATCGTGAAAGGACTACACATTTATTCTTTTAGTTTATATGGCTTCATTTTGGACTACCCACTTTAATTATTTCAGATCGGGATTCTAGATCTATTGGGGAATTTTGGTTAACTTTTTGGGGTTTAATGGACACTAAATTGAATAAAAACACTACTTTCCATCCACAGATCGATGGTCAAACATAGATTATGAACCCCACGGTGGTACATTTACTTAGGGGCTATTGTGGTAAATATCATAAATTGTGGGATGAACATTTATATTATGTGCAATATGCTTATAATCATGCCTTACATTCTTCTACTTTGAAGTCTCCATTTGACACTTATTATGGTTATCTGCCTAAATCTCCATTAGATTTATCTTTTGGAAAAGAAACTATTGTTAATGGTTTAAGTGATTCAGAAAAATTTAAAATATTTGTGCAGCTAATACAACAATTTCATCAATATGTACAAGAATAGTTGGAGAAAATTCAAGCTAAGTACCAAAAAGGCATGATAAACATAGAACTAATCACAAGTTTCAATTTCGTGATTCATTTTGGCTTCACATCAGCAAGGAAAGTTTGACAAGTGAAGGTAAAAAGTTGAAACATATTCGGTATGGTCCATTCTGAATATTGGAGAAAATTGGTAATAATGCTTTCCGGTTGGATTTACCTCCATATATGCAAATTTATTCAGTTGTAAATGTTGAGAACTTGAAATTATATGAACTCCCTATGATTATGGATGATGATGTTAATGTTGTACCTTTTGTTGATGATTTTTGCACTGATTATCTCGATGAGTTGTAGGATGATATCATTTTGGACATAAAGGTTGGAACCTCTCGAAGGGGTGATATTGAATATCTTAGTTTTGTGTTCAAAGGAATGCATCCAAAAAATTCAAAATGGATGGAAACCGGAAAGGTGAGGGAGAAATACCCTCACCTATTTACTAATTAAGTTGACTTTTAGAGGTCCAAAAGCTTCTCAGTGGGGAGGAATGATCCAAAGGATCCTCACCGAGAAATGATGATCTAAAATTTTCTCAAAATCAGCTATGGGTAGTTTCATTTTGTAGAAAATTTGAGCTTTCGGTGATATCTTATTTGTAGAAATTAGAGCAATATGCAAAATTTATGCTTTGGCTGAAATTTTTGGGCAACTGAAAATTTTGGGACTGCGCGTAGGTTGAACGTGTGCCCACTCTCCAAGTGGACCAATGAAAATTTGACATTTGATAATTTTAATGAAGCTTAAAAAAATTAAACGTCGATCTTGGACACTCGGTGAAAGACAGTGGGCCTCAGAATTTGTTGGTGAGGGCCCTCACCAAGTTTGACACACTCAATTATGGAGGGGTGTCTTATCCTCCTTCACATATTAAATTTTAGCACTTATTACTTATATTTTCTTCATAGTGTATTCATTTGATCAATGTGGGATATATTTGGTATTACATTGTAAAGGGCTCAGATGGATAGCCCAAATCGATGACCAAGTCGACCTATCCACCGAGCCGCACCCCTTATTACTCCACATTTTCCACTAAACCATTTAACTTTGATGCATATGATTCAAAACACCTCTCTTTATATCCTAACCGCCACGCATATATCATATCTCCTATGTCAATTCACATATTACCTTATCTCTCCTTATAACTCTACGTGACCACCTTAAACAATGCACAACCCACAATATATAACCAATGTGCATAAATTAGCACTAAACCAAGCCACCACTCAATCCAAGGATGTCAAAATGGCTCATAAGCCAATAAACTATAATCATCACCCCCATTTTAAAATCCTAAAAAAATCTATCAAGAGATGAATGTGGGATAAAGTTCGCAAATATGTAAAACAAATGCACTTTGGAGGAGTCAACCCCTTGATCTTTGGGGTAAAAGGATAGGTGTTTGACCATTGTGCCATGAGGCTTGAAGTGTTATAAAAGGGGCTCTTTGGTATATGTACAAGCATTTTTAATGACTTGTTATATTTTAAGGCTTATAACTTGAGCTAGGAGAGGAATTTTGAGATGATGTAAAAGGAGACTAGTATTATTTTTAGTAGGAGATTACTATGAGAAGGTCATATTCTTGTAGAAATATTTTTAAAGATTTATTTTCAATATTTTAATAGATCGGTCCCATTTAACTAGACCCGAAGATGTAGGCCTCAAGTATCGAACTCCGTTATCACGTCTTGTGTCGAATTGTTGGTGAATTTTCTCTGTATTTCTTTGTATTTTACATAGTAATTTTAAAAAAATTGAAATGTTGAACTTTCATTTAAAACCATTAAAAACTAAAGTTTGAGTGTGTTTGTGCAAGTTTTCTTTGTATTTTTAGATCAATGAGTAAGATAAGAAAGGGTTGAGGGAACCCGGAGGGGACAAGGGCGCCGGCACTCTGTCTAGCCGGGTTCTAGTGTCTAGAACCATAAAATATAAATAAGAAAATACCGACTAGGATATACGGTGTGTAATACCAAATAGAAAACAAGAAGCAAATCAAAAGACCAAAAACATTCGTTAATTACTAGTTTTCTTGCTTAAAATTCATATGAATGCTAGTATGTGTTTAACACCTAGAAATGTACCCAATTGTGTGATTTTGTGTCTACATATCAATGCCTACGTCATATTTTTTATTTATATGTTATTTGGACCATTATTTTCATTCCCATGGTGGGGTTGGAGTTCTTGTTGTCGTAATTTCGTGAAAATGTGTTAAAAAGGTGTTTTATGGGTTACTAGTGTTGTGCTTTGGACCTTGTGTGATATTTTGATGTCAAGTGTTTTGGGCATCTTGCTAGAAATTTAAAATTGAAATTCTTAACAAGTTTCAAAATTATGATAATTTAACAAGTAAATGGTGCAATTGGTAAAACTAATAAATTTTGAATACACTTATGAGAAAACACAAGCGAACATGTTACAAAATGATTATCAAATTTTATATTTGAGCTCCTTATGGATTTGTATTATTTAACAATTAATTCTTATGAGCTTGAAACTAAGAAAAGGTATTGATGAAAGGATTTATTGAGCTATAAAATAAAGATTAATGCCAATATTCAAAGAACATTAAGAAATTGATAAAATTTTAAAATATGTTTAACTTTCTAGTGGTCGTGTTTTAAGCAACAAAGCCCTTTTTCCCTAAACAAATTTATAGTTGTTAAATTTCCCGATTTCCTTATTCCTATAGATAACCTTGGCATTGTAATGCATCGAGGATGATGCTCTTGTAATGGTAGGAAGATGTAGTGCCCTTTCTATCGCACCCCTTCGAAATCCTTCTCTAAGGTCATCATCTCATAACAAGATCATTTCATATGTTCCTTTTGTTAAGTTAACGGTTCAATAATCGTGGATACTTTATGTCAAAGGTCAAAAGAAAATTTATATACTATCATTTCATTATACTTTATGGTTGATGTTTCACTAGGTATAAATCATTTTTTTGGTTGTCATCTTTCACATCATATTATTATGGTTCACAATCATGAGCACAATTAAATAAATAATATGATTTGATAATGATATTAGCTAAATTTTTACGTTTGAATTTTGAGTGGTGGTCCAAATATCATGCCTCGGTGAATATGGTTCCATGGCCATTGTACCGGTCATAGATGGTACGAGTTCCATTTCATAAAATGACGTTTCATGGAACCCAAATTTAGTTTATTAACTAAAATTTTCTTGTATTGATTAATGAACTTGAGATTAAGCTTCGTTTTAAAAGTGACTAGTCATTTTAAAACAAGTTTAGCATTCACCAGATAGGTAAATTTGATCCTCTTCATTTATTCCACCTTTTATCACATTTTGAGATGGATAAAAACTTATGTTTAACAAATAGAGGTATTGTAGTCTTTAATTTCCCAACGAGATGTTATGCATGTTTGCATCTCATTTAGACATATCTGAATTCTCACCCAAAGCACGCATAGCTACCAGGTCACTCCTTTAGGTTTGCATGGCAATATGTTAGTATACATATCCATAATAACCGTACAAGTACTCATTCAATCATAATAACCCATTGCATACATTCAATTAGAAACACATGTAATAAGGAACATAACAACTCAGATAAAAATCAATACCAATTACACCATGAATTCACCATACTCAGACACGTCAATGATCATAATCCATCCTCCATAATTCATTACATTAATTTCTTACATCACAAAATTTGAATACATATTGTTTAACATACCAATACATTTGGAGCATATGCGGGCATCAAACCTTAGACCATAACAAACTCTAAGAACCGATAACTTAAAGACCGGTACCAAAATAGTGGAATACAACAGATATATATAGGGGTGGGGAATTTCCTTTTACCTCCCATGCACTCTCCTAATAATAGGCGTTCCCAAAAATAGACTACATGCAGGTTCTAAAATAGCTACTAACGAGACTCCCTTATAAATAGAGTTTTCTTTAATCCTATTAATAGCTTGATTTATGCATGTCTCGTCCATATTTTATCCACATGTAATGTTATCTAAAATATACCTTCCTTGACCACCAAGTCTCCTTGCTTTCCTCTAATTCTGAATCATTTCTTGTTCGGTACTCTAACTTTGTTCTTCTATTTTTAGACCGTATTTCACAAAATCAAATAAGTCCCGAGAGATATCATGTTTCTAGCGCTATCCTTCATGTGTTATCCCATATTTCCCACATGCACCCCTTTGTGCCTACCTCACACGTGCCCTATATCCTCACATGTGGAATTTACTTAGTCAATTTATCCATGCAACATTAACCCACACTAATCGCATTGTCGTCCTCAAAGAATGGTTTTCCCAACCGGTTCCTCCAAATAATTTGTGAATAAATAAAAGAATAAATAATTAAATTCCTAAAAGAATAATTTCACCTATACATGTTAATCAACTCATGGGCTACTCAAGAAGCTCTGGAAATTCAGCATTCACTCACCCCGCAATTTTTTCCATTCATTGAGCTCTTCTAATTCTTTCCCATGTAGCATTTCTATAATACTTGCTACTTGGTCAAGCACCAAATCTTCTACTCTACCCTTGAGCTCTTGGATAACCACAATTAATTTTTGAACACCCCTTATATTACATCCATGCACTCCATTACCATGTTATGAAATTTTTTGATCCATAGATCTAGCTTCTCCTTCTTTTCCTTAATCAACTCTTTTTCTCCACAACTCTTTCATAACCTTAGTGCACTCTATATTATTAGTAGGCTTATTTTACTGTATACCTCTGAGTTCTACCTCTTCATTACTTACCCTCATGTTAAGGATAGGGTCACATTTTTACATCTGTTAAAATTCAAGTCACCTTTACTACTTTCCTCCTTGATTTATGTGAACAGATCCTCAAGTTTGGTTATTCTAGCCTCAACGGCTACCATATTTGCTTCCTTTTTCCTTATCTAATTCCTTAGTTATAAGTCATTTTCCTCTCTTAATATTTACTATAATCATCCCTAACAAGTCCTTAAGGTACTCCATCTCATCATTTTTAATTGCATCTTTCTTGGCTCACCAAGGTCAAGCATGTGCACGGAATTTGTTTCACCAATGTGCCCTCCCCGTCATTAGATTCCTTGGTGCGCTTTTGTTATCCCTAGATATCCTTCTTAATATTCTTAAGTGTGTGCTCTATATTATTTTTACCCACTACCACCACCCTCATGGTAGCTCCAACATCCAAATTCTTACGTGTAACATTTTTGGCCTTTTTTATTTAAGGCATTGCATACATGTTAATCGATAGGTACATGGGGTTTACGTAATTATATTTATTTGTGGGATCTCTTTTAATTCCATCATGCAAAGGAAATTATCACTTACCTAAAATTTGGGATCCTCCATGTGTGTATGCATGGTCTAGGATAACATCTTCCTAGTGCACAAGACCCCTCATTCTTTATCCATTAGATCCCAGCCATATAACTTCCCTGTAGGTATTGTGCTTTGGAATCGTGCCCTTATAGCCTTTGTAGGGTCATATATAAATTCCATGTGTGGTGATATTAGAGTCCATGTTTTCCTTACCACATTATCCTTTGTTCATTGTTTCTTTGTGGTGAAAATGCTTGTGCTTGTTCCTCCTTCTCGCACCCTTATCTTATTTGATAACATAGGTTTCATCTCGCTATTTTTATTCCTCTTGCGCCTCCTCACATACATGTGAATTTCCCTTCGTAATGCATTTTCTATAATACATCATATTTCATCATCATCATCATATTTCCTTCTTCTATAATACATTTTCTTTCTATACAAGTGATCAATCCCATCTCCCTCTTCTTCTTCTTTCTCATCGAAGATTCTTTGTGTGCTCTCTTGAGTGGCGGGACAATAGTTGTCCTTGGATGTGGGAGGAAAATTTAAGTAACATCCACCTCTATTCCACCTCAGTTCTTTGGTCTTAAGACTACAAAAACTTGGCATATCATCCCCTTTATTGTAATGTTCAACCTGGGATTCAGTCTAAGGTATCCGGCTCCGAGTCTCGAAATATGTAGACTTAGATTCATACCTATAGGTGGCACACAATGTGTTCCAGTCATATTCCACCTTATCAAGCATCAAAGTTAAACTTCTTCATGCACTTAATCTTGTTTACTATGCATTTGAAATATTTTGCAATGAATACATATGGCAGTTTGCACCATGTAGACATCTCTTCATCCTCCATCCCGAATCGCACAAGACTATAATGTTGCTTTAATATGTAAACTTTTCTATTCTCCAACCTCTACTAGTAGTTCATGTGTGATGCACCATTCATTCTCAAACATTGTGAGAATCCTATTGTACCACTTGTCTATCATGGCTTTATATGCACTGACGATTGTGTCATCACATGTATATCCTACAAATTGAATTACAAGGAACTTATTCATTGGTGGGAAAACCCTTATGTTCTCTTCTGTTCCATCTAGGACTCCAATTTCCTGGAAGACAATCAAGAAAAATATTGATCCGCAAGTAATTTTTTTCCTCTTCATGATGTGCCTTGGCCTCCTCTATTATCCCATTGGTGATAAATTGTGTTATGTTATATTGTGTTTTGTGAGCCATTTTGTGTGCAATATGTAAGAAATTATTATTCACATCAGTCCATCTCTCTAAGGTACCCAATTTTTAGCTTAATATCCTATATATAACCCTAGTTGCGAGTGTCATAATATTATCTATGCTCATGGCCCTTCCTCTGTTCTTATATTGCAACTTAATGGCTAATTTGTCAATCTTCGCATCAACACATAAGTCTAGTTCCATTTCTTCTCCAGTTCCTTGTAACCCTATGACATATTTGATGAGTTGGGTTATGATCTTCATCCTTCAACCCACGAAATAAAAATAATCCTCATGTACTCTAGACATGAGCCACTAGAATATATGTGCGGGTTCTACGAAGAAAGGTAGTTCTAACAGCTGATGGACCTCTACTTTCTCCAACATCCTCCTCACCAATCCATTCACCAACACCTTCCCTTCTTAGTTCTTATCTATAAATATCTTGTATCATTTCTTCCTTTAGGGTCTCCTCATTCCTAGGATCCCTATGATTGAATTCAATGATTTTTAATTTTGGGTACAACGACTTCTAGATCTGAACCCTACTTGAGGGGTGCTTCATTTCTTAATATATCTCCTCTAATGGGTCCTCATCTTTAACCTAAACCATCTTCATGTGTGGCTTTCCCCTCCCTGCTTGGGATGGAATAGTCATCATTCTTAGTTCCATTAATCCTGCGCAAACTTTTTCCCTAGGTAATTTTCTTCACAACCCTTAGTATCACCTAAATACCCAAGCATTGTGGTATCCAAGACTTAAATTCTAAAACCCTTTCTAATCGTGCCTAGTTTTGTACTCAATTGTTGGAAAAAAATTCTTTATTTCCACAAGGATCCACACAAAAATACCTTACACATGTTACTCTAGTATGTTTATCACTTCTCTCGCTCTCTCACACTAAATCACTCGGTGTTCAATTTCTCAATTATTCTCAAATGCAAGGTAGCAAATAACCCGATTTAGCCCCTTTTATAACTCTTATGTGCTTTAAAACTCCACCACCTTACTTTTTCCACTATTAACACACTTTTTTCCATTTTTAATTTATTTTTCCACTTTAAATCATCTTTTCCCCTTAAATAATCTTTTCTACTTTTACTTTATCCCTTATCTCCCTTTTGTGCATTGGAGTTGTAACCTTTTGGCATACTTACTACTCCACATGCCACATACCTCCTCGCTTATGCCTTTATGTGTTGCGTATATAATCCTCTATGTTATATACTAAGTATTACATCTTGTTGTTTCCTACCTCGTTTTCACTACGTGGCCTTTTTCCATGTGTGGTCTTCATCCTAAACAATTCCCTATGAACACCTTCATCCTTAGCACATGTATCACCTCTTTCCACATTGAGACATGAATGAATTTCTCCCTCACGCACTTGGACCTGGTTCACCCCACACTAAAATTGTGTGCAGTCCTTTGCACATGAACTCAAATATAGTAATCATCTTCCTCTATACAAGCATGCTTATTAAAACAAAAAAATAAGTAAAATAATAAAACATAGCAACAACTGGAAAGAAACGCATAAAAGGGAAATCTAATCTAAGTGATAATACTAACTTATTACAAACACCAAAAATATTTAATTATAGTAGGGATTCATCATACTCCCATTGAAGTAATGGGAACCATGGTGCCATCTAACGCTTTGTAATTGAAATGTGTTTGATTCAAGTATCATGGTTACAAAAAATGGTCCCAACCAATGCACCTTCAATTTCCCTAGGTGGCGTCCAAATTTGGATTCATAAAGAAGGACCATCTTTCCAACTACAATTTTTTTGTTCTTAATATGCCACTCATGCCATGCTTTCTATCTTTCCTTCTCGGTCTTACGGATCCAACGTGCAATGGCGTGCCACTCATACAATTGTATTAGTTTTTCAATGTCATCTTCAACATCTTTCTCTTCATCTAATCCACCTATGTGCACAATACACAAGGATGGTAACATAAATTTCACGGTGGTAAAACTTATGTGCCAAACACCAACTAGAAGGGTGTGGCCTTATTCAATCGTTTATAAGTGGTCCTATAATCCCAAAGAACTACTGACACTTTATCATCCCAATATTTTCTTCTGACATCATAGATATTTTTCAATGTTTTTCCCAAGATCTTATTGAAATCTTCTGCAGTGTCATTAGCTTAAGGGTGATAAGGGGTGGTTTTATCGTGTGTTACCATAAACTTTTCTAACAAAATTCACATTATCTCATTCAAGAAATGAGTTCCTATATCATTTTTTTACATCTTAATGGGTAGTCACACATAATAATGTTTTCCCAAAGAAATATTATGATGTGGATGTTGTGCATTCCTTTGTAGGTGCAGCCTCTTCCCACCTTATCGGATAATGCATGCAAGTGATAATGTAGCACGGGTCAGTCCTATGCACGATTGGTGCAATAGGTCCCAAAAATTCAATATCCCACTTATCAAAAAGGTCCACACTTGCAATAGGTCTAATGGGCATATCATCTCTATGTCCAAGATTTTTAAGGTGTTGACGATGATCACATGCTTTTATGTACTAGTTATCCTTATACAAAGTTTGCCACCAAAGTCCAACCATGATGATCTTGTGTATTATAACATAACCTGCATAATTTCCTCCCATGATACCACCATAATCATATTCCATAATAGCTTTGTGCTCATGCTCAAGAATACACCGGTGCAAAACCTCATCTCTTCCCATTTTCTACAATTCTCCTCCAATCAACTGATAAGGTTTCGTGCATATAGAAAGTTGTTTCTTCTCTAAATTCTTCATTCCATATGGCGTCATTATAGTATGTAAAAAGATAACTATGTCTTCCAAATCGAGGGCACATGGTATAACAAAATGTTAGGCCTTGAAATATACTAAGTCCTAAGGAAGAAGTTAGTGCACGTAGGAGGTAGTAAAGAAGGAAGGCGCTCTAGAAAAAGTGCGCAAGGGAAAGGTGCATGGTAGAAGAGGTTGGTGTGCATGGGAGAAGGAAGGTTTGGGGACTTAGCCATATTTTGAAGGAGTTTTCATAGGAGAAACACATGAAAATATCGAGTAGGCATGATAAATGGATAAGGTGCCATCCTGGAGCCTTGGAGGTTAAGAAAATAATATTCTACATAAGGGATATTCCCAGGATGATCATTAAAGGTAGTGGAGGAATTTTCAAGATGACATAGGCATTAAACCATGGAGGACCACACTTACACTTGGCATGTGATCTGCTTCATGAAGGAAACCAAGGCGGTATATCCAAATCTTATTTAAAGGATTGTTTGGGTCCGAAATGAAGGGAGAAGAGGGTGAGAATGAAGTGCTAGGGAAATGAAGGGTTAAGGAGGGTTTTAAGTAGTGACAAGGTGCTTTGCAGAAATGCTTACAAGAAGGGTTTTAAGCATATTAGGCATGGATTTGGGTATGAACAAGGGTTGTAATGGGTAGAATAGCTAAGAACTCTCTCTTTGTAGAGTATTTTGTAGGGTTTAAGATAATATCCCTTGATGTATTCAGTTTATATGACCCTCATGATGTAATGGAGCCATTGTAAATGTTTATAAATCAATATATGGTGTGTGATTCTAGTTATTCATGCTCAAAAGTGTAAACCCTTATGTTCTTCATATTATTCTGAGTTATATCTAGTTTCATTATGCTTATTTACAATGTTCATTTCCATTTATGAATCATCTATGTACGGATTGGCTATCTCGTATCTTATGTTTTTGAGTGAATGTCTATGTTTTGATTTTTACAACTCGTTCTCCATAAATGGAAGACCATTCTCATGAAGAGCACATAAAGGAGGGGATTAGTGCCCACACATTCCTCGAGTGAGCACCTAGCACATGTTGGGTGATAGGTCGGTGAACTTAGGGTAGAAAGAAGGTATATAAAGAAATGACTACATTTTGGTTCCGTTGTTGAGACCTCTTTTTGAAGCTATTGTGAGAATGGGGTGTGATGACAGAGCGCTTGAACTTGGATAGCATCAAAACTTGGCTTAAAAACATGGAGGATGAGTTTTCTTAGAGGTTTAGTACTAGATCTGAGTTTGATGCATGAAAATGGGTGGAGGAGAACCTGTATCATGAACTCTATGAGACATTCTTCTGTTGTTTCCCAATAGAGTTGTATGAATGGCTCTTAGCATATGCATCAAGGATAAGTTGTTACTATATACCTTTTTCTTAGACCCAAGAGGAATATCGGATGCTACAGGATACCGATCGACATGGACCCGTATTGTTGATCACTGGTGGAGTAAAGTTCTAACTAGTTATTTCTTAGAATATGTTATTTCTATGTATTCTTGCCCAAATATTATTGAGTTTGAGTTCTTAAGGGAGCCTAGAGGATCATTCTTGCATGATATTCCACTAGATATCAAGATCTTGGTTATTAATTTGATTTTGGAAGCCTTTCCCATATTTGGTTAGACTCTGCTAGGCACGGGGCATGAAAGCTAGTGTGGTACAGGATGACGGACCTTGCGGCGGAAATGGAGAGAGAGGAGAGGTGGATCAAGTTTAATGAATCTCGGGAGAGGGAGTTAGAAAGAAAGCATGAAGTTGCAAGAGTGATAGATTTGTGTAGGCATACATTGTGGGAAGGATTTGAGGTTCGTGCAAAATACGTGGAACCTCAAAAGTCCGAGCTACCCCATCTTAGCAAGCACGGAAGAGAAACCCCTTCGCTTCTAGAGAGATCTTTGTACATACCATAAATTGTAAGGCATCTTGTACTATCGAAAACAACGTAACAAGCGCCCCAATGATGATACAGTCTCCTCGCAAGGTGTTCGGGATCCGAGAAAAGATCTCCAAGTATGCATTAACATCCCGGATGTCCCGCTTAGCCCCTGCATCCTTTGTTTTTATCTCTTTTCCTCTTTTCTGGCCTGTTGCCCTTGTTCTTCAAACCGCCACCCTAAATGGGCGGCGATCTTGTATTCGCCACCCCGCTCAAAGTGGCGGTCCTTTACGTGTTTTCCAGAAAGCATTTTTAACGCGACTCACGTAAAAATCAACGATTCACCAGCTTTTTTTACCAACTTGGGCTTGCATTTATGTTTTTGGTCCCCTGGAATAGTGTTTGGCCATTGTTTATAGTTTTAGAGTTCAGTTTGGTTTTGATCTTTGGGTGAATGAAAAGCTATAAATAAATGGCTTGTGCTCAAATAAATGGTTGGCCCCTCATTCACTTCTCATCTTCTCATTTTCAGTAGTTCAGTCTGTTACTTCATTTAGAAGCCATAGTTTCAGTTCATTTGCATGCTTAGTTAGTATTGTTCAGCTGTTGGTAAGCCACATATCCATCTTGTGCAGGCAGTGTTGTTATTTCACCCAATCCATTGGAGTAGAATACCTTAGGAAGCCATTAAAGTTGCAGGTTTTGCTCCTCAAAACAAGATAGTTTCAGGTTCTGGACGCTTTATGTTGCATGACTCACAATAGATCCCACTAGGAATTGCATAAGCCAAGCTCTGTACTCTTGCGCTATCCCTCTCCTACTCGCATTATATTCAGTCTGCATTCTGAGCTGCCTTTGTCCCGATATCTACTTCTGTTGATGCTAGCATTACACACTTTTCTGGATTCACGTGAACATGAAGGAACGAGGAGATCACACTGCTTGGGGGACAAGATCACACAAACAATTGGATTCACCACTTACTGCGTAATCCAGTTCTAGCTTTCAAAGTTCTAGATTAGAAATATATCAAATAAAGTAGATAATCACTTCTTTTCGGTGAAGTTTACTTTCGATATTGCCAGGAATTTGTGGGGATTGATAGTTTACGAGAAAATATGATTCATTCCTCACTTAAGAGGTAGGTTCGAGAGTCCGGCAAATAGAGTAGGCAAGTTATTTCATTATTTAGAATAGATCTACAAATTACACGGACAAATAACTACACTCGGTTATTTTGTTTGTTTTAAGTTTTATCTTAATTGTCAATTCTAGATATTTTAAATAGATGCTTTATTAGTTCTTAAGGTTTCTCGAGAAAATACAAAAATGGAAGTTATATATGTTCTAGATTTATTCCACGTAGTTAAATTTGCTTTGTTGCGAGTTAGATTTAAATTATTGTTTTGTATGACAATCACGGGACCTAGGGAACCCGGAGAATACATATTTGAGCCAATTGTGCCTCAACCCAATCTCTTCAAAGAATAGTTGATATAGACCAAAATCTTAGAATCCAAATCTTCCAAACAACAACATGATTTACTGACAGATCAGCTCTCGATTGAGGGGATTAAATATAGAATACACTAAGCACACACGTTTTGGTCAAATCAACCGAACTACATATTACCCTAGGCAAACATTCTTATGACTATAGAAGGGTTCAAAGAGAACAAACCTTTGGTTGTGATCCTTTGGTCCCATAGCCAGATGTAGGAGACACTCTTCTAGATATAGATACTAGCCTAAGAATCCAGGTTGCAAGAACGCTGTGAGGTACTCTGAGAAGATCACACACGCTATTAATTTTAAATATAGAGGCTGAAAAAGCATATGATTATTGGATACTAGGGATCAGGGACTAATTTCGTACATGACCATAGCAGGACCGCAACAACCAAGAGTCTATGGTTGTGACCCACAAATCCCACAACCCAATGAATCCATAGGAGAATTAGACATAGACACTTTGCCTATGTACACTAGTATTCGATCTACCCCACTTCCACCCGCCATCGTCGAACAGTTATCCTTACTAGATATAGCAGCTAACAAAGCTAGAGAGTTCTGGACTAGGCCAGAGAATCGTCCGTAGAGTCGATTGTATTCACTACCCACCATATGACCTTATCTGGAGACATACACGAAACTATCCCAGGTCATTTTCCACGTATTCCACAACCCATAGATCGAATCACGCTAGAACTTGATATTGATTGGAGCCTTCGAGTAGTCATCCTTGCTGACCGATCTATCACACCAGTTCAGGTTAGAAGGGCCTTCTTTGCCTTAGATTCACAAATTCCACTAGTGCGTATTGAAGACATTAGATTACCTAACTAGTTTGTCTGCATCCCACGCATATTCCATCCCCACCGGCTATCTCGGCACGACCTCGGGAGGTCGGGTACGCGGAAGAGTTACTTGTAGATTCCCACGCTCGCTTGTCACTTTTCTAGCGTACAAAATTGGTGAACCCGACGTGAAACAAACACGCAACCTTCTAATCTAGAGTCAGAGTATCACATGTTCTTCCAAGTTTAGTATACTTTTCATCTTCTCTACCTCATTGGCTTTCACCTTCGCTCCTTCTCATTATTCTACGGGTATTCATATACCCCCAATATGTTGGGATTCGATGCATATGGCAGACCCCTCTTGGGTCTTGAGGCATACTACGCCCAACAAAAATAGACAATCATCACCCTCACTCTCACTCTATGGGGTGACAACTACTCAACTAATCAATTGTTAACACAAACTCCAAAAATCGAGATATAATTCATCTTTTCAAACCGAGGAGTTGATCAGCCCCTCAAAAACAAAAAACGAGCCTTCGAGCTCGAATAATATGACGTTTACCTGAGAATCTGGTTCATCTCCTCGAGATGCTACTGCTACTTAGACCACAAATTAGTAGACAATCAGACCCATACCTGGTCTTAGATGATGAACAATCAATATGTTATCCTAGGAGTGAACAACACTCTCGGGGTATGTACCCACCTGTAGGAGGTTTACAAACACAACCCGAGGTCTCTTTTCAAGAAAATACCTCTATGCCACTGCATATAGGAAATAATCTCGAGAAACTTGGCAAGATAGTGATCAGTTCATAGCAGGATATCACATGCCTATACAACACCATGGTATACAACAAACGCCACTAAGGCAAAACACCGTGACTTCACCAAATGAAGTCATTTCAATGTTAGTAGAAAAAGTGAGAGGGTTAGAACTTGCCCAAGCAAGTCAAAATTCACAATTCATGTAAGCAGGGAGTTCCAATCCTCCACACCATCCTAGCCAAGTAGACCTCCTCACAGGAATAGGCACATTAGGCATGCCTCCTCAATATCCACAACAAACACCAACTAGGCCCATCATCTCTAACACCGTTCCTCCCGGTCTAGTACAAAACAATCCATTCCTGGACAATACCCCGTCATACTTAAACATGTACTCCAAGTCACCACAAGGGGATATGTTCTCCTCTCCCGGAATTTTTCTCAAACACAAGGACTTCCTTATGCCCCTGCCAACGCATACGCTGCGCCATATCAACAACCCATCCCACCACCACTCCCTCAGCAAGCACCATCAATGGTCGAAACCTATGCGATAGGGACTTATTCAGAATATTTGAAATAGCCCTTAGACTTCACCATACGAAGTGTCATGCTTCCCAGATCCCTTCTTGATTTACCCAAGTACAAAGGTGAGGGAGATCAAAACACACATATCAAAGCTTACGCTGCATGACCATTCGAGAACTACTCCCATGGGATGGGGTTGTTGCTAAAATATTCCCAAAAACCTTGGAAGGCATCACTCTTGATTAGTATTATAGAATACCTGAGGCTTCAATCCATTCGTTTAAACAACTCGTTTCAGAGTTCATCAAAGCATTCGACATGAACAAACTGTTAAGAATAGGAATCAAGGAATTCTTGCACATTAAACAAGAACACAATGAATCTATCGCCCATTTCATCCAAAGGTGGCGTACAGTTCTTTATTCTTCGGCAAGTGCTCCAAATATGGATCAGATGGAACTATGTGATTTATTCCTTCATTCTCTCAGCAGAGAGGTGAAGGAAGAAGTCCAGAAATTCCCACTAATAACTTACGATGAAGTACTTGAGAGTGCTCTTCGAATAGATCAAGTAGCAATCGATAGTGGTCGTAAGACTTATGGAACAAACGGGAGATTAATCATCTCCAGCCAGAACACTACAACTTATCCTATTACCACGAACGTCAATCAAGGACCTAAAATCCTTAACAAAAATCGTGGGGTGACAACAGATGGAGTAACTGATCAGCCTAAAAAGGTAAATACTGTGAATACTTCATTACCAATGAACAATCAACGAAACAATAACTTTACCCCCACAATCAATACAGTGGATTTTAATCATCCTCAACAACAACAACAACAACAACGTGAAATCCCACACAGGGTCTAAGCCAAAACTCATTTGGTTATCAAAACCAAAATCAAAGCCAGAAACAACAAATGCAAAACTTTAATCCTAATAGGCAATAGTTTAATCAGAATTTTAGGCCACAATATACACCAAACCAACAAACCAGGAATTACAATCCTAATTCATATTGTGGTTTCCACAAAATTCAAGGTCATGACACTAGAACGTGCCATGACTACAATAAATTCATGCAACGTTTGCCAGAAGAACAAAGACAGTTCTTCACAGATTTGTTTTTGGCAGATCCCGTGTCACCACCACTAGGCACAATCGCGGGGGCAGTTTCCCCTCAGAATGCTCCCCTCAAGATCTTTAACAATCCACTCCCAAATCACGATAATAATAGGCTAAATCTAAATGAGATGAACAAAAGTGTAATGATGGGAAACAATGATCATGAAGCCTCGACTTCACTAAATCCATCAGTTGCACCACAATTAGGAAATCAGCCGAGACCCAAGATAGTCAGTTTAGTAGAACTAGACGTTGAACTACCTATCGAAGCTATAACAAGAACACGAGAATATTTCTCTCAACCAAGCCCAAGTCACCTGCCAGAAATAGATAAGAGTCAACAAATAGTAGAAAAACCCGTGGGTGCCTATGATTTAATTAACGACCTAACAAAAACCTTCTCGCACATTTCATTTTTAGACTTACTAAAAAACTCTCCTGCTCACAGGGCTGCTCTTTTAGAAGCATTAGGTTTAGGTCATTTAATTAACATCACTCCACCTCCTGAAACACAGGTAAATCATGTAGACTTTGATGTTCATCCTCCAGGGCAGCCGGACAAGGATGTCAAATTCATATTCGAAATAAGTAAAATGCCTACAGATGCTGAGATTGCACGCCGAGGTGATCCAGCCTTACACTTACAAGTATGGGTTTATAATAACTACGTAAAACGAGCAATGGTTGATGATGGGGCCGCAGTTAACATAGTCCCCTTCTCTTTCCTTCAAAAATTAGGATATGGGGAAACAAATTGTTCCACCACTCGAAATACATTGAGAGGCTATGATAGCCTTAAAGCCACTTCGATTGGAACTATAATACTACCGGTCACCTTAGGACCCAAAAAAATCCTGACTGAGTTTTATATTATAGATCGGGAAACTAATTATAATATGATCCTCGGCCAACCATGGATACACCGTATGAAGGCAATCCCTTCTACGTTATTCCAAGAAGTAAGATTCTTGCATCTAGGAAAGGTGTTTGTAGCCAAAGGCGATCCAAAGCCATTCGATATACACCTAGCTGACTTAAAGAAAAGACCAGGTGTGCACTCGAATTTGAACTTCCAACAAACCAACTTAATAAACCCACTGATGCAAAACCAGAGGAGAAGTTGGTACCTACAATGGATCTTGAGACTATGAATCTAGTCAAGACAATCCCAACCTCAAAAGATGAGGCTAACATTGTAGAAACGGTATCATTAGGAACTACTGCAAAAATCATTGAATTACTAGAACAAGATCTACCAATGTTTCTACCATTTGATTCTGTGGGCATGGGAAATTCCCTAGGTGTTGGTTCTCTTCCAGCTGAGGATCTCTGTATGGTGGAAGTAGAATGCGCAAACACAACAAATATCCCAGCATCCATATTCCCAGCTAAATATTGGACTCTCCATTTTGATGGAGCTAAATGTCATTATGGAGCGGGGCGGTGTAATCTTCACTTCCCCTGAAGGAAAATTCTTACCTTTTGCCTTTAAACTCAATTTTGAATGTACAAACAACGGCCTTTGAGTACAAAGCCCTCCTCCTTGGCCTCATTTTAGCCAAGAGGATCGGTATTAATAACATCAGAGTATTAGGAGACTCACAATTGGTAGCAAACCAAGTCTCTGAGATATATGAAACCAAAGCCGAGCATTTACAGCTTTACAAAAAAGTTGTATTAGATTTAAGCAAGGAATTTGACTTCATATCAATTGAAACAATCCCACGAGAAGAAAATCTTCTCGCTGATTCAATAGCAACTTCCGCATCACGTTTTACTCCAAGCAATAAGTTAGAGGATACCCATTTCATAGTATCCCTTCGTGATGAACCATTGATAAAGACAACGACAAATTCTCTTTTAAACAAAAATGAATCTACTATCCTAGACCATGTTGATAGTGATATGGCCACTTTGGATTACTTAAACGCCTATGCGGCACTACATCTCTCCTATCATATGATAGATTTGTCCTTAATCCCACATTCATCTTCTTACTTTGGAAATCCCATAATGGAACCTAGCATATACACGGTAGAAAGTGGGGACGATTTGGATTTACCTCCAGCCCCACCTGAGTTTGAAGAAGGTAATGCCTCTTTAATCGAAGAAACAATTGATGTTAACATTGGAACGGAGGATGAACCAAAAATATTGAAATTAGGGTCCTCGTTAACCCTAAGAAGTAGAAATACACACTCAGATCCTCAAGGAACATCAAAAAGCTTTTACATTTAATTATAAGGAAATGACAGGCATTGCACCACACATTGCGGTGCACAACCTCGTCACTAAATCTGATGCAAAACCAGTTAAACAAAAATCAAGACCCATGAAACCTAAGGTGGCTCTCATGGTGAAAGATGAAATAATAAAACTCCTACAAGTAGGATTCATCAAACCAGTCGATTACTCTCAATGGGTATCTAATATTGTTCCCGTTCTCAAAAAGAATGGGAAGATACGCATCTGCATAGATTTCTGAGACATTAACAAAGCATGTCCTAAGGATGACTTCCCATTACCATCCATAGATGTCATTGTTGATGCAACAGCTGGATTTGAACTCTTGTCTCTCATGGATGGATTCTCGGGATACAATCAAATCAGAATATCTAAACAAGACCAAGCCAAAACCACGTTTATAACTCCTTGGGGAACCTATTGTTATGTTGTTATGCCATTTGGCCTCAAGAATCTTCAAAAGCTATGTACCAATGAGCTATGACATATATATTCCACGATCTAATTCATAAAATCATGGAATCCTATGTAGATGACTTGTTGGCTAAGGCCAAGAAGTGTTGTGACCATCCGAAAGTACTCCGCGTCATTCTTTCACGCCTAATAGAATACGAGTCACGCTAAATCCAGAGAAATGCGTCTTTGGTGTAACATGAGGAAAGCTCCTAGGTTACATCATATCATCATGAGGGATAGATGTTGATCCAACCAAAATTCGGGTTGTCCTCGAAATGGTCCCACCTTCGAATGAATCTAGAATCAGGTCATTTCTCGAAAACTAGGTGCAATCCAGAGATTCATCCTAGACCTAAGTTTCACCATTCATCCAATCAACAATTTACTCAAGAAGGATTATAGCATTGATTGGACCAAAGACTACAATGAAGCCTTTCATGCAGTTAAGCGTTTCCTGTTATCACCACCTACGCTAATGCCACCTAAGATAGACCGTCCATTAATTTTGTATTCACGAGCTACCGATGTCTCGCTGGCCTGTATGTTGGCCCAAGAAGACGATGACAAGAAGGAACGCGTGATTTATTTCATTAGTCGAACATTACTTGACTATGAAACACGTTATACATAAATGCGAACAAGAATGCCTTGCCATAGTCTTTGCTACATATATGAAGGATAAGGCTAGACAATTTCGGATCGACAAGAAGACCAGCGAAGGAAGGAAGGAAGTTCCAACCTAAATGGTTGGGCCCATACCAAGTCATG
Source organism: Taxus wallichiana var. yunnanensis (assembly GCA_018340775.1). NCBI lineage: Eukaryota > Viridiplantae > Streptophyta > Pinopsida > Cupressales > Taxaceae > Taxus > Taxus wallichiana. Next base: position 12,477,294 of record JADAXU010000057.1, on the reverse strand, counting down.
AAGGACTATGGAAATGGTGCATACCTCCTATGTACGCTAGAAGGTGAGGAATTTTGTGAAGCAACAAATTCCCCGCACCTCAAGCGGTTCTACGCATAAGCAACTAGCACTACTTATATATATTTACATTGCATCTTCATATAGATTAAGATCATTTTGTCCGCTTGTTTCTTACATAAATTGTGATCAAGGAATTTTATTCTCAAAGCAATTCATTACAAACTCATGATGTTGTTGGCATAAACTTTCTAATCATACCTCTCCATTTTCATGATATCATCAAATTATCTCGGAATCATTTTATCAAATAAAGCTAGACATGGCAAAGTCTTAACGGTAACCATACCAAGATCTGCGGGCTTGTTCTCACTTTTAGTTTCTTCTTAGGATAGGTGTCTTGCCTATGGTCTGTTCTAGAAGCTTCATGGTGTCACATCTATCCCATATATATGTCTCTTTGGAAATAAGCACATACTGACATTTTACTCAAGAAAACGAGTCAAAAAGTGATCAAATAGAAAATTTTAATTTTACACATTTCCTTGCCCCACCAACCTTCGGTGATGAGCTTGCGTCTCTTACTAGTGACGTAGGGTTGGGAAAGGATGGAAATGCCCTTACTCACCTATACCTTGTCCATGGTGATAAACCCACGCTTCTTACTAGTAGCATGGGGCAAAGTATAGGGGGTCCTCTTGACAAGAAAACATTAAAGGTCATAAGCAAACAATCCAAATCTTGAGGTCTTAAATCAAAGATAAATGAATCGATGTTCAAAATTCTAAGAGAATTAAAATCCTAAAAACCCAGATTTTGTCTACTATGTGGCCATCTAAGGATCTAAGTCTAGATAAACCACAAAGTAAGTAGCATTCTAAACTATGAAGTCACTCGGGTAGAGTAAGCTTGTAGCTTCCCAATTTGGTTCCACCAAAACTTTGTCTATCTTTCATCACTATCGTTTCAGCATATTTCACAACTTGTGCCCTTTCTAGCTCTCGGTGATGAGCCCTCGCATCTTACTAGTTGTGTGGAGTTGGGAGTAGGGGCAAGTTTATCTGCTCATCATACCAGTTATATTCATCACTTTGCCAAAACAAATATGAAGTATCAAAATTTCTTAAAGAAACTAAGATTCAAAATCACATTATATCTACATTATCATATATTAGCATCATGAAATACAAAAGGAAAACAAACATTTTGCATCATTTGTTCTCCATTGCATACATTCTAAAAAGCATATAAACATACATCGTAGTATACATAGGGAAACTGGAAAAGGAAACAAAACCATCAATGCCAAAAGCTTGATCCAAAAAAAATATACATATATATATAAATGATCAACATTTATGTACAATGCCATCATGCACTAAGCATGGTCAAAATGCTCAAAGAGCCCGGGATATACAAAATAATGTATCGTACAAAAATCTACGAGAGCCAAGCGGCTTCTCAATCTCTATGGGACCCCTCTGAAGGTGCACGCCCATGCCTAGGACTCCGGCTACGCCGGTGCTCTGAATGCACGGAGGGCTCAGGATCACGAGGGTAGCCACGGTCTCACCACCATGAGAATGGCTCCTCATCAGACGCCTCGGCCGTCATGTACCCCACTAGCTCGGTGCAAGAGAGTTGATACCATCCTGGCCACATGCCAGACTGGAGCAAAGACATCGGTATGCCTACCGGCTGCTGAAGGCTCCCCAACGTCTACGGACAGCTCTGCACGGGTCCTATCCATGGGGATCATCAAGGAATCAGTGCATACCTGCCGCGAATCAAATCTCGCCACCCATCGGCGGTCTCTGCAAAAAAAGGAGAAAACAAGTTAGAAACCAAACAAGGAATTAAAATATACAAGATAGCAACTAAGGAGGTCCTAACAAAGAAACAAACACTAGAAAGGAGAGAGGGTAACTTACTCGGATCACCCGGCCTCCAAGATGGATCTATGGGGTCAGCGCCCACCACGGACGCCACTACCAACTGAGGGGCTGCTCTTGTAGGCTGGAGCAACGTAACTCCCCGCAATGCAGACTCATCCTCCCCATGGCCCCGGAGAGTGGGCTCCTCACGAAACTAGAGTATCCCTCTCTGCACTCTGCTCAGCCCTCTCTGCCTGCATGATATCCTGAGTATCATGCCACTCAGGATCACTATCCTCGGTCTCCTCCTCTGTCTCCCCCTGTAAACTCCTCAGACTCGAGTCTACCTCTATAGGGTCATCGCTGCTATGGGCAGGACCCGCGGCAATCCGAAGTAAAGGTGCCTGAGGTGCACTGGCTCTCCCTCTGGCATGAACTATCCTCCTGGCTGCAATAGGAATGCCAGGAGTAACCACTGTCCAACCTCGGCCTCTAGGCCCCCCTCAGCCTCTCAGACTGATCTATATACTGGCGCCACTGGGGGAAGCATACCCATGTAGGGTAGGCCAAACTGCTGAGGAACTCGGCCAAAGGGGTGCATCTCCACATGTGCCACTCTGTCAATAAGCTACCCTGTCAAGTGGAGGAGCAGGAGATAAAGGTAAGAGTCTCCTCACCCCATATGCCCGCCATAGTCTGATATGGTGTGGCCTCCATGTCGGCAGTGGTCAGGGAGGTAACTGGCTGATGAGGTGCTCTAAGCACCGACATGTCATCCATCTAGCTTCCCTCACAGCTCTAGGATCTACCACCTCCACACCCTGCCCATAAGGGATGAAACACTCATAGACCCAACTCATGACTAGAGTCGGGTGGCTCAATGACTGCCCCTATAAACGGACTACCCTGTATAAGTCATGGTAGGTAGTCCCAAGTATGTCTACTCCCCAGGCATATATCTCGTCCATGTCCCTCTATCTCGTGCAATGATGGGGGACCAGCAGTATAATAATGTATCTCCTCCCTTGTCCCCGATCGGTCTCGAGGCAAGGATCCCCATGATGGCATGGCGAAGTAGGGGATGGGCAAGGAAGGAATAGATCGAACTCTCACCCCTTTTTTCGATCCCATGGAGATGACTGCATCTCCCATATATGTGGCCCACTGTGCAATATGTTCCCGTGAGCCTGCTGTCTCCAGGGTAAGCCGTCCCGATGAGGGGACCCCCAAAATACAATAGACATCCTCCAATGTGATGTTCCACTCACCGCGGACCCCTGGCAATTGAAACGTGTTCCGATCTGCATCCCAGTATGAGAACAGTCACAAAGAATGTGACTAGATGGTGTAACATGGGGCACGCGTGAGATGCGTAGTATCCCGGCCCACTGGAGTGTATCCTCCTCATCCTGTGAGAGGGCATCTAATACCCCTGGGAGCCAATCACACTCCCTCTCTCTACTCCACCGGATATACTCCTCTCTCGCTTACATACACCCAAAAACACACAAAACAAAGCAAGTTAGCATCCAATTAATACTGAGAAAATCATGAAAACATGTAGAAATGCTAAAAATACAAACACAATCTCAAAAACAGGTTCCTTTTGCATTCTGTGCAAAACCGCCGCCCTGAGCAGGGGGGCGGTTTCGTAACCGCCACCTTAAGGGTGGCGGTCGTGTAACCGCCGCCCTGAGCAGGATGGCGGTCATGTAACCGCCACCTTGGGCAGGGCGGTGGTCGTGGTCTGAAAATCCACGCGGGTTTTTAAACCCAAAAAGCCTAAAAAATTTTAAAAAGACCATTTTACGTAAAAACAAAGCCTACCTAGTAGGCGCCCCCCCTAGATGAACCTTTTGACACTAACATTTTCAAAAATTACCCCCCCATGACAAAGATTTTAACATTTCAAAATTAAGGGGGTAAAAGGATAAATTGAAGAAAACTAACATGTGATCTCGCGGGTCGATGTGCCACACGTGGAGGCATGATCGCTATCTCGTCATGGACGTTTTGACTCTACTCACGCAAGAAACCGTCACCGTGGGTCCCAGAGCTCAAAATCAATCAAATCGACTCGTGTAAATGAATAGGAAAATGGGCCCACTTTCATATATATAGCACTCTGATTCGTTTTAAAATGACTTTCTCACAGGTTTGGAGCACTGATGGAGGTAAGTTCCTATCCCCGCACAAATGGTACGTTCTCATTCCCTGTTATTTTAGCGTTTATTTTTCAAACTATTGTGTCTATCTACACTTGAGTTCTCTTTTCGTTTTGCAGGTAGCGGGAATTTTGGATGGCGTCATTTCAACACACGGACGTATCAGGTATAACTTCTAACTTCCCATTTCGGGACTGCCATACTCGGACCCACCGTTTTACGCCTCTTCATGGCTAAAACGCTTCTCCGAGGGGGCAATATGTACGTACCCAAAATTGTAAGGTACTGTACGAACAACGTAACAAGTGCCCCAATGATGATACAGGTCTCCTCGCAAGGTGTTCGGGATCCGAAAAAGATCTCCAAGTATGCGTTAACATCCCGCATGCCCCGCTTAGCCCCCGCATCCTTTGTTTTTATCTATTTTCCTATTTTCTCCCCTTTGCCCTTCATTGATGAAAACCGCCGCCTGCGAATGGGCGGCGGTCTCGTGTATCCACCACCTGCTTAGATCGGCGGTCCTTTACGCGTTTTCCGAAAGAATTTTTAACGTGACTCACGTAAAATCAATGATTCACCAGCTTTTTTTACCGACTTGGGCTTGCATTTATGTTTTTGGTCCCCTGGAATAGTGTTTGGCCATTGTTTATAGTTTTAGAGTTCAGTTTGGTTTTGATCTTTGGGTGAATGAAAAGCTATAAATAAATGGCTTGTGCTCAAACAAATGGTCTGCCCCTCATTCACTTCTCATCTTCTCATTTTCAATAGTTCATCTATTACTTCATTTAGAAGCCATAGTTTTAGTTCATTTGCATGCTTAGTTAGTATTGTTCACCTGTTGGTAAGCCACATATCCATCTTGTGCAGGCAGTTGTTATTTCACCCAATCCATTGGAGTAGAATACCTTAGGAAGCCATTAAATTTGCAGGTTTTCTCCTCAAAACAAGATAGTTTCAGGTTCTGGACGCTTTATGTTGCATGACTCACAATAGATCCCACTAGGAATTGCATAAGCCAAGCTCTGTACTCTTGCGCTATCCCTCTCCTACTCGCATTATATTCAGTCTGCATTCTGAGCTGCCTTTGTCCCGATATCTACTTCTGTTGATGCTAGCATTACATGCTTTTCTAGATTCACGTGAACACGAAGGAACGAGGAGATCACACTGAGGGGACAAGATCACACACACACTATTGGATTCGCCACTGTTCTGCAGAATCCAGGTTCTAGCTTTCAAAGTTCTAGATTAGAAATATATCAAATAAAGTAGATAATCACTTCTTTTCAGTCAAGTTTACTTTTGATATTGCCAGGGAAGCTATGGGGATTGATAGTTTCTGAGAAACTATGATTCACTCCTCACTTCTGAGGTAGGATCGAGAGTCTAGCAAATAGATTAGGCAAGTTATTTCATTATTTAGAATAGATCTACAAATTACATGACAAAATAACTACACTCGGTTATTTTGTTTGTTTTAAGTTTTATCTTAGTTGTCAATTCTAGATATTTTAAATAGCTGCTTTCTTAAATTCTTAAGGTTTCTCAGAAAATACAAAAATAGAAGTTATATATGTTCTAGATTTATTCCACGTAGTTAAATTTGCTTTGTTGCAGTTAGATTTACATTATTGTTTTGTATGACAATCACGGGACCCAGGGAGCCCAGGGAATACGTATTTGAGCCAATTGTGCCTCAACCCAATCTCGTCATAGCAATAGTTGACATAGACCAAAATCTTAGAATCCAAGTCTTCCAAACAACAATGATTTACGACAGATCAGCTCTCAGTTGAGGGGATTAAATATAGAAGACGACCAAGCACACACGTTTTGGTCAAATCAACCGAACTACAGATTACCCTAGGCAAACATTCATATGACTGTAGAAGGGTTCGAAAGAGAACAAACCTTTGGTTGTGATCCTTTGGTCCCACAGCCAGATGCAGGAGACACTCTTCTAGATATAGATACCACCTAAGAATCCAGGTTGCAAGAACGACCTGTGAGGTACTCTGAGAAGATCGCACAATTATTAATTTTAAATATAGAGGCTGAAAAAGCATATGATTATTGGATACTAGGGATCAGGGACTGATTTTTTACATGACCATAGCAGGACCGCAACAACCAAGAGTCTATGGTTGTGACCCACAAATCCCACAACCCAATGAATCCATAGGAGAATTAGACATAGACAACTAGGCCTATGTACACTAGTATTCGATCTACCCCACTTCCACCTGCCATCGTCGAATAGTTATCCTTACTACATATCCCACTAGTAAAAGCTAGAGATTTCTGGACTAGGCCAGAGAATCATCCGTAGAGTCGATTGTATTCACTACCCACCATATGACCTTATCTGGAGACATACATGAAACTATCCCAGGTCATTTTCCATGTATTCCACAACCCATAGATCGAATCACACCAGAGCTCGATATTGATTGGAGCCTTCGAGCAGTCATCCTTGCCGACCGATCTATCACACCAGTTCAAGTTAGAAGGGCCTTCTTTGCCTTAGATTCACAAATTCCACTAGTGCGTATTGAAGACATTAGATTTCCTAACTAGCTTGTCTGCATCACACGCATATTCCATCCCCACCGGCTGTCTCGGCACGACCTCGGGAGGTCGGGTACGCGGAAGAGTTACTTGTAGATTCCCACGCTCGCTTGTCACTTTTTCGGCGTACAATCTCGTCATATGAAGAAAGGAGGAGAGGTGTAGGTGCGCATCTTAACCCACATGGCACCATACCCTTGCGCTTAGTTTTCCAGTTCTGAGATAATTTTTGATAATCCAGTTGGTATCGGTATTGGTAGTCGAGCGACACCTAGGAGGTATAATTTTTCAATTGGTACATCTATGGCTACACAGTCATTTCTTATATTTGGAGGTATCATATCTAGTACGACATTTAGGCAAGGTGTGGGTTCAAAAGGTTTGACTATCACGTCCCTGGAAGTGGTGTGGGATACACATGTGGGAGTGGTTCAAGATCATAGACTGTCGGCGTGTATTTTAGCACGATGGTGGGTTTGCAGGGGCACAAATACTTTAGGGCCCTTGGCTGCTACAAGAGGAGGATCACGTGGATCTCGAGGGATAGGAGCTAGCAGATCTAGTGGATCTTGTGGTGGAGGAAACATCAGATGGAATCAAGGTCATGGATCTGGTGGAAAAGGTCCACAACACCATCAAGATGTCACTCCACTTACTTGATTATAATGGCATTGAGGATGACACAGAGCATGTGTAAGAGGGAAATTTTCTATGGTGCGTGAAGGGAATCACTTCCCCAAAGAGGAAGCAAGTCAGTTTGTAACCACATTGTAAGGGCATGCACATAGCTGGTACAGGAAGTATGACCCACACCAAATAGTGGTGGATTACATTGTGCTACGTAATGCCTTTTTGGTAGAGTTCCACATACCTAAATTTAAATAGAAAAGCATCAACGCGTTGAAGGAGATTCAATAAGGAATGGTGGAGAATGTGTGAGATTATGACACATGTTTCAAGACTCTCCTATCTAAGTTATCTTATGGCATTCACAATTCGCAACATGCTCATTGGTTCATTGGAGGACTGATCACACCGTTCAGAAGGGATCTTTCACAGAAGAATTTCATAGATCCACGCGAGGCCTTGAAGGATGCCTTGTGCACTGAGGTAGTAGGAATTTTTGATACATGAGTTAGTCCATTCCTAGAAGCCCAAATTGGTGTAATGTAAAGAAGCTAGAGAAATTATCTATGAACTTAGATCATGAGACTTACACCAAGTTATGGTGTACGGATTGTGAAGTAGAGGGTCATACAAAGGACAATTTCTCAAAAAGCTTGGTTTGTGCCATATCGGTGGACTGTGAGATTTTCCACAGAGATCATGATGCAAGTAGGTGTCTGTTGCTACAACACGCAATCTGGAAGAATGTGTCCTATTATTACAAAATTTACACCTCTACTACTCATGACACTAAGGATTGTAGATTGATTTACCATATACATGATGTCATTGATATTGGTGTGTGCCAAACCAGTGTTTCCAGTAGTTCCAAGGATGATGGTCATCATTATGAAGGGTGCGTGGATGGAGGAGGTTGAGGTAGAGGCTTTTGAGGAGGATTTAGAGGCCGTGGAAATCGCAGGGGGTGGAAGGATTGAATTACCTCAGGAAACCTGCTATAATTGTGGATCTACGAGAACATTATAATCATGAGTTTTTGATTTTTGCAGTTCTCTTGGTGTGGGAAAAATCACAAGTATGAGGAATGCCCAATTTTTTTAACACATGAACCATAAGAAGTAGAAAGATAAGGGCGATGGGATGGTGAGCATAAAGTGTGTTGATTAATAGTGGATTCCAAGGGTGGCGTGTGAGTCATAGTTATAACATGTACTGTTTGTAACACCTATAACATGGTTGATATCTATGATGACTTATGTATTGGAAGTTTCAAACATTAACATGTGATTCTTGTCTTAAGACAGTGTACTCTTATGATCTATGAAAACATGTTTTTATAGATAATATGTTAACTACTAAAATGAGTACAATTTTTCCATATTTATGTTGAATAGAAAATGAATTAATTCATCTCTTCTTATGCTAAAAATTTCACTACTTGGGAAATGAGAAATTGATTCAATTAAGTTAATCCTTGAGTCTTTGTTGCACTTAAAATTTTGCTTCAGTTATCATAATTTTTGGGATGCATAACAACATTACCTTGGATCAATTTCATATGCTTCTAATTCATAACTTTGTGGTCATATTGACCAAGTTGGATCGATCAAAGGATCCTTTGACTCGACATACTAAAGTCACGAATGATCTCCATGGCTCTCGGCTTCGTATTTGAACTTGGATGTTAATTTGGTTCTTCTTTTGTTAAGTGGGATGCAATTCTTACTATGAACAGGGAACCTAATTAAGCTATGTTCCATAAATTAGTAACTCTATCCTAAAATTGTAACCTATCCTAAGTTACTATGTTATTTTGTTAATATGGGATGTTAATAATTAAGGGACCTAAGACAAAACTTTAGACTTAGACCTAAGGACCTATGTTAGTTCCTAAACTAATGTTGAACCTAACCTAATGTTGGCTAACCTAAAAGGACCTATGGGATGACATGCAAAGGGGAAATTCGGTGACACCATCTTCTAGGTGTTTATGAGGCATTAGTGGACATTAAAGACTTATGTCTTGCTAAAAATTGGCGAATGCATGAGAAAAGTTGGGGGAATGAGTTGGCACCTCCGCCAAGTTTTAGTTGCATGCAATTTTGAATTTAGTCATTTCCAAACATAAGATGGCGGTGGTAGGAGATGGGGAAGGATTGTCATTCTTGTTTTGTATTTAATGTTTTTGGAAAATGGTGAAAACCACCTAGGAAGAAGAAAGAGGGGTTTTGGTTCTATTTTTTCATTTGGTCTTTTTCAAGCTTAAGCTCTGCATGTAGTTTTTCTCTTTGAACTACAATTTGAATCCTTAAATGAATATTCTTACTGTGCATGTTGTTGTAATGAAGAAGTAACACTGGGAAAACTATAAGAAGAAGAAGAAGAAGAAGATTTTGAGGGCTTGTTGGTATTTCGAGGGAAAGAATTGAAGCTCTGCTTGGTGATTTTTGGCAAAAAAGTGAAGACTAGAGCTCTATCAGGCATGATAGGCCCTATCCATTAAGTCTTTTGATTTTACTTAAGTGCTTCATAAAAATAACTCGCTTTGATTGAAAACCTCCCATTTTTATGTTTGGTACTCTTTCTTCGATGGTGTTTGTTTTGTTTTTATGGATGCAAATCCATTCTTCGTTATTGTATGGGTAAAAATCTGGGAGTATTGATTATTGCTTTTATGCTAACTTGATTTTATTCAAATCTTTTGTACATTTAAAAGGATCCATGAAGGATCTCTTCTTGAATGAATATTGAATGGATAGAACTTTAAATAGTTACATGGTTTATAGAAATATGTGGTTTTAACTTGCATGCTTCCATTATTATGTTGTTGGATTTAGCTCGGAGGAGTCTCCATTTCAGTATTATGTGATTTAGCAGGTTAAATGGATTCATGCCTTGGGAATTTTTCTTGGTAATGGAAGTAGAGACCTTTGTTCTGTTTAACTGGCTTGTAACTGTATTTCCTTTCTAAGTGGAACACCCATCTCATGTTGGTTTTGAAGTTCATTCATTTTGGGGTATTTGTTGTTTTCTTCGCTCATTTGATGAGCCTTGTCTGGTTAAGTTTCTCTGAAGGAAATGAATTCAAAGGTTTTAAGGTAATATTTTTTTATTTACCTTTTATTATCTTAAACCCATTCTAGGATTTTAGTTACCTTGGCATATCTTCATAAATAAGGGGAATCTCTCTCTGAATCATTGGCTGATATGGAACTTTGGTGAATGAAATTTGTTTGAATGATTCTCTTTTTCTCTTTTGTTAATAGTTTCTTTAGGAACTAGTTGAAACAATTTGAGCTTCTCTTGATTCTAAGTATTTGAATGATTCTTTGTTATTTGGTGGAAATGTAAATGGAGATTTTACTCTTGTGAAGAAAAGATAGATTGTTTTTCTTGTTATGATTTTGTTTTTGGTTATGTTACCAATCTCGTTTGTTGATTTCAAACTATGAGCCTTTTTACTTACCTCGATAAGATCTTGTTGATCTTAAGTGGGTTTTCCCTCATTTATTTTAGCACTATATGTGTTACTCTTAGATAAACAGATTATGTGTCATTTCATTTGTCTTTGCTTAGAATAAATGCATAACCTTTGAAAGGAGATATGGATGTAGCTTCCTCATTATCATGTTAGTAGTCTTGGATTGGGATAAGTTTGATTACTTTGGTTATTTCTCTTCGCAAGTTGTTCTAACATTGGAGTTTGGAAACTGAATCTGTTTGAAGTATAACTGTTCTTTTTTTCCTTCTCTGTAACTGATATATTGGGTAGAATTCTTAAGATACTTTGATATCATTTAGACTATTCTGTTGAAGAGTCTCTTGAGGACATGGTTTGAAGTCTATTTCATCATTCTGGAATGTTAATCATATGTTATCTTTGTAATCCTTCCTAAGGGTGAACTCTAGCATAAGATAAAGGAAATATATTGTCTAGTTTGGTTCTAAAATTTTATCATTATGCCCTTTTTGAACTTGTTAGTGGTTGGAAGAAACTTGAGTGACTCTAAGTGGTACTTTGTTCTTATTTTGGTTTATGAATGTTTTTAGTGTGTAGTTATTGGGACTGCAAGATGTAAATTATGGCTAATCCTTTGAGTTGGACTTTAAATGAACCCATTCAGGTCTTTTAGAGTATTTCTTCTATGAGATATCTTGTTGATTTTATTGTTTATGTCTTGCTTATTTAAAGCAATCAGTAATGAAAATTTAATCAATATAATTTAGACTCTTGTTGCGTCTTCTTCAGTTGTGATTTTAGATAGGAATATAATTTTGTGTTGATTGTTATTTCTTCATGTATCGATTTGGATGTTTACTTGAAGTAGAAAAACTGTATACGTATTCTAGAAGGTAGATTTGTATATCTAGAAATTACTTCTCAAAAGTTAGAACTGGTAAATGAGGAACCTTAATCTAGAAATTGAATGATAAGGTAAAGTTAGGATGAAATATGAATTTCCCTTTCTTTAACATTGTTTTTTTATTTCCAACATGTTGAAAAGAGTCTATTGATGAAAAGATAAGGTTGATAGGTTGATTAACTAATCCTTACCTAGAATTAGAAACTTTAAAACATCTCTCTCTTCTTCCTAGATTGTATTCTTTTATGGAAAAGTATTTCTGTTATTATTGGTTGTGTTTTCAGGACTATTTCATAAATAACAGAGTTCTTTTTATGAAACAATTAGTTAAAAGTACAACGTCTTAATGCTATAGTGTTTATCATGCTCACTCCAATGAACTGACCGTGCTAACAATTTTACAAATGGATTTCGTAAAATATGAAAGGAGAAAGACATATAGAAAGTTACATTTGTTTTATTAAAGAAATTGTATCTTTATTATGATGATATGTGGCATCATTACTTGAGATGTACTTTTTGGAAAAGAAATTTGTAATAAAACTATTTTTGTACTTCTGTTATGATACTTTGTAATTTCTGAAATGCTTATGAATTCAGTGAATGTATCACTCCTTCTTGATGAATAAAAATATGTGTTGATTGCTAAATAATACTATAATGTAATACCTTCTTGTCATGAATTGGGATGTATTATTAAGTAATATCATAAATGAAGGAGATCAGTATATGTATTTTTAGAGATATGAAATTGGAGCTTAATAGTTCTTATGTTATAAAAACTATGAGTTGTGAATATGAAACCTTAGTTGGTGGTTCTCAAATAAAAGAGATGCAACTAATAAGTTGAATAAGTAGATCTTTAAACAATATAAAATATCTATGATTGATTCATGTGTGTGTGTATGAATTATGGATGTATTTGGGACATATGAAATCAGTTTTCATAAATGGGAATTAGTCCCTAATATAGGGAAAAAGGATAATTCCCTTGAGATCAATCATTAAGACATAAGTTATGAACTTGTTAAAAGCATTATGAACGTTGTAAGTAAATGGCTGCATGTGTGCTTCCTTAAGCAAATTCCCTTAATCTTAAATTGGAAATATTTTAAGGAATTAAATGGAATTTAGACTTCATCTCCATGAAGTCTAAAATAAATATTTACAAGGGACTTATTTAAGCTAGGGCTAAAATAAGTAAGGAATTAATTAATGCACTTTCATAACTATAAGATCAATCATGTCTGGACTTAATGCAAGATGTTTCTTTAAAAGACAAACTTAATCATGTAATTAAATGGTTAGGAAGAAAATTTTACCTGCATGCCTACCTCTCCTGTAATTTCAACTTGTAACCTTTTAGGTAGGTGACCTTGATGAATCTTTAGAGGTTGTTGTAATTAATATTAATAAAGTGATTAAATGGGCTAATAAACTTTTAATCTATGGTATGTTCCACTAGTTGAGGAAGCTCGGTTGGATGTTGACACACATCAACTACAGCAGTAGTGCCTTCGTAATGACAGTTTCATTATGAAGATACTATGATGCAGTTGACATGTCTCAACACCCCGCATAGTTTTTTCAACATGACTGACATAAGTACATGTCTAGATCATAGTTCTACTCTATACAGGGATGGGAACATGATCTAGTGTCGAGGTCAACTCACGTTGACTTAGGATAACTAGACACACCAAATCGACGTAAGACGATTGAGTATGCTTATGTACCCTTAATCACCGTGAGTAGTCTTCCACACTAGGGCATGTTACTAACCTTATCTAGGGTGAAACTTTGAATTAAGTGGGACCGATAGAAGTCAGGAAGAGAACTCTAGATAACAGAACAAGTGTGGTGAGTGACTTATTCCATTTGAAAAGTATGTCGTCTAGGAATGTAAACATGATCAACATGTTTCAAATATTGGCCAAAGTATCGCAAGTTGTTGGTTGCGTTTTCCTATGTCACCTGGTTTAAGAAGTGGGATTTTAGATGAATAACAAAGAATAGATATTCATATAGAACTCTTACAAAGAACACTTATATACCCCTAAAAGGGTAAAAGAACCAAGTATACGTTGTATACACATATTGATTAACATGAGAGATTAGTTTAGTACCGATTCATGAAATGAGAAATCAAGTGTTTCACTGAATCATTACAGTTGTATATGGTTTTATGTTATGAGATAGTTTGGAATTGGAATGTGTGTTCTAAATTATGTTGATTGAGAACAAAGAACAATATGTATAAAGAATTCATTGTTTCTAAATTCTTAAATGGGAATGTTACATTGGTGACGGTGCGAGATGAGGCTACGCACGCCAGAGATACCAAATTAGAGACTGTTGATTATAAGAGAAGAAGTGGTACATGGGAATTATCCGGACCCTACGCATCGAAATAATTTTATCAGGAAACTATGGATGTTATTCAAGCCTACAAGAGGAGATCTAATGCCTAAAGGAGTTGTCACCGTAGTTAGAGAAGAATAAGATCATTGAGGCTCCATGGAAGGATATAGATAATGTCAGGGAAGTATGTAAGATACTAAAATAGGAGAACACCATCCCTCTATTAGGAGAGTGGCTCAGGGTAAAAGTACCAAGTGTCAGAGGAGAGCACAAGAGGCAAGTTTTACATGTTAATCTACCTCCTCACAGTCTTGACTATGATAAGGAGATTACCTTGAATGTAGTTGTTGATGGATGGCTCCTAAGTAATATTTTGATTGACATAGGCACAAAAGTTAATGTTCTCACCTTGGATGCATGGAATCAAATGGGAAGGCCCCCATTACAACCATCTTCAAATGTGTTGTATATGGCTAACAAGAAAAAGGCAATGCCCATTGGTGTTTTAAAGGATGATGATATAACTATTCGAGGGGTGAAATTTACTGGGGACTTCGAAGTCTTGGTGCTTGTTGAGGTGGACAACTTTCAAGTGTTACTTGGGCACCCCTGAGTGTTATAAGAACAATGTTGACTTATGTTTCAATAAGGGGTATATAAGTTTTGAGAACAAGGAGGAATGTGTTATTATTCCTCTAATGGATGGAAAGTCAACACCCTATACTGAGCCCTTGGGAGAAGAATACATAGATAGAATCTATGTGTGCACAATAAGGGACCTTGAGGTTGTGTAACCAACAAAAGAAGGTGTTATTTAATGGGAATACGCTCAATCTATAAAAGATACAACTAGTGTGGCATGTGACAATTGGGAACACATGACATATGATTTAGTTGGAAGGCATTTAAGAGGCTCTATGACAAGAGTAACAAATATGCACTTAGTCAAGCACTTGGGAGGAAAAAAGTTGCCATGTTTACACTTGGGGAGCCAACCTTGATGTTTTCCTACGAGAAATGGAGACCTAGTGGAGATGTGAGATTCAAATGAGAATTATGCTTAGTTATAATTTTCTCAGGACAAGAAAGACGTTGATGGGTGACCCATCGAGATAATCTTCTAGAGTGGTGCAAGGTGAGAATCATGTGTTATGTTAGGTTTCTCTACATCAATTCACCTATTGCTATACGAGATCTGTCATGAGAAGTAACCTTCCTCGTTCACATCCAGGAATGTGAGAAGGCCTAGATGGAAGGCACATAAGCCTTTCCTCCATCTTTATGGGTGCATAATCTTTACTCCACCTTACAAGGTTACGTGTGCGGATGGTACGTTCATTCAGATCTAAGTCGTTAGACAGGAAATTGGTAGGAGTTGACCTCCAATGTCCTCCAATACTTTGAGTATCAAATTACTAAACCATCATTGAATGAGGCGCTATAGGTTGTTAAGCACCTAACTATGGGAGATAGTGTCATGGTGGAGGACAGAGTACTAGAGTTGTTGGGTAAACTTGGCTCGAAGCATATTTCGATAAGGAAGAATCGAGGAGGTACATTTTGAGCGTGCATGCATGGAAAATAGAAAGGAAAGTTTTTCTATGTGATAGACGATGAAGAGGTGGAAAACATGGATGTTAACCATACTTTTGGTACATGTGAGGTTATGGATAGTGTTGATGAGCAAGCACGTGCTTACCATGAACCCCTAAAAACTAAGAAGGTTAACATTGGCTCGGAGGTGAAACCCAAGGAAGATACTATTGGAGATTACTAGATAGAAAGGGAGGTTTCAAAGATTATTGATTTGTTGCACAAATTTCAGGATTTTTTCCATGTGGGTACCATGAGCTTAAAGGAGTTCACTATTCCTTAAGAGAAATAAATATCAAGTTAAAGGAAGGTGCGCACCCAATTCGAAGATACCTTATCGAATGAATTTGAATCTGTGAGTCAAGGTCAAGGAGGATATTGACAAGATGATTGCATCAGGAATCATTGAGGTTGTTGAGGAATCAAAGTGGATAAGTCCAATGGTCATCATCATTAAGAAGGATGGGAGGATAAGGATTTTTGTTGATTATAAGGATTTGAATGTGGTGTGTGTCATTGATCCTTTTCCAACCCCCTTCACTAAGGAGATCTTGGAAGGAGTATCCGAACATGATATTTATTCTTTCACAAATGGATTCTCGTGGATATCATCAAAGTTAGGATTGCAAAGGAGGGCTAAGAAAATATAAATTTCTTCACCGAATGGAGAATTTTTTTCCTATAAGGTCATGTCGTTTGGATCAAGAATGCGCCCGTCATATTTTCACGCATTGTGGTTCAGGAATTTCAAGACTTCATCCATAAATTTCTACAAGTCTACCTAGATGACTAAACAGTATATGGATTGGTGAGGGACCATTGTGACAATCTAAGGCTGATGTTTGAGAGATGCCGACAGTTATGTATATCTCTCAACATTAAGAAATGTGTTTTCACTACTCCATTTGGCACCCTGTTGGCACATATCATGCGTAAAGAGGGCTTGTTGGTGGATCCTGTCAAATTTACCATTATTGTACGATCGATTGGGAGCCTATAAGCTAGAGCACAAGCAGTGTGCGTATTCCTTGGGCAAATGGGGTATTACAAGAAATTTATTAAGGGGCATGCCAATATTGTCATGCCATTGGAGGAGTTTCTAAAGAACTAAATTAAATTTCATTGGGAAGAGGCGCAATGATGGCATTTGACACATTTAAGAAAAGGCTTATCACACCGCCCATATTACATTTTCCCTCTTGGGATAAGCCTTTTCATGTGCATGTTAATGCATCCAGGATGGCAATTGGATCAGTCTTAGAACAACCTGGAGAGGGAATTTTTGACCATCCCTTATGCTTTGCTAGTAGGAAGCTAACCCTAACATAACAAAATTATACTACCACGAAGCGCGAGGCATTGTCGATGATTTACATGCTACAAAAATTTTGGCAAAAGATTTACCTGGAAACTCCTTTATATTCTACACGGACCACATGACATTAAAGTAATTAATGACCAAGTACATCTTGCAAGGGCACATATGAAAGTGGGTCCTATTGTTTCAAGAGTTTGAGTTTACGGTTGTTGTAAAACTAGGTAAGAGTAATTTGGAGCTTGACCACTTATCAAGGATTGACTTAGGAGAGGACGTGCAAAGCATTGAGGATACAATGCAAGATGCACATTTTTTTAGATTACATTGCACACCCTCATATTTGGAAGATATTGTTGTGTTCTTAAGAATAGGTGTGGTGCCAGAAGGGATGAAGGCATTAGAAAGGAAACAGTTAGCCATATGCGTCATGCCCTATATGTTAATTGGTGGAGACTTATACAAGTTGGGTCATGATGAGGTTTTTTGCTAGTGTGTGCTAGAGCATGAGTGCACTGCAATCATGGAAGAGGCTCATGGTGGAATTGTAGGAGGAAACTATGCGGGGAATGTGACTGCGTGTAAGATCCTCTTAGCTAGCCTTTGGTGGGAGACGGTTTACAAGGATTATATTGAATATTGTAAATCTGTGATCATTTCTACCACCTTAATAAGCCAATAAGAAGGGATGAAATACCATTGAGACCAATATCTATTGCTGAACCATTCAATAAATGGGAAATTGACTTTGTAGGCCCTATTTCACATGTCGCGTGAAGGAAAAGTTCACAGTACATCATTACTTGCACTTATTGTCTAACACAATGGGTGGAGGCAATGCCTACGAGGGATTGCATGGAGGCCATAGTAGTAATATTCTTCTGGGAAAATATAATCAATAGGTATGGGTGCCCTTTGAGTTTGAATAGATTTTGTTGGCGGGGCTCTTCGTGGCTCATCACAAGACTACTCCTTATCACCCTCAAGCTAATGGGATTGTTAAGGCATTTAAAAAGATATTAAGTCATACACTTACCAAGATTTGTGATGTTAGGAGGAAGGATTGGGATGACAAAGTCTCAGTATGCTATGGGCGTATAGAATAACTTACAAGAGATTGAACAAAGCCACACCATTCCAATTGGTGTTTGGTGCGAAGCTTTTTTTCCGGTAGAAATTCATGTTACCCTCACTGTGTATCATGCGCATAGGAGGTTTAGCTAATGAAAAAGCGCTTGAGGAAATAATTGAAAAGTTAATGCAGTTGGACGAGCGATGTGTCATAGCATAATGGAGTTAGAAAATGAAAAAACCAAGAAGAATGCATGGCATTATCATCATATAAGGAATAAAAAATTTGAGGTTGGGCGGATGGTTTTACTTTATGATTCTAAGTTTATGTGCCATCGTGGGAATCTCAAGGTCCATTATTTGGGACCATATTATAATTCCCATCTACTTAATTCAGGAATTGGATGAAACATGACTTCCTAGGTATTTCAATGGAAGTAGGTTGAATCCCTACTATAAATAAGGCTTCTGGGTGTTTGTAAATAAGGAAGTATTGCCAGTTAGCTTAGGATTTTCCTTAATGCATTCTCCTTTCTTTTTGTTTCCATTTCTCATTGCTTTATTCCTTTTGGTTTGTTTTGGGCACATGTGTGCGCGGTGGCTAATTACATCATCAAGGGTTTTGTGCAAAGGAATATGCATCTTTTTAGTGTGGGGTGGAACATAAAGGGGAAGTGAGTACGATGTGGTAAGAGCTGGAGGGAGTTCCTGGAGCAATTTTGATGTGGTGGCCCAGGTTGTGAATTCAAAGATGCACGGGGTCAAAATTGTGTGCGTAGAAAAGGTGAACATGCGAAGATTGGTGTCAAAAATGCTTCGAGAAACCATGTATAAGGATGAAAAGAATAGGAGCAACATGAGGTAGGCAACGTAAAGAAATTGGTCTAAGACATACAAGAAGAATTGACTTCGGAGTGAGAGAAAGTGTGAAGAATTTTATTGTCAAGGAAGTTGTTTTCCATAAGGTTGCGAAGTGTTCACATAGTTTTACACACAGAGGAATAGCTCTAGGATGAATGTGTGGAAGGAAAGCGTTGGAAAAAGTTGCCTTTAATCCATTTGTATATTGGTAGGTGGCATCAGGGTTTGTGCGGAAAAAGAAAAAAATCTATAAATAGAAGGTTGGTGGAGAAGTATTCTTTCACCTTACATTTTTTATCGAAGAAGTTATTGCGATCTAAGGTGATTCTTGCGAAGAAATTATGAGTAGTGTGCGGAGTTCAATAAATCGAAGGAATTGTGAAATAGTGTGGAAGAAAATTACACGGTGTACGTGTAGGAGTTTGTTTGTGGGTTCCAGCGGGTGGATATGTTGTCTTGTGGAAATTAAGTTCTCCGTTTAGGGTTTACAAGCATGGCAAGGGTTTTATTGGAAATTTTGCAGAAGTAGAAGTGAGGGTTTGAGCAGTAATAGAACTTGACGCAAAGGAAAAACTATAGAAGACCGAGGAAGAGAAACATGGAACCAAGGAAAGGAGCAAACACTTCACCGAATAAGGGAAAGGGCAAGGGAAAAGGAAAATTGACCGTTTCCACAAGTTTCAATGAATAATGGTATGTAGAGATGTAGTACCCAGATGGTGTGCTACTAGGGAAAGAGTGGGTGTCACATATAAGGAAGATGGCCGTGAGCAATTACAATCATTGCATGAGCACCATAGAAAAGGAGATGACCATGGAGTTGGTTCTCCCAAACAAAAAAGAGGACACTAGATGGGAAACCCATCTATGATGATGAAGTAAAAGTGAAGTTAGAAAAGGCTAGGCTTCTACAACTTTATGAGTTTCCCTATTTTGGAAAACTAGAGTGACTATACCAATGGTTAATACCGCATGTACATGAGGACTACTTCTATTTTGTAGGAAGGCGGATGCACATAACCCCACAGTTGATTTCTAAGTTCACTAGCTTGATCTGCGAGGGAGAGCCATTGGATGAGGACTTGTGTGACAAGGATGCCATCAAGAAAACGGTTGAGGCATATGATTACAATAAAGGTTCATGGTACTTTGACATCACTGCAATCACTAACCCTATTATGAGGATGGTCATGCACTTGGTGACAAAGTTTATTGGGCAAGAGAGATAGACACAGATAAACAAATTTTGGTTGAATGTCTACCATAAGATCTTAGAGGGAACCATTTATAACCTCTCATCTTTCATTATGGAGGATATTATTGATGCTACACATGACGAGGAGAAGATCATGTTTGGTAATTTCCTCCTTACCATTATATTTTCATAAATTGGAGTGCTCAATGGGATAGATAATTTTGTTTAGGAGTACCCGAATGAGAACCCCTCTCCCACGAAGAGGTTTGAAGCTTATACTTGTGACACCATGATGACCTCTCACAAGGCACACTTGGAAAAATGGTATAAATGGATGCGCAATACATTTAGAGCTGAATGGAGGATACCATAATAGTTTTCTAGCACTAGTGGATGGAGAAGTTGAATTCATCATATACCAGAATTTTTGTATCGGTAAGTTTACCTTGACAGATGGCACCAAGGGTCCTTGGTGTAAGTTACCCTTCTCCTTCATAGTGCAAAGTATTTTCAAGGCATAGTAAACATGTTTAAGGAGGTGAAGAAGTTGAGATTTGATCTAAGTGTTATAGATCAAGATCACCACGAGATGCGTCGAACCTTGGTGTATCCCAAAAATCATGCCTATGTAGAAAATTATGTATCTCATGACGTACACATGGTAAAATTAGTGACATTTCCTATTGCAGGTAGGATGGGGAAAGGGTGTATGTGCAGCTAAGGCCCAAGTTTGAGAAGGGCGCTTATGTTGAGGATGACGTCTCAATCCTTGAAAACCCTTCTGAGAGCAAGAAGAAGGTAGTAATTAAAAAGGGAAAATGGAAGAGACTCCTACGAGAGAAGGCACCAAGTTTGCATACAATGAAAATCATATGGGCATAGGAGTCAGGCGTGGATACAAGCACCTACGTTCAACCCAAGAATTCTCCCGTCAGGAAGGAGTCTCCAAAGAAAGAAGATTCTCCTAGGAGATAAGTGTCACCCGAGAAGGAGGAGTTCCCTTTGTTGGAGTCACCAATAAAGAAAAATAAAAGGGTGGTGCAAGGTTTGGACTTGGAGAAGACAGAGAGCATCAAGGATGATGATTCTAAGGAGGAAAATGAAGGAGATAATGAAGATTGCAAAGGAAGCTCATAATTCTCTTGTGTAAAATGTACACGAGTTGGTGAAGAAGGGGTGAAGAGGATAAGGAGTTTGAGGAGGGAGCCCATACCAAAGGAGGAAGTGAGGAGGTAAACATGTGTGATTAGAAGACCTCGACCCCGACCGAGGAGCAGATAGATAACATTGTAGAGAGGGAGGTGGCGGGTATTATCCAACAATTAGTGGAGCATGAGGTAGAGTGAAGCACCAAAGAAGTGTTGAAATAAATCAAGAGTTTGTAAGTGTAGGAAAGGAGTATGTGAGCATGGGAACATGAGCGGTGCAGAACACATTATGACTTATATTAATGATCCAAGAAAGGTACTACATGCGTGCTTCCAAAGTACCATGCCCACCAACCAACTCCTCACTTGGTCTTATTTTGATGAAGAGGGTGCATACCCGCACATGAGGAAAATGCTATCCTAGGATTTTGAGTCCCACATTGATGAGCCCGAGTTCGAGGTAAATCATGATGCATTGATGAAGACACCATATGCCAAGGGAATAAACCCTCTTGTAAATTCCCAACAGCTATCGGATGATGAGCAAGCTTGCAATGTGGTCAAAAAAGTATCAGTGAATGTGGAAGCAAGACTCTTTGGAAAAAATGATAGAATAAGGTTCTTAGGAGGAGCTTAATAAAAATAATGAGGAGATCATTGAGAGGGATAGGGAGATAAAACAAAAGGAATTCATTAGTGTGTAGTTAAGGCGTGAACTGAGGGATGAAAAGGTGAAGGTGTGCAAATTCCATAAGAAGATATAGGCCATTTCAGATGCCATTATCTTAAAGCACCTGGACCTGGTCCCTCCTGAGTAGAAATACGAGTCAACTATGCATTACTTACAATACTTAGCATGCATACTCACCATGGAGAGGCATCCACTTGCATTATAATCAGCGGAAGAAGTATGGTGTGCCAGAAGAAGGAAGAAAATTTGAAGACTGGGAGATAATAACTCAATACTCCAAGCTCCTTGCCTTAGTAAATACCATGGCACAAATGGCAGAAGTTGTATATGAAAATTGTGGCGACAAAGACAGAGTAACAAGCATATTAGTTTCAGCCATGAAGTGGATCTGAAATAATTTCAAGAGAAAAATAAGGGAAATAGGGTAGAGCGGGACATGATCTTGGACGAGCTAGAGAAGAAATCAAAGGTGATCGAAACCTTAAGGGTTTCAATTAAAATTAAACTGAAAGATTTATACCCCCAAGTTACTCATGCAAGATGGATGCACTAGGAGACCTTAGCAAGAAGATGGAAAGCATTGAAGATACACTAAAGGCTAAGGGGGATGAGATGAGTTTTGATGAAGTTAGCACAATGGTGGGTGACTTACTTCAACAGCGCAAAGTGAGGTGGATGCTTGGGTTAAGATTGAAGCCCTCATGAATAAATATTTCCCACTTCTCATGCAGTAGTAGCAAGATTCTTCCATTATTCCATTCTTTATTCAATCACAGATTCTTCCATTTTCCCTATTCTTTATTCTTTGGTGGAAGGGCAAAGTGTTTTTAGGATAGACAACACGCGTAGTGTGGGGTAATGTTGGGCCCTAAAATTGACTAAGTCCCAAGCAAGAAGTCAAAGACGCAGGAGGTAAAAAGATGGAAGACACTAAGGAAAAATTGTGTAAGGGAAAGGCGCACGGTAGAAGAGGTTGGCACGCGTGGGAGAAGGAAGGTTTGGGGACTTAGCCATATTTTGAAGGAGTTGTCGTAGGAGAAACATGTGAAAATCCTGAGTAGGCATGTTGAATGGATAAGGTTCCATCCTAGAGCCTTGGAGGTTAAGAAAAGAATATTCCACGTAAGGGATATTCCCAAGATGATCATTACAAGTAGTGGAGGCATTTACAAGATGGCATAGGCATTTGACCATGGAGGACCACACTTCCACTTGGCATGTGATCTTCTCATGAAGGAAACCAAGGTGGTGCATCCAAATCCTATTTAAAGGAGTGTTTGGGTGCAAAATGAAGGAGAAGAGGGTGAGAACAAAGTGTTGGGGAAATGAAGGGTTAAGGAGGGTTTTAAGTAGTGACAAGGTCTGTAGAAATGCTTGCAAGAAGGGTTTTAAGCATATTAGGCATGGATTTGGGTATGAAAAAGGGTTATAATGGGTAGAATAGCTAAGAACTCTCTCTCTCTCTAGAGTATTTTTGTAGGGTTTAAGATAATATCCCTTGATGTATTCAATGTATGACCCTCATGATGTAATGGAGCCATTATAGTGTTTATAAATCAATATATGGTGTGTGATTATGTTTATTCATTCTCAAAAGTGTAAACCCTTATGTTCTTCATATTATTCTGAGTTATATCTAGTTTCATTATGCTTATTTACAATGTTCATTTCCATTTATGATGCATCTATGCACAAATTTTTTGTTTCTATCTTCTATTTTTGAGTGAATGTCTATGTTTCCATTTTTACAACTCATTCTCCATCAATGGCAGACCATTCTCGTGAAGCTCACATAAAGGAGGGGTTCAATGCCCACGTGTTCCTCGAGTGAGTGCCCAATGCATGTTGAGTGATAGGCTAGAGCACTTGGGGTAGAAAGAAGGTATATGAAGAAATGACTACACCAAAACAAATGCACATCAAGCATAGTATCCTCAATGTTTTGTGTGTTCTCACCTAAATTTATTCTTAACGGATGGTCGTGCCCTAAATTAATTTTCCCTAACTTCATAAAAATTGTGAAATCCAATTCTTGAAATATGATTATCCACCTATAGATGTGCCCCTGCAAAATAGGATTTTGACTAAGTACTTCAAGGCCATATGATTTGTATAGAAAATATTGTTTATATTTATGCAACGCGTAGATTATAGACAAAGTTTTGTGCTCCATGGTTGTATAATTCTGCTCTATGGGTGTAAAATTCTTTCTTATAAATAAAATAGGATGATCTACAATCCCTTCTCCTAGTTGCACCAACACTTTGCACCAATTTTTATGCCATAGGCATCAACAAGTACAAGAAATTCTTATCCCATGAAGGAAAGTGCAAAATAGGTGCATTGGTAAGCCTCTCCTTTAATTTCTCAAACGCCTAGTGTTTCACGTCACCCCAATAAAATTTCCCTTTAGCTTTGAGAAACTCTTCCAGGGGAACCAAAATATTCGCATATCCCTTGATGAACTTCTTGCAGGTAACCAATGTCTCCCGGAAATCCATGTACTTCACTCTAGTTGGTAGGCTCTTCCAAACCCAAAATGACAACTATCTTAGCTGGGTCTACCAACAATCCCTCTTTGCAAATGATGTGCCCAAGTAAAGTTTGAAAGGGTGTAGCAAAAATACACTTCTTAATGTTAAGAGAGATACTCAACTATCTACACCTCTCAAACATGAGCCTCATATTATCATAGTGATCTTTGACTAACCCATAAACAATCCAATCATCCAAATATACTTGCAAGAACTTTTGAATAAAGTCCTAAAATGTTTGTACAACAATGCACAAGAATATTGTTGGCACGTTCTTCAATCCAAAAGGCATAATCAGATAGGAAAAACTTCCCCATTCGATGGTGAATTTTTTCTTCTCTTGATCTTCTTTCATGATGCACACCTAGTGATAGCCTAAAAACCATCTGTAAAGGAATATATCTCATGCCCAACTACTCCTTCCAAAATTTCCTCAATAAAAGGTATGGGAAAGGGATCTATAACACATGAAGCATTCAATTCTCTGTAGTCCACATAGATCCTAATCCACCCATCCTTCTTGATATTGATAACCATGAGGCTACCCATTTTAATTCTTCAATAGGCTCAATTATTCTATACTTTAGCGTCTTATCAATTTATTCTTTCACCTTCATGCGCAAGTTAGGATTCATCTTATAAAGCTTCTTCCTAACCAGGTGCACACCTTTCAACTTTATCTTCATCTCACTTAAGGAAGGATGTACAACTTTTAATTCATGGTAACCTCTTAGAAAGAGATCCTGAAAGTCATGTAAAAGCTCAATGATCTTAGATACTTCTGACCATTAATCCATAATGATTGCTTTCTTAGATGAATCCTCTTTTCTAATATTCACCTTCTTCATTTTCATGGGGATGTGGTATGCATGTTCCTTTTAATTTTCAGAATCCATGACTTCGCGCGCACCTTTAGTGTGGATAATATGTGAGTGGTCTACATCCTCATCATTGATCATATATACTAGTTTTCATTTTTCTTTATCTTTCCAAGAACGACCCATCTCGTACTTTTTATGTCTCCTTAGGATCAAGGCGTGCTTCAAGATCAGTCTCACCCAATAGTTCTAACATGAGCTCTTCCACCTTCATGTTATCCCCCAATGTGATGCACTTCATGATCTGTAATGCTTCATGGACTAGAGGTTTAGTAGAAAAGTAATCAAAAGTTTGAATCATACCTGCAGCTTATATCTTGTCGGTTTGCAGCCTCCCTTTTTTATCTCAAGGCATGGACATACCAAGCACACGTGTGCATCCGCTCGGTGAGGAGTAGAACTTATGTACCCATAAGGATGGTGGCAAATCCTCCTGTCCTTGTGCCTATAGTCTCTCACAAGTATAGACATCATGGGAAGCCAAAGTCTTACTATAAAATTCACATGTGCGTAGGTACATTTCTCTAAGTAAACCTGGTAGAAAAGGTGATTCTCACTTCTCACCATTCCAAAATTCTATCTCTATGTGTTTCCCACCAGCGCACTACCAACCCGCACAAGGTATAGACCAGCATGTTTCTTTTATATCCTTCATTCGGCCACTGAGTCTCCATGGTGCACAAGAATGTATCGAGCTTCCCTTCAACAGTGTATCTTGGCACATGATCTCGAGCCTAAGTGTCTAACCATACACAACCTGATCATCCTTGTAAATTTCCTTTTAACTTAATGCCTCGACCATCTCGTACATTTCATGAGCACAAGATCACAAGAAACACTAGCAATGTCACTTATAGACTGTGCATCCTCCCACTAAAGAATGCCTTCTTTTGATGGTTACACATGCTCTAGATTGTGCACCATCTGTGCATAAATTTGATTAATCTCTTCTTCACTAAAAGACTCAACATAGGGCTCTGACCTCTTTTCAAACAGAGATATAATCACACACTCATCCTTGTTCTCAAAACTGATGTATCTCTTGTTAAAGAGCAAACCAACATTGTTCGCATAGCACCAAGGTTTCCCAAGTAAGCACTGGAAATTTGTTTACTTTGACAAGCTCCAATACCTCAAGGTCCTCGAAACTTGGCTCCCTGAAAAATAATGGATACAACCTTTATTACCCCAATAGGCATAGCCTTAGTTTTTTTCCATATATATCACATTTGAATATGGATGTAATGTAGGTCTCCCCATTTGATTTCATGCTTCCAAATTCAGCACATTCACCTCATCGTTTTATCTATCAATATATTTCTTCCTAACCACCCATCAATAACCATATCAATTATGATCTCCTTATCAAATTCATGGTCCTGAGGTGGTAGATTTGCATGAAGTATATGCCTCTCGTGATCACCTTTGGCACACGGTACCTTCTCCCGTACTCCATTCCCCTAACATTGGAGTAATAATTTCCTAGCATAACATCCGACACACCTCTTTCGGTCATCCACATCATTCTCGTGGGAGCTCAATATGATTTTCACGTTCCCTCTCATGTAGTTATTCATTTAAGCATTATATTCCACCATGTAGTTCTCTCGATGACTCCCATAGTCTCTTGGTATACTTCCTTCTGATGTGCCGCATCTAGATACTTGGCATGTATCACTTCTTCCTTCATGATAAGAAACTTGGACTTAAGAGACTAGGGCATGCGTGTTGCCTCGATGCGTGTTGTAACCGATATGGGTTGTAATTCAATCGTATATTCTTAGCCATCTATTGATCAACATTCATGTGTTGCAGAACTTGATCATCTGCGTGTCCTTTTCCTTCTTTTTGTTCTTACTCATGTGCTCATATAGGTCTAGTAAATATTGTAACTTATGTTGCTTCCCACACCATGAGAAAGCTATATTCTGAGGGAAATCTCATTGATAATGATCAAGGGATCCACAAGTGTAACAAGTTCCTTAAGCGAACCTTCCTCTACCACCACCATGAACTCGGCCTCGATATCCTCCTCAGAAGCCTCCATTCCTATTATCCCCATTGTTGTGCCCTTCATTATGTTGTCCTTTCTATTCTTTTGATTCGCTCACCACACTATTCGGCATACTCCTGTTTCAATGGCTTTATGGATGTGATCAATCAATCTGCAATCAGTGGTGTCATGGGTATGGGCATGACAAATCTTACAATACATGGACACATTCTTCTAAATCATGAGGTTTAAAAGAGGACATTTCCAAACATCATGGTTCAAGTGGAAAACTTCACAATCTAGTAATTATGCTCGAATAGAATTGCATGGAAAACTATCCTTAGTATGTCCCTCAACTTCACAATCAATGCACCATATACCACTACGCGTCTCATGTGTTGAGTTGGCATAAAGCTTCTCCAACTGCTTCACCATGGCTACGATTTACACCTCTAAGAATGGGCTCACCCCAATATCAACTTCCAACCACCTCAATGCGTTGGGTTACTTCCAAGGCCTCACATGGATCCACATATGTCTTATGAGAGAGTGCTCTTTGGAATGGAGTCAACAATCCTCCAATGAACCACTATGCATGTTGACTAGGATGAATATCATAAGATAACTTAGATAATAGAGTCTTAAAACATGCATCATACTCCCTCACGCTTTCAGATAAACCATGTTTGATATACTTGAGCACACCGATTATTTGTTGTTTAAATGTTGGGATGTGAAACTTAACCAAAAACGTAGTGCGCAAAACATTATAGTCCACCACAGTTTGATGCGGATCATATTTCTGACACCAACTATGTGCACGCCCTTGCAAGTGTAGTGGCGAATTGATTCACATTTCTATCTAAATTTGTAATTCCCTTAGCACACCATAGTAGTTCACACTTATGTACATGTTTTGTTGCATCTTCAATATTGTTGGGGTGATGGTTGTTTTGGATGTGGTCCATGTCCACCAAATCTAGAACTTAACTTCCACCAAGATTTCCTCCAGTGGCTAACCTAATCCTCTTGATCCTCATGCATCCCCCGTCAGTAGGTTGTGGTCTAGTTGATGAACTTCCTTATGTCTCGCTTTTAGTACTAGACCGGACACCAACATTCTACATGGTCATATCTCTATCAAGAACTTCTAATGGTTTGCACGCTAACACTGTCTTGACGATGCACTGAAAAAATCCTGCGCATAGGTACTTCCAAACAATGGAGGTAATCGCTTTCCATGGGTGCACTACTAACTTAATTCCTTTCTAAATTCAACCCAAAATGATATCTACCTATATCGGTTTGCTTACCTACACTATCCTAATTCTCAATGACTACCTCTAGATCTAGAACACCTTCTCGCAAGGGATAGGTGGCTAGGCTAGATGAGATGCGTGCCTAAAGTCCTAATTCTTTCCTCCGACGTGCTCTCATCCGAATTAGAAGGAGATTCTCTATTGTGCTTGCCCAAAGCTAGGAGTACCTGATGTTTAGGTTCCTTGTCTTCCACAAGAGCTTCAAAACCTTTGCAGAGCCATCATCCTCCTCAACTCTAGTGCCTCCTCAATCTCCCATGCATGTACCATGTCCCTCTCTCGCACTTCATTAAACTTGAGCCGTCTTTCCTCCCTATTTCTTTATGCCGCCACATCTGTCATCTTTCTCCACACCTTCTCCTACCCCTACGTGTAGTGTGGGTTTAGTTATCCATAGATAATCTCTCTAAATCTAGTTCTATAATCAATATCTTGATCGATAAAGGTATAGTGTGCAAGTAATATCCTCTAGGATCGCTCAAGAATCTAAATTCATATTCCTCTTGACACAAATAAGTAGAAATAGCTTACTACAATGTATAATTACAAAACACACCAGCCCACTAATAATCTACATATCTAGTGCACTCCACATCTGCATCAAAAAGAGTTTGGTAATCCTCTTTCATCCAAAGTCTCATTCTAGGACCCCAACGTTTCCCTAATGCATAAGATGCTAACCACTCATATAATTATACTGGAAACAAGTTGAAGAACATCTCATAGAGATCATGATAAAGATTGTCTTCCACCCAACGATGTGCATTGAAATTATGTCCACTGTTATATCTTTGCACAAAATTATCTTGAACATCCTCTACCCAAATTTCAATTCTCTCCAAAGTTAACCGATATGCCATCTCGTATGCAATATCCTAAAGCAGAGATAGTTTGAAAAGAGGTCCCAACAATGGAACAAAAATGTAGTATTTAATTTCCCAATAGAATGTTATGTGCGTTGGCACCTCATTTAGACAGATATGAATGCTCACCCAAAGCACGAGTAGCTACCAAAGCCGTCCTTTGTATTTTTTGACAAGATGTTAGCATACATATATGTAATAACCATACCAAGTACTCATTCAATAATAATAACTTGTTGCATACATTCAATTGGAAACACATGTAATAAGGAACATAACAGCTCATATAACAATCAATACCAATTGCACCATGAATTCATTATACTCAGACACGTCAATGATTATAATCCATCCTCCATAATCCATTAAATTAAAGTCATACATCACATAAGTTTAATACATATCGCTTCAACATACCAATACGCTTGGAGCATATGCAAGCATCAAACCATAGACCATAACAGACTCCAATAACTTATAACTTAAGGATTGGTACCAAAACAATGACATACAACAAATATATACAGGGTGGAGACTTTCCTTTATCGCCCATGCACGCTCCTAATAATAGGAGTGCCCAAAAATAGACTACATGCATGCTCTAAAACAACTATTAATAAACTCCCATATAAATAGAACTTTCTTTAATCTTATTAATAGCCCGATCCATTCATGCCTCTTCATCTTCGATCCGCATGTGCCTTTATCCAAAAATAGACCTTCCTTGACTACCAAGTCTCCTTGCTTTCCTCTGATTC
Organism: Taxus wallichiana var. yunnanensis; assembly: GCA_018340775.1. NCBI lineage: Eukaryota > Viridiplantae > Streptophyta > Pinopsida > Cupressales > Taxaceae > Taxus > Taxus wallichiana. Next base: position 12,447,119 of record JADAXU010000057.1, on the reverse strand, counting down.
TAAATCATTGCTTGGTCGACACTCTAACTTGGTTCTTCTATTTTTAGCCTATGGTTCACAAAATCAGCTAAGTCCCAAAGTTACCATGTTCTGGCGTGAGCCTTCACGTGCTATCCCATACTTCCCATGTGCGCCCCTTCACGCCTACCTCGCGTCCGCCGTAGATCCTCATGTGCGGCATGTACTTAGTCAGTTTATCCGCGCAACAGGGATTTACAATATTTTTATAGCGCTATTCAAGAACAAACAAGATCTTTCAAGTTGGTATAAGGTTATAAATACTAATTATGGGGATAAAATTGGATGGTGGAATATGTAGTGCCCCTTCCTGCCGCACCTAATGGGTAAGATTTCCTAAGGACGTATTTTGGACAATGGGATCATTTTGAACATTTTTCGCGATTATCAAATCAAATCATTTTGGTGTATTATTTCTTGATGTTAATTTAATTTTAATTCCTCATCAAGAACCATTTGCCTTCTCAAATTCCATAGTGCTTGGATTCTTGGACCTCGAGAATCTTTTAACCACATAAGAGTTGTTTCTAGAGCGTGGAAAATTGTTAATAATATTAGGTATATAATTTAACTCACACTTCAAAATATGTGGTTTCAAATCTTACTTTTGAAACTTGAAGCCAACTTTATTCGACTCGATTTGGAACCCAATCTCAAAAATTATAAAAAAAAAAAAAAATTGTTTGGCAAAAAAATGAAAGACCAATATTAAATATATATGAAAGGAAATTTAAAATAAATAAGATGTCATAGAATAAAATATATAAATGTATGGAAATGTATTTATATAACTGAATTTTAAAAAATATAAATAAAATAATGGTATAGAGGAAATGCCATAAAAGTGGTGATTTGGGGGTTGATTATGTTCTCTAGGAGCAGGTGAGTGTGTTGGGAACGGCGAAGCCAACAGCGCAACCTTTTGTTTCAGATTCCCTCTTTCCTGCACCACAATAAGAGGTTAGAGCATAAAAGATACATATTTTTGTCAGTTAACAATGCATGTGTTGTTTGTGAAGAGGAAATAAAAACATGCACAACCGCGTAAGATTAATTACATGCAATCAACTAAGTCCCAACCCAATAGTTCAAAGTTTTCCAGCATCCTCCTTCTGTTTGTGAAAACGGGAGATTTGGAGCATTGTTTTTGAAGAGGTGTATAAAATCTTGGCAGAAGCACAGAGAATGTATGCCTAAAAGAAGCATGGACTCTAACCGTGCAAGATTCATTTTTTTATTAGTATCTGGTTACAAAATTGTGGTTTCATGGGAACGCCCTGACCATGTAAGATTTATATTTGTTTTATTCACTGTGGTACAAAAATGTCAGACTGGCCGCATACCTCCATCCAGTGTCAAAAGGATAGAGGATTTTTGTTAGATGTTCTAGTTGCAAATGCTCGGGTAGATACGTATGCAAAATGTGGAAGCATGATCTTTACACAAACTATTTGACAAAATACCAAGAAAAAGGGTATGTTCTTACGGATAACGATAAATATTTTGTATGCACAAAATAAGTTTTCTAAAAATGAATTGGCGTCCTTAAAGTAAATGCAATTGGAGGGTGTAAAGCCAAAATTTGACATCTCCCTAGCATCTTTATCGATTATGTGTGTGTAACCAACTTGAGATCCTCTTACTACTTCGTAGTCTACCAAGCATGGTTTTCTCACTATTTCTATCATGTTTTCACAATTATATTTTGTCTTTCTCTGTATTTTGAAAACTAAAACCAAGAAAAAGTATAGCTTTTGGATAAATTTTGATATGTTTGGTTGCTGAAAAAAACATAAAATTTTACCATCTCGGTGTACATTTGTAAGAATTATTTGAAGTGTTAATCTTTCCCAAAATCATATTCTCGTAGTAATATAAAAACATAGACAATGAGTTATGATAATGGATACCTCTAGATTGACAATTCCGGTATTCACATTTCGTGATAACTTGCTTGTTCACGTGAAAAAAGTTAATAAAACACAATTTTCATAGACATGTAAAACCCCGCTTGAACCCCCAAAGTGGAAAGTTAAGGGTTGACTTTATTCCCTAATGACGTGAGATGTCGCATTCAATTCTAAAATGACTTCAAATGATCATTTAATCACTTAACGCCACACATTTACGAGCCCAATGGGACCTTTTTGCAACTCGAAATAGTTGTAGAAAGTGGCACATTCAGTTTGGTTTTGGCTCACGGTTTGGGCCTCGCACCGTGAAATGAGTTTTTATCACCACATACCTCTAGTATTTTAATGTGAAAATAACAATCAACCTTTAGTGTTGATAAAATCACTTAGATAGATAGTTTTTCAAGTGCATTTTTAGGCCTCCAATCATTGGGTGACCAAATCAAACTAGTTCAATTATGTTCAAGGCTCCGGAAAAGTAGTTTCCATTTGCACCCTTTTCTCCAGTCTAAGTTCCTTCAAATCCAATTAATTCCATTTATATAGGGGATCATATAGGATTTTTCTCTTGGTGCGTTCGACCATTGGAAACTAGTTTTTGAATGCAATTTCATATCCCTTTGGTTAAATTTCGACATTTTCGCAAACTTGTAGAAAAATGTGAAAGAATGTCGGGATCCTCAATCAATTCAATTATCAAATAACTAATGAGAAAACTTGTAGACACTTATATATGACTGTATGGAACTCCCTTTTGTTGCTTGTTTGAGAAAATTGATTATGGAAAAAATGGTGTTATCTCTCGTCCTCTCTCCATCTCTCTCTATTTCTCTCTAGCTTTGAAAATGAAATAAATTTAATATGTATCTCCTACTCCCTCTTATTGCATGTCAATTTTTGATATCATTATGAATGGTAAAAAACTATGAAATTATGAATTGTGTTAGATCATAGAAGGATGTCGTGCCAACTTTGTGTTGACCAAGTTATGGTTACAAGTACCGGATAGGAGGATTTAATAGCATGTTTTATATGTTGGCAATGTTTTAATTGATTTCAAAATTTTATTTGTTCATTGATGTCTGAAGATTCATTGATGTCAAAAGGAGTAATAAACATGAAGCTTGATTAGTAGTGTCTTGTTGAGATTGTTTGGTCTTGATGATGTAGCATGGGTTCTTAAGTCAACATGATGGCTTAGTAGAGGTGATGTAGTGTTAGGAGGATGTTATGATGATGTCATGGAGTGTGTTGAAGGCTCTTGTAGGTTGGCAAGAGTGGAAAAGTGGTGAGGAGGTCAAGCATTGGTGAAGCAAGCTTGTTCAAGTGGCCTAGTTAGGAGGCATAGTCAATAGGATGAGGTATGACATGATGGATTACAGGTATGTAGTAGTTGTTTGAGCTTGGTGAGAGCATGGGAAGCATGTAGATGAGTTTTAGAGACACTTAAAAATGTCTCGAGTGCAACAATATGGCTAAGTCATGTTTTCTAAGTCTACACTAAACATATTCTTAAGCTCTAGGTGTTCAAATGAGATCAAGTTAGACTGATTTCAGAATTGTGATGAAAATGTGAGCATTTCATATGGTAAGGTAGGTTGTTTTCTGAGTTTTAGACCAAGTTTTAGGTCCTAATTTTCAAGGTTAAGAAAGATATGTGATTTGTTCCCTTACTGAGTTCCTAGAAGTGATAATTTGAGGTCAATATGTGTTACTTGATGCTCGTTGGCACATGTGAATTTTGCATGGGGGTAATCTCTTCATGTTATTTTGGTAAGGGTCCTATCTCAATGTTCTTGGCATTATTTTTTTGGTTTGAAGGTCATATCTTCATGAACAATCGTTAAGAAGCTAAGGTGGTATAAAACCCTCCTTAAACCCTAGTTCAAAAGCGATGGAGAATATTTAGCTCATTCATGCCCGTAATGGACTTTTTTCTCTTATATGATAATTTTAGATTTTATATGACTCTCTAAGGTTTATCCAGTGTAATTTAAGTGTCATGGTTATGTGTGGACCCCACTTTGAAATCTGTAAGTTTTGAAGAAGTTGTGTTTTCTCTCAAGTTTTGCATTCGACCAATTGCCTAAATTGGTGTTTGAGGAATTTCGCAATCTAATCTACATTTCTCTATTTTTTTAGATCATGGTTGATCCCTTTGGAGGTTTTTGGAGGCCTATCTTGCAAGACTGGTTTTAGGGCAATTTTGGGATGTTTTAGGTGACCTAGTTGCAGAGGTTTTTTTGGGCTTCTGCAATCCAATATATGGATTTGTGAGCACTTAGTTATGATCCTGAGGTCATGATATTTCTATCTATATATCAAACTTTCCTTTTTTAGGTGATTTCATGAGGGTTTGAGCTTCATTTTGAAGACTAGTTGTGTAGGTCATAGACCTAGTGAGGGTGGTTACTCCTAAAGGTGGTGTCAATGCATGAGATGATGGTGTAGATGTGTATAATATTTCTCGGATGTTGAAATTGGTCTTAGAAAACATGTATAAGTAGTCCTTGATGCTTGGTGAAGGTTTTGGTTTCTCAATAACATTAGGATTGGCGAGTGGCTTGTTTTGGTGTATTAGGCCTATTTGAGACCTAAAGAAGATTTGAAGGTTCTAGATGATATTTCCGACCTAATTGGTGTTATTAAGCTTATTTTTAGGATTTTATTAATTATTCTTTAGTGTACTTGACTTAGGATATCTGACCTAGATGCTTTATAATCATGAGTCATGTCTAAAAGTAAGTCAGTATGGTATATTTGTGAGGAAGAGAGATGGTATGGAAAAGTGTGAGCTAGAGACTTGTTTAAAGGAGTGAAGGAGGTATTTTTGACCATCAAGAGAGGGTATAGAAGATGATATGATTTTCTAGAGATTGATCGGATATCGAGAGACATGTCATTATACCTAGTCAGCTTAAAGAAGAAGTGTCTGAGCGAGTTAGCGAAGGTATATTTTGAGAAGATAAAAAGAAAAAGATCTTCATATGTGTCATCATCAGCTTCTTGAGGCAACATTTTAGACGTTACAAAAAAATCATTTGGCTTTAGTTGGTTTTGATTCATCTAGGTGGTTTTTGCCTCCTTGTAGGGTTGGTGCTCTACTAAATCTAGGGCTTAGTGTTCCTTGTGGGGGTTAATGGCTCACTAAACCTATGGGTTGTTGTTCCTTGTTGGATTGGTACTCAACTAAATTTGAATCATGGCTATAATAAATTATTATTTTAGTGGTTTTTATTCCCTTGATGGTTTCCCACTTAAATTTGGTATACTTGTGTTATTGTGTTCTCATGGTGCATGCTCATGTGTTTGATTAATCATTGATTAATGTGTGTGTGTGTGTGTGTGTGTGTGTGTGTGTGTGTGTGTGTGTGTGTGTGTGTGTGTGTGTGTGTGTGTGTGTGTGTGTGTGTGTGTGTGTGTGTGAATGTGTTGAATGTTTGATGGATGTTAATGCTTAAGTGAATGAAAATTTTATTTCCTAATGATTAACACCCCACTTAGTGGTTGTTCTACAACATGATATGTTGTGATGATAGTTGTACTTACTCAAATGAATACAATGTACATTGGTAATAGTAGCACTATTTGGTGCATATTTACATAATAATAATGGTGTTTAAAGAAAGATGCATATTACTTCCTTCATGATAAAGTGATAATCATATTTATTTTGGATAAATTGTTGAGTTGTAATTTGTTGTACTTGATGCAGAATCTCATGTTGTTTTTTTCCCTATAAGCAATTATTGACCATTATAATTATTATAGTCCCCTCATAATGATCACAATGTATGATAGAAATTCATTACACTTAACCTATGGATAGTTAACTAATTTGTTAAATCCTCCCACCTTATCTTCTCTCTTACCTTATCTTCTCTCTCTCTTAGTTGGGTCATGACTAGTTTGAAAACCCCTAACGCTTTTTAGACATGACTTAGAGCTAACAAGGTTGTCTTCCTTTCATACACCTAGAATTCATCCAAAAGACCATTTCTATAACTTAAGTTTCCTTGCATGAAGCAATGGCTATGTTGTGTGACCTTTCCATATATGGGGTAAGTGGGACTAATACTTCCTAGTATCATAGGTCTACTCACCTTCATGGATGAGTTAGATTCCAATGTTTGAATTTTTCCTTGGTATCCAAGTGGACAACCATATTCTTATGAAGATATTTAGTATTAACTTCATCATCGAATGATATCTTTGGGGGATCCATATGATGCAAGTGGAGTTAGTGTACTAGTTTTACTATGCATTAAAATCTTGTTAATGATCCCATTAATTTCATAGATAAAGGTGTTACCTTGGCTAGTAACAACAAAACACCTTGGGATTTTACGAAGGTTTTATGGGATAAATATGTTTGAACACTTTAAATTGATTTATAGTTGGGCATAGAGACCTGAGTGCAATTGGAATTAAACTAAACCTAAACCCATTAAGAGGTTAACTTGCAGTGGAAATTGTAACTAACTCTTAGCAAAAAAATGTTTTTGGTATTTTTGACTTAAGAGAAAAGAGGAAATTAAAAACTTGGTCCCTTAACTCCTAGCTAAGTCCTTTTATGACATTAAGGATAAATAAATGTTCCATGTGGGATCATGAAATATGGAAACATGAGCTCTTACCTTATACATGAATCACTTATGATTTGTGCAAAAATTAAAAAAATGCTTCCAATCATATATATCTACAAGATGTTAAGAAAGTATTATGTAACTCATTTTTGTTTTAAAATAACGCCAATAAGAGACCAAAGTAACAACGTAAGTGTAATGAAAACAAGAGTAAATGAGATATCGGTCTAGGAATTAATTATACT